>CM031616.1:54608822-54611322 GCA_018398815.1 Conus ventricosus
CCGCTTCCCTTCCTGCCACCCCTCCGCTTCCCTTCCGCCCACCCTCCGCTTCCCTTCCTGCCCACCCTCCGTTCCTTCCTCAACAAATCGCTGGAGGATTGCTTTATCAAAGCCACTGAATCTTGTTACATGATCTTACCGATGCAGTTGTGTTTCGTCACTGATGTTATTAGATCATATTAACGAAATTCCGGTAGTGTTTTTAGAACATCTGTTTTAATGAGAGGTGGATATGGGTTTTTTTTCCTCCAGTCTATTTGGAGAGTAGACGGAATAGCTCAGTTGGTAGAGCGCCGGACTCGTAATCATGGTGATCCTGGGGTTGAGGGTTCGAACCTCCGCCAGGGCGTTTCGGTACAGGGGATTTTTCCCTCGGAGTTAACATTGGTTCTGACTCCATTTCCCATACAGTCCTTCGAATGAGACTATAAACCGAGGTTCCGTGTGTGAACGCACGCATAACATCTTGCACACACGTAAAATCCCATCACCAACTTTCGGAAGTTTGGCCGTTGGTGTGGACGACACGTTACACATAGCATGCACCATGCGTGAGAAATGGAAAGAATGAAGGAAGTAAGGAAAATGAGTGTTCGATATTGAACGATACTGACTGGATGACACGGGAAACGACTGAATGAAGCGCCAGCTGGCAGCTCTTCAGTCGGCACTACCCAGGTAGCAGCCCGTTGTGTAAACGAGTGTTGATTGTAAAGCGCTTAGAGCTTGGTCTCTAGCCGAGAATAGGCGCTATATAAGTATTCATTATTATTATTATTAAGGTATCAGCCCTGATATGGCCTTTTGCGGTCGGCTGGACTGGACATTGACTGCTCCCTGTGGATTGCTGGTGCCAGGGCAGTGGCGGGACGGACCAGCCTGTAACTGTGGAGGAGGGTTCGGGATGAGCGGCTTGGGTGCAATGCCTCTGAGGTTGCACAGAAGATGGGACAAGCAACAACAACAACACCAACAAAAGAAAGCAAAAAAAAATGGGGGGTGGGGGGGGGGGGGGGGGATAGTGATTTTTGCGAAATTTTGCTGGGCACTTCTTTCTTGATCCTTGACCCGGATTCGAACCATACATCCGCGCTAAACTTTTATGGATTCATCCTCGGGTCACAATGTATCTGTGCACCAAGTTTCATTAAAATCTGTTCAAGAGAGAGAGAGAGAGAGGAGAGAGAGAGAGAGAGAGAGAGAGAGAGTGTGTGTGTGTGTGTGTTTTGTGTGTGTGTGTGTGTGTGTGTGTGTATTTTTCCTCGTAATTTAGTTGACATACCAAGATATGCGAGCTCTCGGTGGGAATAAAATGTTCAGCTTATTCATGCATTTTCATATTAGTGTCAATCTCTCTTCTTTTGTTTTTCTTTTGATTGTCTATGCTTCATTAGTTTGTTCATTGTTTGTTTATTCGTTCATTTGGATTCGTGCATTCACTGACAGAAAAATGGAAGCAGGGACCACAGGCGTGGCCTTGGTGGACGCCACTCCCGGAACCAAACTGGTCCCAGAAGGTTCGAACCCCGGGTCTCACATGACCCCGTGGGACAGACGGGCAGAGACCCTCTCGGCCCGTGAACGTCGCCTGGAGAAGGAGGCGGACATGGAGAGACAGAGAGTGGAGGACCTGAAGAAAGAGAAGGAGAACGCCATCGACCAGTTCATTGTGAGTATAGAGCTGGTCAGACCAGTTCATTGTGAGTACAGAGCTGGTCAGACCAGTTCATTGTGAGTACAGAGCTGGTCACACCAGTTCATTGTGAGTACAGAGCTGGTCAGACCAGTTCATTGTGAGTATAGAGCTGGGCACACCAGTTCATTGTGAGAAACACAGCTTGTCAGACCAGTTCATTGTGAGTACAGAGCTGGTCACACCAGTTCATTGTGAGTACAGAGCTGGTCAGACCGGTTCATTGTGAGTACAGAGCTGGTCAGACCAGTTCATTGTGAGTACAGAGCTGGTCAGACCAGTTCATTGTGAGTACAGAGCTGGTCAGACCAGTTCATTGTGAGTACAGAGCTGGTCAGACCAGTTCATTGTGAGTACAGAGCTGGTCAGACCAGTTCATTGTGAGTACAGAGCTGGTCAGACCAGTTCATTGTGAGTACAGAGCTGGTCAGACCAGTTCATTGTGAGTACAGAGCTGGTCAGACCAGTTCATTGTGAGTACAGAGCTGGTCAGACCAGTTCGTTGTGAGTACAGAGCTGGTCAGACCCAACAGGTGAACTGAGATATGTGTACTCGTCAATGACAGAAATTTACATTATATTGATTTTGCGATCGCTTGCGGTGATAGATGTAGGAGTGTGGGCCGGTGATAGATGTAGGAGTGTGGGCCGGTGATAGATGTAGGAGTGTGGGCCGGTGATAGATGCAGGAGTGTGTGCCGCTTACGCTGACAGCTGAACGTAAGCAAACAGCAATCCACACTCCCTCGCGGGGATGCAGTTTAGTCATCGTTTCTCACAGATGCGCGCATGGCACGTGTTGTCCAT
>CM031616.1:54616322-54685202 GCA_018398815.1 Conus ventricosus
CAAACCCGTTTCTGTCAAGAATATCTTTACTTGGACACCTAGTTTGAACTTTCAATCTCATGTTGTGTAATAACATTTTATATGCCTGCTTACACAGTCTATGTTGTGTAAGTTATCAAAAGTTTTAAGCCAATATTTAATACATTTACTACTAAGTGTGTAAATATAAGGGATATATCCCCGACTCTGCATAAACCATTTTGTTAGAAGAATTAATGGGACATTTATTAAACGCTAATTGCAAAATGTGTGTCCCTTTTCAATTTGGTTAATCAAGGAGTTCCCCCCACTTCCGCTGCATACGTTAAAATGGGAGTAATCTGAGTGCAAAAAGTCTCCAAAATGTGATGGTTCCAATGCAATTCAACACCCTTAATGACTAAGAATTTCAATCAACCTTTTTTTCTTCCCTTTTCTACACACCTTCCTGTCAGTCCCCGCATTAAGACTTTAGCTTAGTTGTGAATGTTAATCAAGATATATTTGTAACTATTTGACACTCTACTTTTCTGCACTACCATAACCAACCTTTTTCATGTCTGGAAAGAGACCCCCCATTCTAAAGACCATAGTGTTTGTTTTTTTTATCTAGGTTAACAAGTTAACTGTAATCGGTCTGCTTCCTCTTGGGAGATGTCAACTGCAAACCAACATGGTATCAGAAAGTAAAATGACATCATCTGCAAACAGCTCAGAAGATTTCAACTGTACCTGTATCAATTGATATCCGTGCCTGCCGTTTTTGTTAATTTCTATCGCTCAATTCGTTTATAAAGAATGAGAACGCTGAGGGCTTTAGTAGGCAATCTCTGCTTAACACCACGAGGACAAATGAGCAATTATCTGAAATTACCTTTATCCGCGCACAAAAGCACTACAGAACAAACGACTCCTCTAAGAGGCTGTGGTATATTTTCCCTTTAATGCAATAATTCTCAAATCTTCCAGAGAAAGATCCTGTTTAAGAGTCGCAAGCTTTCTTAAAAATCAACAAAAGCGACATAAAATTTAGGCATTATTGGAGTAGGACTTCGAACTTAAAGTGCATATAAAGTGAACATGTGGACTATCGTGCTGTAGCCTTTCCTAAAGCCCTGCCTTTGTTCTTCTATAATTAATTGCTCCCTTTCTGCCCATTTAGTTAATCTTTTATTTAAAATGCTTGTAGTAGATTTTCCTTATACCGTTATTAAAAGCTACTCCTCTATAATTATCCGGTTTATTTGCGTCACGCCTTTTTATGAATTGGTATTATAGACTGCACATTGCTTGGGGGAACATTCCACTATCAAAAATACGTTAAATACAATTTGACTAAAAAAAAACTCCACCATTTTCATATTTGAAATGTTTAAACTTTTCCCCTATAATGTTGTCTGTACCCCCACTTTTGTCACTTTCCAGATTTTTTTCATATGCATCAGCTACTTTCTTGTTTAGTAATGAAACAATGCCTCTTCGTTTTCTCCTCCCTCTAGATTCTTCATGTTCACCAGATTCATGTACAGGTTGCACTTTACGAAACTTGAAAACATTGAAGAGATGATCATACCACAGTTGATGGCTTTTGTAATTAAAAATCATCATCTTCCTGTTAACAGCTTCTTATTGTTGACCAAAAAGTTTCGGAACCTTGATAGACTCTCTTTGAGCTTTCTAATTCAAGTTTTCATCATACACTCTCTTCATCTCTCTTTCCATCTTAGAATATTCTTTTCTTTCTTTTACATAGGCATCTTTCTGCCATGCGTTATAATCAGTGAGCTAGCCTCTCCGAACAGACCAAAGAGCCGGAACAACTATTTTTTTCTTTGTTCCACACTCAATGTCAAACCAGTCGTTAAATTGGTTTTTTTATTTCTCCCAACACTCCTAACCATACATGCTGCGGCCGCATACATAGCATTTACTAAACATTCATGGCTCTGTTAACATCTAGCGAGATGTCGTTATGCAGTATTTAAACACTCTTACATTCATCAGACTCTACTGCTTTTTAGATATTCCGCTATGCTCTTCAGAACCATACTATCTTATCTGCTTTATGTTCACACAGTGGTAGCTGGGAACACTATCTTCATACACACAGTTTCTTCTCCAAGCTATTTTCAACTGGTAGATTGCCAGGAATATAGCCTCCACACCCACTCTTAGATTGCAACTTGTCTAACAGCACATCTGAAACTATAAAACAGTCAATGACACAACTTTCCCTGGGGAGACACAAAGTATATCACCATTCAATCATTGATACAGCACCATTAACAATACTCAAATCAAATAAGAAGCCAAAAATCCAACAGTGATCTGCCAAAGTTATTTACAACACAACAAATTCCTTTGAGACACACGCCAGCCAGTCTCTTTTGATTGAGAGAGAGAGACGAGAGAGAGAAAGAGAAGAGAGAGAGAGAGAGAGAGAGGGAGAGCAGAGGAGTATGGAATGTGCGCCTGGGGAGAGAGAGACAGAGACGAGAGAAGGAGAGAGAGAGAGAGAGAGAGAGAGAGAGAGAGAGAGAGACAGAGAGAGCGAGATAGAGAGAGAGAGAGAGAGAGAAGAGAGAGAGACAGAGAGAGAGATACAAACAGACAGACAGAGAGAAGAGAGACGCGGTAGGGAGACAGAACAGACAGACAGACACAGACAGAGAGATGGCCGGTTCAAGTCCTCCCTTTTCCATGCCCACGGGAAAATCAGCTTTCTTTTTAACGTACATTTTGCAATATCACTGCAACCGAACACCCACTGACATGTCCATCTCAGTCACTGTCACAGTTTGCTGACACTGCACGTTGCGTTTTCTTCTTGTATCTAAAAATCAGACCGTTGTTACCAAAATAAGAAAATGTCAACATAAACGATCGGAAAAACAACAAACAAAACAACAACAACAACACAACAGCAACAACAGCCACAAACACACACACACCACAACACACACACACACACACACACAACACACACCACTGGAGGAAGAACGACAACAAAGACAACCCAAACAACACGCACACACACGACACGCACGCACGCACGCACGCACGCACGCACGCACGCACGACACACACTTTGTGTCACACACACACACACACACACACACACACACTCACTACACACGCACACACACACACACACACACACAACACACACACAACAGCACACACCACAACAACAACAACAGACGTCATCCCAAACACACACACACACACACACACACACACACACTACACACACACGACACACACTGCCCTCCTCCCTCCTCCCCCCCACTCCCTACCCCACCACCCCTCTCCCACCCCACCCCCATCACCCCCCCCCCCCCACCCAAAAAAAAAAAATCCTTCACAGCCATCAGTCCACGTCAACATCATCCCTCTCATCTCCTCCCCCCGAACCCAGGTAGCTACGTCACCTGTGGGACTGCTCACGGCGAGGTCCAACGGCGCCTGAAGCGCGAGACGGACGTTGTGCGCCTGGGCACACCAACGACGCCCACGCGGGTGTGATCGGGCGGGCCTCCAACCAGCTGCACATCTGGGACCCTCCCATGAGGACGTTCCAACTCGCGCGCAAGGCCCGGGGCTACGACGGCCTGCCTTCAGCGTGGGCTCCAGGATCTTCCTGCAGAACGACGTGTCCAGGGCCGTGGTCTTCGCTGAGGAATTCTCCCTCTGGGATGAGTGGGTGGCTTGGGCGGCTGGGTGGTGGATAGGGTGGTCCAGCGTGGGGGGGGGGGGGGGGGGGGGGGGGGGGGGGGGGGGGGGGGGGGGGGGGGGGGGGGGGGGGGGGTGGAGTGGGGGGAGGGGCGGGAGTGGGGGGGCGCGGGCGAGAAGCGGTGGAAGAAGCGGAATGAGATGGGACAAATACTATGGGCCAAGATGTGGGCAAAAGAAAAAAAAAGGCCAACAATTGAATGGCAAAAGAGATAGGGATTGGAGTGGAGGGTAGACGACGGAGAGTAAAGGTTTCGGTCGTACTGATATTTGATAAAAGATAAGATCAAACGCCGTTTTCCTCTTGTGCCCAATACAGGGAAGGCCAAAAAACGAATGAAGAATCATTACTAAATTCCCCCGAATGGCGTTTGCCAAAAAAACACATTACTTACAGGAGACAGGCGAAAGCCAACAGTGTGAAACAAGTCCAGCAGTCGACCGATAAAGACAGCTTCATTCTCGCCGTTTACTCTCTCACATCATCTGCGAAGGAGGGGGGGGGGGGGGGGGTGGGGGGGGGGGGGGGGGGGGGGGGGGGGGGTGGGGGGGGGGGGGGGGGGGGGGGGGGGGGGGGGGGGGGGGGGGGGGGCGATGGGAAGGGGGGGAAAGGAGGGAGGTGGCTGGGCAAGAGGAACGCAGCTGGTTTGTATGTCGTCCCCCCCCCCCCCGCGAACCCCCCCCCCCCCACCCCCCCCCCGCTCGCCCCCAAGAGTGTGTGGCGAGTGTGTGTGTGTGTGTGTGTGTGTGTCCGAATCTCCCTCTCAAACAGTAAGTGTGTGTGTGTTGTGTGTGGTGTGTGTGTGTGTGTGTTGGCAAATCTCCCTCTGAAAAGTGTGTGTGTTGTGTGTGTGTGTGTGTGTGTGGTGTGGTGTGGGTGTGCAAAAAAAAAGAAGAAAGAAAAAACCAAGAAAGAAATCGAGAACAACAAGCTGTTGTGGTTATAGTTGAAGTTTTTTGGCTATATTTTCCATCGACACAAAATGACCCTCCTCGCCGATGCCACAGTAAGGTAGTGAGGGAAGAGCATGTAAAGATAAATGTCAGTACATGGTAAAACAAATTAGAATCTAGCAGATGGCGTATAAAACCGACAGACCCTGTCACATTTAATAATTTGATGAATTAAAAGCTCTCTGTGAGTGTGTGTGTGTGTGTGTGTTGTGTGTGTGTTGTGTGTGCGTGTGTGAGGCCCAGTACCTCGCTCTTAACTATGCTATCTGTGTATGGGATTTCGCTCCTTTGCATCATTTGACTTTTCTTTCGAGTTACGACAGTCCTAAAGAATTAATTCATTTTCATTCATTCAGTCATATTCTGTTTTTAAAAACGACTGTCCATCCCCCTCCCCTCTTTTCTTCCTAATATTTCCTTCCTCTTCATTCCTCCACCCCTTCCCTTCCTTTCTTTAACTGGTAATTCGTTCCTTTCTCTTTTTGAAACACCATTGTGAAGCGGGTTTTTCTTTTGCCGTGGTGTGTGTGTTTGGTATTTACATTAAATTTTAATTTAAAGCACTGAGCGTTATGGGTGACAGGATGTAATGGCAACTAACATTTTTTTCGAAACTATTGTGCAACGAGCGAGTAACTTGAAGAGGATTATAATCACAATTATAACAGAGGAGCGTGAGCAAGTGAAAAACACAGTTAAAGAATGATGATATCGCGAGAAAAATATAGCGTGTTTAACACATTTTAAAAGTGAAAATATAGAATACATTCACAACGTTTACATGACATTATAAATACAAGTACAGTAACAAGGGGATATAGGTTTAGTTTGGAGTGAGGCTGGATTAAAGTGAACAGACGTAACCTACACTCGCCCAATCGCTGCACTAAATTAACGTCGAAGATTCATAGGCTTGTTGAATAGAAAATAAACGAGAACTACGGACGCAAGTCATCGTTGTAGAACTAAATAAGTCCTCTGTGTACTGCATTAATTGTTTTGAATTATTGGACCAATGATCGCAATTTGTTCCTGAAATAAATTTGGTTTAATGAGTCTCCATAATTTCGAAGTTTTTCCGACAGATGGCAAAAAAAAGGTCTTAAGAATTTCTAATTTATATCTACCTAAATGGGTCAGTTTAAAATACGTAAAAATAAGAAATCAAAAATATGTACTTAATGTTAAAATTTAATCAATTGAATCTTTAAATATTGCAAACTATAATTGAAAGTTATTTTGTAAAATTTATTAAGGTTATATGATTGTATAAGAGGAAAATCTATATAAGAGAAAGGGGGGGTTTACAGCTCAAATTTGATAAAAAGTAATGCGTAACTCTTTTCTCATGTGTATGTGGTATAATTGAATTTTCCCCTGTTAAGAGAGGCCGTCTCCGTTGTGTGTGCGTGTGTGTGTGTGTGTGGGTGTGTGTGGTGTGTGTTGTGTGTGTGCGCGCCGCGCGCGCGCGAATGCAGTGAATGGCCCAGAATTTTGACTTTCTTTTTTTCTCTGATGCGGATCGATGAGATGTGGATGACTTAAGAATGATGGACTTTCTCTCTGTCTCTCTCTTCTCTTTCCAAATGTTTGCTTTCAATAATCGTTTATATATAGTATAGTATCGAATAGTAGAGTATAGTATAGTATAGAATAGTATAGTTTATATAGTATAATTTGAGTCGGCTCCAATCACAGGTAGGTCTTAAGGCCTGCCGCCGATTCCATTTCTTTTGAAATGACTTTTGCAGGGTTTTTTTTTTTGTTTTTTTTTTTTTTTTCTTGTGTCTTCCCTCTATCTTTCTTTTTTTCTGTTTTCGTTCTTTTTTTCTTTTCGTTCTTTTTCAATTTTGCTTTTGCTTTTTCAGCTTACCTTCTCTTCATCATTTCATCTTCTCTCTCTCCCCTCTCCTCTCACTCACTCTCTCTCTCTCCTCGAGCTCTCTCTCTCTCTCTTTAAGTTAAGCTTTTTTTCTTTTTTTTGCAACCGCTTTAAAACAAACAAACCAACAACAAAAAAACGTAAAAAGTCCTTTCAGCTTTTAAAAATTCGTATTCGTATTTTCTCCCCTTCCACCCCCTTACACCCTACCCCCCATCCCACACCACCCATACCCCCCCCCCGCCCCCCCCCCCCCTCCCTCCTCCCCCAGGACCTGGACAAAGGCACGGTCCTGGCGTCGACACGCCCGAACTCGCGCGTGCTGTGCATGCCAGGCGGTGCTGGACGGGCACTGTGTTTTCGGGCTGTACGAGCGGAAGGAGCTGGTGATCCTCCCTGGCGGGCCCTGGCGTGCCGCCCGTGGACACTTCTGGCGGCTCCCCCCCCTCTTCCAGGAGGCTTCCGGGCCCCCGCGGAGGAGACGAGGAGCAGGAGGAGGAGGAGCGGAGGAGAGGGGCGGGAGGAAGGATTAGACTGATGCTGATCTTCTCTGTGTGTGTGTGTGTGTGGTGTGTTGAGTGTGTGTTGGGTGTGTGTGAGAGAGAGAGAGAGAGTCGTGTCTGCGTGTTTGCGTTTGGTGTGTGTGTGTGTGTGTGTGTGTGCGAGTTATATGTGTGTGTGGAGTGTGTGTGTGTGTGTTGTGAGCGTGCGGTGTGCCCAAAATGGTACGTAGTTACAGAAAAAAAAGAGATAACTGAGGTCAGACTAGTCATTAATAGCCTAATGGAGATTTTAATACTGACGCAATCATTGAACCTGACAAAATTACTATAGTCAATTACAGGCTGACGTAGGTTTTCAAACAATGGTCTGTACACAGCGAAATGTGTATGGCTTTCAGTATTTTACTGTGGAGACGTTATACAATTACTGATCATTCGTTCCATGTAAACTACAAACAAACTAGGCCTAGTTACATGTAGGCCTACAACGGTACTACAGCCTACATTTACGTCCATAAGTTGCTTTTTTTTTTTTGGTTGAAGTTGATGGTAACTATTTCACATGTGTAACTGTGCGACTCTCCATTAACAGAACCGATGACTTTTACAACAGAAAAACGAAACAGTAATTATAACACGCTATTTGAGAATTGATATATATATTGACGTTAACATAGAATGTATAGGGAGGTTTACATTAATTAAAACGAACATCAGCATACCATTTGCTATTTTCTGTATCGTTAAAATGAGCAAAACCCTCATCAAAAACTGTGCACAATATGTTACAACAAATCCGTTGAAAGTGTTTTTTGTTTACACACACAAAGAATGTTACACGTTGAGACGTTCTCTTTCCCGCAGGGACATTTCTAATGAACCAAGCTTTCACCACAATGGTTTCATCAGGAATGGGACGCATTGCTTTCTGCAGAGAAGTGATTGTGTGTCAATCAATAGCTTGAATCATTAGAATGGTCCTCATGGACAAAGTTCGTCACTCAGCTATTAAATGTTCATTTTAATAAAACTGTTAATTTTTTTTTTTCATTGTGGAGCTGTGATTCCTTTAGGTATGTTATTTTTCATACGTGTATATATATATATATAACTGAGAAATCTGCTCACTCTGGATCTCGAGAGAGGCAGATCTCTCCTTCCTCCCCACTCCCTGTCAGTCTGCGTTGGATACGATGGTTATGGAACTTAACGTAATCACTTTTTTCTGTTTTTTGTTTTGTTTTTCTTTTAAGTTGATGCCATTGAGTTCCAGACTTGACCCTATTGGGGCTGGGACCTAGCACCATTATCCATGCCTTTGGTCATCACAGCACGTCGCGGACGTAGCCTGCATACTGAGAAATGAACGATCATAAAAGTCCTTTCATCAAACAGTGCTTATATCCATACTGAAGTTCCTAAACAAAGTGGGGAAAACTGTACGGGTTTAGTAACTATCCCGTCCCACTGGAAAGCAAAGGTAAACAACTCTAGTTGGTGTGGCCTCTCTCTCTTCTGCTTTCCCACGATATGTGAACATCGGTAGCTTTTCTACATTACATGTCTTTGACAATACCCTGGACCAGGGGTGAAAACAATTTCAATCATGATATTAATCCGTTCCGCGAGAGACTAACTCTTTAGAGGGGAAAAAAAGTGCGGGATCCCTCGAACGGTGAAATCACAATACGTCGCTTTAGCGTACAAGAGTAAGCTTCCCTGACGTCTGTAGTTTCTTTCTTTTTTTTTTTCTTTTGTGTTCAAAGCATTATTATTTGTATGTTTAAATTTATGAATTATGTTTCCTTAAAAGTCTTTGTCAATTGAATAAAATCAATTTAAAAATGTTTTATATGAAGACCAATTATGATCTTTTTTTATATATTGACTTTTGCAACCACCAAAAGGCAATTAAATTTAATTGTGTCCCTTTTCAACACAACTCACCAGTATTTACGTAAACCAACCATATTAGGAATGTCCGTTAAACGGACTAAAATTTGACAGCGACTCGTTCGCTTCGAAGTTCTTGATGAGATAGCAAGTACATAGGGCTAATTATGTCCATGGCCTATACCTAGTCCAAGGGCCACATCGAGCTATCGTTCAAGTTCGTCGGCTAGAAAACCACATCGAAATTTTTTTGTGTGGCAAAAGGAGCCACTTGGATAACATAACATTAAAAGTTTATAGTCTAGAACCACCGAACTTCGCGCTAGAAAACCACATCGAATTTTTTTGTGCAAGTAGCTACTGATAAACATTAAAGTTATAGTCTAGAACCACCGATTCTAGAAACGAACCTATCAAATAACATAAACAAAATGGCGAATTAATGAAGCCGAAAACGTCTTTTCACCGGCTGTTTTCACTGCTAGTTATTTCCCATAACAGCAGACGACTGTCTTGTTCATTGTTGCGAATGTGAAATTTTTACCTATTTAGAACAATTTTCTGACATTCAATGGATTACAGCTAGCCTATGATCCTGTCGCCAGTGGACGGTCTTAGATGGAGAAGAACAGATGATCGCTCAAAAGCTTCTGATTTCGACTCGAAGCCAGAAAATGCACGGCAGTGCATAGTCTCATAATAATCAGCCTGTTGATTGTGGAGACTCGACGGAAGAAGAAGAAGAAGAGAGAGAGAGAGAGAAAGAGAGAGAGAGAGAGAAGGGTGGTCCTTGATACCCAGTTTCACAAACTGCTTACAATTCTAAGCTACCCCTACCATTCTGTAACCCCCCTCCCCCCCCCCCCCCCCCCCCCCCCCCCCCGCATCCCATTTCAAGTCAAGAACACTTTATTATCTCCATGACATGATGTGTGGTGTGTGTGTGTTGCATGTGTGTGTGTGTGTGTGTGTGTGTGTGTATGTGTGCATGTGTGTGAAAAACTGAAGGAGTGAGGTAGTGTGTCTCTGTCATTTGTTCTCATTTACACTTCCCCACCCTCTTCCCCATCCCCACCATGGTCATTCAGTTTGTGAGAGTGTGTTAGTCTGACGGGTCCCATTCTGACAGCTGACAAAGATATTGTGTTTGCTTGTTGCTTAATTAATACAGGTTAGTCCTTTATATTCAAATCAAAACAAACCAGTACAACTGTACCAAAATACAGTTTTAAGACTTTTTACTGAATACGCACTAATTGATGTCAAAATAGTAATAATACTAATGATGATGATGATAATAATAATAATAAGCATTGATCATCAAAACCAAATGTTACAGAGCATGAATTCTGCATTTAAAAATCTACGCAGTGTGCAGAATCAAGAAAAGCCAAATTTTGGTAATTTGGTATGTAGCTTTATTTTCTAGAAATGAAAGATGTGACTGACATTAGGACAATCAGCATAAATTTTAGTGTCATGTGTATGATTTACATGTAGCATAGGTAAGTTTTTACTTTTGATGGGTGTGTGAATATTGAAATTTCACATTTAATCATATGTAAGGGCATGGGTATTTGAATGCATAGTTGTATATCCTGATTGGTTAAAACATTAGCAGTGGTGTGTGTGTGTGTGTGTGTGTGTGTGTGTGTGTGTGTGTGTGTGTGTGTGTGTGGGTGGTGGGTGTTGTGTGTGTGTGTCTGTGTATAAATATGCATTAATATGTAATTGGTTTATCTGATACCAACAGGGAGGCCCTTCAGCAGAAGGATTCTATGATGCCGTTGTCAGTCTTCAGAGAGCTGATGTCCTCCATGACATTCAGTACGGACCAGACTTCCTAGCTGTGGAGGCAAAGTAAGTTTACATACTCGCCCCATTTTCACACTGAAGACCTCTCTCTCTTTCGCACATGCTGGCCACCTGTGTGTGTGTGTGTGTGTGTGTGTGTGTGTGTGTGTGTGTGTGTGTGTGTGTGTGTGTGTGTGGTGTGTGTGTGTGTGTGTGTGTTGCCGCTGTTCTTGTTTTTGTTGAGAAGTGTATGACAGGTGTCATTGTATTTGTGTCACTGTGCACATGGGTGGTGTGCTCAAGAGACTGACAAATGCAGAAAGAAAATGTTCATAGATCCTTGTTTGAGAACAAATAAAAAAAGTAAGTTAGACAACATTGAGACAACATTGACTTCCAAGAAGAAACTATGAATGGACAAAACACAACACACTGTGTGAATGGGATTGCAATTCAGTGTGGACAACATCCTTTGCCAGCTACATTTGTGGAAAATGTCACTACCCATAATTCTAACATCAGCAAATCCAGGAAAAGAAAACTGGAGTGTGTTGAGACTAACATTATGTATTTCTCTAAAAAGAGGAGGACAGATCCTCAGTTTCCAGAACTAGGTTCTACTGATGCTGCACAACAAAATGCCAAAGTGACCACTGTAAAACAAGACATGTTGTATTTTGTGCTCAAGCTATGCGCCCAGTCACTTGAAAGCCTTCCTTTGCCACCCTGGACTGGATTTCATGCAGCTGTTCAGAAGGAAGTGCCAGCCTGTGCTTCTGTGACATATCTTCCAGTCATTGATGGCAGTGCTACAGACATGTCAACAGTCAACACTATCCTCTGCAGGAAGGATGGACTTTGCTGAACATTTAGACCAGAAAACAGTCATTATTGTTTGTGATCAAACAATATATGCCAAAATTTATATTTTCACCAGTGGACAGTCATCTAAAGTGACAACAAAAATAGAATGTGAAAATAATTCAGTGAATATTTATGCTATGCTTGACTTGAACTGTATGGAATGTGGGCTGATTTCAATGGAAATATATTATGTGCACATAAGGACTGCATCAGTTCAACTAAGGGACATAATTCTTTCTCAGAATCAGGTAAATAGAAAACTATCTTTATGTTCTTTTTTGCATTTTTTGTGCCTGTTATGAACCCAATACCTCAGACCTTAGATTATTTATTACCTGAGGTGTCTGAAAGTTGGTTTGGAGTATGTCATATGCCTTTATTTCAGATTTTGCTTGTTTAAAAACTACTTGTCTTTTTGACTGAAAGTATCACTTTTAAATGCATAAATAATTTTCTCACAAACTAGATTGAGTTCAAAGTTCTAGTATGTCAAAAAGTAATACACTACTGACCCTCTTTCCAAATCAATCAAACAATTTCATGCGGGGTCCTAGCCGACACTTTCATTTTCTAGGCCTTTTTTGGTGTGTGGCCCTTGGACTACTAGTACACCGTCTGTGCTAGGCCTAATATGACACAGTGACGTGTTGGTACAGCCTTGGAGTTTTGATCGTACCTTCCGTAATCAATTAAATAAGTTAAGTGGGTTGCACGGTTGCCGCCGGCTATGGAGAAAAAGTCCACTAGCCTACTGAATTAAACTTGAGCAACAGGAACTCGAAAGTTTAGAGGGTCACGTCGATCCACTATCAACATTTCGGAAATTTTGTTTTGTACTTGCTCTTAGCAGGAGGCCGTGTCGCCTAGGTAGAAAATGGTAGCTATGCTATGTGGAATTACTTCATAATGTGATATAGGACTGTGAGTAATATACGGTATGTTGGATGAGCTCACAAAATAAGCATATATACATTGTACTTTGATTTCGAAGCTGTTAAACACGATTCCAGATGGACTTATTTTAAACAGCTCCCTGTCTGAAATCCCAATGCAATGAGGCCTTTTATCAAAAGACAGACACTGCATTATTTAATTCCACACTGCGAACATAAACCGGACAGGATCAACCGGCTATCTCAGTTAATCGTCTTCACATACTTGTTTTCTTGCAGAACCATTCGCTGCGTTCCCAGGACGACGACTGCCTTCTACGTATGAAAAAAGGAGCGTACGTGTGTGCCGCCGGATCTCTACCTGAATGACAAACGAAAACGGGAGCTGTTTTCACCTACGGAAAGGGAGATAACTCACCATTGGTTTCAGCCTAGCCATCCGCGACAGCTATTACCATGGCACAGAGAGAGAGAGAGAGAGAGAGAGAGAGAGAGAGAGAGACTTTGACACTTTGACATTTTATTGTCATTACCAAAAGTCTTATGACAAGGGGGGTAACAGGTAATAACACATTCCTCTTTTCATTGCAAACAATGTAACCCAGTTATTCGCAATGATCAATCAAATCAAAACAAGCAAAACATGCAGAAAAAGTAGAAAAGAATAACACGAGAACTCCTTTCTCATTACAACAACAACAACAATAATAACAAATATACAAAAAGGGAAAATGTAATGTTATAGATTAATTCGACCATTCACTCAGTCACTCGATGACTATATTACTGAACTCCTCCACCTGTTTAAATTGATATTTTCCGGGATTAGGTACTGTTTTTCAATCCACTATTATTGTAAATGCTTCTGTCTGTTTCATTGCTTCTGCAATGAATCTGCAATGTTTTTTATCACCCCACCCCCATAAAAATAACAAAAAAGAAACATCTGCCTTTCAAAAACATCAAAGGGAAAATGAACATTTTAACGCATTCACGTATGCAATACTTTGAAGTAAAAAGTTTTTTTCGTTATCATAGTGAATCCACAAAAAGGGCATGGTAATTTTGTGGATGTTCCAACTCGAACCATTTTTATTGCATTAAACCCAAAAGTGCGTAACCTAAACTTGCGTAATTAATTCGATCCCCATTTATCGTGATAAATAAGAAACTTTGCTGTTGGAATATATTCTTAAAAGGAAGAACCAACATATTTTTCATTGTTTTCCCATATTTAAATCCCAAATTTCTGTTTAAAGAGCAGATGACCTACCTTTAAATTCGAAAAACTGCTGTTCGTTACCCACCCCCTTGGGTCATCCCCACTACCCAAAAACCCTGTTCTGATAACACTTTCTTTACTTATTAGCCAGTTATTTCTGCCTCTGTGCATTTGTAATAGCATCTGTCAAAAACCCTGTCTGACAAACTGATTTGGAAGCTTCAATATTTTCACCCAAATACCTAAACATTTCAAAAAAGATTGTGTAAAGAGGGTACCTGCCCATATCCCCGTTAAAAAGTGTTAGAGGGAATGTTTTGGGCCCCCTGAAGAAAACGCTTCACGCATCCGTGTATTTTTAATCTGTGAATTTTTTTTTTAAACCCCAAAATTTCGCTAAAAGGTAAGAAAAGGTTTATTGTGCATCAAAGATTTTCCAAAATTCCCGCAATCATAAATTCACTTTTTAAGGATCTGGGAAATTTCAATCACGCCTTTTTTACCCTTCCAAAGATTTTTCCCCATGGTAACGAACGCCAATTTTTTTGAAAATACCCTTCCAATTTATTGTAGAGTGATATTTGAATTTTTGTATTTCCAAAAAACCTTTTCGTTTGAAGATAGTTTCCCACCTTTGTAAAGGGGCTAAATGTTTTCTTATCTAAGTTAATTGTTAAACTAAGCGATTGCTTCTTCTTTTAAGACATAAAATTGGGTTTTGAAACCCTAAACCCTGTTCCAGATAAAAGAATAAATCGTCATCAAATAGAAACAAAATACCTACTGTGGGTATTATCGGGTCCCATGTCTACCTTTTATTAACCCCTTTGCTAGTTTTTAAATGAAAAAAGAAAACAACGCGGACTCAAAAAGAACCCTTGTTTTACTCCATTCCCCAAACAATCAATAACAAATACTCATCTTACATACACATGCAAGCACCGAGAGTATTACTTTAATGGTTGTACAGTTTACTTCCACCACTTTTCGAAACTTCCAAGCACATTACAAAGGGGGACATAAAGTTCGTATTGAAAAAAAATATTTTCTGTACCGTAAATATAGTGTAAATATAGGGCTGTGGTACTGTAACTGGTTAAAAAACCCGCTTGTTCCTCAATAATCTTTCATTTTTCCCCCCATTTTGTTAATCTTTTGTTTAGCATGTGGTGGGATTTACTAAAATGTGGTAAGTGCTACTCCCCACAGTTATCCCCGGGTTATGCTTCCTTTTTTTAATAGAGGTAAATAATCGATTTTGCCCCCTTCAAAGGAAAAGTCCATTTTCAAATAGGGGTGTAATAAACGAAAAAGAAAATCCTTTTCAGCTGGTTTGCATGCTTCAGCATTTCTGCTATTTTTTGTCTGGTCCAGCGCCTTTCCCCGATTTTAAAAAGATTGATACCAGCAACGACTTCTTCTCTAGAAAATGGTTGTTTAAAAATTTTGGTTTTTCCTTTCTCATCTTTTGACCAAAAATTTCATTTTCTTCCCTATTTCAAAATTAGAAAAACGCCCCCCAAAAAATTCCTGGCAATTTTGTATGATATCTGTTATAAAAAAACGTTTTTTTTTTAACAGATTTATCAAAGCCCAAAAAGTTTCGAATCATCAACAGAAACTCTTTGTTTTTTTAAGCGCTTTCTTCAAATCCTGTTCCTTTTTTTTTCCTTAGTGTATATATCTTTTTCGGCCCAAAAAATATTCCTCTCTTTTTTTGTTTTTTTTCTTTAAATATTTTTGCATCCTGAAATCTTTTTTTAGTAACTTTTCACTTCCTGTTTCTTTTTCTTACAGTCATATCAAAAAACCAATCTTTTTAATTTTTGGGCCCCCCTTTACCAAAAACTCAAACCATCAAGCAAAGTTCACAAAAGACTAAAAATGTATAAAAGGGGTTCCCTTCCAATCAAAATGTAATAGTGGCAGGCTTTTCAACTCTCTTTAAATCATTACATTTAGTTCATTTTTGTATATAATTTCCTTTCATTTCCATTAAATTTTTTTCACCTGCAGTGGTAAATGTATCTTAAAATTTCAGCATTATCTCTCCAAAAATTCAACTGGTAAGTGCCCCTGAATAAATAGAGTCACCAACTCGCAAATCAAAGTTTGATAACAAATCCTTGGGGAAAAGAAATAATCAAACGCTGCAACCAGAGAGGGAGAGAGAGAGAGAGAGAGCAGAGAGGGGAGAGAGAGAGAGGAGAGGAGAGAGAGAGAGGAGGGGAGTAGAAGAAAAACAAACAAACGCACAAAACGCACGCCGCCGAGCCGCAACCACACACAAAAACACACACACCCCACCACCCACACACACAAACCCCACAAACACACACACTCCCCGAGAAACCCAGGGGCCCCTGCAATTGCAAGGGGTGTGTGTGGGGTGTGTGTGTGTGTGTGGTGGTTTGGTGTGTGTGTTGGGCCGGGGTGCGCGCCGTGGCGCGGGGGCGTGGGGTGTGTGTGGTGTGTGTGTGTGTGTGTTTTTTTTTTTCCCCGGGGTTGGACCCCTACGGAAAAACCCCAAACCCCCCCCCCCCCACCCCCCCGACTTTTTTCGTTTTCCCCAAAAACTCTTTACTTCTTTTTTTTAACTTTTTTTAAAAAAAAAATTCCCCCTTTTGGCACCAAATGTGATACATAAAACATGCCCTATCATTACTTGCTAAACGTGCGTGCATCTTTTGGATCTGTCTGTCTGCAGGTGTGTGTGTGTGTGTGTGTGTGTGTGTGTGTGTGTGGTGTGTGTGTGTGTGTGTGTGGTGTGTGTGTGTGTATGTGGGTGTGTGTATGTGTGTGTTGTGTGTGTGTGTGTGTTGTGTGGTGTGGGTGTGTGTGTGTGTGTGTGGTGTGTGTGTGTGCGGGTGTGTGTGTGCGGCGGTGGGGTGGGGTGGGGGGTTCCACGTGAGAGAGAGGGTGCTTCTGCGCGATGTGCTTTGATTAACCATTAATCTGTTACATTACATACATTGTTACCACTGCATGACACCAGATTCGGCAAGTGTGTAGGTACTTAGTTGACCAGTTTAAGTTTTTCGTATATTCATCTCTCTCTCACTCTCTCTCTCTCCTCTCTCTCTCTCTTCTCCTCTCTCTCTCTCTCTCTCTCTCTCTCTCTCTCTCTCTCTGTATGTGTGCGCGCACGCATGCGTTGCGTACGTGGTGGGTGTGTTTGTGTGTGTGTGTGTTGGTTTGTGTGGGGGTGTGGTGGGTGTGTGTGGTGTGTGTGTGTGTGTGTGTGATGTTCCGTTTTTTTTTCAGTCAGGTTAACTTCCCATAACCTGAAAGCCTTTAGAGGCAGTAAATGTTAAGAGGATTTCCTTGCCTCAGAAAAGACATTAAGGACGCGGACCCATCCCCATCCCCTTCGCCACCTTCCCTCCCTGAATGAATAGTACCCTCTTCACTGCTGAGGAGCAAGGGAGGATTTTCGAGTGCTTTGTACTTGTAGGGGGCGTGCCGCTGTTCACGCACACACCAACACACACACACGCACGCACGCACGCACGCACGCCACACACACACACACACCCCCACACACACACCACACACACACACACACACACACACACTCAAGCATACACACCACACACCACACCCTGCACACACACACTCACACACACAACTCACACACACACACACACACTTGCCGGGGGCACTGATGGACGTTCAGTTGGGGGGTTGAGGGTACATTGTGTGTGTTTTAATATGTCGTCAACATACCAGTATGAAAAGTTCAGCAACACTACATAATTAGTACCTGATAAACCCAGTCGCTTCTGTAACAAACATGAACATTGAAAGAAAAGCCATGCCCGCTTTCCAGTGTATACATCATGTGCTTGGTGGATCACGAGTTAATTTTATTTGCTCTCTCTCTCTCTCTCTCTCTCTCTCTTCTCTCTCTCTCTCAAAAGACTTCTTATTTACATTTCAAACTGGGCAAAGTCTATTTAAATAAAAATTTTTTTGATTCACTGGTTTTTTTCTTTTGTCTGGCTTAACTGTGGAGTTGGTCACGAAAAGCTGTTCTACAGGAAACTAAACAACGCATGATGCTTGCTATCAGCAAGAGTGGAACACCAAACTGTCAACTTGTGAAGGTCGTTTGTTTAAATCATTACTACAGCCTGAAAAGTATCATGCAGATATCCCAATCCCAAAGTTTCGAAAAGTTCTTGTAAGGTTTCGATTAGGCACAGTGAAAAAAAGTCCAGTCAGATACAACATAAACTCAAAAAGGCTGCCCATTTTGTGTCAAAACTGTACGATGAAATACACGTTTGCTGGAATGTCTCCTTCAGATTTAAGAAATAAATATATCTGAAATATGAACAAATGTACACGGACCATTGTTGAGTTTTTGCTGCAAAACGAGAAAAGGACGTAAGTCGCTCTGTTGCGTGGGGAGCATCCCTTTGTGCCCACGTCTCTTTGTGGCCCACGTCTCTATAAAAGTGGTTAGGGTGAGGGTTAGGGTTATAGTGCGGGTAAGCCCAATGTAAAAAAAGAGTGAACGCAAGGAACTAATTGCAATAGTATGATTTCATGTGGAATGGGTAGGGAAATAGTGAACTTTTAACATTTCAAAAAAAGTTCAACGTTCAAAATGTCGCGAGGTTACGTTCATAAGGTTCGGTCGTCATCATAAATCTATTTTAGCATTTCTTTACAAATTCGTTAAAATATAGTAATGTAGCTATCATTCGAAATATCTAAAGTACGGGAATGAAGTTTAGATAAGAAAATCTTTAGAGAGAAGCAAGGGAGCAAATATTGCTGAAAATGTACTGAACCTGGAAGCGGTTTTGGGTTTTTGCAGCTTACGAACACCTGCAGCCAATGCATCATTTTCCCTGGACGTGAACACAAGTGATCACTTACCGCTGCATTGCCTTAGACACTAGACCCCGCGGTCAGTTTTAGACAGTAAAATCACCACAAATGATTTTAAAAATCCAGGAAGAAATGAACACCTTCAGATGAAAATCCAACTTGGGGTCTTGCAAGTCCGATCAGCCCGGTGATCAGCACACTTCATCAGGACTGCTCAAGGGACCATATCAGTGCTCAGCCCAGCCCAGTACCTGTCACTCCTGCGCAGGACATTCTTTCCATACTGAAAGGCATAGAGGATATCTGGATGGCGATCTTCAGTTGCTGCATTTGTGAAGGTTATGTGCACTGATGTGGTATACTGAGAGTGCCCTGCCGCAGCCAGGTAGGGCAGCATTCTTTTTTAAGACATGGAGATGAGCATACAATGTCCTTTCTCCCTTCAAAAACTGCCGGAGTGGTCCATCATATGCATATACTGAAGCCAAAGGCGGGAGGCGGCTTCCTTCAAGGTCAGCTTTTGTATCAAGAAGTTTGTTTTTCACTGCTTTTATGTCAGCACTTTCTTTTTCGTCTCTGCAGTATGTTCCTTCTTGGTGACACGGTCATACAAAAACAAGACACTATGAAGGCCTTGGTGCTCTGAAATGCTGCTACTGGGCCCTTCTTTCATTGTTGCAGTTCTTCATCTTCTTGTTCCTGTGGTGAGTCATGGTCTGGATTGGTGATGCCAATGAACGTATTTCTCCATTGTTTGCGTCTTCCCAGTGCTGCTGCCCACTGAGTGTGTTTAAGGGTAAGTTGAAGGTTCTAGATAGAATCAGTGCGTTGGCACAGCATCTACGAGGAAGTGTCCACAGACAGCTCTTGAAACAGACTTGCTGCTTACCATATGGATGACCGAGTTTTGAGCATACACCACTTCCAAAACTTGCTCAAAGCCCAGACCCTCCCATGAGTTTTCCAATGAAACCAAGGTAACTCATTTCCACCAGGGGGTTTGGGCCGAAGGTCAGAACTGGTGTGCAGTTGTAAACGCTAGCCAGTGATGAGACAAAGTGCAGTGTGGAGAATGTGCAGTGTATTTGTTGGGGCCATGTCTGTAATCAGGGAAATGTGAAGCTGCTCTGACCCGGGTAGTTTCCGTTACTTACAGTTTGCAAACATCCCAGACCAACTGGACGTGGGGAACGGAGGAGACTAGGAAATTTTCCACAGAAGATCAGTTGCCTGGGTTTTGTCATCAATACCCATGTTTTGTAATACTTCATATGCCATGAAGACTAGGCGCAGAGGCTTCAAAATAGCGAATGGGAATTTTGCCAGTTGCTGAAATTTTTTCGGCGATATGTTTACATCCCGATGGACAGCTTTGCTTTGTTTTTTACCAGGGGTCACGGCGCCAATAATGCCATACCTGAAAGGTACTAGTCCCATCAAACGTCCGACCTGATGGTCCACATTGTCAGCCACAAACGGATTAAGCTGTTAGGGTTGACGCCCCCCAAAACTCTTCCCTGCTCGGCAGCAGCACACTGTCCAGGACGGGGGAAATCGTGATGGTATTGCTTAAGTGCACTAAGTTGATTTTTTATTATTAGTCAGGCTTAACACACCAAGGTTATCTTTGCACTCATACACGCAAAATGCACACTCATGCGCTCACCAAACATTCGCCTCTCTCTGGAATGGGGTGTCACGCATTCGTCTCTCTCCTAACACGATGAGAACAAGAAAATGCAATTTCTATGCTACTTATAATTAACATGAACAATCAAATCACACACAATGAAATATCAGAACATAAAAGATAAAAACTTCTAATCCGGTTATAATGAAATGACTTCTTACCTGGCCAGGTTTTCACACACACAACCACGCTTCCACACCACACCACAGTTCTTGAACAAGTTTTTAAGTCTTCTTCAGCACTGCTTGATGGTGACGCCCTTGGTTGACTGGCTCCAGGGTTCAGGACTGGGTCTTCGTGGTCGTCTCTGGGATCTCGACGTCGAACTCTTCTTCTTCTTCGTCTTCTTCACCCACCTCTGGGTTCAAATTCAGTTTGTCTGTCTTCACCCACCTCTGGGCTTCAAACTTAGTTTCCTTCTCTTCCAGCTTGTCTTTAACTCTAAGACCTTGCTGTCTCTTCTATCTCCCAGACCACGTTTCTCTCGACCCTTTCTCTGTCTGCTCACTCCTCTCCTCTCTCTCTCTCCTCTGCCTTCTCTCTCTCTCTCCTGGTGTTGTTCTCTTGACACGTTGTTCTCCCTCAGTTTATATAGGGAGGGAAACAAAGGATTCCCTTCGGGCCATGCCTTTGTCCACGCTGCTTCTCAAACCCCTAGTTCACAAGTACCTGAATTTCTCCACTCGCTACATTCCACACACATCAGCATTTACACACACCCCTACCTAATTGTTTAGCAAACACACACTTAGCCCAGATGGACATCGAAAATTCCCGCCGACTTCGGTGGTCAGTTAACACAGTAATTATCTTAAGGAGGGTTACTACAACCTCCACCACATTCAGCCAGCCTGACAATAGAACCAACACAGTGACCCTCGGCAATACCATCTGAACAAATCCAAGGCCCTGTTCTTCACTGACTGTTTACACAAGAACCTCAGCTGACCGAGCATTTAGCGCCCACTTGGGGCGCGAGGTCGTAGTGGTTACATCCCTTTCCCTTTCGCCACCGGGCAGGTCCGAACTCTCTCCTAGGTGTTGTTTGTCATCTGACCACTTCGGCCGTGTGCGGTGGGTAGGTACCCTGGTTAATTGGTCAATTACCTATTTGTATACCACATACAATGCCCCTTTGTCTCCAAGCGTCTAATGCCTTTTGAGAGGTTTCACGCTCCTTGACAAATTCCCCCACTCGAAGACAATGCCCTGCATTGGCTAAAACTTAGCATTCAAAGGAGATGAAACTCATAATTTTCCCATTTAAACCAGTGCAAATATCGGCCTCTCATAAGCCTACTTACACCAGAGAACGCACGCAAGATTTGTCTTGCAACAAAGATTATAGAGAAAAATCAATACATACACACTATCCAAGCAATTATCAACATAGATCTGAAATCTCCACCAGCTCAAAGTCGTGTGGCCATATAACCATTATGTTTCTACGGAAATTCTCTCCCTTCTCTTCATCCACGTGGCCGCAACCAGCCACGTCACGCATACACGACACTGCAAAAGACACACGCACCCACAACCTGACTTTTCGCCCGACCATTTTATTTTGCCTACGGTCCCGTCACTCTTTCTTCACTCTCTACCCACGTTGTCGTACCGCGGACATGTGTTGCAATGTGAACAGAAATGCCTGATTCACCAAGAGAGAACAGGGAAACACCAATCCTGGGCCACTTCCGCCCTCACCCAGTTTCGGGCGAAAGTAACCCAGGATTGGTGTTTCCTGTTCTCTGCCAAGTAAGACTTCAATAACCAAAAAATAACGATATCTACAAACAAACATACTGTGTAGGGTTATCCGTTTTCAATACTAATTTACTAAACTTTTCAGATTTCAGTTTTTGTTTAATCCTATGTTTTTCTGGTCATTTTCAATAACATCATTTTCGCGCAAACATTCTTCAAATGAGTCTTTGTCTTCATGTGAAATAAAACTACCCGTCTTTAACTGTTCTCTAAAGTCTTTTAAAACTGAGTTATATTTTTGGCATAAAATCCACACTTATTCCAGCATGTCTTCCATGAAAGCAAGTTTTGATAAAGTGTTTCTCTTTTTAACTATGTCTCTTTCTGCTGAACAGTCATCTATAATAAAAAGTGTCTGCGTTCCTTCAAACAGTCTATAAAACTGTTCTAAACACTCACTCAGTTTATTGCTGGGATCAACTAAATATATGTATCATCTGTCCTATAAACCTTCTATCATGATATGCTTTGTTCCATTTAAGTGTTGGACAGAAAAACCACAATATGATTAAATTATAACGATAAAACTGTTTGTAACAGGTCGGGATAATATTGTTTTTCCACAACCAGTCTGCCCACAAATCAATGAGCAATGAGGAGTTTTTGTCATAAAGTTTAACTGCTCCATAGTTTTATAACAGAGTTTAATCTAATCCAGTTATTATTTTTATCATACTCTCCGTCAAAACTTGTTCAGTATAATAAAACCTACGAGGCCTAAATGTGTAAGATTAATCCAATTCAGTTCTGTAAGATTGTTTCTATTTAAGTCAACAGTGATTTTGTTGCTTGTTGTTTATGATCTTAATATCCTCACCATTGTGAAGAACGACGACAACAACGTTAAGGCGTTTAACGTCTAAGTTTTGCCAGCTAATATTAATTCCTTTTATAAGGTCATCACTAACGCCCACAACCCCATCCCTCTCCACATCTTTAAAGACAGAAATTTCAAATATCATTGTGAACGTGTCTCCTAATTTTCTGCTTGGAAAGAACTGTAATTTTGTAGAAGCTTTTTTTACAACTGATTCTCTTCTGTGGAGGATGTACTGCTTTTTCCCATACGGCGTTATTTCAATTTCTTTTCCGACTATTGTCGTCAGGCATAAGACTTACATGTAAAGGCCAGAGTTGAATGCTTTTCTGAAACTTTTTTGACGGCTAAAATATGTAATGGGCTTATGAATTCAAATTTTATTTCCCATTCTAAATATGTTCTAAGTGCCATTTGAGGTCAGGTTTTCGAACTATTTTATATTTCATACTGACCAACATTATTTGCTTCTAGATTGCGCAGCTGTTCTAGTTTAGGAAACTTTTTACTGTCGCTAACTCTTTGCGTTTATAATCACCATCTTTAGTGTACTCAAACCCATACAAAGTGCCTATCTCACGTTCTGTTCAAAGTCCGCAACGTCTGCAAGGTCTTTTAATTCTAAAGTTATACACCTCACAGGCGCTAATGTAACTCCTGGTTCTTCTGGCCACGCGACATTATTTTTTAGTAACGTATTATTTTATTTCCAAAACAATGTGCAGGTTATCACATTTTACAAACTTTCCCTGCTTTGTCTTTGATTTTTATATTAAATGATCCGACCCTCCCACAAACTAATCTTTTAAACTGTAAATTAGGGAATTGTATAATTTCATAATCGCAATATGCAGCTTTCCTGACGGAAAGAGCTCTTAAAACAGTTGAGGGCCTTCCATCATATAAGTTTTCATCAGTGCTTAGCTCGTCCAAATGAACATAGAGTAATGAATGTAATGCAAGATTGAGCGGACTTTCCCCCTCAAACGTAGTTTCATCTGGCGAAACACTAAAACTATGAGTGGTAGATTGCTAGTTGTAAAGCCTAGCATTTTAGCTAGCTCTCTATCAAAATCGTATTTTGCTTCTTCAGGTTTGAATGTTAATATGTTTTTAGATTTGCATTGTTAAGTTTAAGAGTAATGTCTAAGTTACTCATTGCTTCTTTTAGTGGCAAAACCGTAATAAAACCCTCATCATTGAATTCAAGAAGAAACTATGAATGGACAAAACAACTACACACTGTGTGAATGGGTTTGCAATTCCCTGTGATGGACAACATCCTTTGCCTGCTACTTTTGTGGGAAGCGAAAATGCGCACTACCCATAATTCCCTAACATCAGCAAAAATCCTGGAAAAGAAAACTGGAGTGTGTTGAGACTAACTTTATGTATTTCTCTAATAAAAGAGGAGGACAGTTCCTTCAGTTTCCCAGGAACTAGGTTCTACTGTTGCTGCACAACAAAATGCAAAGTGACCTCTGTTTAAATCAGACTTGGTTGTATTTTTGTGCTCAAGCTAGGCGCCCAGTCACTTGAAAGCCTTCTTTGCCACCCTGGACTGATTTAATGCCAGCTGTTCAGAAGGATGTTGCCAGCCTGTGCTTCTGTGACCATTTCTTCCAGTCATGATGGCCAGTGTTCAGTCATGTCAACAGTCAACTCTATCCTCTGCAGGATAGGTTGGGTCTTTGATGTACAATTTAGTCCTAGATGAAAAAACAGGCAGTATTGTTTGTGATTCAACAATATATGCCTAAATTTATATTTTCACCAGTGGACAGTCATCTAATGTGACAACAAATAGTGAAATTGTGAAAATAATTCAGTGTATATTTATGCTTATGCTTGACTTGTAAAACTGTAGGGAATGTGGGAATGTTTTCAATGGAAATATTTCTATGTGCTCATATGGACTGCATCTGTTCACGAAGGGAATAATTTTTTATCTGAATAGGGTAAAATATGATAACTTTCTTTTATGTTCTTTTTTGCCATTTTTCTGTGCCTGGTATGTACCCAATACTCAGACCTTAGAGTTTATTATTACCTGAGGTGTCTGAAAGTTGGTTTGGAGTATGTCTTATGCATTTTATTTCAGTTTTTGCTTGTTTTAAAAATCTACTTGTCTTTCTGATGAATGTATCACATTTTAAATGCATAATAATTTCTCCACAAAACTAGAATTGCGTTCAATAGTTCTAGTATGTAAAAAAGTAATACACTACTGTACCTCTTTCCAATCAATCTAACAATTTCAATGCGGCGGTCCTAGCCGACACTTCTCTTTTTCTAGGCCTTTTTGGTGGGTGTGGCACCTTGGGACTTTAGTACACCGTCTGTTGCTAGGGCCTAATATGACACAGTGACGTTGTTGGTACACGCCTTGGAGTTTTGATCGTTTACCTTCCGTATTCAATTAAATAAGTTAAGTGGGTTCGCACGGTTGCCGCCGGCTATGGAGGAAAAAGGGTCCACTAGGCCTACTGAATTAATCTTGAGAAACAGGAACTCGAAAAAGTTTTAGAGGGTCACGTCGATCCACTTTTCTACATTCGGAATTTTTTGTTTTGTACTTGCTCTTAGCAGTGAGCCGTGTCGCCTTGGTAGTAATTGCGGTTGCTATGCTATGTGGAATTTCTCAGAATGTGCTTTAGGAATGTGTGGATTTTTACCGGTTATGTAGGATGAGCTTCACAAAATATGCATATATACATTGTACTTGATTTTCGGAAGCTGTTAAACTCGATTCTCAGATGGACTTATTTTATTCAGCTCCTGTCTGAATCCCAATGCATTCGTGGCCTTTTATCAAAAGTCAGACACCTGCTGTATTTAATTTTCCACACTGCGAACTTATACCGGACAGGATCAACCGGCGATCTCAGTTAGTCGTCTTCCACATACTTGTTTTCTTGCAGTAACCATACGCTGCGTTCTCCAGGACGACGACTGCCTTCTATCGTTTGAAAAGATGGAGCGTACGTGTGTTGCGCCGGATCTCTACCTGAATGACAAATCGAACGGGAGCTGTTTTCACCTACGGAAAAGGGTGATAACCACCATTGGTTTCAGCCTCAGCCATTCCGCGAATGCTATTACCATGGCACAGGAGAGCGGTGTGAGAGAGAGAGAGAGAGAGTCTTTGTCACTTTGACTTTTTATTGTCATTAACAATGTCTTACTGGACTAGGGGGGTAACAGGGTTATATCTCATTCCTCTTTTCATTGCAAACAATGTAACCAGTTATTCGCATTGATTCAATCCAAATCAAAAACGAGCAAAAACATGCAGAAAAAGTAGAAAAAGAATAATCACGTGAACTCCTTTCTCATTACAACTTCAAACAACATTAATAACATATATACAAAAGGGAAAATGTAATATTATAGATTATTTCTGACCTTTCACTAAGTCCACTCTGATCGACTTTATTTACTGAACCCTTCCACCTGTTTTAAATTGATATTTTACGGAATTAGGTATGTTTTTAATCCACTATTATTGTAAATCTTCTGTCTGATCTTCATTGCTTCTGCAATGAATCTGCAAAACTGGATTTTATCTCATCATTCGTTAATACAGATAATAACAAAGATAGTACCATCTTGCTTTCCAAAAACATCCAAAGTGGGAAAAATGAACATTTTACACGCATTCCTCGTATGACAATACATTGAAGGAAAAAGTGTTTTTCGTTATCTGTATGTGAATTCTACATAAAGATTAGGCATGGTAATTTGTGGATGTTCAGACTAGATACCATGTTTTATTTGCATTTGAAAAACCTAAAGTGCGTAACCTAAATCGTGCGTAATTAATTCGTTGCCTTTTATCAGTTGGTAACATCGATGGAACTGTTCTGTATGGAATATATTCTTAAAAGAGAAGAAACAAGATACTTTTAAAGGCTTTCCATTATTGGAATGCCAATTCTGTTTAAAGAGCCGATGAGCCATCCTTAAATTCTGTCATAAACTGCTGTTCGTTACCCACTCTTGGGTCTCCACACTATGCCAAAAACCCCTTTGGGTTTTTTTTGGTACCTTTACTTTACTTTATTAGCCAGTT
The DNA here is from genome assembly GCA_018398815.1 of Conus ventricosus. NCBI lineage: Eukaryota > Metazoa > Mollusca > Gastropoda > Neogastropoda > Conidae > Conus > Conus ventricosus. The sequence continues at coordinate 54,643,221 of CM031616.1, forward strand.
ATTTCGCACTTGGTCCATTTGTAATAATAGCATCATGTCATAAGGCCGGTCTGCACAAACCCGTGACTGTGAAGCTTCCAATATTTTCAGGGCCAATTCCTAACACATTTCACAAAAGATCTGATGTAAAGAGGTACCTGCCCATCTTCCGTATAAATATCAATGTGTGTTGGGATGATTGTTATTGGCACCTGAAGAATTCAAAAGCTTCAACAGCATTAATGTGTACTTTTTCAATTCTGTGATTTTTCTTCTATCCCCAAATGTCAGCTCCACAGGTAAGCAAAGGTTCTATCTGGCATCTTAAGTATTTTCCAATTTATACTCGCAATCAATTCCATTCAGCTTTCTTAAGGTATCTTCAGAATTGCTATCACGCCCTTTTTTACCTTTCCTTATAAGGATTTTCCCATTGCGTAATGAAAGCCTAATTTTTGTTGAAATGATCATTCCTAATTTCTTGTTGAGTTGTCTTCTTGAAACTTTTGTTTTTCACTAAAACCTTCTTTCGTTTGTTGATAGATGTCACCCTTTTTGCGAACGACTACTATGTTTGTCTTTTCTATGTTATTGGTAAACTAGCATATGCTTTTCTTTTAGAATATAATTGGTTTTGTATATCTCTACAAACTGTACAGATTAAAGAATAACATCGTCAGCAAATGAGTAACAATAATAATCTTACTGATCCGGGTATTTTCTGAATACCATGTCTTCCTTTATTAGATACACTCCATTGCCTTAGTTCATTAATGAAAAAGTAAAACGACTGCGACTCAGACATCCTTGTTTTTCTACTTTCGGAACAATCAAAAATTAATCTGAATATCACTCTTCACACGTACACTTGCAAGCACCGAGTTGTAGCATACTTCTAATGGCTTTGTACAGTTACCATTCACACACTTTTACGAAGTACATTTTCCAAAGCCACATCTACAAATGCGACATAAAGCTTCGTATTGAGAAATATATTTCTGTACCAGTGATTTAGTGTTAAATATATGGTCTTGGTACTGTATATGGTTCTAAAACCTGCTTGTTCCTCATTTATTTTCATTTTATGCCCATTTTGTTAATCTGTGGTTTAGCTTGTGATTGCAGACTTTACTTAAATTGATGGTTAGTGCTACTCCTCGACTGTTTTAGGTTATAGCGTCTCCTTCTTAATAAGTTTGCTATAATAATCGTTTTTTGCCCATTTCTAAAGGAAAAGTTCCATTTTTCAATTTTAATAGTTGTGTTAATAAACGAACAAGATATCAATTACAGCTGATGTTTGCATGCTTCAGCATTTCTCTATGATTTTGTCTGGTTCCAGCGTCTTCCGGATTTTAATCGTTTGATACCAGCAACTTCTTCTTCTCTTATTTTAGGTTTGTTAAATAATGGTTTACATTTCATCATCTTCTTGCACCAAATTTGCATCTTCTTCTGTACCATTATTATCAAATTTATGAAAATGCCCCCTAATATGATCATGCCAATTTTTGTACTGATATCTCGTTATAATCACAAACGTTTTTTTTTAACAGTTTCTTATCAATGCCCAAAAATGTCTTCGAATCATCAACAGAATCTCTTAGTTTTCTTTAAGCAGCTTTTTCAATCTCCTGTTCCTTTATTTTCCTTTGTGACATGTAGTATACTCTTTTCGTGCCTATGCAATTTCTTCTCTTTTTCTTGTTTTTTTCCTTAACTTTTCTTGCTCTCTCTGAAATCTTTTCAGTAACATTTTCAATTCCTGTTCTTTTGCATTACAGTCTGTATCCAACCTTTCATTTTAATTCCTGCACCTTTACCAATAAACTCGAAACCATACATCAGCAAAACAGCTCCACACAAACCAGCTCTGACAAATGTATCAAAGACTCTTTTCACACATATGTAATTAGTTTGGCAGGCTTTCTTCAAACTTCCTTGAAATTCTTCACTTCTATAGTGTCATTTTTGTTTTTAATGCCCTTTTCATCTGCCTCATCAACTTTTTCTTCACCTCTGCAGTGGTAAATGCTTATCTCTTAAGGACCGCTCTTTTCTCTCTGTTTAACTTCAACTCGTATATGCCATGAATAAATAGAGTCTCCAACTCGCAAATCAAAGTTGAATAACAAATCACTGTGGACAATGAAATAATCAATCTCGCTGCATCCATGAGAGAGAGAGAGAGAGAGAGAGAATGAGATGAGAGAGTGACGAGAGAGAGATGACGAGAGGAGAGAGTGAAAGAGAGAGGAGAGAGAGAAGAGAGAGAGAGCGAGCTGAAATCGCTTTTACGCTCACGAACGCACGAGCACGCACGCACCGGCGCGCGCGCGCGCGCGCGCACACACCACACAACACAACACACACACACACACTCACACACACACACAACACACACACTCTGCAGAAACCCACAGGCCACTGCCACATTGGCATATGTTGTGTGTTTGTGTGTGTGATGGGTGTGTGTGTGTGTGTGTGATGTGTTGTGTGTGCGTGCGTGCGTGCGTGCGTGCGTGCGTGCGTGGTGCAGTGCGTGCGTGCGGTGTGTGTGTGTGTGTGTGTGTGTGACTAGTGCAGAAGGTGTGTTGGGACGAGGCGCCAGAAAGGCCCCACCCCATCCCCACACCGCAACAGACCGAGCTGGCCCCCGGAGGGGTTCACAGTGCCTGACCTGCACACTGAAATGTTTGCTGCCACGTGTGTGTACGTGTATCTGTGGTTGTTTATTCTTAAATTTTAAACACATCTCACTTTGGTTGCTCGAGTACTTCTCAAGCTAGACGGTTGGTATGCCGTTCCAAACCCCACCCCATGCTCCCCAACCTCCCCGCACCCTCCCACACTTTCCCTTCTTTTTTCTCAACCCAAACTCTCTCCTACATACTACCCCTCTACATTCACCAGACTTTTTGTAAGGGATTCTTGCAACTGTGATACATAAAACTGCCCTATCATTACTATGATAAACGTGCGTGCCCTCTTTTGCATCTGTCTGTCCTCGCAGGAGTGTGTGTGTGTTGTGTGTGTGTGTGTGTGTGTGTGTGTGTGTGTGTGTGCGGGCGTGTTTGTGAGGCGGGGGTAGGGATGGGGGGTCGGAGCGAGTTTCCACGTGAGGAGTGAGAGTGCTTCTGCGCGATGTACAAGACATGCATTGATTAACATTAATCTGTACAATACATTCTTTGTTTACCACTGCATGACACCACCATTCGGCATGTGTTGTTTGTTCTTTCTCAGTTGACCTGTTTAAGTTTTCCGTAATATTCATCTCTCTCTCTCTCTCTCTTCTCATCTCTCTCGCTCTCTTCTCTCTCTCTCTCTTATCTCCCCTCTATCTCTCTGCTCTGTATGTATTGTGGCGACGCACGCAAGCATTGCGTGCGTATGTGTGTGTGTGTGTTGGTGTGTGTGTGTGTGTGTGTGTGTGTGGTGTGTGTGTGTGGTGTTCATTTTTTTTCAGTCAGGTTAACTTCCCCTAATCTGAAAGCCTTTGACGGAAGTAAACTGTTAATAGGTTTACCTTTCTTAGAATACGGACATTAAGGACAGCGGACCCATTCCCCATCTCCCTTGCCACCTTAACCCTCCCTCAAATTGACCCAGCTAACCTCTTCATATGCTGGGAGGCAAGGGAGGATTTCAGAGTCCGTTTTCGTACTTGTGGGCGTGAGTGATTCGTGGACCAACGACACACGCGCACACACACAACACACACCAACACACACACCACAAACACACACCACACCACTCACACACACATACGCTCGCGCACGCGCGCGCTCACGCACGCACGCACGCACGCACACACACACACACCACACACACACCACACCACACACACACACACACACACACACACACAACACTCGGGCTACAGATGGACGTTCAGTTGGGAGGTGTTGAGGGTACATTTGTGTGTTTATTATGTCGTAATCATAACAGTATGAAAAAGTGTCAGCATCACCATACATTAGCTACATGTTAATCCCAGTACGCTTTGTAACATACACTGAAACATTGAAGAAAGCATGCGACTGTCCATCTGTATACAACATTGCTTGGTGTCACGAGGTAATTTTTATATGACACTCCTCTCTCTCTCTCTCTCTCTCTCTCTCTCTCTCTCTGTGGAGTGTGTGTGTGTGTGTTAGTGTGTGTGTAAAAGACGGTGTGAATAATAAATTACCTAGAAGACAGAAGCCCCCACCTATTGAAATAAAAAAAAAAAAAATAAAAAAAAAAAAGAAAAAGAAAAATAGGAAAAGAATAAAACCAATTAAGATATGCACTTCTGCTGTTAGAGCGGGCGTTATACGGAATGATGACGATTTGCACCGAGTTGACTATACACCGCCTATCTGTGTACAATACGTCTTTTTTTTTTTTTTTTTTTTTTTTTTTTTGTTTTTAGCGTTGATTCAATTGAGTTTCCCGGGTGGGCCTTAGTTTGGCCTGAGACCTCTCTCATGCTTGATTCATATCAGCACGTTGCGTACCTACTGAGAAATAAACGATTGACCCACACTCGGTGTTGTCTTTGCTTATCCGCTGACTTAAAGTTACTAAACAAAGCGGGGTAATAAATTAGGCCTGGATTAGGCCCTAGCTCATATCCGTATTATGGTAAATATAGGAACTATTGGTTCCCACCGGAAAAACTAAGGTAATTAAACTCGAAGCTGACTTGGTTGTCTCGTAGTTTTCCCAAATTATGTGTACATCGGTGATAGCTTTTCCACTTTACATGTCTGACGATACAATGGGTACATAGAGGGGTGAAAACATTTTTGAGTCATGATTTTAATTCACTCCTCGAAATACTAACTGTTTGGAGGGGGGAAAAAAAGTGTGGGGATCCATGGACGGTGTATGACAATGCGGGTCGCCGTTTGCTTACACCAGTGTAGGCTCACCTGCTAGTTTTAATATTGCTTTCTTTTGCTTATTCATATTTTCCAAAATATTATCAATTTTTGGAATATACAGTTTAATCACATTATAAAACATTCATTTAAAGTTTTTTCTGCAATCAAATTATTTTTAAGCTACTGGTTTTATTAGAAAAATAATATTTTTCTATATATTGCTTTTGTAACCCCAAGTGGTTGGTACAGGCATAGACGAAAAAATATTTCGACAGCACATTGTTCAGTGCGTTTCGACCTAGATTAGTCGGTGCCTAGTTATATTAGGACCGGGATTTTTGTATTATTTTAACGGTCTGCACTATGCCGTTGCACGTTAAAAAGAAAAAAAAAGAGAATAGGCCTAACTTGAGGTTTCAGGCTAGGTCATTCATGATGGTGTCTTGTTTAATATTGATGCAATCATTGAACCCGACAATTTTACTATAGCCAATTTAAGGCTGACCATGTTTCTGAATCAATGGTCTGTTAAACAGTGTACATGTTGTTTGGCTCTTCTATACTTTGATGTGGAGACGTTATACATATTACTGAGATTCGTTAAAACATTCCCATGGTAAAAATATAGGTAGTTACGTGTATCCTGTAAACCAACATCAATAGCATACATTTACGTCCACAAGTTGCATTTTGTTGTTGAAGTTGATGGTAACATACTTCGCCGGTGCTAACTGTGCGACTCTCTCATTATCTAGAAAACGTTCGGACTTTTACAACAGAAAAAGGCGAAACAGTAATTTAAAACACGCTATGTGAGAATTGAATATATTGATGTTAAAAACACGAAATGTATGGGGAGGTTCAATTAAATTAAAACCGAATACACTTAAGCTTACCATTTGCTTTTTTTCTGTATCGTTAAAATGGCAAAAATCTCATAAAAAAACAAATGTGTACAAATATATTACTACAAATCCGTTGAAAAGTGTCTTTTTTGTTTACACTCACCACAAAGAATGTCATCACGTTGTGTCGGTCCTCTCTTTAGGCAGGGTAATTTCTAATGAAACCAAGCTTTCGACACAATGGTTTCTTCAGAAATGGGACCGCATTGCTTTCTGCAGAGAAGTGATTGTGTGTCAATCAATAGCTGGAATAGTTTTGAATGGTCCCCTGGGACGGAGTTCGTCAACTCTGCTTGTTTTTAAATGTTCATTTTAAATAAACCTGTTGATTTTTTTTTCATTGTGGCTCTGTGCTTCCTTTAGGTTGTTAATTTTTCATAGTGTCGTATTATATATATTTATATATTTTATATATACTATATATATATACTATAATATTATAAACTGAAGAAATCTGCTCACTCTGGAGTTCTCGTGAGAGGCATGCAATTTCTCCTCTTCCTTCCTCCCCACCCCCACTCCATGTCAGTCTGCGTTGGATTACGATGGTTATGGAACTTAACGTTTTCACTTTTTTTCTGTTTTGTTTTGTTTTGGTTTTCTTTTAAGTTGATGCCATTGAGTTCGAGTCTTGACCTGTTGGGGCTGGGACCTAGACATTATCCGTGCCTTTGATCATCACAGGAACGTCGCGGACGTAGCCTGCATTCTGAGAAATGTACGATCATTAAAGTACCTTGATCATACCAGTGCTTATGCCCATACTGAAGTTCCTATACAATGCGGGAAAATTTTACGGATTAGTAAACTTCCGCTTCCCATTGGAATGCAAAGGTATATCTAGTTGATGTTTTCACCACTTTATGTGAACATCCGGTAGCTTTCTACATTATATGTCTTTGACAATACCATGGGCCAGGGGTTAAATACTGTTTTCTATCATCGTATTAATCCGTTACTCGAGAATGACTGAGGGGGCAATAAAAAGTGCGGAATCCCTCGAACGGTGAAATCACAATTGCTTCGCTTTAGCCTACAAGAGTATGCTTCCCTGATGTCTGTAGTTTTTTTCTTTTCTTTTTTTATTTGTGTGTTGAAAATATTTTTTTGTAAGTTCCACAATTAATTGATTGTTTTAATATAAAGATTTTTTTTTGTCGTTTATTTAAATAACTTATTTTGAAACATTTTTAGGAATTACCAATTTATTTTTTTTTTTATATTCTAATTTTGCTACCTCACATAAGGTAATGAATTTTTATTTATATACCTAGGTAACAAACCTTATCTTCCTTTCACTTAACTACAAAAGGAGTTTTTGTACGCTGAACGGACTATATTTGAATGCGACCTGTTCGCTTCATTCGGTAATGAGACTTCGCAGGTACATCTGCCCTAGTATTCAGTCTGTGTTGGCCTAATTGGGAAACAGCGTAGTTGATGTTACCATTGCAGTTTAAATCGTGCCTTCCGAGATCATTTTGATTAGGCCTACAGGGCTGACGCTTGTTTGTTAATCAATGGTATGTACACAGCGAAAAGTGTATGGCTTTTCAGTACTTTGCTGTGGAGTCGCTTATGCAATACTGATAATTCGATCAATGTAATAAAAAATAAAAAAAAAACCTTGTGTTACGTGTAAACGGTACTACAGCCTAAATTTACGTCCTAAGTTGCGTTTTTTTTTTTTGGTTGAAGGAGTTGATCGGTAACTATGTCAATGTGTAACTGTGGCGACTCTCCTTTAACAGAAACGATGTCTTTTTCATACTGAAACAACGCAAACAGTATTTATATACGCTATTTGAGAATTGATTTATATTGGACGTTAACATAGAATTTATAGGGGCGGTTTACATTAATAAAACGATCATCAGCTTACACATTTGCTTTTTTCTGTATCAGTTAAATGAGCAAAAAACCCTCATCTATAAACAGCTGCACAATATATTACAAACAAATCCGTTGATAGTGTTTTTTGTGTTAAACACACACACACACACACACAAAGATTGTTAACCCGTTGAGACGTCTCTTTCCCGCTGGGACATTTCTATGAACCAAGCTTTCGCCACTTTGGTTTTTCATCTGGATGGGACGACCGCTTGGCTTTCTGCAGAGAGGTGATCTGTGTGTCATTCAATAGCTTGATTCATTGAATGGGTCCCCATGGACAAGTGTCGTCACCATCAGCTATTAATGTTCATTTTAATAACACCTGTTATACTTTTTTTTTTCTTCTGTGGCGCTGTGATTCCTTTTGGTATGTTCATTTTTCATTCTGTCCATATCTTTTTACAGCCCTTGCTATCTGTTTGGCATCCTCAAAGGTAGGCTCAAGATTTTTTTCCCTATATTTTATACTGTTTGAATAATGCTTTTAGCCTTTTCAGCGACTTTTTTCTCTCCACACTTTTGCTTTGTTCCCATTTTATTACCCTTCACTGGCTGCTTTGTGGCTGCTGTCGATTCTTTTTTCGAACCTTGGTGGTGAGAACACCACTGAATCATGGGACTGTGTGTGGGTGTTCTATTGACACCAAGAGCACCTGACTCAATCAGCGTGTCTCCCTGATGAGTCCGATCCAGCGGAAGAAAGCCTAGGAGAAGGCAATACAATTAAATGTGCCCTTTTTGAGATGGATTTCGATGGTTCCCTAAGGCAGTAGTGAAGGGCTTCTCATTTTTATAATGTATTCCCCATTTTCTTCATCTTTCATTTTTCTTTTTAATTTTTTTTTTTTTTTTTTTTTTTATGTTCAAATCTTTGTCAAGTCATTACTTTAAGACGGAAGAATGTTAGCCTGCCACTGTTTTCCACCACTACTTAATTGTTCGCATTACTATTTTCTTATATATTATTTATTTATATTGAGATTTCTGCTCACTCTGGATCTCGCGAGAGGCAGATCTCTCCTCCTCCCCCTCCCTGTCAGTCTGGTTGGATACCGATGGTTATGGAACTTAACGTATTCACTTTTTTCTGTTTTTTGTTTTGTTCTTTCACTGATCTACAAGTTGATGCCATTGAGTTCACAGAAACTTGACCTGTTGCGGTGGGACCTAGCACCATTATCCTGCCTTTGGTCACATCACAGCACGTCGCGGTCGTAGCCTACCTTACTGTGAAATGATCGATCTGAAAAAAAGTCCTTTGATCAGACAGTGCTTGTCTTCATACTGGAAGTTCCCTAAAACAAAAGTGGGGAAAACTGTACGGGTTTTGTCACCTCCGCTCCCATTGGAAAGCATGGTAAACAAACTCTAGTTGGTTGGGCCCTCTCTCTCTTCTGATTTTCCCACCGTCATGTGAACTTCGTAGCTTTTCTTACATTACTTGTCTTTGACAATACCATGGAGCCAGGGGGTTGAAATACAATTTCTCATCTTGACATTAATCCGTTCCTCGAGAGACTAACTGTTTTAGAGGGGGAATAAAAAAGATGCGGGATCCTCGAACGGTGAATTACAGAATACGTCGCTTTAGCGTACATGAGTAAGCTTCCTCCTGACGTATGTAGTTTCTTTCTTTTCTTTTTTTCTTTTGTGTTCATAGATTTTTGTTTGTTATGTTTAAATTTTATGTATTTTTTTTTCTTTTATAGTTTTTGTCACTTAATTATTTTCATTGTAACAATCTTACATAGAAGGATTTATTTTTAATCCTTTTTCATGTATTGAACTTTTGCATCCACAAAAGGCTATTAAAGTTTAAATTATGTCCCTTTCAACTACAATTATGCTGTTTAACGCAAACCATATTGATCTAAATGTCATTAAACCAGACTAAATTTTGACAGCGATTCGTTCGCTTCGAAGTTCTGATGGAGATAGCCAAGTACAATTATACTAGGCCTTGGTACGCCGTCTGTGCAAGACCTTATAGGACACAGTGAAGAGTTGGGTATAAGCTTTGGAAGTTCTGATCGTACATACCGTACTTAATTAAATAAGTTAGTAGGGTGTTCGGCTTGTCGCGGCTATAGGATTATAAGCACTACTGGAATTTTAACTGAGCCACAGGAACTCGAAAGTTTCTAGAGGGATCACGGTCGTTTCCTCTTTCATCATCATTTCGGAATTTTTGTTTTGTTCTTGCTACTTAGGCAGTGAGCCGTGTCGCCTAGGTGGAATATGGGTAGCTATGTGGTATTAGTTCATATTGGTGTATAGGACTGTGTGTAACATACGGTTTGTGATGAGCTTCAACAAAAATTAAGCATATATCATTGTACTTGATTTCGAAGCTCCCTGTCTTGATACCCAATTGCAATGAGGCCTTTTATCTAAAGACAGACACTGCTTTATTTAATTGCACAGTGCGAACATAAAACGGACAGGATCAACCGGTCTATGTTAATCGTCTTCACATACTTGTTTTTCTTGCAGTAACATTCGCTTGCGTTCCCAGGACGACTGCCTTACTCGTATGAAAAAAGGAGCGTACGGTGTGTGCGCCGGATTCTACCTGAATGACAAACGATCACGGCGTGCTGTTTTCACCTACGGAAAGGGAGATAACCTCTCCAATTGGTTCGCCTAGCCATACCGCGTCAGCTATTTCCATTGGCACATGAGAGAGAGAGAGAGTGTGGGAGGAGAGAGAGAGAGAGGAGACACCACTTTGAACACTTTGCCATTTTTTGGCTTTACCTAAAGTTATTATGACTCAGGGGGGTAACAGGGTTTTAACACCTTCCTTTTTCATTGCAAAACTAATGTAACCCAGTTATCGCTTTGATCAATCAAGAGTCAAAACAACGCATAACATGCAGAAAAAAGTAGAAAAGACTAAAAACAAGAACTCCTTTCTCATTACAAACAACAACAACAATAACATATTACAAAAATGGGGAATTTGTAATGTTATAGATTTTAATTCGACTCGTCACTTCGATGACTATAGTACTGATACCCTCCACCGGTCCTAAATTGATTATTTTCGGTGATTAGGTACTGTTTTCAATCACTAATTATTGTAAATGCTTCTGGTCTGATCTTCATTCTTCTGAATGAATCTAGGAACTGATTTTTATAACACCATAGTCAATCAGCATGCTAAAAAGTAGCAATCATCTTGCCTTTCAATAAAAATTCCAAAGTGGGAAAATGAACATTTTTCTCGCACTTTATCGTATGCAATACATTGAAGTAAAAAGTGTTTTTCGTTATCAGTTAGGGCATGGTAATTCTGTGGATGTTCCAGACTCGAAACCATCTTTTATTTAGCATTGAAACCTAAAGAGCGTAACTAAATCTTGGTAATTAATTCGAGCCATTTATCCAATGATACATGATGTTAACGTTTCTGTATGGATTATATTCTTAAAAGAGAAGATCCAACGATTCTTTTCATTGATTTACTTATTTTGAATCCAGTTCTGTTTTAAAAGAGCAGATGAGCCTATCCTTAAATTCTGTATTAAACTGCTGTTCGTTACCCACTCCTTGGGTCATCCACACTTTGCCAAAACCCTGTTCTGTTAAACACTTCTTTACATTATTAGCCCAGTTATTTCTGGCCTCTTGCATTTGTAATAGCATCTTGTCATTAGCCTGTTGTGACAACGTGACTGTGGTTGCTTCTATATTTTCAGGGGGGGCCAATCCTAACAAACATTTCACATAAGTTCTGATGTATAGAGGGTACCTGCCATTATCTCAGTATTTAAATGTGTGTTAGGATGGAATGTATTGGCACATGAAGAAATCGCTTCACAGCTTACCTGGGTACTTTTTCAATCTGTGATTTTCTTTCTAACCCCCAAATTTCAGCTCCACAGGTAAGCAAATGGTTCTATCTGTGCATCAAAGATTTTCCAATTTATACCGCAATCAATACAACTTTCAGCTTTCTTATGGATCTCAGGAATTTCTATCACGCCTTTTTTTCCCTTCCTTAAAGATTTTCCCATGCGTAACTGAACGCCATTTTTCTGTGAAAATATCATTCCTAATTAATTGTATGAGTTGACTACTTGAATTTTTGTATTTCCATAATACCATCTTTCGTTTGAAGATATGCTGTCCTCCTTTTTGAAGTCTTCATTGGGTTTGTCTTTTTCTATGTTTAATTGTTTTAACATAAGCGATCTGCGTCTTCATTTTAAGTACATTTTATTGTTTTGTAAACCATACAACTGTTCCAGATAAATGATTAACTTCGTTCAACAATTAGTTACAAAATATATTCTACTGATCTGGGGATTATATGCTACCATGTTACCTTTTTTAGATAATACTCACTTTGCTAGTTCAATAATGTAAAAAAAAAAGAAAAAACTGCGGGGACTCAACTGACATCCTTGTTTTAATCAATTCCGGAACAATCGAAATAATCTGAATACTCACTCTTCACACGTACCAAGCAAGCACCGATTGTAGATACTTCTTATGGCTATGTACAGTTTACCATTCTCACCACTTTTACGAAGTACTTCACAGCACATCTACAAATGCGAACATATAGCTTCGTATTGCAGCATAACATATTTCTGCACCAGAAGAAATATTTCTGTACCTTTTAACTTCCTGTTTCTTTTGCTTACAGTCTGTGGTACTGTAACTGGTTCTAAATCATGCTTGTTCCTCAATAATCTTCTCATTTTAAGGCCCATTTATGTTAATCTTTGTTTTGCAAGTGAGTGTAGTCTTTACTTAAATTGCTCGGGTAAGTGCTTCTCACGACAGTTATCCGGATTATTTAGCGTCTCCTTTTTTATTTGATTAGTTGGCCTATAATATATTCGATTTTGCCAATTCTAAAGGCAATGTTACCATTTTCAATTTAGTGTGATTAATAAACGAACAAGAAAATCAATTACAGCTGAGTTTGCACTGCTTCAGATTTTGCTATGATTTTGTCTCTGTCATGTCAAGCGCTCTTTCCTGATTTTAAACGTTTGTTACCAGCAATCGACTTCTTCTCTAGATAGGTTGTTAAATAATGGTTCTTTTCATCATCTTTGTCAACCTCGGGTGATGTCGTGGAAGGAAGGATAGCACAGCCCAAAACACACCTCACAGCTTGTTTTATAACCCTTCCTTCACGATTCATTCATGTCATCATGCCTTCGTCACATCATACCAATAGTTAATGTCTATAACTTTACTACACACTGTTCAGAGAACGAAACATCAATGATTATGGTATTAAAACAAAATAAAACATTCTCTCGTTCCTGAACTTCACAAAAATCATTATCTAATACATCATTAAATAACCCGGGTTTTAAATTGTATTTCTTACTTTACCTGGCCAGGTGATCTTAACTATTCCGAATTCCTGGCCTTTTCTATTTCCCTTTTTTTTTTCTAACTGTCACTTTCAACAACACGACACACTGCTGGAACTGGTGTTTGTCTGCTTGCACACCGGTTCAAGCTGGACTGCTAGCACCCGGTCAGGCTGGACTGCTGGCCGTTCGGTCAGGTGGGACTGCCGATGAACGTGGTGCTGGACAATTATGAGGCTCGAACACCGTGAGATAGAACAGTACTATTCAACATCGTCTGTTTCTTTTCTTTCTTCTGCATTAACGCATTGCACTCTCTCTCTCCTCTCTTATAGTATGCTCTATTCAATATGGACATCGGCTTGCTTTTCTTTTCCTTTTTTTTTTTTTCTTTCTTTACCCTCGTCATTAGTTAGCAATTCTCTCCACATCTCTACCTAAGTCCTTCCTTGCTGACTATCTCGTGCTATGCCCAATCTTCACTCCTATATCTCTCTGACTTTCTCTCTGCAGAAGATTACACTCAGACCTCTCTCTCCCTGTCTTCTCTGTTCGTTTCTCCCCCTCGGTTCTCCTCCTCCACTTCGGCATCCCTATCTTATCTTGAACTCAATCTGTCCAAGGCGAGTACCATTGGTCAGTATTTTTACCAATGATTACCGAAGTTATTTCCTCTAATTTTCCATTGATATTCTAATCATGACCAGGTCACGCCTACACACCTTACTCTCTGTTGGTGGTCAATTGGTCAATTTATTTGATTTAGCCAGATTTCACCCCACCACGTTCTACCTTCCCCCTTATTTTCCTACTTAACTGCGCCGTGTGGCTTAAGTCGTGCGACACTGGTCACTCTAAATTGGATAGTGAGTCTGGGTAGGTCCACGGACGTCTGACCAATTCCCTACCAGAGACCTGTCGGTCCAGGCCACTCAAACTGTATGATGTCTCCCCGCTATGCTAAATTGATGGTTTGCAACGCATGAAGCTCGTCTTCCCTGTAGCCTCTCCGCTAAGTAATTGGCGGACACCCGACCATGGCCCGTCTTGTGGCGCCTAGAATGTTTGAGTTGAAGCTGATGTCCGTAAAAATGCGCTGGCCGACTACACGAGTTGGGTTGTTTCTTTTTTGTTCCATGACAATTTCCCCTTGCAAAAAGACTCTTGCTCCGCCATTGTCTCAAATCAACGGTTCAAATAAACAACTAACCGAACTTTGCTGAACACACAGCTACACGTGCAATGTATTTTAAAAAAAAATACTTTACAACCAACGGTTTATAAATTATAAAAATATATCATTAGTGTATACCACTCCAATGACGTTAACATTGACGTGCGCTCTTGGTTATTTCTATTCTTTTTATAAACGACCTCTGTACGCACTACATGCGTTTCCCCTATCCTGCGGATTTGCATATCTTCTCTTCACAATTCTTATGAAAAAGCACATTATTTTATGACTCACGATCCATGACATGCACTGAGGACATCTCCATCCTGACTTATTGCATAATTATGAATCACTACACAAGCGACTGTTATGCTCCAAGATAACTACAATCCCACATGAACAAGTCTCACAAAGAATCATGAACAAGTCTCACACAAAAATATGTAACCATAAGCCAAACTGGGAATGAAACCATTCCCATTCAACATTAACTGTAATCAATTCATATTATCAACCAATGCACCCCCGGATATGGTCTGACTTCACTCTGTGTTGCAGCTTGCTAGACTACGCGAACTTAAATAGTCTGCTCGACATTCTGTCGACCGGGTTGTACTGCACTCGATTACTGGTAGGGTGCAGTGCCATTGCCCTACGCAGAACCTGCTGTTTTGTCAGCTGTGCCTCCTGCAGGAATTTGAGTGGTTGTGATCTGTCTCTATCACGAACTCTTTTCCCATGAAGTATTTGTGGAACTTCTGCTCGGCCCACTCGACAGATAAAAACTCCTTATCAACCGTTGCGTACCTTCGTCACACTTTTAACTTCTGCTAAGCATATATCTCACAGGAACTCGACCCCTTCATGCTCCTGTAACAATACTTGCACCTATCCCACCTCCTAGGCATCTGTCCGCAAAAAAAATGGTTTTGGACATATCTGGTAGCGTCAAGATGGGACCGGGATACCTAGTGTTTCCAAGCAACCGTCTGAAGTGATTGCTCTGCAGGACTGGTCCACTCGACCACTGCCGGTTTCCCTGGGCCTTGACCAATTCACTGAGAGGAATCGTGCATTGCCCAGCAATATATGGGACAAAAACTCCCTATAGAAACCAATAAAAACCTAGCAGACTCATGACTTATCGTTTTCGTTTTGCGTCTCTCTGAATTCATCATCTTCTCCACCTTTTCCTCTCTCGGCTGCTTTGTGTCGCCTCCGACAAACAAAAACCTAGGTACTCCAGGCTTGGAAAACCAAAACTGGCACTTTGTTGGTCTGGATGTGAGACTGCTTGTCTCAATCCTCTCTAAAACTGCGCCTAGCCTGCATCATATGCTCCTCCCATGTCTCGGATGCTCATCTGAAGTCATCCATGAAATCACAACACCTTCCAATCCCGTCAATAGGCTTCTCATCATCGAGAGGAGACTGCAGGTGCGTTGACCATCCCATAAAGGGGTACTCGCCACTGGTATAGGCCATAGGTGCAGCCGGTGAATGCTGTGACTTCCTTTGAGCCTCCGCAAGGCTATTCGCCAGTAAACCCTTGCATCAGTCGATCCTGGTGATATCACTGGCTATTGCTTGATGGCGATCTGTGCGAACGGTCTTCTTGTTTGTATGACCTCTGCATCGACCTGGTGACACTGTACAGAGTCTATTAGTCGTCATCAGATTTCGCATGCTCACCTGACTTTTTCCGACTAAGACGACGGGTGCACTATACGAGATTTGGACGGTTCTTTCACCCCAAGGTCTCAAACATCTTTTCTTCCTCCTCCACTCGATCACTTGTCTTGGGCGGATGGCATATGGGATCGGGTAGGCTTTCCATGTACGGGTTTCTGTGATGTTAAATCCCCGTAAATGTCTCTAGAGTTGTCCTGCCTGGTTTTATCAGTTCCCAGGGACGCCCTTTACTGTTCTAGGAGATCACTAACTTCCTCTGTCCTCCTACTGTCTAGCCATTCCATACACGTGACACATCCCGGTATGACTCTTCTCCTGGAAACTCAGGCAACAATTATCTCACTTCTTCTGCGGGATCTTCCTTCACAGTCCTCCATCAATGATTGCTGCTGCGTCCTACTGTGCTGGGTCTCACGCTGATGAAATTTGCGGAGCAAATTTGCATGGAAAAGTTTTTGATTTCCAAATCACAACGATTCGTAGTCACGATCTACCTTTTTCAATGATGTGTGAATGGGTCCCTTCACCAATGCATCAGCAGTTGTTGTGAATCGTGGGTATTGCCAGTAACAGGACTTGATCTCCCACCTTGAGGATTGCTTCCTCACTTCTGTCATATCTGCTTCTTCTGGACGTCCTAAGCTCCTGCAAACTCTCCCTTGCGACCTTACAGGTCTCCTCGAGCCCTTTTGCGTTTAAGTCCAACCTCATACTGATTGTGGTTTTGGTCTTCTTCGGACTCCTGTTTATCCGGTCACAGCTCTTTGAGAATGCCACTCCGGTCCCCGATAATGTCCGCCCATTCAGAGCTCAATTGGCGAAAAGCTGTGTGCTTTCTGATGGGGCTTCTGTAGGCAAACGTTGCGTGGAATGTAGCAGTCCCAATCTGCTGGCCTTTCTCAAAGCTGCTTCTTTATGTTGCCTTCGCACACCGTTGAATCTTTCCACCAAGCCCATTGCCCATTGTGGATGGTATGGGCGGTAGTGAGCAGCTGTGTGATCCCTAGCAGGCTGTTGCTACCTACCTCATCACGAATGAGGTGAACTGTCTGACCCCCTGTCACTGAGGGAATTTGATGCTGGCACACCCACGCGAGAAAAGTTTTGTTTCTTCGCCCTTCAGGCGACCTGTTGCGTATCTACGCCTTTCAATTGCAATCCCGCTTCTGGGTATTCTGGTCGCGTCGTCCACCTGTGTCTACTCATACCCTGTGCCCGCTTTGGAACAGGCGCGGATTGGGCCAATCAGGGTCAACAGCCACATCTGATTGGGGTGTCAATTAAAGGGGGATGTTTAAGAGGCGCCTTCTCTTCACCCCTCTTGTGGCTGGACCTTGGCAACGTCACATGACATGCAGAAACGCTTCTGTGTCTGCCATTGCTCCACGGGCCTATGAAAAGTCATCAAAGATTTCGGGTCAGCTGTTTTCGCTGGCTGCCGAGTTGTCCGCCATGAGCGATACTCGTGACCCACTGACAATGACAGGATGTTCTCTGATAAACCTGCTGGTACCTCTAACTGAAGTGGTACCTTACCTGTCTTCCACTTGGTGACACTCGGTACTAACAGCCCGCCTTTCACAAGAATTCTGTTTCTACTCCTCTAACCACCTGTTTCTCTCCTCTATTGCACACCCCCCACCCTACAAGACTTCACGAGCGAAGGGTCTGTTCCTGATGCTGCCCCTTTACTATCTGGCGACACGTCTATACACCGACATCCTTCCTGGAACAACTTAACGGTTTAACAACCTTTTCCTCCTTCTTGCTCCGTGTTTGAATGCTTGCCCTGTAGACAGTCAACAACTCAGGATCCCCTGGATCCCTTGCGCTGGAATATTTCGATGATCAAATCATGAAGGGGTTTCTCCACATCACCAACGCAGACAACTCGACCCCTGTAGAAGTATGGGGTACGTATCTTCTATCTTATGCCATACTGGAAACTCCCTCACAGTGCCTTCGATTGCGTTCAGGTCTGGATTTGCCCTCGTTCAATCTCCCATTTCTCGACCAGCGTTGTTCGTTCTACCCGCATGAACAAACCAGTGTCTCGTAACCTCTTTCACCCTCTGCTGGCCAATCCCACCCTTCTTTCCAGGTAAACGAAAACTCAGACTAGTGCCCTCTACTCCCTGACACTGAATGCTGTCCAGTGATTAGCCATAGGCTGCACTCCCACCCTCTTTCATGAATGAATCCCTTTTGGTTCCACTGCCAGTCGTTTCCTTGACGACCCTTATCCACATCTTGCAGGCTCCGCTGCCTTCTGGATCACTCATGCGACATTCCATCGCCACATGTCCCTTCTTGTGAAAAATGAAACACCTAATGTCCCTTTTGACCCTTCCTTCTGCCCTCCACTGGGTTTGCCGACTTTGCTAGATAAAACTCCCCTTGTCTACTTGCACTTCTTCTCTACCTGTGCCTGGGCACCTGTTTCTCCTGCACTTTTGTGCCCAAACGTGCCTCTCTAGTACTCCTCTGCGTTTCTTCAACAAATATATGCTGTCTCTGGCTGTCTCTACTTTCAAATGTATGGTTAACTCAGGGCCGCAACCTGTCAAAATAAACTGTCTTTTCAGAACTAGCTATTTCAACTCAGCGAACCTCCTTCTTCGTACCAATCAACTCTATACCATTTCTCAACTTAGTGATCTAGACGTGACACAAACTGTGTGTAAGTCTCACCTGATTGTAATCTTAGATTGTCACGAAATTTCATCCTGAACCCTTCCTTGTAGGTCAAATCCCTCATCAATGATTCCTTCACAGCGCCGAAATCCGACTGTTGTTCTGCTGTAACGCAGTCAAAAATCCTGTAATTGCCTTACCCGTCAGTAAACGCTGACAAAATGACTGCCACTTTGGAGGCCAACCCGACTGGTTGCAAACGTTTCGAAACGTATGAGTATGCATCATAGAATCGGCTCCCTTCGAAGATATTGGCAACTTGGGTCGGGGGCATAGCTTCGCTACAGCAGTCTCTGGAAACTGAACTCACATCCTCGGTGGTCTCCCTTTGGTATCCTTACTTTTTCTCTAACTCTAATTGAACCTTAATCTTTTCTGTTTCCTGCGCTTCCTTTTCTTTCGGTTTCACTGCTTAATTCTTTCTGTTTCCTGCGCTTCCCTTCATTCTTTCTGTTTCCTGCTTCATTCGTTCTGTTTCCTGCGCTTCCATTTAGTCTTTTCTTTTCCTGTGCTTTCTTTATCATTGGTAGCCTGAATCCTTAATCTTTTCTATTTCCTGCGCTTCTACTCAAACGCGTCGTCTTTCGCGCGTTCATACATTACCATCTTTTTGTTGATTTCAACAAAATGCACGCAACTCATTCTCCTGAGTACCTATATCACGAGCGACGCTCACAAGTTGTTCAATAGTGTGTTCTTTTTCTTCCGCCCATTTTATCTCTTTCTTTTTTTTTTTTTTTTGAACAAGATTTTATAAATACGACAGCCAAACTGGTGGTTACCGACAGTGTGACGTATTAGCACTATCCTAATGAATGATAATATGAAGCTTGGGGACATAGTTAATTAGTTTTTATATGGACGGCCCTAGCGCCTGACCACACTATGAGAGCGAATTATAGGCAATCTGTGCGAAATGAGTACTCTGGGGCTGAATGCCAAGCTTAGTATTAACTATCTTGGAAGCAATGCCAAGCTTGTATGTAACTATCTTGGGAACATAAGTAAGACAACCCTTGTCTTAGGATTACAATACGTGAATCCCACCAGCTTCCTCTCTGAGTAGTTGAAACAATTTTATAATATGGGCCAGTATATCCTGGCAAGTCGCCAATAAATTGACACACCTCGGGTGATGTCGATGGGATGGACTAGCGCACAGCCCTACCACACTCACAGCTTGCTTACGATCTCATTCATGTTTCATGCATTCGTCACATTCAAAACCACTAGTAAAGTCTTAACTTTACTACTCATGTTCTATGAACGAAAACATCATTGCATATGGAATCAAACAAAATAAAACATTCTTCTCTTTCCTGAACTTCACAAAATCATTTATCTAAAACATCATTAAACTAATCCGGGTATCAAATATGATTCTCTACTTTACCTGGCCAGGGGATCTTAAACTATTCACGAATCACTTATCTTTTCTTTCCCTTTTTTTTTTCTCACTGTCACTTTCACAACACGACACAAACTGCTGGCTACTGGTGTTTGGTCTGATTGCACCCGGTCAAGTGGACTGCTAGCACCGGTCAGGCTGGATGCTGGCGTTGGTCAGGTGGGACTGCCGATGAAAGGGCGTGGCCAAGTATGAGGTCGTACCCCAGTGGAAGATAGAACAGTGACTATCAACATCGAATCTGTTCTCCTTTCTTTCTTTCCTGCATTACGCATTGCACTCTCTCTCGCTCTCTTGATAGTTGCTCTTATCAAATGGAATGCGTTGCTTTTTCTTTTCCTTTTTTTTTTTTTATTTCTTTCCCTCGTCTCTTAGTTAGCACTTCTCTCAACTCTCTCCTAGTCCTTCCTCTGCAGTCTATCTAGTGCTATGCCCAACTTCAATCCTCTCATCTCTTCTGCCTTTCTCCTGCAGAGATACACTAGACCTCTCTCTCCTGTCTCTCTGTTCGTTTCCCCTCGTTCTCCTCCCCCACTCTCGCATCCCCTATCCTTATCTTGAAACCTCATCTGTCCAAGGGCGAGAAATACCTCATTTGGTCAGTTTTTTTACCCCAGATTACCCGAGTTTTTTCATCTAATTACATTGGATATTCAAATCATGCAGTCACGCCTACACAACCATTACTTCTGTGGTGGTCCAATTGGTCATTTAATTGATTTGCCCAGATTTACCCCTCCTACGTATACCATTACCCCCTTTCCTACTTATACTGGCGCCGTGTGGCTTAAGTCGAGGACACTGGTCACTCTAAATATTGGCTAGATGAGTCTGGGTAGGCTCCCACGACGTCCTGGACCAAACCTACCGAGACCTGTCGGCTCCAGCCACTCATAAACTGTCTGCTGTCTCCCCGCTATGCTAAATTGGCCTGGATGCGACGCATGAAAGCGTCTTCCCTGAAGCCTCTCCGCTAAGCTTAATTGGACGGGACCCCGGACCATGGGCAGTCTATGTGGCGCCTAGAAGGCTTGAGTTGAAGCCTTAATGTCCGAGCAAATTGGCTGGCGACTCACGAGTTGGGTTGTTTCATTTTTGTCCGTGACATTCTTCTCATGCACCATATTGGCCATTTCTTCTGTACCATTATTATCAAAATTAGAAAATACGCCCCAAAATGATCATGCCAATTTTGTACTGATATCTCGTTAAAACAAACGTTTTTTTTTTTGTTTTATTATAGATCTTATCTATGCCCATAATGTCTTCAGATTCATCAAAACAGAATCTTTTAGTTTTTTAAGCTGCTTTCTTCAAAACTCCTGTTTCCTTTATTTTCTTAGTGTAGTATACTCTTTTCGAGCCATAAGCTATTCTTCTCTTTCTTGTTTATTTCCTACAGCCCTGATTGGCCTTTGCGGTCGGGCTGGGCTATAAGTCGTACATTATTTATCTTATCTCTCGTTAGGTTCTTGAGTGGTTATGTTGATAGTCCATAACTATTCTGCATCTCTGAAACTCTTTTCAGTAACTTTTAACTTCCTGTTTCTTTTTGCTTACAGTCAGTTCAAACAATCATTATAACTTCCTGACTCCTTCACCAATAACTCGAACCATACAAGCAACAGCTCCACACAAACAGCACTGACAAATGTCTCAAGACTCTCATTCAATCAATATGTAAAAGATAGTTGGCAGGCTTTCTGCAAACTCCACTTGAAATTCATACATCTAGTTCATTTTTTGTACATAATTGCCTTTTCATTGACCATATAACTTTTTCTTCACCTTGCAGTGTAAATGCTTCTCCTCTAAATACAGCACTTATCTCTCTTGTATTACTTCAACTGGTAAATGCCATGAATAAATAGAGTCACCAACTCGCAATCAAAAGTTTGATAACAATTCACTGAGGTCAATGAAAATAATCAATCACGCTGAAACTATAGAGAGAGAGAGAGAGAGAGAGTGTAGAGAGAGAGATTGAATAGAGGAGGAGACGTGAGGAGAGCACGAGAGAGTGGAGAGAGAGGACGGAGAGTCGTGAGAGAGGTGTAGATCGCTTTTAACACACACACACGCAGCACGCACGCACGCCCGCACGCTCACACACTAACACAAAAAAAAACACACACACACACACACACACACTCACACACTCACACACACACACATACATAACACACACACACACACTCTGCAGAAACCCACAGGCCACCAATGACATTGCATATGTGTGTTGTTTGTGTGTGTGTCCGGGCGTGCCGTGCGGGCGTGCAGAGCGTGCGTGCGTGCGTGCGTGCGTTGCGGGTCGTGTGTGTGCCAGTGCAGAGGAGTGTTGGACGTAGGCGCCAGAAAGCCACCACCCACCCCATCCACACACCGCCAAAGAGACAGGAGTGACCTGCCACACTGAAATGTTGCACGTGCTCTCGTTGTAAGTTATCTGTCGGTTGTTATTGTTTAATCTTATTTTAATTCACACATCTCCACTTTGGTTCGTTCGTGAAATTCTCATGCATACGGTTGGTATGCCATTCCCTACCCCCCACCCCCACTGCTCCCCACCCCTCCCCGCACTTTCCCTTTCTTTTTTTCCTCAACCCTACTCTCTCCTCACATACTACCCCTTCATTCTACTAGACTTTTTGTAAAGGATTCTTGCAACTGTGATACATTAAAAAATGCCCTATCTTTACTCTGTCTAAAACGTGCGTGCCTCTTTTGCATCTGTTCTGTCTGCAGGTGGGTTGTGTGTGTGTGTGTGTGTGCCCTACAGGCTACCACGATACATGTGTGTGTGTGTGTGTGGGTGTGTGTGTGTGTGAGTGCGGGGGTGTGTGTTGGGGCGGGGGTGAAGGGGGGTGGGGGTGGAGGGTGGGGGGGGTTGCACGTGAGAGGTGAGTGCTTCTGCGCGATGTACAGACATGCATTGATTTACTTTAATCTGTACATACATACATTATACAATGCATGACACCACGATTCGGCAAGTGTGTATAGTACTTTTAGGTGTGACCAGTTTATGTTTTCGTTACTATTCTATCTCTCTCTCTCTCTGCTCACCCTCTCTCTCTCTCTCTCTCTCTCTCTCTCTCTCTCTCTCTTCTCTCTCTGTTGTATGTATTGTATGGTGCGCGCACGCATGCGTGCGTGCGTAGTGTGTGTGTTGATTGTGTGTGTGTGTGTGTGTGTTGTTGTGTGTGTGTGTGTGTGTTTGTGTGTGTGTGTGTAGTGTGTGGGTTCCTGTTTTTTTTTTCAGTCAGGTTAACTTCCCATAACCTGAAAGCCTTAGAGGCAGATACTGTAAGAACCTTGCCTAGGAAATGACATTAAGGCAGAGGCCCCATCCCCATCCCCCTTCGCCACCTTAACCCTCTGAATTGAACAAGCTTACCCTCTTCATGCTGGGAGGTAAGGGAGGATTTTCGAGTCGCATTCGTACTTGTGGTCCGTGCGTGTTCACGCACACTCACACACACACACGCACGCAACCGCCACGCACGCACGCACGCACGCACACACACACACTAGCATAACACACTACACACACACACACACACACACACAACACGCATACTCATACACACACACACACCACACCTCAACACACACACGCACACACGGGCACAGATGGGGACGTTATTTGGGAGGTTGTAGGGGACATTTGTGTGTTTAATATGTCGTAAAACATACCAGTATGAAAAGGTCAGCACCACCATACATTAGTTACTGATAAACCCAGTCGCTTTGCTAACAAAAACATTGGAAAACATTGAAGAAAGCATTCGACTTTCCATCTGTAAACAACATTGCTTGGTGATCACGAGTTAATTTTATAAACACTTCTCTCTTTTTTCTCTCTTCTCTTTCTCTCTCCTCTCTTTCTCTCTCTCTCTCTCTCTCTCTCTCTCTCTCCAAGAACATTCTAATATACATTCAAATGGGCAAAGGTCTTTAAAAAAAAAATTGGTTTGAATTCACAGAGGTTTTTCGTGTGTCTGGCTTAACTGTGGAGTTGTCACGTAAATGCTGTTTCTACTGGAAACTAAAACAACGACCTGATTGATTGCTATCAGCAAGAGTGGATCACCAAACTGTCAATTAGTGACTGTTTTCTACCTATCGTTTGTTTAAATCTTACTACGCCTGAAAAGTATCTTGCAGGATATCACAATCAAAGTTCCGAAAAGTTCTTGGATGGTTTCGATTAGGATTCAGTGTCATAAAAGTCCACGTCAGATTACAAAACATAAACTCAAAAAGCTGCCATTTGTGTCAAACTGAGATGAAATACATTTTTGCTGGAATGTCCATTCATATCAAGATTTATGAAATTAATATATCATGAAATATGTACAATGTACAGGACCATTGTTGAAGTTTTTGCATGCCAAAACGAGAAAAGGCGACGTATTCGCTCTGTTGCGATGTATATCTTATATTGCCTTGAGAAAAGAGAAGAAACTGTTACTGGGATTCTGACCACCCGTGAACCTTTAGGTGTAACATTTGTTTTCATAAATTTATTGTTTTACCTTGTTTCGTGGTCGACTTCGTCGTTGTGTATACTTAGGGACATGATGGAAAAATTGTGTATATATATAGATATATTTTGTGTGTGTGTGGTTCTGTGTGTGTGTGATGCGTGACTGTGCGTGCGTGCAGTGCGTGCGTGCGTGCGTGCGTGCGTGCGTGCGTGCGTGCGTGCGTGTGTGCGTGCGTGGCGTACGTTCGTGCGTGTATGTGTGTGTGTGTGTGGTGTGTGTGTGTGTGTGTGTGTGTGTGTGTGTGTGTGTGTACGTTGTGTACGTGTGTGTGTGTGTGTGTGTGTGTGTGTGTGTGTTGTGTGTGTTTGTGTGTGTGTGTGTGTGTGTGTGTGTGTGCAATGTGTGTGGTGTGTGTCTGTGAAGTGTGGGTGGTTTGCGCACGCGCAATTGTCTAGTGCGAGCGAAAAATTGTTTGTGCGTGCTGTGCGAGTCTGGGTGAGTGTACATATGGGTTGTGATTGTGTATGTTATCTTTCGGTATACCTCAATTTACGTTTATTAATAAGACAGTTGGTGTGGAGCAAGTTTTGTTAATGAGACAGTATGGGTCAGTAGAAATGCTTCAGCGTCAGTGGGTGTGATTTTCATTTCATTTTTGTTTCTTGACCTCATTGCAAGATAGGTCGGTGGCCTTTGCAATTAAAAATTTCCGAGCTCCGAGCTCGAGTTCTCTCTCTCTTCTCTCTCTCTCTCTCTCTCTTCTCTCTCTCTCTCTCTCTCTGTCTCTCTTCTGTGTTGTGGGTGCTGTGTGTTGTCGGTGTGATGTGGGTGGTGTGTGTGTTGTGTGTGTGTGGTGTTTGTGGTGTGTGTGGGTGTGTATGTGTGTGTGTGTGTGTGTGTGTGTGTGTGTGTGTGTGTGTGTGTGTGTGTGTGTGTGTTTTTGACTGTGTAAAAGACGGTGTGATTAAAAAAATAAAATACCTAGAGGACAGAAGCCCCTAAACATATTGAAAAAAAAAACTATTAAAAAAAAAGCGAAAAGAATAATCAATTAGATATGACTCTGCAGTAGAGCGGCGTATACTGACTGTGACGATTGCACCGAGTTGACTAACACCAGACATCGTGCAAAGATTTTTGATCGCCGATCGGTAAACAATAGGTGTGTGTGTGTGTGTGTGTGTGTTTTTTATTTATTTATTTATTTATTTTTTAAGCGTTGATTCAACTGAGTTTCCCTGGCGTGGGCCTCCTATTAGTTCATTTGGCCTGGACCTCTCTCAATGCCTTTGATCATAACAGGACGTTGCGTGCCAAATGGAGAAATAAATCGAAGTGACCACACACGGAGTGTCTTTGCTAATCCGACTGACTTAAAGTTCTAACAAAGCGGGGGGGAAAATTAGGCTGAGGGGGCCCTAGATTATATCCGTATTAAGGAACTATTGGAACTATTGAGTTTCCCACCGGAAATTAAGGTAAAAACTCGAGTTGACTGGGTGTCTCGTCAGTTTTCCCAAAATTTTGTGAACACATCGGTAGATTTTCCACATTACATGTCTGACGATACAATGGGTAATAGAGGGGTGAAACAATTTGAGTCCATGATATTAATTCCCTCCTCGAAAGGACTAACATGTTGGAGGGCGGAAAAATAGTTGTGGGATCCCTGGAACGGTGAAATGTCAATGCGTGCGTTTGCTTACAAGTGTAGGCTCCCTGCTAGTTTTAAATATTTTTTCTTATTGTTAAATCTAATTATCAATATTCTCAATTACTGGAATAACTGTTTAATCATTTTTAAAATATTCTTTTATAAAGTTATTTCTGCAAACCAAATATTATTTTAAGCTTCTGGGTATTTAATGAGATAAATTATTTTATTCTATATATTGACTTTGTAACCCCCAGTAAGTAGGGACTGGGCAAGAAGAAAAACATTTCGACCGCCACATTGTTCAGTGCGTTTCGTCATATCCTTCGGTCGGGTAGATATTATATTCGAACAATTTTTGTAAATGTGTAATAGACACACTATGCTGTTCGCTCATTAAATGAATAAAAAAATATAACTGAGGTTCAGACTCTAGGCTGAATTCTGAGTTTGATCCGACATCAATTCACTAGGCCTAGCCAATAACAGGCTGACACATGTGTGCAAACAACGATCGTACAACAGCGAAAGTTGTATGGCTTTCAGTTACTTTTGCTGTGGAGACGTTTACAATTAGGCGAGGACCTCCTGAACATTCGTTCAAACATTCCCATTTAATGAAACTATTTACATGTAATATGGTATAAAAAACTAAGTATACATTTACGTCCATAAGTCGGTTTTTTTTTGTGTTGTGTTGAAGTTTGATAGTACTCGCTATTCACGTGTGTAACTGCAACTTAGATATAACTGATAATGGTGACTTTTACAGCAGGAAAAACCGCAATCAGTTATTATATAACACGGTGTGTGAGCAGCTGAAATATATTATTTATATATATATATAGTTTATTATATTTCTGTTAGCATCGAATGTATTGGGAAGTTGACTTTGATTAAAAACGAACATTTTTTTGTAGTTTCTGTATCCTTAAATTAAGGCAAAAAAACTGTACAATACAGACTATTATACAAACAAATCCGCTGAATTGTTTTTTTTGTTTAACACACACAAGCACAACAATATAAAGATTGTTACACGTTGTAGAACCGTTCTTTTCCTGCTGGTTACATTTCTTAATCCAAGATTTCGCAACTGTGGATTTCTTCTGAATGGGACGCATTAGCTTTCTGCAGAGAAGTGATAATGTGTCCAATCAGCAGCTTCAATCGTTGAATAGTAGTTCCTATGGACCAAAGTCCTTTGATCATCACAGCACGTCGCGGACGTAGACTGACTTACTGAGAAATTGAACGATCATAAAGTCTTTGTCGGACAGTGCTTAATCTCCATACTGGGAGAGCGTTCCTATACGAAGCGGAGAGAAAATTACACGGGTTTTAGAAACCATTCCGCTCCCATTGGAAAGACAAAGGAGAGAGAACGTTGATATACCAATCCTGGGCCACTTCCGCCCTCACCTAGTTCGGGCGAAAGAAACCCAGGATTCGGTATATCTACGTTCTCTGACAAGTAAGACTTAATAGCTCACAATTAACGATTATTACAAACAAACTTACTGTGTAGGGTTATCCGTTTTCAATACTAATTTACATAAACTTTTCAGATTTCAGTTTTTTGTTTAATCTATGTTTTTCTGATCTTTTTAATAACCATCATTTTCGCGCATACATTCTTCAAATGAGTCTTGTCCTTTCATGTGAAAAAAACTACAGTCTTTAACTGTTCTCTAAAAGTCTTTTAAAACCGAGTTATATTTGTCTGGCATAAAATCCAACACGTATCCCAGTGTCTTCTGCTGGATAGCTAGTTTCGACAAAGTGTTTCTCTTTTTTAACTATGTCTCTTTTCTGCGAACAGTCATCTATAATAAATTGTGTCTGGCGTTCCTACAAACAGTTATAAAAAACTGTTCTAAACACTCAATCGTTTATTGCTAGGATTAACTAAATTTATGTTCCATCCATATGTCCATATAAACCTTCTATCATGATATGCGTTGTATCCATTTAAGTGTTGCGGACAGTAATAACCTCAAAAAAACCACAATATGATTAAAATTATAGCGATAAACTGTTTGTAATTGGTCGAGGATTCTTAAAAATTGTTTTTTCCCACAACCATCTGCCACATATCAATGAGCAATGAGGAGTTTTGGTCATAATGTTTAACTGCTCCATGGTATTTATTTACGAACTTAATCTAATCCAGTTATTATTTTTTTCATAATCTCTGTCAAAACTTGTTCGTATAATAAAACCATATAAGGCCTAATTGTGTGTAGAATTAATCCACTTCAGTTCTGTAAGATTGTTTCTTATTTAAGGCAACATTGATTTTGTATGGCTTTGTTGTAGGATCTTAATTCCTCGCCATTGTGAAGACGACGATGGTATCTTTAAGTTTTTCAACTGTCTTATGTTTTGCCAGCTATAATTTGAAATTTCTTTTAGAAGGACGGGCACTAACGCCCACATCCCCATCCCTCTTTACCCCCAATTTTCTTTTTTTAAGACAAGTAAATTGCAAAATATCATTGTGTAACGTCGCGTCTCCTAATTTTTCATTTGTGTATGAATTGTAATTTGGTAGAAGCATCTTTTAAAACCGTTTCTTTTCGTGGAGGATGTACTGGTTTTTCTCATACGGCATTATTTCAATCTCTTTTCGACCTATTGTCATTCTGGCATAAGACTTACATTGTTAAGGGCCTGAGTGAATGCTTCTTCTGAACTTTTTAACGGCCACAATAAATGTATAATGGTGATGAATTCAAATTTTTTTGTCCCATTCTAACATATGGTTCTTATGTGCCATTTGAAGGTCATGGTTTTCGAAACATTTTATATTCATATGGCCAACATTATTTGCCTCTAGATTGCCAGCAGTTGTTCTAGTTTAGGAAACTTTTTGCTGTCGCAACCTCTTTTGCGTTTATAATCACAATCTTTAGTGTCTCAAAACCATACAAAGCGCCTTTTCTCACCATTCTGTTCAAAGTCCGACAACGTCTGCAAGGTCTTTTAATTTAAAGTTATACCTTACACAGCGCTTTTGTAATCATGAGTTCTTCCGGCCACGAGACATTTTAGAACAACTTTATTATTTTATTTCCTAAAACAATGTGTAGGTTATCACATTTCACACACTTTCCCCGTTTTGGCTTTGATCTTTATTTTAAATTGATCCGACCCTCCACAAACTAATCTTTTAAACTGTAAATTTGGAATTGGTCTATTTTTCTAATCGCTATTTGGCAGCTTTCCCTGACGGCTGAGCTCTTAAAACTGGGTTGAGGGACCTCTCCTTCATTTAAGTTTTCATCAGTGCTCAGCTCATCCAAATGGACATAGAGTAATGAATGTAATGCATGAGTCGAGCGGACTTTCCCCCTCATAAGTTGTTTTGGTTGGTGTAACTCTTAATTCTATATTGTTAGCTGTAAAGCTAACGTTTTTAGCTAGCTCTATTATCATAAATAGTAATCTCCTTTTCTTCAGGATTGATGTTAACATTGTTTTTATGATTTACATTGGTTAAGTTTGAGGGTAATGTCATAGTTTTACTCATTGCTTCTTGTAGTGAGCAATAACCCGTAATAACATCGCGTATTGTTAATGCTAACTTTGTACCCATGTTTGTTAATTTTTGATTCTTATTATTCTTCTTCGATTCACTTATATTAAAACATACGACTTTGTAAAATATTCATGAAGTGCAACCTTTTTGTTCCGCAATGAGGATGCGCTCATTTCTGTTCGAACATTCTTGACGTTTTTCACAAACAAATGGTCATTTTTTACTTCAAAATCATTAGGGTCTATAAATTCGGAGGTTCTTGGCCTAAACTTTGGTACAATGATTTGGCCTTACTTTCTGTTAATTCACGCCGCAATGAGAGCGTTGAGCGATGCTGTGTCAAAGGGATCATTTCACTCATGTCGTCTCCAGGATCAAAAACATCATAATCTTCTTCATCTACAATTCCTGCCATGTTTTTAAATAATTAACTTTTTATTTTGCTTCATAAAAATGCCACAACAAGTACATGGCTCGATTCTTGACCCGCATAGAAACTGAAAGAGCCCTTTGGCGTGAAGGGAAATAAGCGGAATATTACTGTTCCAAATAATCCATCTACTATTGATGCAGATCAAATTCTTACTGTCAAATTTCCAGACCTAGGAGCGGATGAAGTGATTG
Organism: Conus ventricosus; assembly: GCA_018398815.1. Classification (NCBI taxonomy): domain Eukaryota; kingdom Metazoa; phylum Mollusca; class Gastropoda; order Neogastropoda; family Conidae; genus Conus; species Conus ventricosus. The sequence continues at coordinate 54,673,491 of CM031616.1, forward strand.
TGCCAGGCTCTGCGCGTCTTATCTTTCAAAATAGCGCTCGAAGCAGCAACAGACCCCAACAGGACAGTTGTCCAGAATCTGGGGCGGGCAATCGTTAAGAAAATTTCTATAAAACTTGAGGGGCAAGAAATATTTTCTTTACACAATGCAGACATATTTTTAAACCTATTCTGATCTATGGCTAACCGGGAATGAAAGGGCTGATCTTGCGTTTCAAGGAATAGAAAATGAAGAAGCACTAAAACATAGAATAGGTGGCCGCAGATACTAAAGACGGCAAAAGTATGTGGCTGTAAATTTTGCGTTTGGAAATCGCTTTTCCATTCCCTTAGATTTTGAGTTGTTAAAAGCGCATGCGCCATACTTTCAAGGGCATTAAAAGACAGATTGTCATATGAACTAACTTTTAATGAATACAAACGGTTATCAATCATCAGACACCGAAGCAAAGTACAGCATTTCTGACATCTCGTTAGAGTTTGACGTTGTTAGCAACCCTCACTTAGCAAGGCTGATTGAACAACAATATCAGTCAAATTACCAATATATTACGAAAGAGTGATTCATCATACAACATATCCCCAGAAGCAGGGCAGACACTATATGGAATTTTAGTTTTAGCGTCGCAGCAAGATCGCTTAAAGGTAATTTTATTGCTGTTGGAAGATGAAGAAAAACCGATTAAAAGAGCATAGTGAAAATTTTTTAATTCTAAATAACCGAAAGTGCAATGTACAATTGACGGTATTCCTAACCAATCTACGCTAGCGGCTTAGACCTTATTCATCATTGGACGAAATAAGAAAATTGTTTGGGGGTGGAGGGAGTAAAAATCCAACAGAGACCTAGTGTCTAAAGATTTACATCTTCACAATGTTAGGCTGATGATTATATAACAACAACAAAAATACGGTTTATGGATTGACCTAAGGTCACAAGAAAATGAGTTGTATGAAGCGGAAAATGTGCAGACGTCATAAACCTTCAAATTATAAAGAAGAAGAAGCCGAATAACCGCTTAATTCAACATGATTTTAATATATGAATGCGCAGCAGAATATTGAAGAAAACCAGAATAAAAATGTATTATACAAATAATATTTTTTCATTTTATAAAAAGCATGTCGTTCAGGTTTACACAAATGTGCCTACAGCGGCCGCCAAAAAGAAGGGATAGCAGCACTACTGCTGTTATAAAACCCTAAGAAAAAACCTTCGAATAACCAACATTACACAAAAGCAACATAATCTAAGCAAGACCTTTCAAAAACAGCCAAACCAACGAAGTATTCTGTTTCTGCTCCTTTAATGCTGGTTACCTATGTTGAATACTGGAGCATCGACTATAAGTGCTCTATCAGCAGAACGAGTGTTGGTCTCTTAGCAACAGGCGTAGGGCAAACCGGCAGCTTTACCCTCTAGGAGTTTGACCTATAGCTCTTGGCCTGTGTTCATTAGTTCTTAGGGGCCGCCAGCAAAAAAATAAAAACTAAACTCCAAAAGCAACGCTGATGGTTCAACTAATAACAGCTAAACTTATTCCTTCAGCTGATAATAAAATAAAGGCGCTAGCTGACATCAAACATCACGAATGAAGGAATTTAATCTTACAGGCCTGATTTTGATGACTATTACAAAAGACAAAAGTTTTGATCTTCAAGAAACGGGGGCAAGTTGTTTCCCTTCAATGCAAGCCATCGCCGAGCAATAAAAAGGAATGCTAAAAAAAGAAAACGAAAACATTAAACTCTCTGTTCTAACAGCTCACTATTAACAACACCAAAGTTTTTATACTTTAGTTTTATGAGTCCAAGCACAACAAAAAAAAAAAAAAAAAGACCGTTGATATGGTTCTGATTAAGTATTTTTTTATAATTTTAAAATAAAAATTTTGGCTAGAAAAGAAAACAGCATGGCTAAGATATATGAAGGACAAGACGAATTGTTTGAAGGAATAGCGACGAGTGAGAGCGTTTATCAAGTGCACTGAATGATTTGATTTAAATCATTGACCCAACAAACGTACAGCAAGTGTGTTCATGCATTTCTCAGTTCCAAGTAAACAAACAATAGACCCGCCAGTTAAAGTAATGTTAGCTGTTTTAATGCGACTATATAACAATAAATGAAAAAATCTAGAAGTCTGGGTCTCGACTAAACAACAGACTATTCATTCCTCTAATGACTTAACACCTGGTTGGGCAGAACCAACAGCTTACACAGTTTGATGGTGGCCGCTGAAGAAGCCAAAAAAAAGAACAAATGAGAGGCGACTGGTAGGTCAGAGGCGAAGTCATGGAGATCAGATAAAACAGGCTAAGTAATGCGCCGATTTGTAAGTCAAGGCTTACATTCCACTACCTCCCAGCATTAGTTCAAAAAAGCAGTTCTAAACATAAAGAATACAGACAACAAATGTTTTATGTGGTGTGTTCAAGCAAGGCTGCATTAACGTTCCGCGAGCCAACGCAAGAGAGAGTGAATACTAACGGCAATACACCAAAGATCTTAACTTCAATGGAATATCCTTTCTGTTAGGGTTTAACCAAATTGATCATTTTGAAGAACAAAACAAACCAATAACTGTTTAATGTATACACATGGGATGAGGAAACAAATCTACAGCAGAATTAAGTCCAAGAACAGTCCAACAATTGGGACCAACAAAAATCATTTTGACTTACGACTGAAGCTTTCGCCCAGCGGGGCTACCACAGTACACAATGATACGAACAATGATAACTAATGCATCATACTATCCAAAAGATGGCACAAACAAAATTCTGCAAAAATTGTTTAACAAGATTTCCATCTGTGGCAAGCCGCGAGTGAAAACATATAAATACATGTAAAAGTTTCTGTAACTGTAATACGAACTAATTACGCCCCCGCCAGAATCTAAAGTTAGTTTTTAAGAACTGGAAAAAATCCAACATTCTCCATACGTAGTTTACGCAACTCGAGTCGTTATTTGTTCCTATGACAGGGCCACGCCACAAAAACTTTCAAAAACATCATAATGATAATCATCCAAGAGTTGTTCCTATTGCTTTCATTTTTTTGAGGTCGATGGCGTTATTCAGAACCAAGAATTATATACGGACCAGATGCGGCTAGAAATTTTTACAGCGCATGCAAGCAAGTTCGTAATGATTGGTTCTAATAATCTGAATTTATCTGAAATCATGATGACGTCTGAAGACCAACACATTATGCCTTCACCACTCACTGTTGATTGTGTTTAGGCCTCTCATCCAGACCAGCGAATCCAAAAGTAAAGACCATGATCACATTAGCGGAAAGTTCAGAGGAGCGGGCGCATAACAAATGCATCTTCAACAAAAGTTTTGATCCTAAGACATGAAGCTCCCATCTTCTTTCATCACTTGCGAGGTTACGACTCTCATCTTATATAGCAAGCAGTAACCAACGCCTTCCGGTAGCATGCATTGCACAGTCATCAAACAAGTACATGTGCTTTAATCTAAATAACATGTCTTCTTATGACCTCTATGCAACACATGATGGGATCATTAGAGTCACTACCTATGGCCTAAAGTCCGCCCAAAACAGAAGAATATTTTGACCAACTCTCGTTATAAGGCGTTTTTAATCCTTATATACATGAACAGTTGGGAAAGGTTTGACGTAGACACACTCTCCTAAAGCGCGTTCTCTTTTCTAGTCTCAGAGGGAAAGGACATTAGTATTCTGAATACCACAAGCTCAAGATGCTGCAGAATAGATTGTAAAACGATGGGAGACTATCATGATTCATATTTAAGGCAGATGTATTTTGTAGCGGACGTCCTTTGAAAATTATAGAAATACCTGCCTGAAACTTTATAGCCTGATCCTGCGAATTACATTTCTGCACCCGGATGAGCTGGATGCTTTCTTTAAAGTTTACTGGATACAATTGATTTATTTTTCAGATTTACCAATGATTCAATGATTGAAAACGGTTTGCGTGGGGGAATAGTAGCGTTCCGCATCTGACTGTAAAGCAAAACAACAAATACTTGGACACTAAGATCCTGAGGTAAAAGTCTAAACTATCACATGTATTTAAACGCAAACAATCTGTATGGTTTTGGGCAATGGCGCAATCATCTTCCCGTTACGTATACTTCAAGATGTACACAGGACGAATAATATTCAAAAGGCATTAAAGTGGTTGAACAGTTTAAACGCCTATCAACAGCGTGGGTTCATACTAGAAGTTGATCCTTTAGAATTATCCTCATGAACCCATGACCTGTCATAAGGACTATCCATTAGCAGCAAAAGTCTACAGATGTAAAAACTGAGCCGCCTAAACTTGTGCCTAACTTCGAGACAAAAAAAAATTATTCCTTCATTACAGACTTCCTACAATTTTTATTTAAACATGGTTTGTAGTTGACAGCTGTTTCAATCGTGTAATGCATTGATCCAAGAACAGTTATGAAACCATACATCACATGACGAACACTGATCTTAGAACTAAAATCCACATACTTCAGAAAAAGACTTTTTCAACTGATGAACAACACTGTTATATGGAAAGACTATTGAGAATCGCACTAGCGCAAAGATGTCAATTGGTCACCAGAAGAATAAGCAATTAAGCTGACTTCAAAACTAAATATCAGACTTTAGAAATTTCATACCAGCTATTTGCATAAATATGAAAAAAAGAAAAGTCAAATTAGAACAAACCTGTATTTATTGGGTTTACTGTTTTAGAATTATCAAAGCTTTTGATGTTAGAGTTTCTTTATGACTACTTTAAAACCTTAGTATCCAGAGTCCAAGTACTTACACCAGATACAGTATTTTGTTAGAGATATCCCTACTGACGACATCTATAATGACATGGAAACCGAATGCTAAAGGGCATGCGGGTGGTACGACACATCAGATTACCCTAAGATTCCCTTTGCATTCAATTACAACAAGAAGGTTTAGGAAAGATGAAGATGAATTATCGGAAAAGTGATCAAGGAGTATTGGGCTAAGGTCAAAAATGTACAGTATTTCGAGCCAGGAGAAAATCATTAAAGAAATAGCAAAAGGAATATCCCCAGCGTTGTCAGTCCAAACATATCAAATGACAACTACAAAGAAGCATTGTTTTGTCAAAAAGACTTTTCATCTGACAACGTATAACTGCGATCCTAATCTACATGAGATTCAACACAACTGTAGTAACAAAGAAGGTCATTATGATAGAACAAACACAAAACGTGTTGTTTAATCCGCTTTTCATATGCTAATTCGGGCACTGGAACCGCATAAACAGGGGGTTTTTTTTATATTTTCATCTAACTTTTATTATCAGATCAATCATAGCTTCATCCAATTTTTCATTTAATCTTTTTCTCAATGTTTGCTTGACGAGTTCGAATTTTTTTATTATTTCAAGATATTCTTTTCCTAATTTGGGGGTTGAGTTGTATGATCTGGATGAATTAAGCAATGCATTGATTAATCCTCAAAATGATTCCTTAAGACATTACAACGCCTGAAATGATTCCCGTATCATTTTCAAGTCTCTACTTACCATTCTTGTTCCGATCTGCGCTACGTTCTGGCCTTGCCATTATAAACCAAATATTTTTACGTAAATAAATTAAAGCGAACTTTGTCTGCGGAATTATCTGCAGTGCTTCTTTCACAAAATCTTTGAGGAGCAGTTTTTGTTGTGTCATTTCCTCGTAAATAATACACGGGCGGATTCAACTTTACAATCTTTTATTGTCATATGAGTCAACACTCCAAACTGGATCGGTGCCCCTGAGCGATGTCCCCCTTCTGCTTCCCGTCCCGTAAATAAAGGTATCCTTACTTTCAAACCAAACGGTAATAGATAGTCAGGGGTACTGGAGTCTTCAGCCACATTTATTGTTTTCCTTTTGATTGCTTGTACAGGTTTTAGAGCCTTTAAATTCTTCATTATACAAATGCGCGCAAAACTGAGGCAGTCTTCTAACCCTTCTGTGTTGCCGAGATTTTCAAATAAGCTCTCCTCTGTGATACTGGTAGAGAACAGTCATTCGGCAAACTGTTTTGATAAAGTTTTCAACTAAACCTAGAGAACTGTGACTCCCGGAATGCCTTCTTTTAATGGTAACTCTGTGTTTTAACAATAATTATTCACACTGCCTGTGAAATTCTTTTCCTCATCAACTTGAAACCTGCGAGGTAAGTTAAGGGCCTCGTTGGTAAATCAGTTGTAAAGCAACAGCAACAGCAGAAGAACTACCTTTTGTGTTAATGCTCCGCATCTTTGTATCTTGCACCATCAATGACTATGAGTGCGTACTAAATCTTTTTTGTCTTACTCCATCAGCGGGTAAAATATAGAAATCCATTTGAATGTGTCGTCGGTAATAGTTTTCACAAAGGTGTGGTCTCTGTATTCCGTCTAGGGCAGGTAAAAACTTTGCCAGAGTGCTTGTATAGATAACCATTCCTTCGCTGTTTGTTCACTAACTCCAGCTGCTTGGCTTAGCTTTTATTATTGCTGTGATACCCATCCAATATCCTTGGGCAGAATAAATAATTTGTTCATTTTTTATTCATCCAATATTAGTGCAACAAAATACACGACGGTCATACCAACGACAAAAACCCGATTATTCTGCATCTTATTGTTTTTCTGATGGTTGATAAAATCACTGAAATTTTGGTGGGGGCAATGTCCTGCACCGGTTTGCCTGTTACTATATAATATTGTTTTATGCTTGATCAACACTTTAAATTTGTAAGCTGCATGGCCCCTGTTTTTTCAGTGTGTCATTAAAAAATCTAACCTCTCAATCTCAGCTTTTCATAGGCGTCTTTGTGTAAGGGGAACGCTGCTAGTTCCTCCATAGCTTAGTTATGTCTTTTCTCTCGCCGTCATTCCCGCATTTACTAATGCGTAATTACTTCCGCTAAAAGCAAGCGCATGCACCACAAGCGCCCCCAATCAGCATTACGATGAAGCCATTTTTTATAAATGTATTTTTTAAATTACATATTAAATACTGTCTGGAATTATACCTTGCTTGACTAGAAAATCTTTCGTGGCAACCGAAGCTGCAATGATAGCAATCACTTTGCTGAATCCCAAAGTCGATTTGCCAGATCCTGCTGGTTTAATTCTTAACAAGCGATTACCAAGCATTGAGTATCCTACCCTTAGTCCTCCAAAAACAGCAGCATGGTATACAAGGTTGGCAATATATTTTCGGTGCTCATTTTATAAAATAAAATAATTAAAATTATTAAAAAACATGAACATGATATCTCCAACAGCTACAAGGCAGCCTAAACCGTCCTGAACTATGAATGACCAAGTTGATGACCCAGCCATTAAGCCAAAAAGGAAAGGCTGTATTTCTTTGGCAGCATGTGGGAAAACAAAACAGATTCCTCGGACTGAATTCAGCATAGAACAATTCAACAAATGTCTTCACAAGACATTATAAAGGTATCATAAACAGGTATGAAGCGCAAGGCTAGTGGGTCTAAATGGTGAAAAGTGTGGGCCAACGGTTCTTAGTTTGTACACTAAACTAGTCAGTAGATTTGCTCCCATTGATTCTGAACAAGATTCAACTATTGATTAACGCAAGATCCAGTTTTTAACAAAGTCATTAGAGTCTCTAGGCTTGATCTATACTACAGATTGGAACATTGTTATCGAGCCATTAATCATGGGATTAATAACTTTTAATCAGATAGATTTTATTTCCCTTCAAAATGAACGATCTGGAAAATCACAGAACCTAGAAAACACGAATCAGTGGAGAAAAGAAACCAAGCCAAAAAATCAGCAGAATACGCTGAATCAGGTGGAGGCCAATTAAAACCTGGGCGTGTTTAAGCAGGAAAAAAATTAGCAGAGTGGAACAGACAAAAAAAAATTAATGTTACAGAATATTGAACCATCTGAAAACATAAAAACGCCTGCCAACGCCAGAACAGTTGATTTCAATGCCAGCTATAAAAACTCCATGTATACAAGGCCCCCAAAGTCTTCATTGAATATTGAACTTAAAACTGTTGCCATTTTGGCGCCATTGCTGCTGTTGGGGGCATTATTGCGGCTATAAAATTAGACACAATTGCAACAGAACAAAAGCAATCCAAAAAAATCTGAGCCTCTAAATGCAGACAAAAGACACCCACACGCCCAAAACCCGCCATTAACAAAACAACATTTGATCCATTTATAATGGAATAATATTTTAGAACTTAATTTTAAAATTTTTTTAATAATAAAAGATCATGGCGTATTATAACATGCAAAGTCAATAAATAAAGAACATGGAGTCCTATAAAAGACATTTCCATAGACCCGAATTGTATCAATGTGGTTTGCTTAGAAGCAAGAACTTCATTAAGATCTATGCAGAGAACGCTGACAAGACATCCTCAACGTACGCTTATTTTGAGTGCTGTTTGTACTATATTAGACATCCTGCTATTAAGATAAAAACATAGATTGTATTTTTTTGATTAAATTATATAGCAACTTGAATAAGAACTTTGTGTACTTAGAGATGACTTAGTTATGAATCTTGAGGGTGACTTAATCAAGAACTTAATCATTAACTTATAAGAACTTGAAGTAACTTAATATAAACATAATTAAGAACTTGGGGTGACTTAATTAAAAACTTAATTAAGAACTTTTGGGTGACTTGGGGGTGGAGTTGTGTTGGTGTATCACAGAGCTTTAATATTTTCCCATGTTAACAACCACTTGGTGCAAGACAGTGCTTGCGTTTTTGTATGCATTGGCTCTTTTGTTATGCAAGTTCAAAGCACCACAATGCATTAACCAAAAGCCTGATTAATAAACAAGACAATTGTAATAAAGTACACCCACCTAAAAAGTGCAGCCTAAGCACGGCAAGGATCCAGCAAGTAGCCACCGTTCACTCAATAAGCCGTGAACGGCGAAGCATGACGTCAAAGCAGGTGATGTAAGAACTATTTTAGAAACCTGTCCAGGCTTTGTGGGCAGAAGTCCAGCAAGAGGCCACCGTTCACTAATATTGCGCGTGAACGGCGAAGCATGCCGTCAAGGCTGTGAGTAAGAACTATTTTAGAAAACTGTCCGGGGCTTTGTGGGGCAGAGTCCACAAGTAGGCCACCGATCACAGCAGCGCTGAACGGCGAAGCCATGACGTCCAAGGCAGGTGAGTAAGAACCAATATTTTAGAAAACTGTCCGGCTATGTGGTGCAGATCCAGCAAGTAGACCACCGTTCACAGCGCGTAGCGGATTCTATTGTTAGAAGCCCGACATACTATCGTCATAGTCCAAACCCCACCACTGCAGGCCTGCAACGCTGTGCCCAGTGACCTTTAACCGCTCTAAGGGGGATTGAAGAAACGGCTTGCCACTTGTGGCCTTTGACCGCTATGGCGGCTCATAATTCGCCAGTAGTAGTAAAAATCCCATTGTATATTTGGAGCATTTAATATGAAGATAGTGCTTAGCCACACACACAACTCCTCTCCATACAGCTGGTAGATGTACTAAGTCTGCCTAAACCCTATCTAGTGGGGGGGCCAGAACATTCAAAAACGCCATCATTGCATGAAGGGCACACTTGAAAGCAGATGAAACTGGTTAGAATAAAGAAAAGTATAAAATATACACACTTAATACACAATCAAGCTTTGCCACATGAACACAGAATCTGTAAGTTAAACAATCAATCAGTCTAAATAGCAACTGAGCAAAATGTTTCAATATAAGTTTTAAGCATACAATCAGCCGTGTTTACCTCCGCTTAAGAAATAAAACGCCAATGTTTTTTTTAAAACATGGCTTTTAGCAGTCTCAAGCAAGCCACTCCCAACAATCAAACGCTAATGGTTTTGTTTTCTGCTTCGGGGCCGACTTTCAAACAATGCACGACAGTTAATTAGATAAGGATCCATCTCAATCGATACCAAACACGTATTAAAACTAGCTACATCTTTGTCAACAATACTGCCTTCAAACGTTTTCATTTCTGAGGCCACCAAACCTTTAAGATAACACAATTCTGTTCTTCAGTAAACCGGTTAGACAAACCCACAGCGCAGTAAAACACATCCTGCATGCCCAGACCAGTCAGTGGAAGAAGGTGTGGTTCACTTCTAGTCGTGAGCGGCTGCTCATTGCCAGGCTGTGACAGCGCTGCCCAACGCGGGCAGCGTTGGCTGATGTAATTTGGTGCGATCGAGCAAGCTAGGCAAGGAAGGAGGGGGGGTAGGAGGGAGTGCGGCATGTATTGATTTTTTTGGCCGAGCCACACCTGTCAATGTAAACAGGGAGCAAGCCACTGTAGGCGGGGTATGCTATTCTGTAAACGCAGGGGCACATTTTTTTAAAAAGAGTGAGTGTGTGGTGTGTAGTGTGTGTGTGTGAGTGTGTGTGTGTGTGTGTGTGGTGTGTGTGTGTTGTGTGTGTGAGTTTCTCTGTGTGTGTGTTTGTGATGGTGCATTTTTGTGTGGTTTGAGCATGTGTGTGTGTAGTTTGAAGTCTACTTGTCAGAGAACGTAGATATAACCAAACCTGGGTTACTTTCCCGAACTTGGTGAGGGCGAAGTGGGCCCAGGATTGGTAATATCTACGTTCACTCTAAAGGAAAATAACACTAGTTGATTGGTCTCTCTCTCTGCTTTCCCCACATTATGTGAACATCGTAGCTTTTCTACACACATGGTCTTTGACATACCATGGGCCAGGGTGAAAACAATTTCAATTCATGATATAACCCGTTGCCTCGGAGACTAACTCGTTTAGATGGGAAAAAAGTGCGGGATTTCCCTCGAACGGTGAAATCACATATACTTTCGCTTTAGCGAATCAAGAGTAATCTTCCTTGACGTCTTTAGTTCTTTTTCTTTCTTATAATTTGTGTGTACGCCATCGTCAACACGCGCAGGCCTCCAAGGGTGGTACAGGGACTGCTCTAAAAGGCAGGTGAAGACAGTGCATTTCACTGGGTCCTCCCCGCACCTACGGCTTTCTTTTTCTTCTTTTCTTTTCTTTTTTTTATTTTGTTGTGAAAAAAAAAAATTTTTTGTATGTTCAAATTCATGAATTATTTAATGTAAAGATTTTTTGTCAATTTAGTAAACTAAATTGAAAACACTTTTTAGGAATACTAATTGTTTTAATATATACTGACTTTTGCAACCACCAAAAGGTTATTAAATGTAATTCTATACCTATGTAACACAACCTATCTCCCTCCACACAGAATGAAAAACATGTCCCTAAAAGCTTTTGCTATGAGGACGTAAAACTCAACTATTTTCCTCCACACAAGCCAACGGCCATACCACGTTGAAAGCACCGGTTCTCGTCCTCCACACAAGACTACCGTGAATGAAAAACATGTCCCTAAAAGCTTTTGCTATGAGGACGTAAAACTCAACTATTTTCCTCCACACATACTACAAAAGGAAAAATTAATTTGTCCGCTGAACGGACTATTATTTGACAGCGACTTGTTCGCTTCATCGATAATGATGAGTTCGCAGGCCCTAGCATGCAGTCTGTGCTAACTTGACACAGCGAAGTGATGGCCTATTGGAGTTTTAAATCGTGCTTTCCGTGATCATTTTAGTTATGTCAATTGGGTTGTACAGTTGCAGCCAGCTATGTAGAAAAAGTCCACTATTGAATTAAACTCGATCAACACGAACTCGAAAATTTCAGAGGGTCACGTCGATC
>CM031616.1:54685302-54701018 GCA_018398815.1 Conus ventricosus
CACTATCGACATTATTTTCGGAATTTTTTTTTTTTTTAACTTAGATTTCACTGCTCTTATCAGTGAGCCGTGTCGCCTGGGTAGAAAAATACAAGAACTAGCTGTGCTATGTGGAATTAATTCTTAATGTGATAGAGGACAGTGAGTATCATATGGTATGTTGGATGAGCTTCACAAAATAAGCATAGGCCCATATATTTTACTTGATTTTGAAGCTGTTGACCACGATTCTCATATGGACCTATTTTTAAACGGCTCCCTGTCTGAAATCCCAATGCCAGTGAGACCTTTCATCAAAAGACATATATTGCAGCAAATATCCTTCAGACTGAAGAAGTACTCTCTTTCATCACAGAATACTTCATCGATGACGCAGAAGAATTAGTTATGGTGAAACTTGTGCAAACTTGAGGAAGGAGAATCTCCGCTCGCCGTTCACGCGTGATCGCATCAAGAAATCAGTCGGCAGCCTCCCTTGAGACTTGGGCAAAGTCTGTACGCCTTCGGAATGCTATGTTCGGACGTCCAGCTGGAACTGACGTGGTAAAATGGTAAAAGAACTTAGCAGGGGGGAGAGGGGGGGGGGGGGGGAAGGGTGTGTGCGCGCGCGCGCGTGCGCGTGCGTGTGTGTGTGGTGTGTGTGTGTGTGTGTGTGTGTCCACGTGAGAGAGAGTGCTTCTGCGCGATAAGAACGCTGTACAGACATGCATTCATTGACATTAATATGTACATACATACATTGTTACCGCTGCATGACACCACGATTCGGCCAGTGTGTATGTGCATTTAGTTGACCAGTTTTCGTGCTATTCAATTCTCTCTCTCTCTCTCTCTCTCTCTCTCTCTCTCTCTCTCTCTCTCTCTCTCTTTTCTCTCTGTATGTGTGTGCGCGCGTGCGTGTGTGCGCGTGTGTGTGTGTGCGTGTGTGCGTGTGTGGTGTGTGTGTGTGTGTGTGTGTGTGTGTGTGTGTGTGTGTGTGTGTGTTCCCATCTTTTCTTCAGTCAGGTTAAGAGGTTAACTTCCCATAACCCGAAAACCTTAGAGGCGAGAAAACTGTTAAGAACCTTGCCTAAGAAAAGAATTAAGGACAGCGGACCCATCCCCATCCCCCTTCGCCATCTTAACCCTCCCTGAATTGAACCAGCTACCCTCTTCACTGCTGGGAGGTAAGGGAGGATTTTCAAGACATAAAATATCCCAACATACGAGTGGTTCAAGCTCACCACCGTCAGCACCAAAGCCAAACACTACCCACAAGATTACGGAGCAGTCCAGCCGGGGAAAGTGTGTAGGTAAAACGGACTGAGATAGGATGAGACTTGATGAAGTTGTGGAAAGGTGTCCCCCCTGAGAAGCCTGTAGTAGCATGGCATAAAGGTGGCGAGTGGGACAGAGAAGAAAAATAAAAATGAAGAAAAAAGAAACAAAAAGAAAAAGAAAAAGAAAAAGAAAGAGAGAGAAACAAACAAATAGGCCTACTCCCAATTCCCGACACATCACACAAGCAAATGATATTATATATATATATATATATATATATATATATATATATATATATATATATATATATATATATATATATATATATATATATATATATATATATACTGCTGAACAATTAAATAGTGGGAGAAAACAAGTGCAGGTTATATATATATTGCATAGTACAACATGACTGGAAGATAGCCAACGTCACGCCAGTCTTCAAGAAAGGCGAAGCGCGACAAACCTGTGACCTACCCGGCTCATCTCCCTCGCCAACGCCCCTTACAAATTCCCTGACCACATGGGCAGCAGGATAACAGGATTTGCAGAGGCACACACCATACTGAGTCAGCATGGAACGGCTTCATAGGCACACAGCATACTGAGTCAGGCATGGCATGGCTTCAGAGGCACACACCATACTGAGTCAGGCATGGCATGGCTTCAGGGGCACACACCATACTGAGTCAGCATAGAACGGCTTCAGGGGCACACACCATACTGAGTCAGCATGGCACGGCTTCAGGGGCACACACCAAACTGAGTCAGCATAGAACGGCTTCAGGGCACACACCAAACTGAGTCAGCATAGAACGGCTTCAGAGGCACACAGCATACTGAGTCAGCATAGAACGGCTTCAGAGGCACACAACATGCTGAGTCAGCATAGAACGGCTTCAGGGGCACACACCAAACTGAGTCAGCATAGAACGGCTTCAGAGGCACACACCAATCTGAGTCAGCATAGAACGGCTTCAGATAAGGCCGGTCCTATGAGAGCCAATTTTTGGAATGTGGGGACGAGCTTTTAGACAATATGAAGAAAGGCGAACAAAACCGACCTCTTTGTAATGGATTTTCTCAAAAGCATTTGACGAAGTGGGCCACTTCTTCCTAATTGACAAGCTGCGGGGCCATGGGAACTGTGGCCCAGTCAAGGATTGGTTACAGAACTTCCTCATAGACTGAAACCCAAACTGTGACCGTCGATGGTGCTACATCTAAGGCCATCTCCATGGAGTCTGGAGTCCGCCCAGGGATCAGTCCTGGGCCTTGCTCTCTTTTCTGTACATGAATGTTCTCCCCAAACAGCTATCCCCGACTGCCTCTTTTTGAAGATAATATTGTTGTTGTTGTTTTTACTCAGCACTGTCAACTGTTCCAGAAACAATGACGATATACAGTCGTAACTTCAGTCACGTGACCAGTTGGGAAAATTGATGGATGGTGCCCTTCATTCAGATAAGTGTCTAGACTGTCCACGTCACGAGGAAAAGAGGCCGTCCGAATATACAATACCAGTATCATGGCCAAGTCTGAAAACTGTGAGACGGACAACTTACTAGCGTGCCACAATGCTCCGAGACCTCAGCTGAGACACCTATACTGCCAGCATTTTCAACGAAGCAACAAGACTCTTGGCTTTAGCTGGTGAAATCTGAAGGTACACTTTGTCAAGACTGAAGAGAAAGCGTACAAAGCCCTTTCACGATCCACCTTTAAGTATCCCGCTTCCGTCTGGGAGCCATGACCTGCCAAAGACATCAACAAAGTGGCAAAGGCGCAGCGTCGAGCTGCCCACCAGACATTCAGTGAGGACATGGGTATGTGATGCACTGAACCCCCACTTAAAAACAGAAGGCGCAGGGTGAGGTTGCTACCTTCTTCAAATATCGTCCTTATCAGGTAGCCATCAACACCCCCTAAAGGCCAGCTGCCAGCCCACCATGTGGAACAACTTGACAGTCTCACCAGTCAACCTGCTTCCTTCCTTCCTTCCTTCCTGCAGAACCAGCAACAGGAAGACGTCCTTTTCTTCCATGAACTACCCACGAGTGAAACTGCCTCAAAGCTGCCGCCATTTGATCATCCTCAACTATCCACGAGTGAAACTGCCTCAAAGCTGCCGCCATTTGATCATCCTCAACTATCCACGAGTGAGACTGCCTCAAAGCTGCCGCCATTTGATCATCCTCAGTTGAAGGCTTCGAGTGCCGGATTTAATCTGCGCCTGCACTCTCTACCCCCCTCCCCCTCCTGCCCCCTCCTCTTATCAACGTTCCCCTTCACTTCCTTCTAAACCTATCTTCTGCCTTTGTTGCCGTGTAGGTGTGTCAGGTAAAGGGTATATGGGCAAGTATGGAACGTCCTTTTTTGTTGTTGTTGAGGATATCTCCTTGTTTGTTTCGTGCGCTTTGTGTTGTCATTTCTGCTAGGCAACTTGGTGTCGTAAACGGCATTCATTTAGAGTTATGGGCCTGTGGTTATTTCATGGTGGGAGCAAGAGTTACCTACTTCTTTGTTATCCATCTTTCGCCCATCATTCAAGCAGCTTGTTCAACTTATACTGTATCTGTGCTTGGCGGACTATCCCCCCCCCCCTCCCCCCTCCCCCATTCCCGTCCTCCCTTGGTTTTACAATGGCAAAACTATCAAGATCTTCCTCCAGGACATGCGTAAGTCTTTAGGGTCCAAAGCTATCTGTCTCTTCTCTTGTTTTCAGGCTGTCTGCACGCACGCACACACTCACACATCGTTATTTCCAACAAAGATCACGAATGTCAAATAAATGTAAGAATAAGAATCTGAGCACTTCACTAAAACATCGATCCTAAAATTAGAGAAGACTGTAACTGAATATTCTCTGCATTTGTTAGACGGGAGAGATTCACTGTGAACATGATGAATGTATTTATCTATCAGTTAATTAAATATATATTTCCACGTAATGTGTTATACATCAGAATGTCTCTCTGAATCTATAAACTTCACGTCTGCAACTCAAACTAAGATCCATATCTGCGCACCACAGCTACACCAGCTGCACCCAGCTGCACACACACACACACACACACACACACACACACACACACACACACATATATATATATATATCTGGGTGCAGCTGGTGTCAACACTGGGTGTCAATGTCAACATTGATGACTATGAGCTTGATGCCATCCGTCAGTTCACTTATACCTTCGGTCCACCATCACCGATAACCTCTCCCTTGACACTGAAATCGAGAAGAGGGTCAGAAAGGCAGCCACAACACTTGATCGCCTCACACAAAGAGTGTGGACAAATCCCAAGCTGACCACAAAGACAGAGATGGCTATGTCTAACGCCTGCGTTCTCAGCACCTTGCTGTATGGCGGTGAGACATGGACCACGCATGCTCGCCAGGAGAAAAGGCTCAATTCCTTCCATCTCAGAAGCCTCCGGCGTATACTCGGCATCTCCTGGCAAGACACTGTGACGAACACAGTAGTCCTGTGTCGCGCTGGCCTCCCTACCATGAATTCCCTGCTGAGACAGCATCGGCTGCGTTGCCTGGGCCACGTTCGTCGCATGGAGGATGGTCACATCCCAAAAGACGTCCTCTATGGAGAGCTTGCCGCAGGGCAGAGAAGCATTGGCCGCCCACAGCTGAGATACAAAGACGTTTGCAAAAGAGACATTAAGGCACTTGAGATCAACACCGAGTCCTGGGAGGACCTCGCAGCTGACCACAACAGCTGGAGAAGCATTCTCAAGAAACAGCTTAGGATTAGCGAAGACAAACTGACAGCTGCTGCAGCAGAAAAGCGAGCCCGCAGAAAGCGGATGACAGGCTGCAAACCAGTGTCAACATACACATGTGACCATTGTGACAGAGACTGCCCCTCTCGTATCGGTCTCAACAGCCACAGGCGACGCTGCTCGGGTCGAGCAGACAGTCCGGACAGATATAGATCTTTAGGTCGGATATACTCTATCCACGGTCAGCTATGATCGAAGGAGACCTACTATATTACATTCTCTCTCTCTCTCTCTCTCTCTCTCTCTCTCTCTCTCTCTCTCTCTCACACACGCCACACACCCCCAAACAAAACACCACACACACAAACCACACACACACCCACACTGCGCCCCCACAACTCCCAATATTGGTTGTACAATCCAAAGGCTGCGGGGCGTTTCCTTTTCTTTTCTGGTTTGCATTGTTGACACAGAAAGTCTTATCCCTTTTTACACACGTGGAGCTGGCCGTGACCCCTTGGGAAAAAGATGGGATTTGGTCCCCTTTGGACCCCTGCCCGGACAGGATTTTCCCGGGTTTTCCGCTTCCAGGGAAGTTTCGGGAACTGATCTTTTTTGTTTTGTGTGTGTGTGTGTTGTTTTTGTGTGTGTTTTGGTTTTGGGTGGTGTGTGTGTGTGTGTGTGGGGCGTGTGTGTGTTGTTTTTTGTGTGTGTGTGTGTTTGCGTGTTTCGGGTTTTTGGTTTTGTGTTGCTTTTTTTTTGTTTTTTTTTTAGTTTTGGTTTTGGGTTTCGCCCCGGGTTGGTAACGATTCTTTGAACCCCCCCCAACTTTTTCCCCCCCCCCCCCCCCCCTTTTTCCGGGTTAAAATTTTGACGCCCCCAAATTTTTTTTTTCCCCGGGAGTTAAAAAAAAACCCCACGAAAGGAGGGGACTCCCCCCTCCCCCCCCCCCCTCCTGTTTTAGTTTAAACTCCCCCCCCCCAAAAAACTTTCCTTTTTTTATGGGCAGTCCCAAATTTTGAGAAAAAAAAATTTTTAATAACACCCAATCCTTTGCTCCCCCCTTCTCTTTGTCTTTTCTGCTCCCTGTCTGTCTGTCTGTCTCCTTTCTCTCTCCCCCCCCCCCCCCCAACTTTTTTCAGTCTCTCGCTACTCCCCTCACTCTCTTGTTTTTCTGTCTGTTTTTTTTGCTTGTTTTATTTTTTTGTCTCTCTTAATCTCTTCCCCCTCTCTCTTTGCTTGTCTCTCGTCTGCCTGTTTTATTTGTTTATCTTTTTTTAGTGTCGGGTCTCTAGGGGTTTTTCCCCCACTCCCCCTTGTCTGTCTTTTTTTCTTTCTTCCTTTTACTCTCCCTTCCCCCCCCCTTTCTCTCTCTTTCCCTTCTCTCTCTTTTCCCCCCCCCCCCCCCTCTCCTTTGGTGCATGTTCTAGTAAAGTTTTTTGTTTACAATTATTGTGTTTTCACGGGAAGTTGGATTAATAGGCTTTTTGTTACCCTAAGTTTTTTATCCTTGTCAGGTAAAGTTTTAAAGGGGCATGTGTAAATTTTGTCTTCTTGCATGTTTTTTGTTTTTTTTTGTGGGGGGGGGGGGGGGGGGCCCAATCCGGGGCTTAGGGGCTAAAAGGGACCCCCCCTTTCTTTTTTATAACTCCCCGGGAGGTAATGTGGATCAACTTTTTCTTGATCGAAGGTAACTCCCCGGGAGTTATTTTGGGCCCGGGGGCGTATTTTAAGGGGGGGGGGGGGGGGGGGGGGAGGGGGTAATTCTGGGTGGTTTTTTTTTTACCCCCACAGGGTAGAGAAAAAAATACGACGGGGCCAAAATTTAACTCCCGGGGGGGGGTAACTTTCGACCAAGAAATGTTGTGAAAAGATTGACTCGCGGGGAGTTAAAAATAGAAAAGGCGGGGGGGGGGGGGGGGGGGGAGTCATTCTGGGGCCCTTTTTGCCGGGAAACTCCCCCCCCCCCCTCCCCAAAATGCGAGAGACACTTGACCATGCACTTGAAAATTTTTACTTGACAAGGAAAAAAAAGTTTTTGGCTAATATAAAAGTATTAACCCAGTCTTTTTTTTGGGATAAACATAATAATAGTAAAAAGTTTACTAGAAGCATGCGGGAAAGAGAGGGGAAGAGGAGAAAAGAAAAAGAGAGGAGAGAGAGGAAGGGGGGGGGGAAAAAGAAATAAAAAAAAAAAAAGACAAAAGAGAGAGGGGAGAGGGGGGGGGGGGGGTTTGGGGGGAGCATGAGACAAAAGAAAACTGAGATAGTTTAAACAAATAGACGGCAGACGGGAGAGAAAAACGCAAAATAGAGGGGTTTAGAGAGTTTAGAGAAAAGAACAGACAGACAAAAAAAAAAGGCCAGACAGCAAGCAAGGAGAGTGAGAGAGTGAGCGAGGATGAAAGAAATTTGGGGGTGGAGAGGAGAGGGGGGGCCCAGACAGGCAGACAGAGAGAGGGGAAAAAAAAATGGGGGGGGGGGTTGGTGTATTTTTAAAATGTTTTTTCTCATATCTTTGACTGCACATACCATAAAAGTTTTTGGGGTGGGGGAGTTAATTTTAAAAAAGGGGAGGGGAGGGGGGGGGGGGGGGGATGATTTCATTCTGGCGGGTTTTTTTTTCCCCCGGGGGGGGTTAAAATTGGCACGGGCTTTTTAACTCCTTCTCTCTCTCCCTTTCTCTCTCTTGGCAGGTTTCTAGTCGTTTTGTATCCCTTTTATTAGTTTTTTTAAAAAGCAGATTGGTTTAAATTAGGCTTTTTTGTTAGCCTAAGACTTTATCATTTTCAATTTAAAGGGTTTTCCTTTTTTTGGGACAACCCGCTCACGTAGGGGAAGGCGTTTTTTAAATTTCGCTTTTCCTCCCAAAAGCTATGAGTCCCAAATTTGTTTCCGGGGTTTTACCCCTTTGTTTTGTGGGGGGTTTGGCCCCTTTGCAACATGACTGGTAATTTTTAAAAACTTTTCCAATGCGTGGGGGAAAAGAGTGTGGGGGTTGTTTTTTTGTGCTGCATTTTTTGGGGGAAAATTTTCCCGGGTAAAAAAAAAGGAAAAAGCATTTTTTTTTTTTTCATTTTTTTTCAAGGGAGGACATTTTCCCCGGAAAAAAATTTAAAAATATTTTTTCCCCAAAATTTGGGGTGATTTTGAAGACAAGCCCACCCAATCAAATTAAAATTAGGGGGAAACGAAAAGGGAAAGTGACGGAGATAAATCTGACCAATGGAATCGAAAAATAAAAAACAAAAAATCAAAGAAAACGTAAAAAGCCCCCAAAGCAAAGTTTTCATGAAGGTTATCAAAGCGCTGCGAGTGAACTGGGGTGATTTCCGGACTTAAATGCTAAATAAAATTTGGGGGAAAGTGGAAGGCGATTTTTTCCCGATTTCCATTTGACCCAAGATGGGAGTCATTTCCCAAAGTTCTGACTTGAAAGATGGTTTTGGGATAAATTTGGAAAGATGAGTTGGGTTTTAAAGGGACAAAAAGAATTGCTGCGATAAAAAAAGAAAAAAAGGGACGCGAACGGGGCGGACAAAGTTGAACGTGAGGCTGTAGGGGTTTCCAGGAAAGCGACGGCAAAACGGCGGAGAATGGGGGGCCCAAGTGTTTGGCGTTGTTTAAAACCAAGTTGGGCGTACCCTCCCTCTCCCCTCAGGGCGTGGACAGGGCCCCACCGGGTGGGTAGAAGGTGGGGGGGGAAGGGCCCGGGGCCCCATCTTTCCTCCGGGTTCCTTCCGGGACGGAAAAACGAGGGTGGTGCTGCCCGCCAGGGCAAGTGAAGGGTCGGGGTTCTTTTCAGTGAGGATCTCATTTCAGCTCAATTTCAGTTGCAAAAGAAGGTAACCGCCCAACTTGGAAACCCAAATTCAGCTTGGATTTTAAAAGGGCAGGATTTTTGGGCCCAAAACCCGAAAGCGTTAAAACCCAAAAGGGGTAGATATTGGTTTAATTTTTGACGGACCCCTCCAGAAAGAGCTAAAAGTTTTTTCCCTCACCCCAAGAGAAGTTCGTTTATATACCTAGAAATTTAGGCTTTTTTCGCACCACACTCTCTTCCCTGGTCAGTCCAAAACTCTGGCTTGGGGGTTACGTCGGGGTTTTCTTCCCAAACCCCTTCACTGGCATGAACTAGGAGAAAGGGTTTCGCACCAAGTCTGGGGAGCACTTGCCCAAGCCGAGTTTTGCATTTTTTCCCTTTCAGAGGGTAAAAGAAAGCTGGTACCCCTTTCTTTCTGTCAGTGTCCACCCCCGGGGGCCCAGCGTGGTACTGTCAAAACCCGCCCAGCCGTTGTGCCCGTCAGGCTGTACGTCGCAGTGCTGGGGAAAAAAACGGTCCCCTTGGAAAAACTGGGGGCCCCGCATTTGGTTTCCTGTCTTAGTTTTAAATTTTGCTTCACTGTAGTACAAAGTAGTATTTCCCCCCTCTCTCCTAAAGGGCCTGAGTGTCGCTTTTAATAACAGCAAGTTAGCAGAACCGCCTCTTAAGCCCCCCTGTCGTACTCCCGGGGTTTTCGTCTGCTTGTTTACCCGAGACCGCCAGTAAACACTTCTCACGCAAGGTCACTTCCGCGAGCTCCCCTTTACGGGGCGGAAAAACCTTTTCCCTTCACTACCCCAACACCCGATTTTATGATGAAAGTTTTTTTGCCCGGGGGGGTTCCCAGTGGGGAAAGGGGAGCTCTTCACCTCGCGTGACCCCATGTTTTTTTGTGTTGATTTGCGGGTTTCCTCTGAGAGTGTTTCCTTTTTTGCAGCGGAGATGCGAAAAAACACGTGTGCCCAAAAGGCCCCTGGAAAATGATCCCTTGGGCCCGTCTGCCAAACTCGTCCCCCGGGAAGGAAAATTTTTTAGCCACTTCGGAGGGTCCCGCGGGCGCCTAAGGGGACACTGCTTGGGGGAGGCTCCCAGGGTTCCGGGGGTTTGGTTGTGTTCCCCACAGTTTTTTCCCTGTGGGGGGCCATTCCCCGACCCGAAGCAGCATGACCTTTTTTAAGGGAAAAAGGAAAGGTGCGCCTCAGCCCGGGGACATCTGGGGAAATACCCGGAAAACCGCCCCCCCGTATACTGGCAAAAAGTGGCCAAACGGCTTTCCCCCTTTCCCCCTCCCCGGTTTCATCGTACCCAGGGCCCAAAAAGAAGCCCCTGCCTTCAGGGGAACCAGGGGGCAAACACTTCCAGCTACCCAGGGGCCGAAAAAACCCCAAACCAAAGGCCTGCCACAATTTCCCTGCAACCCTCAGCATACCAAACACGTCTTCTCCAGGGCACCTAACAGCAAGCAGAAGGTCAGGGGGGTTCCATGTCCACTGGTGTGGGTATTCCTCCGCCAAACAGCTCCGCCTCTCTGGGCTTTTACTGCCATCAAAACCAAAAGTTTCCTTCCTGGAAAAGGAGCCAGCCCGACTTCAAAATTTAAATGTTTTTGGGAAACGGCTCTCCCCCCCTGTGGCTAAAAAAAACCCTTTTTGGCCTCCCTTTTGGCAGTTGGTTTAAGACTGCATTGGGCCCCAAACTGGTTGCGTGCCCCCCCTTTCTGATTTAAGTCTACCAGCCCCTTTCCCCGCTTCCAAAATGGCCCCAGTAGCCAAGCCTTTTCCTGCTAAGTGCCCGTGTTCGACCCGGAAAAAAAAAACCTTTTGGGTGAAGGTGGGCCCGCCTTTCATCGAATTTTGCCGGGGTGAAGGGAATGAAGGCATGAGCTTTTTGGTAAAAAGTTTGCCTTCCACCCTTTTCCCCCCGGAATCAAACACTTTTTTGGCCCCCCTTTTGGGGTTTTCCCGGCATGTTTGGAACCCGGGCCTTCCCTTTTCCTTCCTGGATCTGTGGTGAAATTTTCAGAAAGTTTCCCTTGGGGGAAGTTTTGGGATCCGGGGTATCAGCAGTTGGGGTTCGGTCCGGATGTTTTTTTCCCTGTTGTGGGCCCCTTTGGGCAGAGGATTCCCTGTCCTTTCAATTTTATCCTATAAGGCCGGGTTGGGATCCCTTTACGCTGGCTAGATGCCCAATACCCCCACTGTCCTGGTTTGGCCCGGTGAACTTTTCCAGTGCAACTTGATTTGCCAGCTGTTTCCTTTTAAACCCGACTCTTGGGATTTCCCGACCGTTCTCCCTTTATGGTCACTTTCACCTTCAACCAGCCCTGACCCTAGCAATTTTGAATAACCTCAGGCCCTTTTGAAAGGGGATTCCCTTTTAAAATTTTTGCAAGGGGTTGTGACGCCTGGGGTTTTTTTTTTGGGGCCTTTTTAAATGGGAAGCATAGGCACATGGGGCGGGAAATACTGGCCCCTTGCTCCTTGGGGCCGTCCGAAGGTTTCAAACCCTTTGAAAAACCTGCCATGGGAGAAGGTCCTTTCTTTCATTCCAGGGTGCCAAGGAAAAATGGAACCTTTATGAAAATGTGGTCCATTTTCCTTCCCTTTCCCCCTTCCTTTTCTAGACGGGTTTGCAGCCACTTCTGGGGACCGCCCGCAGTCTTTTTTCCCCGGGGCCACAACCCCGTTTGCGTAGAAGCACTTGAAACTGGAATCTTGATTGTCGGTTGCTTTGGGCCCGTCTTTAGCTAGAAGGGCGATGAGGGGGGAAACCTTTTTCCAGGATCCCCTTAATACAGCTGTCCGATCCTTTCCTGGAAAAAAAACCCGAAGGGCCTGTGGCTCCTCCCGAATTTCCTTGGTTTCCCCCATCCATGACCCGGGAGACGTGCTGGGACCCCTTTGGGCCCTTTTGGCGGCTTTTTTCCAGGTTTTTGGGGCTTCCGATTGGCATTTTACCTGCCTCCTTGTTTTCCCGACTGCCAGTGCAAAAATTTCTGATCCCCCCTGCCCTGTAATATCTTTTTTGGCAGGTTCTGAAGGCTGAAACCCGAAAACACTGTGACCCTTTTTTCTGGGCCCGTACTCCCCAGGGCTCCCCGGGGGTTTTGGCTGGCTTTTGGAAACTTTTGGTTGGGTGTTTTTTGTCCCAAAGGGGGTCTCTGGTCCGAAGCGTGGCCCCTTTAACTTTTATCAACAAAGGGGGATATGAGCAAAGATGCTCAATTTTTGGTTTGGGAATGGTGAAGAAAATCTTGGGCTTTTCCTTCCAGAACCCCTCCCCGGGTTATCTCCCACTCTCCCATTTTGGGAATTTAACCCCGTTTTTTTGCCGTCCCTTCAAAACCCCCCAGTTTTTTCCCTTCATCCCGGTATTTGGGGCAAATTTTCGGGGGGGCCGCCCTTAAACCAGAAAACCTAACAACCCAAAACCTCCGTGCCCCCCGGGGCGAATCAACCCCCTTAAAATCTCCAGCCAGGGGTTTGGCCGGCCCGTTCTGGGGTTTTTTATTTTGGGGGGCCGACAATTTCCGGGGAGGGGAAATTTTCCCGGGGGTTTCCCTTTGTCCCAAAAAATGGGGTTTCCCAAACCCGGTTTTTTTCCCCTGCGGCCTTTTTTGAGGGGGGTCAGTTTAAATTCCCATCACTCTTAGTTTGGGGGAAAAGGTGGTCTTTTAGGGTTTAAAACCTGGTTCTTTTGTGCCTACCTTTTGGTTGGCCCGGGCCCCAGTTCTTTTGGGGCCCCGGGGGAGGAATTTGCCCCCAAAGGGGGTGTTGTGGGGTTCAAAGTCCATTGCCTCCTGCCACAAAAATACAAGGCGCCCCTTTCCCCATTTTTTCCATTCTGGGGGTTGGGGGCCAATTTTTCCCTCCCCGGATAATCCTTTTTTCCCCGTGGTCCCAAAATTTGGGGGGATGGGCGGGAAATTGGACCCCTGGGAGGGGCCCGGAAACTTTTGGGTTTTAAAAACCATGGTTTTTGCTTTGCCCGGGGAATTGGGACCCGGAAAAAATTCCGGAACTGCCTCCCCGGGGTTGGGTTTTTTTTCCCTTTCCCCCCGGGGGGGCCCTTTTGGGGGGCCCCAAAACCCCCGGGCCAAACACCCCGTTGGGAGGAGGCCGATTTTCCCCAAAAAAGGGACCTCCGGATCCTTTTCCCCTTCCCTTTTAACAAAAGGGACTGTCCTTTCCGGGTGTTTCTTTACCATTTGGAAAAAGGGATGGGGTTTCCTTTTTTCAACAGACCCGAAAGGGGAAAAAACCCACCCCATTCAAATTTTTTGGTTTTTTTAAAAAATTTGGTGGGTGGGCGGAAAATGGTTTCCCCCTTCTGGCACCCGGGGAATGGTTTTCACTGGGTTTTGAACCCAGACTTTAAAGCCCTTTTCCCCTCCCCGGTGAAGATTTGGGGGGGGAAAACTCCGGATTCTTTTTCCCTCCCCATTGGGAAGGGGGGGAAAAAGGGTCTTTTTTCCCTTTTCCCCCCCAAAGGGGCGGGATTTTGGGGTCCCCTGGCCCCTTTTTTTTCATTCCAAAAAACCGGGGGCCCCCCAGGGGGAAATGAAAGTTAGCCCTTTTGGTCCATGGTTCTTTTCCCCCTTCCCTTTTCCTGAACAAAAGGGGTGGGGGTGGAAACCCCGTGGGCTTTGTGTTAATTCGCCCTTTTTGGTGTGTGGGAAATTTTAAAATTTGGGCAAGGGGGATCTTTTTTTGGAGAAAAACCCCTTTTTAAAACAATACCCAACCCCAAATTTTTTTAACAAAAAAACCCTGTTTTAACTTTAAAATTTTGCCAAAATTTAAAATCCAAGTAATCCCCTTTGTAAATAAGGGGGGTTTTCCCCTTTAAATTAAAAGGGTTCGTTTAAAGATTTTTAAAATTTACCCCTCCTTCCCCCCCCCCCCCCCCCCCCCCCCCCCTTTTTTTTTTTTTTTTTTTTTTTTTCCCGGGGAAAATTTTTTTTAAGGGAATTTAGGGAAAGGGAAAGGGCCGGCTGGTTTAATTTTGGTTCCCTGACCCTTTTTGGGGGGAAACCCCCTCTTTTGGGCCCCCCCCCCCTGGATTGTTTTTAAAAAAAATTTTTTAAAAATTGGAAAAAAAAATAAACCCACGGTTTGCATTCTTTTTTTTAATGGACCTTTTGCCTTGCTTCGAAATCAATCAGTCGGCGGTCGATGAGTTGCCCAGAATGGACATCATCATGGAACTCAATTTCCTCTTCTGAAACACAAGCTGCACTGTCAATCCAGAGGCGTGTTACATTCAGCCTTTGGTGTGCTAAATAAAATGGGACAGCTGGAAAAGTACTAGTGTGGAGTACAATCAGTACCTGGTCTGTGTACAACACAACCAACACCCAACCTATTAACAACTTTGTTTGTTGTTAACTTAAGCTGGGTTGTACAAATTGAAAGTGCCAAGTATATCCCACTTCTGTCACCAATGAAGTGTTTTCCTACATCAAGAGAAGTTGTTTTTTATCCCTAGCACTTCTGCATCGACACACATTACCTTCCCTGGTCAGTCCAGACTTGGCTTGGGGTTACGTCAGGATTCTTTCCAAAGCCTTCACTGGCACGAATACCAAGTAAGGTCTGTCACACACAGTCTGCGACGCACTCTGTCCAAGCCGCTTGCAGCTTTCTCAGAGGGTCAAGCAGCTGGTCACTTTCTTTCTGTCAGTGTCCACCTCCGGGCCCAGCAGTGGTACTGTCAAAACGCCCTACCCGTTGGTCCGTCTACGGCTGTACTGTCGCAGTGCTAGGGCAAAACTGTTCTGGTAACTGGAGGCCCAAGCACTGGTCTGTCACTAGTGTTAAGTGCTGTCACTGTAGTACGACGTAGCTCCCAAAGAGAATGTAAATATACGGGTTCAAGACCGCCCATCTTATTTTGCACGAAAACCCCCCTTTTCACTTACACATCACGTCCATCAATATTAGTTTTGATAAAAAATTAACACCTGTTTTCACACAAAGATTAACACGCCAAAACCTCTAAAATCGACGTATCAACATATTGAAACGGGGGGTTACGTGCTAGATAAGATAGGGTGATCGTGAACAAAGATATTTACTTCTCTCCAGGATATAAATTAGAGAAGGCGCTGTCAATTGTTCCTGACTGTGTACCGCCGACTTGTTTTATTGATCTCTGAAGTAGAACTTGCACCAATGCACTTTAGAGACCCCACCACCGCTATCCTCCCTTGCTCCTCCACCGCCCGCGGCTTGTGTATTGACTCTGAAAGACTGCATCCTGTTATCCTCCCCCTTCCCCTCCCTCCCCCTTCCCCCTCCCCCCCCCAATTGCCGCCCTTGCACCAAATTAATCATCGCGCGATGAGTATTAGCAATCGAAGGAGGCATGACTCATTTTTGGGGCTGTCTGCCCGCTAGCCCGACGGTATTTCTGATACTCTTGTCAAATTTTAGATTCGAGAGCCGCGTGTTAGAGTAAGCTGGTGTGGTTAGTGTTTCTTAGAATCAGAGAGAGGAACTTGTGTTTTGTTAAAAACATGGCGAGTCAGGGAAGTGATGTTTCAATGTCTTTCAGTGCTGGAAGTGACGCTACTATTACGGGAAAAAATGTGTGAACTGTTGTTATTTGCAGGAAAACTTTTGATCAAAAAGACCAATTCGTGGAAAAAAACATTGTTTATCATGAGGGCCCTGGCAAAGTTTTTGACAAAAAAATTGAGTGGCGAGCCTTGTTCTCCTCCCTCAAAACCCAAAAAGGAAGATTTCGTTTTTGTTTTAACAAAAAACGGAATTCGTTGAGATCTTGACAAAAATTTGAAATCAGCTTGGAGCTACTTCCGCCCTTTGATGAACCAAAGTTGAAGATTTGACAAAATAGTTAAGAAATTTTTCAGGCATCTTTTGGG
>CM031616.1:54701118-54738618 GCA_018398815.1 Conus ventricosus
GTGGGGTCTAGTAGTATTTGGCTCAGTTAGATTTGCTCCCTTTGATCTGAACAAGATCTTACATATGATTTAACGCAAGATCCAGTTTTAACAAAGTCATTAGAGTCTCTAGGGTGTGATCTATACTACAATTTGGAACATTGTTATCGCCAGTAATCATGGGATTAATTACTTTTAATCATATAGATTTTGTTTCCCTTCAAAATGAACGAGCTGGAAATCAGCAGAATCAGAAAACACTGAATCAGGTGGAGAAAGTAACCAAGCCAGAAAATCAGCAGAAAACGCTGAATCAGGTGGAGACCATTAAAAATCCTGGGCGTGTTGAAGCGGGAAAAAAAATTAGCAGAGTGGAACAGACAAAAAAAATTAATGTTACAGAATATGACTCATCATGAAAACATAATGCCGCCAACGCCAGAACAAGTTGATTCAATGCCAGCTATAAAAACTCCATGTGATACAAGGGCCCCAAAGTCTTCATGGAATATTGAACTTAAAACTGTTGCCATTTTTGGCGCCATTGCTGCTGTTGGGGGCAGTTATTGCGGCTATAAAATATATACACAATTGCAGCAGAAACAAAAGCAACAAAAAAATCTGAACCGTTAAATACAGAGAAAGACAACAGCACGCCAAAACCGCCAATAACAAAGCATCATTTTGATCCATTTTCAAATGGAATAATATTTTAAGAACTTAATTTTAAATTTTTTTATAAAAATAGATCATGGCGTATTATAAAATGATAAAGTCAATAAATAAAGACATGGAGTCTATAAAAGACATTTCCATAGACCAGAATTGTAATCAATGTGGTTGCTTCGGATGTAAGGCCTTCATTAAGATCTATGCAGAAAACGCTGAGCAAGACATCCTCAACGATGACGCGTTTTTTGAGGCGTGTGTGTACTATATTAGCATCTGCTATTTAAGATAAAAACATAGATTGTATTTTTTAATAATTATAGGATAACTTGAATACGAACTTGGTTGTACTTAAAGGATGACTTAATCAAGAACTTATTAAGAACTTGATCAAGAACTTAATTAAAAACTTAATCAAGAACTTATTAAGAACTTGAAGTAACTTAATTAAAAACTTAATTAAGAACCTGGGGTGACTTAATTAAAAACTTAATTAAGGACTTGGGGTGACTTGGGGGTGGGAGTGTGTGTGGTGTACACAGAGCTTTATTATTTGTCATGTGTAACACCACTTGGTGCAAGACAGTGCTTGCGTTTTTGTGATGCATTGGCTCTTTTGTTGCAAGTTCAAAGCAGCCGCCAAGTGCATTTAACAAAAGCCTGATTAAATAAAACAAGACAATTGTATAAAGTACACCCGCCTAAAAAGGCAGCCTAAGCAAGTAGGCCACCGTTCACGCGCGTGAACGGCGAAGCATAGAAAACGGGAGGAAAAAACTATTTTTAAAAAACTGCCCAGGGTTTGTGGGGCGAAGTCCGCAAGTAGGCCCCCTTTCACGCGCGTAAACGGCGAAGCAGAGCAAACGGTGAGGTAAAAAACTATTTTTAAAACTGCCGGGGTTTTGGGGGGGAGGAGCCCAGCAAGTAGGCCAGTTCACGCGCTGAACGAGAAGCAGGGCCCCAAACCCAAATATGATCACTTACCCTATTTTTGCTTGCCCCTTTTTTTTCTCAACCAGGCTTGCAACTGGCTTTGGCAGGTTACAGCTTTACTGCTGTCCCCAAGCTTTATGGCGGTCTAATCGCCATAGTGTACACCGTCATTGTTATTTGGGCTTTTATATGAAGATAGTGCCGGCCACACACTACTCCTTAACGGGTAGATGCAAGGTCTTGTTCCCCCCCGTTAAGGGAAGGGGGGATTGCGGGAGCTGTTTGTCATTGCTATTGCGATTTTGTTTCCAGTACGGCAAATTTCCGGCCTTGCAGCAGGGTTTTTAATTTCATTCAGCTTGCTAAAAAGAAACGAAAGGAAGGGCCCTCACAAAAACCTTGGTTTCCCAAAAAGAACATTTAAACAGCTCGTAATTTTTCGCCCGTGTCATCAAAATACCCGGTTTTGCTTTAACCCAAACAGCCCAAGTTTCCTTTGTTCCCTTTTTTCCTTTCTTTTTTGCCTTTTTTAACAAATTAAAAAAAGTAACCAAACCGAAGTAAATTAAAAAAGGACTGTGCATCTGCCCCCCTCAAATTCTCACCCCTTTTTTGTAGTCTTTCTCAATTTCAGTTCATTTGCGTTTCAGAAAAATTGATCGTAAAAGTTTCTCTAGAAATACCGTTTAAACGTCGCCTGATTTGCCATAAGATAAGATGTATTTTTGGGGTTGAAAGATTGTTCTCCCTTTTTTTTTCTCCTTTTTTCTTTTTAACAATTGCTCAAGCTTTTTTTTTAGGTTTGTGGCAAATTGGGGTCCTTCCCTTAAACTTTCAAATTTTTTCTGTCATTTTTTAAGTATCTTGATTCTCTTGCAAAATAAACATTCTTCTTTAGCCCCCAAATTCCCTTGGTGTTGGCGGTGGTAATGGAATTTTGACTTTTTGGAAAGTTTTAGGATTCATGCTTTCCCCCATGGTTTCATCCATTTTCTTGATAAATTATGTCACTTCCCGCACTAGTAGAAGGCATTTTTTAAACACCCCTTCCCTTTACCGGGATGTTTTAACACAACAACAAAATTTCTGCCCCCCCCGCCCGTCAAATGTAAAAACACGCGAGTAACCAGTCTGATTGCCCAGCATCATGGAAGAAGTGTGGCGTGAGCGGCCGTAAGGCACGCTTAACTCGCTGATTGGCCGCAGAAGGGGCCCCCGCCGGGAGTGTTAGCGGGACAGAACTTCTGAAAGCGATGAAAGTAGGCAGGAAGAAGGGGGGAAAAGGAGGGGGGGGAAAGGGGTAGAGGGGGGCGGCAGTATTGATTTTTTGGCCTGTGTATTTGTGTTTGTATGCATGCGTGCGTGCGCGGACGCGCGCGCCAGTGTGTGTGTGTGTGTGTATGTGCGCGCGCGCGTGCGTGTGTGTGTGTGTGTGTGTGTGTGTGTGTGTGTGTGTGTGTGTGTGTGTGTGTGTGTGTGCGTGTGCGTGCGTGTGTGTTTTGTGCGTGTCTGTCTGTCTCTCTGTCTCTCTTCTCTGTCTGTCTGTCTGTCTGTCTGTTCTGAGGGCAACTTAACCTTAACGGCTTTGTCAGGGCTCTCCCCACGCTGTAATTAACATACCGCGAAGTAATCGGATAGCCTGGTGCACCCACCGTGTATATGGGCGCGTTCAGCCACAACTGCTTTTCCCTACGTTACTCTATGGGGCGTGTTCAGTCCTGGCTACTTTCCCCTACGCTACTCTCTGAAAACTTTAGTAAATTAGTATTAAAAACGGATAACCCTGCACAGTATGTTTGTTTGTAGATAATCGTTATTTTTGGTTATTGAAGTCTTACTTGTCAAAGAACAGTAATATGCTGATTCTAGGTCACTTTCGCCCGAAAACTGATTGAGGGTGAAAGTGGCGTAGAACAGACATTTATCTGTTCTCTCGTGCTTAAACAGAAAGAAAAAGAATTAGCTAAAGTGAACGCGGATATTAATGATATTGAACAACACGGACGCCAGTGGAACATTAGAGTGTTGGTGTAAAAGAAAAACAAGGTGAGACTGTGGAGGAGTGTGCCAAACAATGTGTGGACCTGTTTAAAACAAAGGTTGGTGTGGCTTCTGTCAGTGTGTCTGATATTGACATTGCGCATCGCACGGGCAAGAGGGGTGAGAACGGAAAACCTCGCCCCATACTAGTACGGTTTGTTTCTCGACGCACACGTGGTTTAGTGTTGTCTGAGAGACAACGATTAAAGGGAACAGGTTTGTCTCTCAGTGAAGATCTAACCCGAGCCAACTACCAGATACTCAAAAAAGCTGCAGACCATTCAGCCACGATGTCCGCATGGTCTTCCAATGGAAGGATACTGGCCAAACTAAAAAATGGCAAAATAGTCCGACTTGATGTGGAGTCAGACGTTCATTCAGTCCTTCAGAGGGAAATGAAATGAATGTTTTGTTGTCACAATTCGTGTTTCGATTATATTGATTATATTGATTTTGAGTAAAATGTTTTCATCATATGAATTTTTTTTTTTTTTTCTGAAATGATTTCCGTATGTTCATTTGATGCCCCATATCTCCTTTTTGTGCTTTGTGTAATGTTTAAAGTATCCATAGTGTCACACACACGAGTTACTAGTATGGAGGGAATGTTTTTGCTTTGTGTAATGTTTAACGTATTCATACTGTCACACACAGAGTAATACGGAGGGAATTTTTGATTTGTTTTTGTGCCTCTCCTACCTCTCGTCCCTCTCCCTCCACCCACTCCCCCTACCCGTCCCCACCCTCCGTCTCCCTCCCCACTCTTTTAGAGGCGGTGGCTACTTTTGCCCAGTTACTTTGGATGATTAATTGAAAATCATGG
Organism: Conus ventricosus; assembly: GCA_018398815.1. Taxonomy (NCBI): domain Eukaryota; kingdom Metazoa; phylum Mollusca; class Gastropoda; order Neogastropoda; family Conidae; genus Conus; species Conus ventricosus. Next base: position 54,705,563 of record CM031616.1, read on the forward strand.
TATTGTAATTTAAATGATGATTCAGAGCGCTGGGAGATAGCGTGGAGGTCCCTCTCTCTCTCTCTCTCTCTTTCTCTCTCTCATTTTTTCCCCTTCAAGCGATAAAATGATAAAAGAAGAGTTCTAATGTGGCTCAACCATTTGGAGTGTGTGTGTGTGTGTGTGTGTGTGTGTGTGTGTGTGTGTGTTGAGCGATTAAAAAAAAAATTATCAATTCTTTTTTTCTCATCGTTATTTATTTATTTATTTATTTATTATTTTTTTTTTTTACATGGTTGGCTGTGTCTGTGCCTGTTCCAATTGCCCCACATCACCACCTTCCTTGTGCCATATTTCGTGCATCGGTCCATTGAAGCTTGGTGGTGGTGCTGTGTTTCTGCCTCGCCCCCCCCCCCCCCCCCCCTCTCCTCTACCCCCTCCGTTCCCATCCCCGCACTTCAGCAAATATACAGGTAGTCTTGGTCATGGCAGGGGGTGGTGACTTATTTCAAGCGAGGGGTGTGGAGGGAAATCTTTCAGATCCTTAGCTTGTGTCTTTGGCGATGTGTGTGTGGGGGTGTGTGGGGCCGGGGAGGGGGATGTGTTTGTTGTCTCCTTTTCTGTTCACTCAGTTGGCTTTGCTAGCTGTTACTTGTGAGACACACGACTTTCTAGTATTGCTGTATTGAACTTTTACAAAAACCATTGTAAACGCTGTAACTGAACGCACGTATGGACGGCATACTACAATACTTCAAGTATTAAGAGAAAAGAGGAAAAAAGGGGGAAAATTGTGATGTTACAGTGTTGTGTGATGAAGACGGTGTAATGAATACGTGTTGAAAATGTTATATGCTCTGTAACTTTTGCAATTGTTACCACATTTCATGCCTGGACTGTATTGTTTTATGCATACTTTTTCAGTCTCCTACAGGCTGATTTTCTTTTCCTCCGTCTTCAGCCAGCTTTCAGTCCCCGCCAGATTTGTGAGAATCAAATATCACCATGAGTTAATGTTTGTGTATGCCTGCATATCTGTCTTTTTTCAAATGTTACATTCCAGGTTGATGCATCTGTTATTACTTGATACATAATTATATTCTCTCTGTCTGTCTGTCTGTCTGTCTGTCTGTCTCTCTCTCTGTCTCTCTCTCTCTCTCTCTCTCTTTTTCTTCTCTCTCTTCGTCCCTGTCACGGTCAAAAATAAACTCAACCAAACTCGTGGTCAATCGCCACCAGCCCAGTTGGACATAAGCTCTAACGCAAATATTCTGGGCGTCAGGCGGACGGCCCCATGGTTCGGATCCAGGCAATTAAGCATAGGGGAGAGGCTCCACAGAGACGGTCTGTCCGGCTAGGCGGGCTAAGCAGCTTTGACCGACGCCTCGATGTCTAGCGAGACGGGTCGTAGCGCCTGGCTCAGGCTCATCTGGCCAATTTGTGGAACCAGCGCCATTGTTAGTCAGACGTCGTGGCGCCTACCCAGACTCATCTAGCCAATTTACACTGACCAGTGTCCACGGGTTAAGCCACACGGCGCCAGTTAAGTAGGAGAGGGGGGAAGGTAGTGTGTGGTGGGGGTGAAATCTAGCTAATCAATTAAATGACCAATTGACCACCACAGAGAGTAAGGTGTGTAGGCGTGACTGTCATGATTTGAATATCCAATGGAATTAGAGGGAGATAACTTCGGGGTGTCAGGGGTAAAAATACTGACCAATGGTACTCGCCCTTTTTGGACAGATCGGAACACAATAAGAAGGATGTGAGAGTGAGAGAACGGGAGAACGAGGGGAGAACGAACAGAGAGACAGAGAGAGAGAGGTCTGAGTGTAATCTCTGAGGAGAGAAAAGCAGAGAGATGAGGGGAGGAGAGAAGAGAACCAAGTTGAGAGATTAGCATGAGATAGTCTGCAGAGGAAGGACTGAGGAGAGATGTGGAGAGAGAGAGAGTTGCTAACTAATGAAGAAGAAAAGAAAGAAAAGAAAAAAGAAAAGAAAAGCAACCATGTCCATTTGATAAGAGCAGACTAGAAGAGAGAGAGAGAGAGTGCAATGCGTTAATGCAGGAAGAAAGAAAGGAGAACAGATCGATGTTGATAGTCACTGTTCTATCTTCACTGGGGTTCGACCTCATACTTGGCCAGCGCCACTTTCATCGGCAGTCCAACCTGACCAACGCCAGCAGTCCAGCTTGACCGGTGCAAGTAGACCAACACCAGTGCCGGCAGTTGCGTCGTGTTGTGAAAGTGACAGTGAAAAGGAAAAAAAAGGAAAAGAAAAAGAGACAGTGATTCGTGAATAGTTAAGATCACCTGGCCAGGTAAAGTAGAAATCTATTTATACCCGGGTTAGTTAATGATGTTTTAGATAAATGATTTTGTGAAGTTCAGGAAAGAGAGAATGTTTTATTTCATTTGATTCCACATGCATTGATGTTTCGTTCTATGATCATGTGTAGTAAAGTTATAGACTTTACTAGTGGTTTGATGTGACGAATGCATGATATATGAATGAGATTGTAAGCAAGCTGTGAGTGTGTTTGGGCTGTGCGCTAGTCCTTCCCCCACTGACATCACCCGAGGTTTGACAATTTATTGGCGAGCCTGCCAGGATATTCTGGCCCATTTATTATAATTGTTCAACTTCTCAGAGAGGAAGCTGGGTGGGATTCAAGTATTGTAATCCTAAGACAAGGGGTTGTCTACTGTATGTTCCCAAGATAGTTAAATACTAGGCTTGGCATTGCTTCCAAGATAGTTAATACTAGGCTTGGCATTTCAGCCCCAGAGTACTTATTTCGCACAGATTGCCTATAATTCGCTCTCATAGTTGGGTCAGGCGCTGGGGGTCTTATAAAAACTAACTACGTTGTCCCAAGCTAATATTATCATTCATAGGATTGTGCTATCACGTCACTCGTGTCGGTAACCACCAGTTTGGCTGTCGTTGTTATAAAATCTTGTTCAAAAAAAAAAAAGAAAAAAGAGAGATATCATGGCGGAAGAAAAGAACACCCCTATTGAACAACTTGTGAGTGTTGCTCGTGACTTAGGCTATTCGGGAGAAGAGTTGCGAGCATTCGTTGAAAACCAGCAAAAGATGGAAAGAGATGAACGTGCGGAAAGACGCCGTATCGCAGTAGAGGCGCAGGAAACAGAAAGATTAAGGATTCAGGCTAATGATAATCAGGCTAAGGAAGAAACAGAAAGAATGAAGCAGGAGACAGAAAGAATAAGGGAAGCGCAGGAAACAGAAAGAATGAAGCAGGAAACAGAAAGACTAAGGGAAGCGCAGGAAACAGAAAGACTAAGGGAAGCGCAGGAGACAGAAAGAATGAAGCAGGAAACGGAAAGATTAAAGGTTCAATTAGAGTTAGAAAAGGTGAGAATACAAAGGGAGACCACCGAGGATGGAGTTCAGTTTCCAGTGACTCTGTGCGCAGCTATGCTCCCCGACCCAAGTTGCCAAAATTCTCTGAAGGAACCGATTCGATTGATGCATACATCAGTCGTTTCGAAACGTTTGCGACCAGTCAGGGTTGGCCTCCAGAAGAGTGGCAGTCATTTTGTCGGCGTTACTGACGGGTAAGGCATTACAAATTTTCACTGCGTTGCCAGCAGAACAACAGTCTGATTTCGGCGCTGTGAAGGAATCATTGATGAAGGGATTTGACCTCACAGAGGAAGGATTCAGGAAGAAATTTCGTTCAGCTAAATTACAAGCAGGTGAGACGTACACTCAGTTTGGTGCACGTTTGGATCACTATTTTGAGAAGTGGTTAGAGTTGAGCGGTACGAAAAAGGAGTTCGCTGAGTTGAAAGAGCTAGTTATGAAGGAACAGATTTTGTCCGGTTGCGGCCCAGAGTTAACCATACTTTTAAAAGAGAGACCCCAGAAAACAGCAGGAGATTTTGTTGAAGTTCGCAAGGTGTATAGAGGGGAAACGTTTTGGGCACTAAGGGCAGGAGAAACAGGGCAGGCACGGTGAAAAGTGCAAGGGACTGGGAGAGTTTTTTTTTTGAAAAGCCCTGCAAACCCGTGGGGGGGCAAAAGGGAAGGGAAAAGGGGACATTAGGTTTTTTCTTTGTCACAAGAAGGGACAAGTGCGAGGGATTGTCGCATGAGGTTCCAGAAGGGGAAGGGAGCCTTGCAAGAGGGGATAAGGGTCGTCAAGGGAAAAGACCTTTCAGTTGGGAAACCCCAAAAAGGGGTTCAGTCGAAAAGGTGGGGCAGCCTATCTAGCACTGGGCCCGCAGTCAGTTCAGGGAGGGGGGGCACTAGGCCCGAGTGGTTGGTTACCCTGGGAAAAAAGGGTGGAATTTGGGCCCGCAGAAGGGGGAAAATGTTACGAGACACTGGGTTTTTCATGCGGGGTAGTAAAGAACCAAACCCCTGGTCCCAAAAGGGAAATTTTACAGGGGAAATCCGGGCCTGTACTCTAAACGAGGCACGGGGAGGGGGTTTCCAGTTGCTAAGATAGAAGTAAAGTACCCCTTTCTTCTCAGGGGGAGTTGTCTGCTTGGTGATGGAGAAAAAAACCTTTATGATTGATCATTGGAAATATTCCAGGGGGAAGGGATCCAGGGGGTCCTGATTGGGTTTACTGCTACAGGGCAGCATTCAGAAAAACGAGCAAGAAAAGGGGGAAAAGGTTTTTTAAAACCCTTTGTTTGTTTTCCCGCAAAGGGGTCAGGCCTAGATTTGTCCCTGTTTAGGGTTTTAAAGGGGCGCAGGAACAAGACCCTTTGCTCGTGAAGTTTTTTGGGAGTTTTCAAGAGGGGGGGGAGAAACAGGAGGGTTTGAGGGGGTGAGACAGAATTTTTTTGTGAAAAAGGGGGCCCAAGGGGAAAAACAGGAAGGTGACCCCTCGTTTTGAGGTACCACAGGGTTTTCGGGGAAAACTGTCATGTCCCGTGGGGCACAGTCGCTCATGGGGGGTCACTCGGGACCCAAAACGGCTGACCGAATCTTTTTATTTAAATTTTTATTGGGCCCGAGGGAAAAGGGAGACCCTCCCAAACGTTTCTGCATGTCATTGACGTTGTCCCCAAAGTCAGCCACAAGAAAGGGGGGAAAAAGGAAAAAGGCCCCCTCTTAAAAAATCCCCTCTAAGGACACACCGTTTAGGGGAGTGGCCCGGGTTGATCTGATTGGCCCAATCTCGCCCTGTCCCAAAGGTGGGCACAGGTATGAGACATGCAAGTTTGCAAGGGAAAGTTTGCAGGAGGCTAGGGTCATCAGAAGAAGCAATATGACAGGAAGGTGAGGAAGCAATCCCTCAAGGCGGGAGATCAAGTCCTGGTACTGCTTCCCACGGGTCACAACAAGCTGCTGATGCATTGGAAAGGACCATTCACCATCACTGAAAGGGTCGGTCGGGATTACCGAATTGATGTGAATGGGAAACCAAAACTTTTCCATGCAAATTTCCTCCGCAAATATATTCAGCGTGAGACTCAGCACATAGGCGCAGCAGCAATCATTGATGAGGTGAAAGAGACCCAGCAGAAGACGGGGAGATTTTGTTGCCTGAGTTTCCAGAAGAGTCATACAGGGATGTGTCACTGTATGAAGGGCTAGGCAGTAGGAGACAGGAGGAAGTTATTGACGGGATTGGAAGGCGATAGTGAATTTCAGTGGAGACATTCTGATAGCAATCCAGAGACATGGGAGGAGCATATGAGGCAGCTAGGAGCAGTTTTAGAGGGTTGAGACAACCAATCTCAACAGCCAGACCAACAAAGTGCCAGTTGGTTTTCAAGCTGGAGTTCCGTAGGTTTTGTTGTCGGGGCGACACAAAGCAGCCGGAAAGAGGAAAGGTGGAGAAGATGATGAATTCAGAGAGACCACAAGACCAAACAGAAGTCAGAGTCTGCTAGGTTTTATTGGGTTCTATAGGGAGTTTGTCCCAAATTTTGCTGCAATCACGATCCTCTCAGTGATTTGGTCAAGCAGGGAAACCGGCAGTGTCGAATGGTCAACGCTGCAGAGCAAGCACTGCAGACGGTGTTGGAAAGACTAGGTTCCCGTCCCATCTTGAAGCTACCAGATATGTCCAAACCATTTTTGTTGCGGACAGATGCATCAGGTGGTGGGATAGGTGCAGTATTGCTGCAGGAGCATGAAGAGGTCGAGTTTCCTGTGAGGTATGCTAGCAGGAAGTTGACAAAGTGTGAAGAAGGGTACGCAACGGTGGAGAAGGAGTGTTTAGCTGTCGTGTGGGCCGTGCAGAAATTCCACAAATAACTTGTATGGGAAAGAGTTCGTGATCGAGAACGGATCATCAACCACTCAAATTCCTGCAGGAGGCGCAGTTGAAAAACAGCAGAGTGCTGCGTTGGGCAATGGCACTGCAGCCCTACAGGTATCGAGTGCAGTACAATCCCAGGTCGACAGAATGTCGGAGCTGACTATTAAGCCGTGTAGTCTAGCAAGCTGCAACTCAGAGGAAGTCAGTCATATCCGGGGTGCTTTGTTGATAATATGTGTTGATGACAGTTATGTTGATTGGATATGGGTTCATCCCAGTTGGCTATGGTTCATATTCTTTGTGTGAGACTTGTTCATATTTTCTTTGTTAGACTTGTTCATGTGAACTGTAGTTATGCTTGGAGCATACAGTCGCTTGTGTAGTGATGCATTATTTGCAATAAGTGAGGATGGAGATTCCTCAGTGAAGTGTCATGATCGTGATCATACTATATTGTGCTTTTCATAGGAATTGTGAAGAGAAGATGTGGCAAATCCGCAAGTAGGGGAATTGCATAGGTGCGCACAGAGGTCGTTATAAAATGAGTCGAAATAACGCAAGAGTGCACGTCAATGATAACTCGTTGGGGTGGTATTCACTAATGATATATTTTATAATTTGTAAACCGGTTGTTGTAAAGTATTTTTCAAACTTTGCACGTGTAGCTGTGGGTCAGCAAATTCGTTGTTGTCTTTTTGTACCGTTGTTTTGAGACAATGCGGAGCATGGTCTTTTGCAAGGGGGAAATTGTCACGGTCAAAAATAAACTCAACCAAACTCGTGGTCAATCGCCACCAGCCCAGTTGGACATAAGCTCTAACGCAAATATTCTGGGCGTCAGGCGGACGGCCCCATGGTTCGGATCCAGGCAATTAAGCATAGGGGAGAGGCTCCACAGAGACGGTCTGTCCGGCTAGGCGGGCTAGCAGCTTTGACCGACGCCTCGATGTCTAGCGAGACGGGTCGTAGCGCCTGGCTCAGGCTCATCTGGCCAATTTGTGGAACCAGCGCCATTGTTAGTCAGACGTCGTGGCGCCTACCCAGACTCATCTAGCCAATTTACACTGACCAGTGTCCACGGGTTAAGCCACACGGCGCCAGTTAAGTAGGAGAGGGGGAAGGTAGTGTGTGGTGGGGGTGAAATCTAGCTAATCAATTAAATGACCAATTGACCACCACAGAGAGTAAGGTGTGTAGGCGTGACTGTCATGATTTGAATATCCAATGGAATTAGAGGGAGATAACTTCGGGGTGTCAGGGGTAAAAATACTGACCAATGGTACTCGCCCTTTTTGGACAGATCGGAACACAATAAGAAGGATGTGAGAGTGAGAGAACGGGAGAACGAGGGGAGAACGAACAGAGAGACAGAGAGAGAGAGGTCTGAGTGTAATCTCTGAGGAGAGAAAAGCAGAGAGATGAGGGGAGGAGAGAAGAGAACCAAGTTGAGAGATTAGCATGAGATAGTCTGCAGAGGAAGGACTGAGGAGAGATGTGGAGAGAGAGAGAGTTGCATACTAATGAAGAAGAAAAGAAAGAAAAGAAAAAGAAAAGAAAAGCAACCATGTCCATTTGATAAGAGCAGACTAGAAGAGAGAGAGAGAGAGAGTGCAATGCGTTAATGCAGGAAGAAAGAAAGGAGAACAGATCGATGTTGATAGTCACTGTTCTATCTTCACTGGGGTTCGAACCTCATACTTGGCCAGCGCCACTTTCATCGGCAGTCCAACCTGACCAACGCCAGCAGTCCAGCTTGACCGTGCAAGTAGACCAACACCAGTGCCGGCAGTTTGCGTCGTGTTGTGAAAGTGACAGTGAAAAGGAAAAAAAAGGAAAAGAAAAAGAGACAGTGATTCGTGAATAGTTTAAGATCACCTGGCCAGGTAAAGTAGAAATCTATTTATACCCGGGTTAGTTAATGATGTTTTAGATAAATGATTTTGTGAAGTTCAGGAAAGAGAGAATGTTTTATTTCATTTGATTCCACATGCATTGATGTTTCGTTCTATGATCATGTGTAGTAAAGTTATAGACTTTACTAGTGGTTGATGTGACGTAATGCATGATATATGAATGAGATTGTAAGCAAGCTGTGAGTGTTTTTGGGCTGTGCGCTAGTCCCCTTCCTCCACGACATCCCCCGGGGTTTGACAGTCCCGGATGGTTTTTCTCTGATGATGCATTGGGAAATAAACATGGACGAAGAAAGGGAGCTGTATTGGGAAAAATTATAATTTTCTTTCCAGTCAAAATTTTTCTTATTTCTTTAATTTTGGGAACATTGTGTGAATTCAATTTAAATTGTTTTGATTGATTTTCCCTTTTTTTCACGACGAAAAATTGTACAAATTGTTCCCTTCGCTTCTCGAGGAAATTTTGTGTGGGAAACGCATTAATTGCAGTCCCCTTTGGGGATCCGGGGGGGCCCCTTCTTTGCAGTAGCTCCCCCCCTTCTGTCCCCCCTTTTTGATTTTCCCCCCTTTTTTTTTTTTTTTGTTTTCCTTTCCTGCGTCTGCTGTTTTTCTGTCTTTGTGGACGGTTCCCCTGTCCTGTTCGGAGGTTCTTTTTTGGGGGTGTTGTTGGCGGTTTGTGACATGCCGCCTTTTTGTCTGGTGATTTTGGGCGGTGGAATTGTGAACAATGTGGGGGTACATTCTTTTTTTTTTTTTTTTTTTTTTCCTTCGTTTTTTCCCCCTACCTTCCCCTTTCTGCCCCCCTTTCCTTTCGCCCCCCCCCTTTTTCCCCCCCCCTACCCCCAGACCTCCCGTACACCCCCCCCCCTCCTCCCACCCCCCCCGCTTCCCCTCCGCCCCCTATTCCCCTCCCCCCCTGCGGGGCATGTGTTTTGACCCAACGTGGGGGGGCGCGGCGTGTGCGTGGGCTCGCGGCGCTCGGCTGCTCGGCAGCGGGCGCGCCCCCAGTTTCAGTCTCCATTTCATCTTTTGTAAAAAATTTTAATCATTTTATTTATGCTTTTTTTATTTTTTATTATTAATATTATTTTTTATTTTTTTTTTTGTGATGAAAAGATCTAAATCTAAATTTCCCCCCTCCCCCCCTCCCCCCCCCCCCCCCCCCCCCCACACACCTTTTTTTTTTTTTTTTTCCCGTACCCTTTCCCCCTTTCCCGCCCCTCTTTCCTTTTTTGCCCCCCACTTTTTCCCCTCCCCACCCCCATGACCTCCTGTCAACCCCCCCCCCCCACTCCCCGCTGTCCCCCACCCTCTATCCCCCCCCCTCGGGGCGCATGTGTGTGAGCCCAAACACGCGGGGGCGGCGCGTGTGGGTGCGGGCGCCGTGCGTGTCGCGCGGGCGCGTCCCCACGGTTGGGGGGTCGGCGGCGCGGGCGCAGGCGCCTTGGATACATAAAAATCACGCAAAGGCAGAGCATTTATTTAAGGACACACTGATGGGCGGGAGTGGGGGTTTGGGGAATTCCAGCTCCGCTTTCATTTTTTTTTTGGATGGATTCTGTTGTTCATTTTTTATGATTGTTGTAGACATGATAAAAGTTAACTGATGGATTTTACTTTTTTTTTTTTTTTTTTAAAGTTTTTTTTTGTTTTTGATGAAAAAATTTTAAATTTTAATTCCGGCCTCCCAATCCCCCCCCCCCCCCCCCCCCCCCCCCCCCCCCCCCCCCCCCCCCCCCCCCCCCCGCACCCCACACACAAACCCTTTTTTTTTTTTTTTTTTTTTTTTTTTACCTTACCCCCCGCCCACCCCGCCCTCGAGTGGCGGGGGAATGTATTATCTAGATGGGTTTTTGTTGGCTTAATTTTTTTATTTAATTTTTCTTTTTGTTTTTAAGTTTTTTTGTTGTTTATTTTTTTTATTTTGTTGGGAGGTCACCGTAATTATTGCATGAATGTTTTCGTATCGTATAAAGAAAACGTGTCTTACCTTTGCTCCCGATAGCGATTGTCAACTAGATTAAGTATTTTTGTCTTTCCTTAAGTGTCTAAAACACTTATGCTCCTTTATTTGTTTGCTTATTATTTTTTTCATCTCTTTCTTCATTTTGGTTGTTGGATGTTCTTGAATTATTTAATTGATAAATACGAAAATGAATAATAGCTTATCTATTCTTTCAGTTAATTGTCAAGGCCTCAATGATTCAAAAAGAGGCGTGATTATTCCATTACTTGAGAACAAGAAATATTCCATTTATTTCCTACAAGATACAAAATTTTGGAAGAAAAGGATTGAAAAATACGTTTTAGCTGAATGGGGATATAAGGGTTATTTTTCCAAATTACCACGTCAAATTTTAAAGGGGGGGGTGGGAATATTGTTTAAAACAATTTTGAGTTCAAAGTAAAACGTGTAATCAAAGATAACTCGGGAAATTTATAACATGCTACTTACTAAAAATTCAGGAAAATGATTTTCTTTTGTAAATATTTATGGACCAAACAGAGATGATCCGGATTTTATAACAACCTGAAACAAAAGATTAATGAGCTTGGTATTGAGAATGTTATAATAGCTGGAGATTTCAATATAGTCCTTGATCCAGCAAAAGATTATCATAACTATAAACATTTTAACAACCAAAAAGGCAAGGAAGAGCTCGAAAACATGATTAAAAAATTTGGAATAAGTGATATATGGCGAGAACAAATCCAGAATTTTTGCGGTATACATGGAGAAGAACAAATCCTTTCCAACAGGCTAGATTAGATTTCTTTCTGATTTCAGACAAAGTAGTAACATTTGTAGTTTATGTGGACATTGAATGTGGATATAGATCAGATCATTCGAGTATACTGTTGAAACTAAAATTTAGTGAAAGCTCAAAACAAAACTTTTTGGAAAAATTCAATTCATCTCTTTTAAAAGACAACTTATATCTAAATGAGATAAATTCGAGAATAAGATCTGTTATGGATGAATATGCGATGAATGCAAATATTAATGATAATACCTGATGAAGAACAACGTTTTTCTGTTCCCGATGATACTTTTCTAGATTTCCTTCTTATGAATTAAAGATCAAAGACAATTTCATTTGAAACCCAATGAAAAAGAAAAAAAATACAGGAAGGGGAAAAATCAAACTAGAATCTGACATTCGAAGATTAGAAACAACAAAGCCCTATAAGCGAGGAACGATATTAGAGCTATAGCAACAAAAAAGAACAATTAAAACATTTTAAAGAGAAAAACAATTTGGAAGGTGTTTTGCTACGATCAAGAGCTAGGTGGATAGCTGAGGGTGAGAAAGTAAGCAACTATTTTGAAATCTTGAGAAACGTAATTTTGAAAGTAAAAATATGGCTAGAATCACGGATCAGCAAGATAACGTTTTAACAACCCAAAAGACATTCTTCTAGAAGTTCAGAACTTTTAAAATTACTTTACGCAGAATCCGAAGTAGAAGATAGTGAAGTAATGGATTTAGAAAACAATACACCATGTCTAAATGAAACAGAAGCAAACGAGTTAGAGGGAGAAATTAAACTCTTGAAGAAGCTACTGAGTCTTAAAGAATATGAAAATAACAAAACCCAGGCTCTGAGGGATTTTCGACGGAATTCTTTAAAGTTTTTTGGAAAAAAATTGGTTTAAATTTTGTTATAGAGCGTTGAATGCTAGTTTTAAAAGAGGGAACTGTCTAGCGATGCAAAAAAAGGGTTTAAATAATGTATTCCCAAAGGAGACAAGCCAAGACAATATATAAAAAACTGGAGACCAATTTCACTTTTAAATGTAGTGTATAAAATTGGATCATCATGGTTGCAAATCGCATAAAAATGTACTGGCCAAGACTTATTAATGAAGACCAGACGGGTTTTCATTAGGAACAATACTTTGGGTGATAACTTAAGACTGATATATGACACAATAGCTTACTTAGATCAAAATAATTACCTGGATTTTTTATTAAATATAGATTTTGAGAAAGCTTTTGACTCGATTAACTGGGGTTTTATGTCGAAGGCATTAAAGAAGTTGGTTTTCAGAAAGACTTTTGCAGATGGATAGATACATTCTATAAGAATATTAAATCTTGTGTTGTTGTAAATGGTCAGGTTTCAAACTGGTTCGAAATTAAAAGAGGTTGTAGGCAAGGAGACCCTATATCCCCATATCTGTTCATACTCTGTGTAGAAATATTAGCTATAATGAAAAGGGAAAACACGATATCCAGGGAATAATGATGAATGATGTTGAACATAAACTTTCACAATATGCGGATGACACAGAATTTTGCTGGCAGGTGATAGAAAATCTTTTGAAATTTGCGTAGATGTTCTGTTTAAGTTTGGATCTGTTTCGGGTCTTCAAAAATAAATTCTAGCAAAACAAGTGCAATTTGGTTAGGAAGTAAGAAGAATCTTGAAGTTAGATATATGAATCATTTAGGAATGGACTGGAACCCACTAAAATTTCGTGTATTAGGAATATGGTTACAAAATGATTTAAAAGACTGTGTAAACATAAATTATCCGGACAAATTGGCAGATAAAAAAACATCTGTTCAAAGTATGGGTTAAACGCAACTAACGCCTCTGGTAGAATAGCAATTTTAAAAAACTCTCATACTTTCAAAACTGATACATCTTTGGTTACTTCTGCCAAATCCACCTGATGTGTTTTTTCGAACATTACAAAAGATGTGTTATGAATTGTCTGGGGTTTAAAAAACCAGACAAAATTAACCGAAAACGGCGCAAAGAGTGTAAAACTTGGAGGCATCGGTATCCCTGAATTAAAAACATTTGTTACCTCTTTAAAACTGTCGTGGTTTTTGTAAAACTGAAAAAACAACCCACAAGTGGAAACATATTCTACTAGCTAATTTTTCCTCAATGGCCGCTTATCAATAAATATGGTCCAGAATTTGTTTCCAGGTTTACGAAATATAACCAATTTTGGTCAGACGTCATTGAGCCTTTAAAAAATGTTTTTCTATAAATGCTGCCAGGAAATTCCGCTGAAATTTTAGCTGAACCGATTTGCTATAATAATAGAATCCAAGTTGGAAACTCATACTTATCTCTAGAAAACTTGGTAACAAGAATGTACATTGTCTTGCGGACTTTTTGATGATAAAGGTCAGTTTCTTTCTTATATGCGTTTCAAAGAGAAATATAAAAATTAATGTCGGGTTTTGTCACCTTTGCTGGGTATAAATCTGCAATAATCGACTAACATTAAACAATGTTAGTATTTCTGTAAAGAGCAATAAACATACCGAAAACAACTTGCTGTTTGAAGAAGGTATTGCTAATTTACAAAGGTTCAAAGCTTTATTACGATATACTTATTGAAAATAATGTGGACCAAAATGCTTTCGACAAATGGGATTCGAAACTGATGGTACAACAGGGCTGGAAATCATGCTTCTAATACCAGCAAAATTAACGATATTAAACTAAAATGGTTTCAGCTGAAGCTATTGCACAGATGTTTAGGTACAAAGTTATTTTAAAAGAAATGGGAGTTCGAATAATGACAAAAGCAGTTTTTGTGGTACCAAATAAAGATACCCAATTGACCATAAGTTTTGGAAATGCAATTAAAAGTCAAATTCTTTTGGAATGTACTTACAGATTTGATTAGAGAAAAATGTGCCAAGCAGAAAACCTAGACTTTACTGAATCGCTGGTGCTTTTAGGATTTGATAAAAACGTTATTGTGGACAGTTTCATTACTTCATTGTACTATTTGCAAAGTATTATATATATTCATGCAAACTGAATGGAAACCATCCACGAAACAACTGTATTTTTGAGAAAAAAGAGTGGCGATAAAAAAATTGAAAAACACAATGCCTTTTAAACTCTAAATATTCAGACTTTTGTGAAAAAAGGATGATATAAAACCATTAATAGAGGGTTCTAAATGCATTTTACTTTTTATGATTTTATCCCCATTGCGATTTTGCCACAGTCCTAAGTTGAATTTTGAACAGTCTTTTGCGTGCCAATGTTATCTATATTGTTGATGTATTCGAGGCCTCTTTAAAAAGTTTCTCTAGATAGAACATTGAATGAAAACGCCATTGATAACAACCATCCACCACTCTCTCTCCCCTCTCTCTCATCTCCTCTCTCTCTCTCAATTTCTCCTCTCTCTCTCTCTCTCCTCCTCTCTCTCTCTCACTCTCTTACCTCTGGCTGTTAAAACAATTATTTCTCGACTTTGGATGGACAAATGCCCTTTTGTTTTTTCCTTTTCAAAGTTTGTGTTTCATGTTATTAAATGCAAATTAAAATATTAAAAAAAAAAAAAAAAAAGAAAGAATCGCTTCGTAGATCTGCACAGTCCTAATATCAAGTTGAACAAAGTGCATGTGTTCAATGCACAATCATTTTTAACTTACCCAGAACAAACTCTCTGAAGAACATGGAGATGCCATTGTGGTGGAAAAGGTCCACAAGCCTGAACAAACGCAAGAACAGAGAATAAGAGAAGATTTCCTGAAGAATAAAACTAAAGACAGTTTATCCTTTGGACTCAACGGCATTTGATTCCGATGGACACTGATTTGCAGAGTGGAGACGGGGAGTCTTGGTTAAGGCTTAGGGGAAGGGTGGGCAGGTGAGTGTGGTTGGGTGGAATTCTTTATGTGACCTGCACGTGGTGTGTACATGTGTTGGGAAATAACGGTATGGAATTGTCCCTGTGGCAGGAGGACTTGGTCGCTGGCGTCTCGGTGCCAGAGAGACACGTAAATGTGGTGTGTGTGTGTGTGTTGGGGGTTGTGTGTGTGTGTCTGTTGTGTGTGTGTGTGTGTGTTGTGTGTTGTGTTTGGTAGGAGTGTGTGTACGTGTAAGTGTGCGTCTTTGTTTTTCTTTTTTCTTTTCCTTTTGTTTTTCCAAATTCATCTCTTAAATCTCAATTTTTTTTCTCTTTTTAAATAAAGAACACTGACGTCATAAGCTATGACAGGACAACTATTCAAATGCGGCAATACTTATGACGTCTTACCTGTCAATAAACAACCCCAGAAAAGGCCGCAAGGCCGATAATTTGGCAAAATTGACAGATTGATACGTGTTGTGTGAGTCACAGGAGGCGACAGAAAATGTACAGGGAGACTGACTATTTCAACTATGTGTAACTAATTTTGCTGCTGCTTTTGAATGATTTATATACGGACAGAAATATCATATTCATTTTGTACCTGGTGGGGTGGGGGTGTAGTGGGATAGAGAATGGGGACGATACTTGTCGTGAGTGTATGTGTGCGTGTGTATGTATGTGTTTGTGTGTGTGGTGTGTTGTGTGGTGTGTGTGTGGTTGGTGGGGGCGGGGAGTAGATAATGTAGGGAGTTATGCATTTGTGTCTATTTCTCTGTAGTAATATACTTTGCATTTCTATGTTTACAGTTTATATGTGTTACAAGGGGCGAAAACGATTCTATGGTGGTTTTTAAAATGCTTTGCATATGTATTGTGCACTTCCTTATCGTTTAACGTCAGAGCATCGTGGGACATGAAACATGCAAAATGGTGTACAAAGCAGAGTCAGCAGGAATGGAAGAGCTGTGACTCCGATGGCATCTGGGAATGATTGGCCAGACACAGACGATGCAGAGTCATTTGGGAGTGTTTGCTGCATGGCCTCCTCCACCTTGCTGCACATTGACATGGCGCTGCTTCCAACAACAGTCCACGAGTCACGCACCTGGGTGTTTCAGCCAACATGACCACCTTACAAACGCAGCAAATGGTGAGTTGTTGTTTCCAAAAAAACAGGCACACCGTTTTTAACCATGTGTGTTGTGTGTGTGTGTGTGTGTGTGGTGTGTTGTGTGGTGTGTGTGTGTGTGTTTTTTGGAGGAAGATGGCTAAGAGGGGGGTGGAGATGAAATACTGTTAAAATGGCTAGGTGTTTCACTAGTTATGCAATAGTGGAATGTTGACTACCGGCGGAGTGAAGATGGGCTTACAGAACATTTCAAGACAACAGTACTTTAACACAAGTCAACATCCTTGTCAACAAGTGCTATTCTACTACAGGGATACAGCTTGACACGCTCAATAAACTGGGTGATCATGAGTCAACGTGAAACGCAGCCACAGTCCACTTAGGTACATGCACTCACACTATTCAAACGCTGGAAGTGTAAACTGAAAAAATGTAGAGTACTGATGAAATTAATTATATAGATATCATAGGCTGTAGCAACATGTTTCTTTCCTGTCCAAAAGTGAGAGTGCATGTATTTACATTTTTGCTTTCAGTCATATAGCAATTGAACACCAAAGTACGCTCATTCATTGTGATGTGGTAGTTAAAAAATGTGGTTGCCAAATGTCGTAGTGTTGCCCTCATATGTTTTTGTGTTCAGGGATTTGGGTGAAGCCCAATGTAGTTACCATAAGCAGTCCAGACGAGAGTTCTTCAGCTGTTACTGTCCAGTGTTCACTTCATGAACCCTCCCTGGCAAGCTCAGCCCAGTCCACAATCAGCTAGACTGCCACCTCCAGCCCAGTCCATATTGGATGACGAGACACCATCGAGTAGCTGTGACTCCGATATTGGGTCTGACCTGGACTTTGACCCACAGAAGCGAGTCCATGCCACAGAAGAATAGTGACCAGGTCGTAAGTACATGTAGTTCCCTCAATAAAAATAAGAGCTGTTTTCATAACAAAGTTGAAATCCTGAAGTACAAATAGCATACCCAGCTGCTGTTGTGCAATTTTAGAAATACTCGTTAAAAAAAATCTTCTGTTTACTCCCCCCATAGATCACTTTTGTTTTTTAACATTCACATTGCATTAGAATTGTTTTCCCCTTGTTTACTAATCAGAAAATTGTCCACTTCATCCGTTTATCTCATATCAGTCTGTCCATGTCCCTCACGCACAGTTGTAGAAGTTTTTTCCCCCGGATGACAGAAGAACCAAGTGATTACAGTTCGACCAGTCCAGTCCAATCTGGCCAGCTTTTGAGGAGAGGAAGTACCGTGGTTTTCAGTCTTCCCCTCCTTGAACTGTTCCAAGTGTGCTCCTGCTGCGCAGTCCCAGTCATGGCCAGAGCTGAAAATGGGACCCTGCGCACTGTCACTTGCTAAATGGACAGTTGTCAGTAGTCAGGCAGTGGAGAAGCCAACTCTTCATCGACGAAATGCCGGTAGGGAATCTCCTGCTGTCTTCAATGCATTCGGTTTTTCAGGGTCCCTACTGATCAAAACATTTCCGCTTGCTGGACTGCCTCAAATCATGGCCAGGATGTCAGACAAGACAAGTTTACAGCACCAGCAGAAATACATTTCAACCTACAGTAATAAATGTCTGTTGGAAAACAAGCCAAAGTTATTGACAGCTTGATAGAAGTGGGGGGGCATGCTTAAGCTGACAGGAGGATGGAAGATGACAGTCCAGGGCACTGCGCCAAATAATGGTGGATGCAAACACATAGAATGGCCGCATCTACAAAGGTATTGATGTTGCAAGTTGTTCAGGTAAGTTGATGTGCAAGTTGTTCAGTAAGTTCCATATGGACGGATACCTTTAAATAATCTAAACCTCATGTAAAGTCTTATTTGTTCCTAGGTGAGGGCAGCCCAAGTTATCTTTTTTTGAAAAAATGTTGGAAAGAGGGATGCTCTTATCTGCCAAACATTAGCAGACAAGCATAAAACAATAACCTTTTTGCCTAAGATAAGAGAGGAACAGTATCTTTTCACCTTCTGCATTACGAGTTCCAACTGTGCATACTGAAGTTACTCATGACTTCAATCTGAGTTTGTTATTGTTTTTGTACTGTTGCAAGTTTGCTTTGATCTCTGAATGTCACTTGTCATGTGCAGAGCAATGAGGTGGGAAACAGTGGCCAGATGTGAAAATGAGGTCTGCAGAGTACATTCCTTTCACTGCATGAGGCGGCCTTGAAGTTGGCTCCATTGTCACTGATCGACATAAACAAAAAACAAAAATACATCAGGAGCAGAAGCCCTATGGTCTAGCATTACTTCGATGGTGGCATGTAGCAACCATTTTCTAGAAGCATGTACTGATTTTATAGTCTGGTTGCCTTCATTAATTGTCATAGTGTTGCATTTTTTTCTGTGGTTAGTGTTTCCCACAGTACAAAGGTCAAAAGTCCTTGCCTGTTTTCGTTCTTTTTGTGATGTAATGTAGTTTTTGTTTTCATACAGATAGATAGCCTTTCATTACATAGATATATATTGTTAACAGACTCTGAGGATTACCTGCTCTCCTAACTTCATTGAAAATATTACTTTCCTCAATGATGTCAAGAAGCGTCACCCTCTCACCAAACCTCACAGCTGGAGGCATTTCCAGTCTGGTTTGTCATTTCTGTCCGAAGCACACAGCCTTTCTTGGCTAGAATGTACACAAGGTTGGTTACTAAAGTTTCATTTACTTGTACAAAGTGATTTCCTTGTAAACTGTTCTTGATAAGAACTATTTATATTCTGGTGAGCTATAGCCACAGTCCAAACCTTCAGCAACTATCATAAGCTGGCAGAACCATTGAAAGACTATAATGTAAAAGGGAAAATGTTCTGCTTGATCTAAACACAATTAACCCTTCAAGTGCTACTGACTGAATAATCCGTTGATCAATAGTGTGGCTTTGTGCCACCAACCAAATAATAAGCTAGTGTACCCCAGAGGTTTTACCAAGGAATTTGCTTTGGTGACAAAAATTAAAGGATTCCCCCACTCAGCTGACGCTAATCACATGTGGTGAAGTTCCATGCCTTTGAAAGGTGAAGCCAACAGCCCAAGGGGATGGACTTTGTCACACTTTTCAAACCATTGAGCTCCAGCCAGTGTGATGAGTGACTGACACACCACAAGACAACAGCCTGTGTGGATCACCAGTATACATTTGGTGGCTGACAACAGGACTGTGTCGGTGTGGGATCACCAGTGGGTATGAGTGACTGACACAACACAAGACAACAGGCCTGTGGTCGTGTGGATCACAGTGTACATGTGGTGACTGACCCAACAGAAGACAACAGGCCTATGGTCTGTGTGGATCACCATGTACATGTGTGACTGACACAACAGAAGACAACAGGCCTGTGGTCTGTGTGGATCAAAGTGTACTGTGGTGACTGACACAGAAACAACAGGCCTGGTGGGCTGTGTGGGATCACCAGTGTGTATATGGTGACTGACAACACAAGACAACTGGCTGTGGTCTGTTGGATTAGAGATGAACACGCATGGAAGGGATGCTTGCGCAAGCATGGAGAGGCAAGGGGTAGCGTAAAGGTGGGGGTGGCAAGGTAGAAAAAAAAGTGGAGGCAGTTCTATAGATAGCACAGGCGGAGGCACTTTTTTTTTTTGGGGGGGGGGGGGGGGGGGGGGGGGGGGTTGTGCATGCACGCTGGCATTGAAGAGATGGTTAAACACATTATTCATATAATTTATGAAAGGGGTTTACACACAATATTCATATATATTGATGATGGCTCTTAACCAGCATTGAACATTTTTTGCAGCTGATCCTGGCTGCCATGCTTTACATGAAAATTGGTGAGAAGGGGATATCTTCAGGAGGAGGAATGGCAGTTGAAAATGGCCATCTACTTCCCAAGGCCAAGAAGGGGGATTAGCAGCATACGCAGGCTGAAGCTGATCCCAACCTATGGTGAAGTATAACCTACATACTGATGTGGTTGCTTTAATTTTTCCTGTGCTTTCCTCCTGGTCTTGTATAAATAACATTACTGACTATGAGTGGGTTAGGTTGTGATAAGACACAGGGAGTTGAAGGTAGACCCAAACCACATCCCCCAAATTAGATTACAATTTAGTAGTCATCTATAGATCAGGCTATTTATGTGGTATACATTACTCACACGACAAATGGCTTATCTCAAATTCTCTATCAAATTTTCTTTCTGCATTATTTTCATGTTTGTGATGTTTGCAATTAGTATCAATATTAGTCCTTTAAACCATCCACCTCGCCAGCATTATGACTATGTTTGGCAAAAGGTTATAACGACTGTCAAATGGCCTGCAATAGTCTGTTCAGTTTTTACAAGTGACGAGTTGCTGTTTTCATCTTTGTGTGGGAGGTGTGAGGGGGATGTGTGTGTGTGGTGGGGGGGGGGGGGCCAAGCAAAGTGTGTAGAGGTAGATGGATGCTGATATACATTGTTCCCTTTCTTCGTGTCTGATAATCACAAGAAACAGTCCAATTAAAAGTGTATACTTTACTTAACTAACAAAACTGTCTTACACCTTAACAGTTTATGTGTCCAAGCTGCTTCAACCAGCCCTTTCAAATGTATGGAGAGAGCCCATCTGCACTGAGGAGTTCCTTCCAGGAAAGTTCATGAAAAAACAACCCCTTGGACCAGCACAAAATGCCATCCAAGCAAACAACACGAGGCTCTGCTACTTACATGGCAAGGTACTGTGATAATGATTCAATATACCGAATGAACCTGGCTCAAGATTTTGGATTCTGGTTGTAACATTTACTTGAGCCTCAGTTACTCATTGTCCTAATAGTAATACAATGAAGTGCCTTACATCCCGAGAGTACTGAACATTTTTTTTACTTTTTACAAACACACACACAAAGAGAAAAGAAACGGCACTGCGGAAATCACCAATTTCGCCACAGACAGAAGTCATCCTTTCCTGAAAATCACTTAAAAGGTGCCGAGTCGCTTGGCATCAAGGCTGACATTCATAGGCAAGTAGATTGGTAAACAAAAATTGATCAGGGACATTTCAACTGAATCATACACCAAGATGCAAACATTATGGAGTGGAACATGTTAGGTTTCTATCTTTTATTCCAATACCCAATTTTTTTTTTATCTAAAAGTTCTTAAAGAGGACAAAACGGTGCAAGGGACAGGGTGGGCGCGGGAGAAATCCATTTCTATCTGTTGACAATGTTTTTTCAGTCTGTTTAGCAGACAGAATAACCACCACTCCAGTGCTTCTTCATAGTGAGCAACTTCAAGTTGTTTCAGAGTAAGCAACTTGGGTCAAAATGACGAAACCGAAAAAGGGCGGAAAAAAAAAAGGAAAAAAAGAAAAAGAAAAACACTCACACACACACAAAGAAAGCTGGAATAACATTGCTACAACTAGGGAAGAAGTCATAACAAATCCTATAAAAATTCAAATAATTAATAGTACACACACACTCACACACACACACACACACACACACACACCACACACACACACACACGTACACCACTGTGTGTTCAAGTCCCAATTCAGGCCACTGGAATCCACGGATTTTTCTGACTGGAAATGTTCCACAGATCTTGTGAACACAGCAAGATGGAAGGGAACACACGGAGGTTTCTGCCCAGAATTCCCAAAGCCACCACCCGCACCATCACAAGCTGCCTGTAGCCAAGTGTAACCGGTATTTCCCGTTGGAGAAAGTTACATTGGTTCATGATGGAAGAAAAACAGTTGCAAGAAACATCTGTAGGTCTATTTCAGTTCACCTTAAGCTCTTTAACAGTTATCTTGCTGTATTGACCAAGTAATGGAATAACTACTGTTCAGTGGTATACCATTACCTTAGAGTACACAATCAAGAGACATGAAAGAGGTGAATCTAGCAGGATAGTTTCCTGTCCTAGCAAGACTGCTTGCAGCTTTTTACTTCTGAGTATCTGAGGAAGTGCAAAAAGAAAAGATGTTGTAGGGAGATAATATTGGAAGCCAGTAACTGAAGTAAGCTCCTGACATAGACACCTCATATCCAATTTCCCCTGAATTAAGAATGCGGCTACCTAAACACAATGAGAACACAAGCCATAATCATTCACTGAATAGAATGGACTTCACTGGCTTTAAACAAGTCCACATGCACATGTAGACAAAAAAGAAAAACCCACCACAAACCACACTCAAGGCAGAAGGAGACGCAAGGATATTTTCGATATCATGTTTCTCATATTGTGTGTCCATCATGTCTTGGAAGTCTTAGAAGGCAACATTAAGCTGACTAAGTAGGAAAATTAAAAAATCTAACCCACTGAAACCTGGGATAAGGGGGCCCCTTTACTAGAGGAACACCATTTGAATACGGTGTGCCATCCTATGCTCTTCCCACTTTCATCCCTGTCATAGCTGGATGTGTTATTTATACTCCCCTAGGGTGTCCCCTTTAATGCTCCTTTCACTCGGTAAATCACTGGCACATACAAAAGCAAATTGTGCAAGCTTACTCTTCTGTAGAAGCCCCATCTGCCCATGCTCCTGGTTGTACTGATGATACAGTTCTAAACATCAGGGTCAAGGCAGACAGTCTGGAAACCAGGAATGCAGTGATACACTCAGCTGCTGACCTCCACCGTTTTTCACTTGCAAGAACCTCACAGAAGATATCACAGTCTTAGGGCACCTGCGACTTGTCCACTGCTATTTATGTATGTCATTTGTATGCAGAGTGAACAAGAGGAGTTGTATGTTATATCATTATCTGCCGAACGCCATTGGAAACTTTGACTTTGCCCTCTGACGGGTGCAACAATTTCGCCCATATTTGAAACTGGGCTTCCTTGTTACCCGTATCAGTCACTATAACATGTTTTCAAAAATTTAGGTAAAACCGAGTTTATTGTGTATGATTAATAACAACGTATTAACCACCCTATACACCATACCAACTAACTCAACTGAAAAACATCACTTGCTTGGACCACTACCAGGGATAATCCATCATAAAATTACTTCTCAAATCTCAAAGTTCCTACTCTACATAAACTCAATAATGTCACATTGAAATCAAGCAGAATACTTTGACATCTATATGTATCACTTTGTGATCCTGAACTCTAACTATGACAATTTAGACAAAGAACAAAAAAGACTAGTAACTTTACAGAATCTTTCAAAATATTCTGACAACAAAATCATATAATACTATTAGTAGCTTGTATTGTCAGTGTTTTGGGATGATTCTATGGTACTGCAGAGTAAACTCGGCAAGTAATCACAAATCCATAAACAATTATTTAATAAACTTAAAGTGTATTCCAGACTATATGTGGTACTAAATCAACCCATTTCTCTGTGTTCATGTCTGAATGTGTGCTTATATGTGCATTAACTTGAAAAGTAGTATACAATGGCAGATCAGACCTCAAAGAGAACCAAAAAGACAATCTATCTGTTTTAATTTGATAAAGAAGAAAGTGAACGGTGTAAGCTATTCATCATACGCTGTATCGTAAACTTCTGCCATCATCATCTCAGACTCTGGTGCAACAGGGCTTTCATGGTTGGTGTTCATTGCAACACAGTTTCCACATGTACACCTGAAAAAAACAATAACTAAACAAACTTGGAATTGCTATTATGTCACTTTTTGGTGTGTGTTTTAGCATCGATATTTCTAAATTTGTTTTTCCTTTCAATTTTCCTTGTTCCCCTCCAACCTTTTATTCCTCGTTCGGCTGTTGTTACTATATTGATATCATTAGCCATTGTGTCCTGAGCTGACTTCTCTGCTTTTTGATATAAAATGGCCATGGAGTACTTTGAATTGATTCACAACAAATCATAAGATACAAAAACAGAGATTTATGAGGACTTCCTTACACTTGGGGGGACTTTCATGAAGAGTCTTTTTTCTTTCTTTGTAATTTTTTTTTTTCTTTGTTGTTGTTTTTAAATGAGTAATAATTCCTTCTTCTAGCTGTGCAGTTTCCCTGTTTCTCCCTCCTTTGTCCTTGTCAATTATTTTCTCCTTTCTCCAGTCTACCTGTCTGGTCTCTCAACTCTCCTGTTGCACACTCTTAGACAATATTTTTAGAAATATTTCATTTATTTGTGACTCGTGTAACACTTCACGTTTGTAATACATAACCAAGTGATAATTTTTCACTTTTGTACTTGAGTAGAAATGTATGCTGTTACTAAGTGTAACATACTTGTCAAAAATAGTCATGAAGAAATTTTGCAAGGAACAATACAATTCTGGCATTGAACCATGTACTGTTTTTTTTCATTTAAACAATATGCACCAGTTTTTACATGAATGAATAACCCCTTGCATGATTTCATTTTTATAACTTTACATTGAAAATAAAGTACTTGGTAATGTTTCCAGCTCAACCTGTATGCTCTTGGGCTTATTGATGATTGTTTCAGTGACTGTTTTTATTCACTGTCGTCTTCTTCAAGTAATGCACACCCAACCACACCCACACAGGCCCATCACCACAAACACACACACACACAACACACACACACACCACACACATACACACACACCAACAAAACTCCACCTATTTTGATGATCATGAACTTGAAACACAGCCTAAATACACTAAGCAAAATAATACTTCTTCTTGTTATTTAGCAATGGATTGTTGTGCTGAGGCTGGTTCAAATGACTGATTCAGGAATAGGTGCTGTTCCACATCCAGCATAAGCCATAACCATAATGATTTTATACTGAACATTGTCCCGTTGGGCCTCAGGCACACACACACACACACACACACACACACAAACAGACAGGCTGTCATCACACACGCATGACACGCCCCCCCCCCCCCCCCTTTCTTCTTCTTCTCCCACCCCCACCCCCACCATAATCAACAAACCTTTTCTTGAGTTAACCAGGAAAAGTGTGCAACAACTCTTTTTCATTCGACTTCTCTAAATTCTAAAATCCTTCAAACAAATCAACACAACGCGACAGTGGTTCAACACACGATGAGCTTGAAGCCAAGTCGGTCACTGTCACTGGACGACACACTGTGCTAACGTGCAGATCATTCGTGGACAAACAAAAATACTCACCAGTCTGTGTTGGCCAACACGATTTGTGTTGTGCCTCCACTTCTACCTCGTTCGTTCGTCCGCTCTTCTGTTCGGTGCTGGCGGTTCAAACGGTAGGTTTGACTCGACTACTGATTTGTGTCGTGTCTCCCCAAGGTTCTACTTGTCCCAATTCAACGTCACAGTTTTCCGGTACACTTCGGCATGTGTCGGCAATTTTCATCAACGCAGATAGAAGTGAATGTTCAACGAGGAATTGCGCTCTGTCGGTGGGCCGATAGGCAAGGCGTGTCTGTCCGTGAGTTACAAGCTTTAATCCCAGTCGAACGACGGACAATAACAGAGCCAATGAAGTGCTACTACACATGAACAAACACCAGTTCACACCCCAAGAGAGAAGAGAGAGGGAGGAATAGAGCGAGAAGAAATACGCGCATGCGCGGGCGCGCGCGCGCGCACACACACATGCACGAACGCACCAAACACACATTCTCTCTCTCTTCCTGTCACTCACTCTCTCACTCTCTCTGTGTGTGTGTGTGTGGGTGTGTGTGTGTGAACATATCTTCAAACAACGCAACGGTTTGTTATTTCGGTGGTGTGCGTGTGGTGTGGTGTGTGTGTGTGTGTGTGAATTGTGCGGCGTGAGCATGTGTGTGTGTGTGTGTTGTGTGAGTAGGGAGTGGGATAAAGAGTGAGGAATTGGGGAGGGAGCAGTGTAGGAAAAGTACAGTAAAATGGACAGGAGGGAAGAAAGGAACGGTGAAAGAGAGAGAGAGACAAGAAAGAGGGAGGGATATACATACATATATATACATTTATAAACAAAATTGCTCTAATGTCATAGATTGAAGAATATGGGGAGATAAGCATCATATCTGCAAGTGTAGAGAATTCTGCTAACGAACAGTAATGTTGCTTGGAGTGTGAATGGGGGAAAATAAAATAAATGCTTCTCAAAACGAGCCTTCCGCAAGCTTATATCTCCAAAGTGGAAGACAAGCTCCCAATGGGAGGAAACTCACTAACATATAACTCCTGCCAGGTACCGATATATTCGAAACTGATTGTTTCTCCTCAGGGACCATGGAAAGCGTTAACTTGACTCCTCGGCCTTTTCGGTTTTAAGAAGAATGCATCTCAGAAAAAAGGCTGGTGTGCATACCCTAGTATGTTTTGATTTTTCAAAAAACAACCAACAACAAACTACAACAAAACAACCAAAAGTGCCCACTAAGAAGCAAAAGAAAATCACGAAAGAGCAAAACAAGCTACATTTTCTTGTGAAAAGTAGAAAATATAAAAAGACAACCTCTTAGACACAAGGGCTGAGGGCCAGTTCTTGGAATGACTCCGCAAGGGACTAAATTACAATAAACTAATAAAATTCCAGGGATAAGTACCGAGCACCATTCCAGCAACTTACAGAGCAGCCTGGTGTTGCAATGACTGCAAGAAATATTCAATTATAAACAGAGCTTGCTCTTATGTCTTAGATTGAAGAAATAGGGGGAGATAAGCATTATATCTGCAGTGGTAGATAATTCTACCTAACGAACAGTATGTGCTTGAGTGGGTGAATGGGGAAAAATAAAATAAATGCTTCTCAAAATGAGCCTTCAGCAAGCTTATAGTGTGTGCGGTGACCACCTTTTTGTCAGAAGGCCCACTAGTCAGAAGGCCCATTAGTCAGAAAATCAACTGAATGCCAACTGATTTTCTGACTAACGGCCTTCTGACTAGTGGGCCTTCTGACTAACGGGCCTTCTGACAATAAGGCGTCCCCCCTTTAGCCAAGTACAGCATACCCCAACCCGTGGTAAGAAGATACTCGACCTGGTCTTTACGTCCAACCCCACCCTTGTCAAGTCCTCTGTTAGCATCCCAGGTGTGTCCGACCACGACATCGTCTGTACCGACTTCAACACCAAGCCGCAAGTCACCCGCCAGAAAGCACGCAAGTGCCTCAAGTTCAAGCAGGCTGACTGGGAGCAGATGAAGAAGGATATGGACGATGCTGATGCCAACTGATTTTCTGACTAACGGGCCTTCTGACTAGTGGGCCTTCTGACTAACGGGCCTTCTGACAATAAGGCGTCCACCGTGTGTGCTGGTATTTACACGGAAGCCATCATATGAAAACAAACTGATAAGAAAGAAAATCTCCGTGAGGTCAGAAGGCTCATTTAAACACAGTGTATCCCAAACATTACTCTCTCTCTCTCTCTCTCTCTCTCTCTCTCTCTCTCTCTCTCTCTCTCTCTCTCTCTCTCCTCTCTCTCTCTCACACACACACACACACACACACACACACACACACACACACACACAATTGTAAGTAGAATATGTGTTCAAATTTATCCCAAACAAGAAACAAGTAGGGTACGTCTTGCTCTCATAAGGAACCCTAACACAGAGTAACTTTTATTCAAGACTGGCACAGCCTTTAAAACTTGAATAAAGTCAGACAAATACAAAGACGAACAATCTAATAGTGGGGGAAAAACAAGCGCAGGCACAACTGTTCTCATAGTAATGACTTGGCAAAGATTTTGACTTAAGGATGGGTGATGGGGGGGGGGGGGGGGGGGGGGGGGGGGGGGGAGGAAGGTAAGGGTTGAAAATGGAGAAACTGAGAACATGAATTAGAAAATATGTTGTTGATATGAAAACTCTTTACTAGCTGCATGAGGGAACCATGAAATCCCCTTCGAAGACAGATCTATTTGTATTGCCTGCTTCGAGGCCTTTCGTCCGCTGGATCGCAACTCATCAGGAGACACGGCTGGTTGTGTCTGTGCTCCTGGCGTCAAATAGAGACACACCACAGTCCACAATACCGTGGTGTTCTCACCACCAGGGCTCAAAAAGAATCCAACAGCACCCCAAAGCAGCCAGCGAAGGGTAGCAATTGAAACCAAATGAACGTGTGGGGAGGAAAAAAGTTGTTGAAAAACTGAAGACATTATGCAAACTTTCGTTTGGTTTCAATTGCTACCCTTCGCTGGCTGCTTTGGGGTGCTGTTGGATTCTTTTTTGAGCCTTGGTGGTGAGAACACCACGGTATTGTGGACTGTGGTGTGTCTCTATTTGACGCCAGGAGCACAGACACAACCAGCCGTGTCTCCCTGATGAGTTCCGACCCAGCGGACGAAAGGCCTCGGAGCAGGCAATACAAATAGATCTGTCTTCGAAGGGGATTTCAATGGTTCCCCATGCAGCTAGTGAAGAGTTTTCATATCAATAACATATTTTCTTAATTTCACGTTCTCAGTTTCTCCATTTTCAACCTTCCCTTCTTCCCCCTCCCTCTCCCCTCCACGCCCCACCCTAAAAGTCAAAATCTTTGCCAAGTCATTACTATGAGAACAGTTGAGTTGTTGGCCTGCGCTTGTTTTTCCCCCACTATTTGATTGTTCGTCTTTGTCTGACTTTATTCAAGTTTTAAAGGCTGTGCCAGTCTTGAATAAAAGTTACTCTGTGTTAGGTTTTCTCATGGGAGCAAGATGTTCTCTACTTGTTTACTGTTTCTTGTTTACTGTTCCCTGCCTCACTTCATTCTCATTATCCAAACAGCTTTATTATAATTATATTTTGGGATCTTATCTTTAGCGCAGTTTTGAACGGATTGTTTACCCTTAATGGTAATAATTATTGGCAAATGATCACCACCAAGAGGATCTTTGAAGGTACACCACTCACAGCTTGGAACTATGGCAGGAGATATAAGTGTTAAATCATTTGCTGTAGCTCGATGGTGTAAAATATCAGGTATTCTTTTTACACTGCCATCATTTAACAGACTCAATGAAGAGTCTACTACATTTCCAACAAAACGATTGTGTGTTACTATTTCTCATTCATTATCCCAAAACGGGGCATGTGAGTTAAAGTCACCTGCTATTAAGCATTTGTCATGCTGGTCCGGTATTGCGCGAAGCCATTCTGTGTTTTCATTGTCAGGACCTTTTGGCAAATAAATGGAAACAACGTTTAATGTAAGTGATTCATTGAGTTTCAGTTTTGCTGCACATGCATTAATTGGTTTTAACATTCTTTGAAAAGGGTGGCTCCTATTTCAAAATATTCAACTTTTGTTGAATATATAGTGCAGTACTAACCTCCTTGTTTCGTTGTTCGTTTGGAGAATTGGAGGGTAATAAAAGTTTTGTAATTTTGAAATTTTTGCTCGGTTGCATTTAAAGACTGTAATGTCAACACTTGATACGAATGATCTGAGAGATGTTGAATCACTTCGTGAATATTTGTTGATATTGATCTGCAGTTCCATTGCAATATTTTCAAATTCGAATGTTTCGTCATGCTCTCTGAAGAATGAAACATGTATTGTCCTATATAGGAAAAAAAATAACAAATAAACTGCAACTTTTTATAGTATTGAAAATAGCAAATAAAGATAACAAACTGTGCCAAATAGCCAACCAATATAATGGTATTCGCAGTAATAAAGAATTAATTCATGGGATTGATGTTCTTATAATAATGAGATTAATTATAAAATGATGGGATCACAAGATGGCACCTTGTTCAAAACAAAACTAACAGTCAAAAAGGTGCTGGAAATTTGCAAAAATTATTCCACCCTCTCTCAGAAAGAAACCCCCAGAAAATGGATCATCAATCACCCAGCACAGCAAATCTGTTCATCCATGAATTGGGAGCGAACAACAGGTCGTCGTAGTACATGGGGAAGGGTCTGGGTGGGTGGTGCTGGAACCTGGTTGCTATCTTGGGCTTCTTTCAGAACAGGTCTCTCACGTGGCGCCCGATGTTAGCTGCCACACACAAGATGGCGGCGACGGTCAACCACTACACCTTTTCCACATTTATCACAGAAATGGTTAATTGTATTTCAGAAGCGTGAATTGTATTTCAGAAATGGTTAAATTGTATTTCAGAAGGTTAACTGTAGTTCAGGAACGGTTAATTATATTTCAGAAATGTAAACGGTATTTCAGAAAGGGTTAATTGTATTTCAGAAGCGTGAAATGTATTTAAGAAAGGGTTAATTGTATTTCAGAAGCGTGAAATGTATTTCAGAAAAGGTTAATTGTATTTCATAAGAGATAAATTGTATTTCAGAAATAGTTAGTTAACAGGGTCTCTGCCAATGCCCTCCAATCGTCTCCATGGTTGGCCGCTTCCACAATAATTCTTCTTTCCTTGTCCGTGTTTCCACTTTAATGTGCTACGTCTTCACGGCAGATCGGGCAGTTCGCCCATTGTTCAAACAGTCCTATGCTACAGCTTTCGTGCAGAGGATGCCGGCAGGGAAAACACCTGACAACTCTTTTTCTTCACATTGGAATCTGACACACGGAACCGCTGTCTTTGAAATTCATTTTGTTGGCTTAACTGGGTTTCTTGAGTATACACGTTACGTCACTAATTACATTTATGTTCAGGAACAGAACTAGTGTGTGTGGTGTGTGTGTGTGTGTGTGTGTGTGTGTGTGTGTGTGTGTGTGTGTGTGTGTGTGTGTGTGTGTGTGTGTGTGTGTGTGTGTGTGTGTGTGTGGACAGATTGGGAGGGGGAGGGGAGATCAGGAGCTGCATCCATCATCTTTTTCAAAAAGAATGTGGCGTTGATCCATTAGTAAAATATCATATTTGTGTTATATTTTAGAATTGAAAGCATTAGTCCTTTATTTTCTGTCCTCATTGCACCAGTAAACACTGTTTGGCCAGGGGGCGCCCCTGCTGGTCTTCCTTGAATCGAACTTTTTTACTGTTGGGTGGACAAGGATGGCTTTTAAGCCACAAATGTCCTTAAATTCTCCTGAAATTAATCAAACTTATTTACTGTTGGGTGGACACGGATGGCTTTTAAGCCGTAATTATGCTTAAATTCCCCTCAAATGAGTCAATCCTTTTTGCTGTTGGGTGGACTGGAATGGCTTTTAAGCCATAAATGTCCTTAATTTCCCTTGAAATGAATCACACATTTTTACTGTTGGGGGGACAAGGATAGCTTTTAAGCCGTAAATGTCCTTAATTTCCCTTGAAATGAATCACACATTTTTACTGTTGGGTGGACAGGGATGGCTTTTAAGCCGTAAATGTCCTTAATTTCCCTTGAAATGAATCACACATTTTTACTGTTGGGTGGACACGAATGGCTTTTAAGCCGTAAATGTCCTTAATTTCCCTTGAAATGAATCACACATTTTGTTCTGTTGGGTGGACAGGTATGGCTTTTAAGCCATAAATGTCCTTAATTTCCCTTGAAATGAATCACACATTTTTACTCTTGGGTGGACACGGATGGCTTTTAAGCCGTAAATGTCCTTAATTTCCCTTGAAATGAATCAAACGTTTTACTGTTGGGGGGACAAGGATGGCTTTTAAGCCGTAAATGTCCTTAATTTCCCTTGAAATGAATCACACATTTTTACTGTTAGCTGGACAGGGATGGCTGTTATGCCGTAAATGTCTGAGCCGACGAGAGATTCGAACCTGCATCTGTCAGTTTCGCAGCCTTACGGGCTAACCATTTGACAACCGGCTTTTTTTAATTTAAACTATCATTATCCACCAGCTAAACATATTGCGCTCTAAACCGAAGGTTGCAGTGTTAAGGTTAATGAGTAGAAAAAATGTATATTGTTTGTAGGTTATCTAATGAAGAAATGGTGCCCAAAGAGGAAAATGTGATTCTAAAGTTATTAAGGTTAATGTGTAGAAAACATGTATATGTTTTGTAGGTTATCTAATGAAGAAATGCTGCCAAAAGAGAAAAAATGTGATTTTTAAGTTTTATTTTTCTTGCTTTACTTTCTTTCTTCACTCTTTGCCATACACGCTTGTTTATTATTAAGTGGACTTTGCCCTAGTTTGAGAATAGGGGAGTCTGGTTTATAAGTGTGACTTAGAGAAGTGCTGTTATACGCCGAGGTTTTTGCGCACTGTCCTCTTTTTGCGCGCCTGTGATCTCTCCAATTAGCTGCTCAAAGATCGAGTGAAAAACTAAGTCTTTAGTGTCACTTTAAAAAAAAAAAAAAAAATTTTTTTTAAAAAGACTGCGCGGGCAGGCATGGGTTGAAATATGCCGATTTGCAGGCGCCTGTGAAATCGGACACGCGGGACAGCCCACGTGTGCAACATCATCACTGTACGTGTCCCCAAACCCAAAGGTAAGCGACTGGCAAGGTGTGTTCAGGTGCGGTCAACGTCTAAGCGCGTTCAGTGCAACCTTTGATCCCCAATAGTCTGTAATGCTGTAATGCTCAGCCCCTGAGAAAATACGATAACAAGCCACAATCTGACTTTAGTACGTGTGTGTGTGTGTGTGTGTGTGTGTGTGTGTGTGTGTGTGTGTGTGTGTGTGTGTTCGTTGAATCGTCTGTCTGTGTGTTATGTATGAACAAAATGTACAAAATATATCTCTGAGTTAGAATGTATATAATGGTAGATTTGTGCGTAACGTTGTGTGTGCGTTCACGCAAGTTCATGTGTTTGAAGGCGTGTACTTGTGCACGCACGTGTGTGCGTGTGCGTGTGTGTGTGTGTGTGCGGGCGCACGCGTGTGCGAGTGCCTGTTTATACCCAGACATAGGCGTATGACATAGCTCTACCACTCGGACCTTCACCAGTAATTCAAAACGTAAAATAGAACAAGTTAAACATTCCAAGTAAAACGCAGGTATCAGAAGAAGACGCTACCTTCTACCCCCAACCATAGCTGCATTTACTCCGGAGTTGAGTATCAGTCTTGATCAACGAACCGAAGCAATACCTATTCCCCGAATTCTCAGATGTCAGCAAGAAACAACTTGGCTTAAATACTTACACCGAAACCTAAATCCGCAGAACCGGCATCCCGTTCCGCCAACATTTTTGTTTTTTCGCCACCATTCTTTCGTAAGCTATATCTGAGATGTTCTTTGGTACCTGTCACACACTCACATGCCTCTTTAAGCGCGTTCCTTCCAGTCGTAGATGTTTTGCTTTCACAATGTTTCCTGTACGTTCATATTTCTGTTATTCACTGTGGTCTTTTCATTACTATGTTTTTAAGTTGAAAATACTCTGAGTGGTCGAATTTAGAACTAAACTAGTGTCGTTAAAAAATGTGCGCCAT
>CM031616.1:54743618-54746118 GCA_018398815.1 Conus ventricosus
TAAATGAATTTATCTCCCATGTACATACGTCAAAGGAGTACCATTAAACGAACTCAGACCGTATTTGCGAGTATATATTTTTGTTGTATGCAGGGCATGGAGACATTTCTTTCTTTTTTTTCCGCCCCCCCCCCCCCCCAACTCCCTTTTTATGCGCGTACATTGGGAAATTGACAAGAAAAGAAAAAACTTTTCTCTGTTCCTTTCTCTCTCTATTCGTTAAAAAAAAAAAAAGCCTGCATGCATTACAAAAGGCTGAACTAGATACATTAGACAGACCAAACAAACAAGTATGCTTCAAAGGCCTACATTTTGTTCTAAGTTCTCTCTTACCCAGAAGG
Source organism: Conus ventricosus (assembly GCA_018398815.1). Taxonomy (NCBI): domain Eukaryota; kingdom Metazoa; phylum Mollusca; class Gastropoda; order Neogastropoda; family Conidae; genus Conus; species Conus ventricosus. The sequence goes on from CM031616.1 coordinate 54,743,960, forward strand.
GATTAATCAACAGGTCTTTTTGTTTGTTTCTGTGTTTGTTTCCTTCTTTGGCGAGAGACATGCTGGAATGGTCATGTATCTGTCCTTGACTCTCCTCCTCCTCCTCCTCCAAGACCAACCCACAGTACACAATAGGCATGGCCACCCCACTGGCAGACAGACAGACAGACGTCCTGCAGTGACGACACAAAGAACAGGCCGGGTGACAATACCCGTGCCATGTCGTGCGTGACTGACGATGAAAGTGGTGCGAAGGTCCCTCACCGGCCAGACGAGCTATAGGCGACCCCGTCACATTCTGTCAAGCATGCTACACGATACAGAAAGAAAATATGGGAGAGCGCAGACTCCTGGCCTGTCATGTTTGAAACGACTCTTGGATCACACGCCCCCTTCACGTCAGTTTTTGTGTGAAAACAAGAAGAAAAAAAAAAAAAGAAAAAAAGAAAAAAGAAGGAAAAACAAAACCAAAAAACACAACAACAAAGAAAAGGAGAAAAAAAATGAAAGAAGGAAAAGGGAATAAAAAATAGACATGTTGTCTTATGGTGATGACATGTCTGATGGTGATGACATGTTGTCTGATGGTCATGCTGTGTTGTCTGATGGTACTGCCAAGTGTCTGATGGTGATGGTATGTCGTCTGATGGTGATAATGTTGTCTGATGGTGCTAATAATGTTGTCTGATGATGATGTGTCTGATGGTGATAATGCTGTCTGATGGTGATGCCATGTGGTCCGATGGTGATGGTGATGACATGTTCTCTGATGGTGATAATGTCGTCTGATGGTGATAGTATGTTGTCTGATGGTCATAATGTTGTCTGATGGTGATAGCATGTTGTCTGATGGTGATAATATGTTGTCTGATGGTGATAATGTTGTTTGATGGTGATGCCATATAGTCCGATATGATGGTGATGACATGTTGTCTGATGGTGACGGTGATGATATGTTGTTTGATGGCGATAGTGATGTTGTATTGTCTGCTGGTGATGCCATGTGGTCCCGATGGTGATGCTATGTCGCCTGATGGTGATAGCATGTTGTCTGATGGTGATAATATGTTGTCTGATGGTGATAGTATGTTGTCTGATGGTGATAGTAATGTTGTCTGATGGTAAGAGTATCTTGTCTGATGGTGATGCCATGTTGTCTGATGGTGATGGTGATGCCATGTTTTTCTGACGGTGATGGTGATGCCATGTTGTCTGATGGTGATGGTGATGCCATGTTGTCTGATGGTGAGGTGATGCCATGTGGTCTGATGGTGATGGTGATGCCATGTTGTCTGATGGTGATGGTGATGCCATGTGGTCTGATGGTGATCGTGATGCCATGTGGTCTGATGGTGATGGTGAGCCATGTTTTTCTGATGGTGATGGTGATGCCATGTTGTCTGACGGTGATGGTGATGACATGTTGTCTGATGGTGATGGTGATGCCATGTTGTCTGATGGTGATGGTGATGACATGTTGTCTGATGGTGATGGGGAAGCCATGTTTTCTGATGATGATGGTGATGCCATGTTTGTCTGATGGTGATGGTAATGCCATGTGGTCTGATGGTGATGGTGATGCCATGTGGTCTGATGGTGATGGTGATGCCATGTGTCTGATGGTGATGGTGATGCCATGTTGTCTGACGGTGATGGTGATGACATGTTGTCTGATGGTGATGGTGATGCCATGTTGTCTGATGGTGATGGTGATGCCATGTTGTCTGATGGTGATGCCATGTTGTCGGATGGTGATGCCATGTTGTCTGATGGTGATGGTGAATGCCATGTTGTCTGATGGTGATGCCATGTTGTCTGATAGTGATGCCATGTTGTCTGATGGTGATGACATTTTCTGATGGTGATGGAGATACATGTTGTCTGATGGTGATGCCATGTTGTCTGATGGTGATGGTGATGCCATTGGTCTGATGGTGATGGTAATGCCATGTTTTCTGATGGTGATGGTGATGACATGTTGTCTGATGGGGATGCCATGTTGTCTGATGGTGATGGTGATGCCATGTTGTCTGATGGGGATGGTGATGCCATGTTGTCTGATGGTGATGTGATGCCATGTGTCTGATGGTGATGGTTATGCCATGTTGTCTGACGGTGATGGTGATGACATGTTGTCTGATGGTGATGGCGATGCCATG
>CM031616.1:54756118-54763618 GCA_018398815.1 Conus ventricosus
CATGTGTCATGATTCGGGCATTGTGTGTTATGGTCATGATTGAGGTTCTGTGTGTTCATGGGTCATGATTGGGGCACTGTGTGTTCATGGGTCATGATTGGGGCACTGTGTGTTCATGGGTCATGATTGGGGCATTGTGTGTTCATGGGTCATGATTGGGGCACTGTGTGTTATAGGTCATGATTGGGGCATTGTGTGTTATGGGTCATGATTGGAGCACAGTGTGTTATGGGTCATGATTGGGGCACTGTGTGTTCATGGGTCATGATTGGGGCACTGTGTGTTCATGGGTCATGATTGGGGCACTGTGTGTTATGGGTCATGATTGAGGAACTGTGTGTTCATGGGTCATGATTGGAGCACTGTGTGTTATGGGTCATGATTGGGGCACTGTGTGTTATGGGTCATGATTGGAGCACTGTGTGTTATGGGTCATGATTGGGGCACTGTGTGTTATGGTCATGATTGGGCACTGTGTGTTCATGGGTCATGATTGGGGAACTGTGTGTTCATGGGTCATGATTGGAGCACTGTGTGTTATGGGTCATGATTGAGGCACTGTGTGTTATGGGTCATGATTGGGGCACTGTGTTATGGGTCAATCTTACACACAGTGCCCCAATCATTGGGGCACTGTGTTATGGGTCAATCTGTGTTATGGGTCAATCTTACACACAGTGCCCCAATCATTGGGGCACTGTGTGTTATGGGTCATGATTGAGGCACTGCATGTTGGTGGGTCTTGATTGGGGCATTGTGTTATGGGTCAATCTTGGAGCATCTAGCTGATGTGGTTTGCTGTCTTACTGGGCAGGGTACTGGCACTTTGTGATGGTCATTATTGGAGCACTGTGTGTGATGGGTCATTATTGGAGCACTGTGTGTGATGGGTCATTATTGGAGCACTGTGTGTGACGGGTCATTATTGGAGCATCTAGCTGATGTGGTTTGCTGTCTTACTGGGCAGGGTACTGGCACTTTGTGATGGGTCATTATTGGAGCACTGTGTGTGATGGGTCATTATTGGAGCACTGTGTATGATGGGTCATTATTGGAGCACTGTGTGTGATGGGTCATTATTGGAGCACTGTGTGTGATGGGTCATTATTGGAGCATCTAGCTGATGTGGTCTGCTGAATGGCTTGTCGGACAGGGTACAGGCAGTGTGTGTTGTGGGTCATGTTTGGGGCGGCAAGGTGATGTGGTCTGTTGTGTTATTGGGCAGGGTACAGACAGTGCGTGCTGGTGGGTCATGATTGGTGCGGCAAGGTGATGTGGTCTGTTGTGTTATTGGGCAGGTTACAGACAGTGTGTGCTGGTGGGTCATGATTGGGGCGGCAAGGTGATGTGGTCTGTTGTGTTATTGGGCAGGGTACAGACAGTGTGTGCTGGTGAGCCATGATTGGGGCGGCAAGATGATGTGGTCTGTTGTGTTATTGGGCAGGGTACAGACAGTGTGTGCTGGTGGGTCATGATTGGTGCGGCAAGGTGATGAGGTCTGTTGTGTTATTGGGCAGGTTACAGACAGTGTGTGCTGGTGGGTCATGATTGGGGCGGCAAGGTGATGTGGTCTGTTGTGTTATTGGGCAGGGTACAGACAGTGTGTGCTGGTTGGTCATGTTTGGGGCGGCAAGGTGATGAGGTCTGTTGTGTTATTGGGCAGGGTACAGACAGTGTGTGCTGGTTGGTCATGTTTGGAGCGGCAAGGTGATGTGGGCTGTTGTGTTATTGGGCAGGGTACAGACAGTGCGTGCTGGTGGGTCATGATTGGGGCGGCAAGGTGGCCTGGGCGGTGGCCCAGCGGTACCCTCAGCTGGTGTCCAAGCTGGTCATCCTCAGCTGCCCCAGCACCCTGGCATACATGAAGATGGTCCGCTCCGGCTTCAGTCAGATCATGAAGTCCTGGTCAGTGAAAGAGATCTTCCTCGAGCTGTTTAGTATGTATAGCATTGGTTAGGTAGGACCCGGTTTGCCAGTAAAGGTACTGGCGTACGATGTGTCTCATGTGAGTGAAAAGAAAAGTACTGCGTTTAGGATTTCAACACAATCATAACCATGTTTCCTTAAAGGCGCTGATACACAATCCTTCTCAGCTGGGTACAAAGGGTTAAGTTTCTCGAGCTCGCGTTTTACTTCAGCCATCATAATACAACCTGGAAACACGAATCCTCTCGTCTGTGCAAAATGAGTAAGATTTTGTTTTGACGCCAGTTGCTTAGACTAATTTTAGGCCGTTGTTAATTGAACGAACTATTGCTTCCAGAATGCTGATCGCGAACTAATGACCAACCATAGTTTCTGTGTTGACTGAAGCCCAAAGTCCAGTTGGCAACGCTAGGATGAAATAAAGTCTGTGTGAAAGTCAGCCCCAAAGTCCAGTTGGCAAAGCTAGGACGAACTAAAGTCTGTGTGAAAGTCAGCCCCAAAGTCCAGTTGGCAAAGCTAGGACGAACTAAAGTCTGTGTGAAAGTCAGCTCCAAAGTCCAGTTGGCAAAGCTAGGATGAACTAAAGTCTGTGTGAAAGTCAGCCCCAAAGTCCAGTTGGCAAAGCTAGGATGAACTAAAGTCTGTGTGAAAGTCAGCCCCAAAGTCCAGTTGGCAACGCTAGGATGAAATAAAGTCTGTGTGAAAGTCAGCTCCAAAGTCCAGTTGGCAAAGCCAGGACGAACTAAAGTCTGTGTGAAAGTCAGCCCCAAAGTCCAGTTGGCAAAGCTAGGACGAACTAAAGTCTGTGTGAAAGTCAGCTCCAAAGTCCAGTTGGCAAAGCTAGGATGAACTAAAGTCTGTGTGAAAGTCAGCCCCAAAGTCCAGTTGGCAAAGCCAGGATGAAATAAAGTTTGTGTGAAAGTCAGCCCCAAAGTCCAGTTGGCAAAGCTAGGACGAACTAAAGTCTGTGTGAAAGTCAGCCCCAAAGTCCAGTTGGCAAAGCTAGGACGAACTAAAGTCTGTGTGAAAGTCAGCCCCAAAGTCCAGTTGGCAAAGCTAGGACGAACTAAAGTCTGTGTGAAAGTCAGATGACTGCGGACGGCAAGTGAAACAAACTTTGAAAGGAAAGGAAAGTAAATTCGCCGGTTAAAATGGACAAACCAATTACAAAACAAAACACGACGCGTTTCGACCTCTTAGATCTTTCTCAGGCAAGCTAAACTACATTCAGGACAATCAAAACGGAGAACCAGCAATCACTTCTCTTTTCAAATTCGGCAACGCCCAGATTGCTCGTTCTACGTTTTCATTGTCCCGATTTTTGTTTGTCTTGCCTGAAGAAGACCTAAGAGGTCGAAATACGTTGTGTTTCGTCTTGTGATTTGTGTGCCCATGTTAACCGGCGGATTTAGTTTTAAGTTCGTTTTAAATTTGAACTAAATTCTGATTGCTATTCGAAGTTCGATCTTTTCTTAAGGGAGGCAACACAACCAGAAAAAATGCTGCTTCCTGGTGCTCGACTGGGATATTTTGTCAGGATTACCGAACTTGTATCTTTTGTTAATAGGTTTTCAAGTCCATTTTGGTGATCCTTAGAAATTTACTCATTTATTTCCAAAACATTGTAATCTTGGATCTTCCGGTGTATCGAACGAAAATGTTTACTTAGGAATAAAAACGGAAAACGTAGGTCAGCCAACCACAAATGGATTTCCATCACAGGAAGTTGCTATAAACTGATTTCTGTTACAGGAGAGCTGTTATATTGTTATTTCCCTTTGCGGTAACCCGGACAGTTCCTAGAATACGCTGAGCGATCGTTCATTTCTCTGCCAGTCTGGGATTTGACGCACAGACCTTGCTGATCTTGGATCGTGAAGCCAAAGAGCAGGCCATTAAAAATGAAAACAAGTTCGTTGAAATGAGGAAGGAAACGAGAACTAGATTCGCAGTCTGAAAGCTCGTTTAGTTCAAAACCTGCCTTTACTGAAGGCCGTTAATGAACTATAACCTTTGTGGAAATGAGAATCATTATCTAGAATTGTTAAGGTCCGTTTCGTTTGTTTCCTGAAGAGGTTATGGAACACAGCTCCTCTCATTTAGCAAAGTCAGTAAAATTTCTGTAGATCTCATTCAGTCACAGCCATTTCAGTACAAGTGCCATGACATGATAATATTCGTGGAAAACTGGAGAGGTGATGGTGACGGTAGTGGGTGTGTGTGTGAGAGGATCATACTCCTTGCGGACACAGCCAGTTTTAGTAAAAGTGCTGATACATGATGATATTTGTGAAAGAAAAAACAGAGAGAGAGATAGGCGGGGCGGGGGGGGGGGGGGGGGGGGGGGGGATTTATTGTGATGCCTCGTGTGGTCACGGATACTGTACACCTTAAAACTGGAAAAGTCAGAAATCGCCTTGAAAGCAGCATTCTAGAAACTCGAACAAAACACAAGGCAAAAGGGGAGGGAATAAAAGGGAAAGGGACTCGGGGAAAGGAGGGGAGAGGGGGGGGGGGGGGGGGGGGGGGGGGGGGGGCAAAGCAAGAGAAGATGGAGGACGCAGGGGGTGAGAACGGACGGATAGCAACGGGGATGGGGTATGTACTCAATAGATTTCAAAATATCTGTCAAGAAATGTGTAGATCCCCGCCTCTCCTTCTTCTAGACCTCACCCCCCCCCCCGCCCCCACCCCCCCCCCCACCCCCCCTCCGCCCGGACAATACGTTTAAAATGACCTGTTTCAATTCCTGCTCTGTGTGGTCACTTTAAGAATATTAAAGTTTATTGTGCTCCGTATCAGGTATGATTACTGTATGTTTATTATAACTCTGTTTGTTGTCTTGTTTAAATCTTAAATGTTTAGGATTCTTTTAAATATACAATGCTAACGTCATAATGTTGTTAAAGATCTTGGGATCTGTGTATTGCAGGTTGACTGATGTGGGTTAGATATACAATGCTAGCGTCATAATGTTGTTAAAGATCTTGGGATCTATGTATGCAGGTTGAATGATGTGGGTTAGATATACAATGCTAACGTCATAATGTTGTTAAAGATCTTGGGATCTATGTATACAGGTTGAATGGTGTGGGATAGATATACAATGCTAACATCATAATGTTGTTAAAGATCTTGGGATCTATGTATGCAGGTTGAATGATGTGGGTTAAATATACAGTGCTAACGTCATAATGTTGTTAAAAATCTTGGGATCTATGTATGCAGGTTGATTGATGTGGGTTAAATATACAATGCTAACATCGTAATGTTGTTAAAGATCTTGGGATCTATGTATACAGGTTGAATGGTGTGGGTTAGATATACAATGCTTGCGTCATAATGTTGTTAAAGATCTTGGGATCTATGTATGCAGGTTGAATGATGTGGGTTAAATATACAATGCTAACGTCATAATGTTGTTAAAGATCTTGGGATCTATGTATGCAGGTTGAATGATGTGGGTTAAATATACAATGCTAACGTCATAATGTTGTTAAAGATCTTGGGATCTGTGTATTGCAGGTTGATTGATGTGGAATCGGAAATGAAATGAGGCAGGGAACAGTAAACGAGAAACAGTAAACAAGTGGGTATGTTTTGCTCCCATAAGGAAACCTAACACAGAGTAACTTTTATTCAAGACTGGCACAGCCTTTTTAAACTTGAATAAAGTCAGACAAATACATAGACGAACAATCTAATAGTGGGGGAAAAACAAGCGCAGGCCAACAACTGAACTGTCTTCAAGTTTAAAAGGCTGTGCCAGTCTTGAATAAAAGTTACTCTGTGTTAGGTTTCCTTATGGGAGCAAAACATACCCCACTTGTTTACTGATTAATGTGGGTTAGATATACAATGCTAACGTCATAATGTTGTTAAAGATCTTGCGATCTGTGTATTGCAGGTTGAGTGGTGTGGGTTAAATATACAATGCTAACGTCATAATGTTGTTAATGTATTGCAGGTTGATTGATGTGGGTTAAATATACAATGCTAACGTCATAATGTTGTTAAAGATCTTGGGATCTGTGTATTGCAGGTTGAGTGGTGTGGGTGCAGTGCAAGGTCGTTTTGTTTGAGAGAACTGTTCATGGATTATTTTATGTACTGTCCCCTGTTCAAAGTATTTTATCTGTTGCACCTGCTCTTATTTTTCTCGGTTTTAGAGATCATGACGTGATTTTCACTTTGACTTTCACCTTGACCCCCGAGATGTTTCCCCAGGTATTTCTACTTCCTCCAAGCCCCCTGGCTGCCCGAGTTCTACCTGCAGTCCAGGGATTTCGCCTCCCTCGACCTCTGTTTTCTCCGGCCTCCCATGGGCGTGCGCTCAGACCGCATGACGCAGAAAGACGTGGAGGCCTACAAGTTCACCTACGGTCGTAAGTCGTCACATGCTGCACGTGCTATTCATGCTGACACCCATCCTAAACTCACAGACTGTTACAGTTATCCTTCGTAATGTTCTGTAGTATAAGATAGCCCCCCCCCCCCCCCCCTTTTCCTATTCCTTCCCTCCTTATCTCCCACCCTCCCGGAAGGATTAGCCCTGTCTGCCATGGTACATTTGAGGGGCGTGGACATTAACCCTTTAGGCACAATGTACCAAGCATGGCACATTAACCCTTCTGGGTGTAAGCGTAACATAAAATGGCTTATTTACCCTTTTGGAATCAAAGATCAAAATGACACATTAACTTCTTTGGAGCCAACGTTGCTAAATGGCATGTGAATCCTTTGGCACCGATGTATGAAAAATGACGTATTAATTCTTTGAAACCAATGCATCCAAAATGGCCCGTGAACGCTCTGGGAGCCAATGTAGCAACACTGGCACATTCGCCCTTCGGGAACCAAAAGAGCAAAATTGGCACGTCAACCCTTTGAGCGCCGATGTGAGAAAATGGCACTTTAACCCTTTGAAAACCAAAAAGATATATATTAGCAGCGGTAAGGAACTCATACCAAACCGATAGGCAGAGAGAGAGAGAGAGAGGGGAGAGAGAGAGAGAGAGAGAGAGAGAGAGAGAGAGAGAGAGAGAGAGAGAGAGAGAGAGAGAGAGAGTGAGAGAGATATTTTCAAACACAACATTGTGTCCCATTTGAGCATTACACGTATTTCGTTCTATGTCTTGAATGAACGTGTGTGCTGAGCGTCATGCTTCGAAACAGCGTTGTGTGCGTTTGGTATTGTGTTTTGAAAAAACGTTGTGTGTGCTTGGTATTGTGTTTGGAAAAAACGTTGTGTGCGTTTGGTATTGTGTTTTGAAAAAACGTTGTGTGCGTTTGGTATTGTGTTTTGAAAAAGCGTTGTGCGCGTTTGGTATTGTGTTTTGAAAAAGCGTTGTGCGCGTTTGGTATTGTGTTTTGAAAAAGCGTTGTGTGCGTTTTGTATTGTGTTTTGAAAAAGCGTTGTGTGCGTTTTGTATTGTGTTTTGAAAAAGCGTTGTGCGCGTTTGGTATTGTGTTTTGAAAAAGCGCTGTGTGTATGGTATTTGTCTTGAATAAGCGTTGTGTCTGTATGGTATTGTGTTTTGAATAAGCGTTGTGTCTGTATGGTATTGTGTTTTG
>CM031616.1:54768618-54778866 GCA_018398815.1 Conus ventricosus
GCCATGATTAATTTTCCTTTGAGATTTGCTTTCCTCTCCTCTCTCTCCCCTCTCTCTCTCTCTCTCCTGCGCAGATTAATGAAGTTATTGACATGGTATTAAACAGAGTCTGCCGCTCAAGACTCTGGCTCTTCAGCCACAGTAGGTGCTGCAACTCCACAACTGACTGATCCACGGCGCAAACACCCGTCGTCTCTCAGACAGACAGTCGGATGGAAGCAAAAGTTACCCTAACCTTTTCGTTAGTTACTGTTCTTTATTCCTGAACCTCGTTTGAGTTTTTGTTCATTTATTTATTTATTTATCTATTATTCATGTATTCATTGATTTATTTTCATTTATTGATTTATTTGTTTATTTTCATTTCTTCATTCATTCATTCATTGGTTTGTTTATTCACGTATTTATTTGTGTATTTATTTCTATTCGTTTTATCTTTCTTTTTATTCGTTTCGTTTTTCTTTATTCGTTCTCTGTTTTTTTTTGTTTATCTATTAACCACGCTGTTCATTTTCACTGTCCATTGCTGCTTATTTCGGCTTTCCCACGTTTAGTTATTTTTGTTTATCTATTTATACGCTGTTCATTTCCACGACCTCATGCTGCAGTGGAAGTGGAGGTCACCCAGTGCACGCTTCTTTATACAAAGGGAGTTAAAGCATGGTAGAGATCGTGTATACAAAGGGTTACTTCCCTTGGGTTACCGTCGCCGTGAACGCGATGAGAGGCCGGGCAAAAACAAACAACAAACAAACAACAACAACAAAACCCACGTTCAGTTCTTTTCGTTTGTTTGTTTGTTTGTTTTTAGATAGTAAATTAATCTGTTCTCGGCCGTGTTTCCCGTTCTGTGTGTGTGTGTGTGGTGTGTGTGTGTGTGTGTGTGTGAGAGAGAGAGAGGAGAGAGAGAGAGAGAGAGAGAGAGAGAGAGAGAGAGAGAATATGCACCCTTGTTTGTAGATGCATGGCAGGCCACTTATTGCAATATTTATCTTCTTATGGTTTCATTTATGTTTTCTTGAACATTTTATGTATTTGTAAACGCTCAGGGCTTATGATGTAAGATTAAGCGCCATAAAATGATCATCATTACTATTATTATTCTCTCAGTGTATCTCTCTCCTCCTTATATGTTTCATTGTCTGTCGCACCCCCCCCCCCTCTCCTCTCTCTCTCCTCTCTCTCTCTCTCTCTCTCTCTTTTTTCCCTTTGTCTCCGCAATCTGTCACTCCCTCTGTTCCTCTCTCTCTTTTTCCATCACTCTCCCCTTTTATCCCGTGTCCCTTAGTCATATTTCCCGCCCATGCTCTCTCTCTCTCTCTCCTCTCTCTCTCTCTTGTTCTCTCCTCTCTCTTCTCCCCATCTCTATCCCCCTCTGTGCTTTATTTTCTCCCTCCTCCCTCCACCCTCTCTATACTCCCTATATTATCTTTCTCCCTCCTCCACCCCACCTCTTCTCTCTCCCCCCCCACCCCCTCCCTCCTCCTTCCAGGCACCTTCAGCACACCTACCCTGTTCATGCTCACCTCCTTCCGCCTCCCACCCTCACCCCCTCCCCCACCCCGCCCAACACCCATTTCCTCCCTCACAGCCGCCCCCCCCCCCCCCCCGCCCCCCCCCCCCCCCCCAAATCAGTCACTGGACAGCACATGGCAATCATCCGTCCCCACACTGCCCTCAGCGCCCTCAGCAACATCGGCAGCCACGAGTAGTAGTCTGCCCCCCCCCCCCCACCCCCCCCACACACACACACACACTTTGATTGGCCCCCAATGGACTCACCGGGCAATGCTACAGTAAGGTCTGCGAGTCGAGTCCTCGTGTGTGTTGCTGTGTCTGCGAGAACCGCTTCGGACAATAGCCGGAATAGCTCAGTTGGTAGAGCGCCTGACTCGTAATACTTGGTGATCCTGGGTTGCGGGTTCGAACCTCCGCCGGGGCGTTATCGGTACAGGGGGATTTTTCCCTCGAGTTAACATGGATTCTGACTCCATTTCCCATCCAGTCCTTCGAATGAGACTAAAACCGAGGTTCCGTGTGTGAACGCATGCATAACATCTTGCACACACGTAAAATCCCATCACCAACTTTCGGAAGAGTAGGCCATTTGGCCGTTGGTATGGATGACACGTTACACATAAGCATGCACCCTGCGTGAGAAATGGAAAGAATGAAGAAGTATGGAAAATGAGTGATCGAATTGAACGATACTGACTGGATGACACGGAAACGACTGAATGAAGCGCCAGCTGGCAGCTCTTCAGTCGGCACTAACCCAGGTAGGCAGCCCGTTGTGTAACGAGTGTTGATTGTAAAGCGTTAGAGCTTGGCCTCTAGCCGAGAATAGCGCATATATAATATTTCATTATTAATATTATTATTATTATATATTATATTACTACCGGGTGGAACAGAGCTGCTTCGTTAAGGGAGGAGCGAGCCGCATTCAGCTTCGTTTTGTGTTTGCTTCTCTCATTGACTTGTTCGTTCATGCAATATCTTCGTTCGTTCGTTCGTTGGTAGGTGCGTGTTGTGTTCTTACACCCAGTCCGTCAGTCGGTCGGGTAATCACTTGTTTATTCGCTCATTTGATTATCCATTTATTGATTTATTTTGATTGATTGATTTGTTTGTTTGTTTATTCATTTATTTTTGTATGTCTTTATTCTTTTTTTTTTTCTTTCATTGTTTTTCTCTTTATTTTTTTTTTCGTTCTTTATTTTCTCTCTCTCCTTTTTCTTCTTTCGAACTCTTTTTTCTCTCTCCTATCTTCTTGTCACACACACACACACACACACACACACACACACACACCACACACACACACACACACACACAGAGTGCATTTTCTGGACGTTTAATAGTGACAGTTATCATTAGTACTTCGAGGGGTTTTCTTTCTTTTCATCATCATATGGGTTCAAACAGGATCAACTCGAAGGATCAGGTTTAAGTTCAACAAAGCAAAAACAACAACAACAAGAACAAACAAACAAACAAAAACGGAACAAACAAACAAATTAAATCAAACCAAATGAATAATAAATTGACGAGAATATCAAAATGGAACACTCTTTTTGTTCCTCACTCTTTCGTTCTCTCTCTTCCTCTCTCCTCCCTACCCTCTCTCTCTCTCTCTCTCTCTCTCTCTCTCTCTCTCTCTCTCTCTCTCTCTCTCTCTCTTGCCTACAAACTCTCTCTCTCTCTCTCTCCTCTCTCTCTCTCTCTCTCTCTCTCTCTCTCTCTCTCTCTCTCTCGCGCGCGCGCGCGCGCGCGCTCGCGCAAAACACACGCACGCACGCACGCACGCACTACAGACACGCGCAACGGCATGCACGCGCAGACACGCAGGCATGAATGATATGCATACCCACAACAATCCATACGGAGAGAATTGCACACCCACACACAGACCTACAGTATGATTTTAGTCGCATGTATAGGTACACCCTCATTCTAATATACGCACCCAGTGCAGATACACATATACATATCAGCTGATCTTCTTGCACCACCTCACTGCACACACACACACACGCGCGCGCACACGCACGCACACGCACGCACACGCACGCACGCACGCACGCACGCACACACACCACACACCCACACACACACACAAGTCAAATATCTAAACACTATAATATCGCAAAAAATGACAATATGCCCGGAAGAAAATTCGTCAAATTTTTCCAATGAACCAATCACTTGATGAAGGAGAACATGAAAACAAACATGTGAGCAGTATCTTAATCTAGTATCCGCTTATAAAAAGACTTAACTGGCATGAAATAGTGTGCTCTTCAGAAGTTCATTAAGGTTAGGTTAAAGCAATGACCTTTTTAGTACTAAGATAAGCCACTCAGGGGATTTCACTACAATATACGGCATCGCAGTTGTGTCCCTTCGCCTATCATGATAGTGACTTCATTAAAGCTCGGAACAAACGTGTCAATGTGATTTGTCGGCAGCGGTTTCACTCGCAATTTGTTATAGTTTGGTGTATTCAGGGCTGCATTACAGAGTTTTTTCAGGTGGGGTGCTGGTAAATGTTTTAGGCCGGAGTCCAGGGGCCGCCTAGGCCCCGTTGGGATCTAGGGGCAAGCCCCCGGCCAAAAATTGGGATTTTTTTTTAGCCGGGGGGGCTGTGTAGTACCAAAGCCCCCCCCCCCCTGGATCCGGCCCTGGTATTTTTGGTGAATGTACTGTGGTGTCAATGCAGCCTCTGGTAGTTAACACGTTTCTAACGTGCGTGTTTACTTTGTGTCTGTGTGAAGGTGATGAGTTAAATTATGCAGAATGTGATCATAACAGGAAAGGAATACGTGAAATATTTTCAGCAAAGTGAAAGGTCACGAGACTTAAAACTTCATTTTCCCCATAGCTTCATTACAGAGGTGGCTGGCAACTATTATTCATTTGACCATATTTATTTGACACAGTAGGCCCAAATGTTACGATTTAAATTTTCACAAGTGACATCTTTCTGATTAAAAACAGGGAAAATGCGTGTCTGGTCCAGGATAGATCTAACGAGGCGCGTTGTGATTTTCTGTGTATCTGACATACGTATGCTACAAAGTGTACTTGGAGAAAATGGACATGTATCTTTATGAAACATCAAATTTCTAAATTGTCAAAACCCCAAAATAGCCAGAACCCCATTAAATGAGATGCTTACATTCTTGATCTTTAAATTAGTCCTTAGATCACTGTGTGCAAAATATAAATCAGGTTCATATATATTATGTATAATCACTAATGATAAGCAGTGGTAATTTAGGGTGGCAGAAAAGTGTGTGTGTGTGTGTGTGTGTGTGTGGTTCTCTTCGTTGTTGCCCTTGATTATGTTCAGATAAGAGACATCACTCAAACCCAATTTCGCGGTAAATCCCCACCCCCACCCCCTGCCCCCTCGAGTGGCCATTTATCACTGCTAGCACGTGCATCACTATCGTCACTGTCACTGTTATGGCCTGTGTACTAAACTGGTTTCAAACTGGGTCAAAAATCCTGTGGTTTTCCTGGAGGCTGGCCTCGGCCACGGACAGCGTTCTGACAGGACAGACCAGAGAAGGATGAATCACGTGCACTGTGACCTTTAAAAGCAACTGTCCACTCCTCAAAGTCAGTGACTGACCCTGAGATGTAACTCTCCATGCTTCATTAGTCATTGACCGACCTTTAAAAAATTGTCCTAACTTCATGAATCCCTAATTGACCGTTAAAAGTGACTGTCCATACTGTATAAGGCATTGACTGACCTTCAAAAATAATTGTCCAAACTTCATGAATCCCTAATTGACCCTTAAAAGTAACTGTCCATACTGTTTTAAATTATTGACTGACCTTCAAAGAGAATTGTCCAAACTCCATAAATCCGTGACTGACCCTTAAAAGTAACTGTCCATACTGTATAAGTCACTGACTGACCTTAAAGAAGGAACTGTGCAAATTTAGTAAGTCACTGATATATGCCTTGATTAGTCAGTGACTGACCTTAAACGAGTATTGTTCATACTTCATGAAGCACTGATTGAGTTTCAGAAGTGATGGCCATACATTATAGGTCACTGGTTGACCTTTACTTTATAGGTCACTGGTTGACCTTTACTTTGCAGGTCACTCGTTGACCTTTACTTTATAGGTCACTGGTTGACCTTTACTTTGCAGGTCACTGGTTGACCTTTACTTTGCAGGTCACTGGTTGACCTTTACTTTGTAGGTCACTGGTTGACCTCTACGTTGCAGGTCACTGGTTGACCTTTACTTTATAGGTCACTGGTTGACCTTTACTTTATAGGTCACTGGTTGACCTTTACTTTATAGGTCACTGGTTGACCTTTACTTTGCAGGTCACTGGTTGACCTTTACTTTATAAGTCACTGGTTGACCTTTACTTTATAAGTTAATGTACAAGGAACTTCCATATTTCGTTAGTCATTGTCTAACCTTTATTGGAAAGTGTCCATACCTTACTAGTCACAGGCTAACATTTGGAAGTGACCAGCCATACTTTATTGGTCACTGACTGACCTTAAAAAGCAACTGTCCATTCATTTTAAGACACTGTTTGATCTCTTGAATAACATGTCAATTATTTGTGGCTCACTGCTTGAACTTTAGAATGAACTGTTTATAACTACTTTATTAGTCACTGACTGACCTTAAAAAGTAACTGTCCATACTTTACAAGTCACTGTTTGATCTTATGAATGAAATGTCAGTTATTTATGGCCCACTGCGTCACCTTTAGAAGGAAGTGTTTATAACTTCGTCACTGACAGAGTCTAAAAGTAGCAGTCTGTATTTATTAAATCATTGACTGACCTTTAGAAAGAACGGTCCACATTTCGTAAGGTATTGATTGACTTTTAAAAGTAATTGTCTATACTTTATATATCACTGATTGATCTTTAAACGTAAGAGTCCATATAATTATTAGAAATCATCAACTGACCTTACTGTCTATACTTTATACGCCTTTGATTGATATCTAAAAATAGATGCCCCTACTTTCTCGACCTCCAGCCTTGAAAAGTGACAGCCCATATTCTATGAATCACTGACTAACTCTTAAAAGCATCTATCCGTCCTTGATAGGCCAATGAGTGGATTTAAAAAGTGGCACCCATAATTGATAACTCTTTAATAACATTGATGTAAGTGTACCTACAACTAAGCCACATTAGTTTTAGCGATCGTCCATTCTTGGGAAGTTGTCTTCAAAGATAACGCCCAACTTTGTAAATCACTGAGCCACCTTCCAAAGTAATGTCGACAGTCGACAAGTCAGTGGCCGACATTAACAGGAAGGTACATGATTCATTAGTCATTTACTGACTTTTAAAAGTAAAAGTCCCCATATAGGGACTTAAAAAACAAGACAAAAGAAAACAAAAGAAAACAAAACCATCAGCTGACTTCATTGCCCACACGTTAAAACTATTTGTCCACACTTTAAAAACCATCGGATCACATATCAAACGCCATTGTCTTGAACTTAAATGTCAATGACGACACTTCAAAATTACTGTCCGAACCGGAAAAATCATTGTCCGAACTTTACAAGTTACTGACGGCACTTTAGAGTTACTGTCAAAACTTTTAAAACTTCATGACGACACTTCAAAGTTTACCGTTCAAACCTTTCACGGCAATGACAGCACTTTAAAGTCATCATATCCGAACCTTCAAACTCACATTTCGAACCGTACCTGGTCACTGTCCGAACCAGAAAATTAAGAAAAAGTCACAGACCAGAGTCATTCAAAATTAAGTCACTAGTCCTCTCTCTAAAAGCCGCCATCACCATTGCAGGGGGCGTTGTAATAACGTTGTTCATCCTTGTTCTGCTTCTGTACCAGCTCCTCTCTTCGTCTCGTACACGGGATCCCACACCTGGCAGGAGTACGGCCCAGCCCCTCCCATTTGCCTATTCGCCTCACGGGTACGTGCTCGCCTCTTCTCCTCCAACCTGTCTGGGCGGTGGATAAGATGACGGGTGTGACGTTCTCTTCTCGTTCGGTACCGTGTAGGTGGTAGCGCCGTAGCTGTGCTCTCCCTTGGGGGTCAGCCGCCCCTCGATGATATCCGGGTGGGGGTCGGGGTGCTGCAGGGCGGGGGGAAGGGGATGGAGGGGTTTGGAGACTGGGGGGTCGGCCCAGGGCTGCTTCTCCCCCGAGGCGAAGATGGCGTAGAAGACGACGCCGGCGAAGTGGATGAGGCTGGCGATGAGGAAGACTGTCTGCCATTGTTCGGAGGACTGAAGACACAGAGAGAGAACGGGAGAGATGGTGGAGGAATTCAGATGGGGGGGGGGGGGGGGGGGGGGGGGGGGGGGTGCGTGTGGAGGCGGTGGAAGGGGGGGGGGGTGATTAAAAATACAAGTGTGAAGAAGAAGAAGACGAAGAGAAGGAAAAGGAGGAGGAGGAGCAGCAGCAGGAGGAGGAACAGGAGGAGGAGGAGAAGAAGAAGAAGAAGAAGAAGAAGAAGAAGAAGAAGAGAAGAAGAAGAAGAAGAAGAAGAAATACTGGGCACCGAAACGAAGGAACAAACAAAGCATAAAACAGACACAAGGCGTTTGGACCAGTTAGGTCTTCTCAACATTCAACACACTGAAAACAAAGCATAAACGACACAAGGCGTTTGACCAGTTAGGTCTTCTCAACATTCAACACCTGAAAACAAGCATAAAACAGACACAAGGCTGTTTGGACCAGTTAGGTCTTTCTCAACATTCAACACACTGAAAACAAAAGCATAAAACAGACACAAGGCGTTTGGACCAGTTAGGTCTTCTCAACATTCAACACACTGAAACAAAGCATAAAACAGACACAAGGCGTTGGACCAGTTAGGTCTTCTCAACATTCAACACACTGAAAACAAAGCATAAAAACAGACACAAGGCGTTTGGACCAGTTAGGTCTTCTCACATTCAACACAATGAAAACAAAGCATAAAACAGACACAAGGCGTTTGGACCAGTTAGGTCTTCCTCAACATTCAACACACTGAAAACAAAGCATAAAACAGACACAAGGCGTTTGGACCAGCTAGGTCTTCCTCAACATTCAACACACTGAAAACAAGCATAAAACAGACACAAGGCGTTTGGACCAGTTAGGTCTTCTCAACATTCAACACACTGAAAACAAAGCATAAAACAGACACAAGGCGTTTGGACAGTTAGGTCTTTCTCAACATTCAACACAACGAAACAAAGCATGAAACAAACACAAGGCGTTTGGACCAGTTAGGTCTTTCTCAACATGCAACCACGAAACAAGCATGAAACAAACACAAGGCGTTTGGACGTTAGGTCTTTCTCAACATTCAACACTGAAAACAAAGCATAAAACAGACACAGGCGTTTGGACCAGCTAGGTCTTTCTCAACATTCAACACACTGAAAACAAAGCATAAAACAGACACAAGGCGTTTGGACCAGTTAGGTCTTTCTCAACATTCAAAACACTGAAAACAAAGCATAAAACAGACACAAGGCTTTGGACCAGTTAGGTCTTTCTCAACATTCAACACACTGAAAACAAAGCATAAAACAGACACAAGGCGTTTGGACCAGTTAGGTCTTTCTCAACATTCAACACACTGAAAAAAAAAGCAAAAAACAGACACAAGGCGTTGGGCCAGTTAGGTCTTTTTCAACATTCAAACCCCACTGAAAACAAGCATAAAACAGACACAAGGCGTTTTTGGGCCAGTTAGGTCTTTCTCAACTTCAACACACTGAAAACAAAGCATAAAACAGACACAAGGCGTTTTGGACCAGTTAGGTCTTTCTCAACATTCAACACAATGAAAACAAAGCATAAAACAGACACAAGGCGTTTGGACCGTTAGGTCTTCCTCAACATTCAACACAATGAAAACAAAGCATAAAACAGACACAAGGCGTTTGGACCAATTGTCTTCCTCAACATACAACACAACGAAAAAAAAGCATGAAACAGACACAAGGCGTTTGGACCAGTTAGGTCTTCCTCAACATTCAACACAACGAAACAAAGCATGAAACAAACACAAGGCGTTTGGGCCAGTTAGGTCTTCCTCAACATTTAACACAACGAAAACAAAGCATGAAACAAAAACAAGGCGTTTGGACCAGTTAGGTCTTCCTCAACATTCAACACAACGAAAACAAAGCATGAAACAAACACAAGGCGTTTGGACCAGCTAGGTCTTCCTCAACATTCAACACAACGAAAACAAAACATGAAACAAACACAAGGCGTTTGGACCAGCTAGGTCTTCCTCAACATTCAACACAACGAAAACAAGCATGAAACAAACACAAGGCGTTTGGACCAGCTAGGTCTTCCTCAACATTCAACACAATGAAAACAAAGGACGAAGAACAGACAGTGATCTCAACAATACATTTTTCTTATGGGAATTGTTACTTGGCAGTGTTTGTTGTTATTTTTTTTTTGTGACCCGCTGACAGACTAACCAACGTGACCAGCTGACAGTGGGCAGACTGACCAACAGGACCAGCTCACAGACTAACCAACAGTGACCAGCTGATAGTGGACAGGAAATGACCAACGGTGACCAGCTGACAGTGGGGCAGACTGACCAAAGTGACCAGTGGACAGTGGAACAGGACTGACCAACAGTGACCAGTGGACCCCGGGGAAAAAAGTCCAGCTAACAGGGGGAAAATGACCAAAGTGACCACGAAAAAGCCCCGGGGTCCAAAGTGACCAGTGGACCAAACTGACC
>CM031616.1:54786466-54816466 GCA_018398815.1 Conus ventricosus
TGTTGGTCAAAAAATTTTTGAGCAACACTCAGAAACGCATCCATTAAGTGGATGAAAACTCGACTGTGTGGTCCCAGTCTTCCCAACTGAGTCCGCAGCAAACTCAACTCGGGTAGGACCCGGGTCGGGGCAAAAAACCCACATACTCTGATGGGATTCGAGCCACGACCTCCCAGCCGGAGTCCGCGACGCTAACCACTTCGCCACGGCGGTGTGAGTCACTTCAAAGTTGCCTTTCAAAGGTGTTCAGTGGCGGCTGTTCCCCATACTGAAGACTACCTAGTGGTCCATCGTATTCAAGATACCATCTACTACATCACCTACTGACAATGATTGCTTAGTCGCAGAGTCAACGTGCGTGAGCACCCTCTCCGTAATACGCCACCTGTGTTTATCCAACAATAGTCTCTATGCACCTTTAAATACCCCTCCGTAATCCCCCACATGTTTATCCAACAATAGTCTCTGTGCACCTTTCAATACCCCTCCGTAATGCGCCACCATGTTTATCCAACAATAGTCTCTATGCAACCTTTCAAGGGCCAAAGACCTCGACACGAAGGGCTTAGACACAGAAAAAAAAAAACAACCGACTCTGAGATCACCGTGAGAGCAGGGCATGAAAGGCCACAGAATTTGAGAATTTTTTTTTATGCTGATAGGTGAGGGTGAGGCTGATGAAAATGATGCCATGGCGTTTCCGTTTATGAGTCTGAGACCGATGGCAGGGTTGTACTCCACTTTTTTTTATTTTCATAATATTCCACGGCGTCAACCAGGCCCGACAAATACAGTCACCTGCAGTGTAGTCAAGTAATTTGAACATCACTCTCGGAGACTATCCGTCAAGTGGATGAAACTCGTGTGTGGTGGCCCAGTCTTCCGAGTTGAACCCCTAGCCAGTTCAACTGTCAGTAGGAGCTGTCGGGGCAGAAAGTTCCTACAAATAAATGGCTATGATGGGAATCGAACCCACGACCTCTCAGCTTGGTAATCCACGACACTAGCCATGCTCCACAGCGGCTGCTGGGTGTTTGTTTGATGGTTCAATCCTGCCAACACAGAAAACACGTAAAACACGGTCGCCATTTTCCCATAGTACTGACTAGAGTCGGGATTATATTGTCTTTGTTTTCAGATCTCTAAAAAATGGACCTACTCTGGTGGATGGCGGGACTAGATGGATTTTTTTCCTTCTTAACATTTTTTCTTCTTCTCATTTTGTGGTCTCACGAAGGTAGCATATACAGCACAAACAACGCCCGCATCACGTGTACACTATTTTTCCTTTCAAAGAAGGACAAAGTGTTATTTTTCGGGAACTGGGATAGAGATATGTATCTGGGCATTAAAGCAAGATGGACTAGTTTGGTATTACCTTTCGTCTTCTTCTCCCCCCCCTTTTCTCTCTGTCTGTCTGTTTTTGTCCACGTCTGTCTGTCTGTTGTCTGTCTGTCTGTCTGTCTGTCGTCTGTCTCTCTCTCTCTCTCTCTCTCCTCTCTCTCTCTCTCTCTCTCTCTCTCCCCGCAATCCTCTCCCGCTAGCTAAAAAAAAATCTTTGTCTCTCTCAGCTTCTTGTATCTGCCTGCCCCTGTGCGTGTGTGTCTGTCGTCTATCTGTCTGTCTCTTCGTCTGTCTGTCTGTATGTCTCTTTAAACCCCGTTTGTATGTCTGTCCGTCTGTCTGTCTGTCTGTCCCTCTCTATCTTTCCCCGTCCATTCTGTCTGTCTGTCTGTCTGTCTGTCTCTCTCTTTCCTCTCTCTCTCTCTCTCTCTTTTCTCTCTTCTCTCTCTCTCCTCTCTCTCTCCCCTCTCTCTCTGTGGTTGATCTATAGTGGTTCTGACCCAAACAAACTACAGGCGGAATGCCCCGGGCACAGACAGACTGCATCGCCGTGGAGTGGCAGTGCCCGAGCTGATTTTGACAGACATGCCATCACGTGTGCACTGGCTTCCTGTCGTCTGTGTCGCGTCATCTGTTCTGTGGATGCCATGATGTATTGGCCCTTTACGGTGCCGCTAACCCCCCCCCCCCCCCCCCCACACACACCAAAACAACACCCACCCTCTCCTCCCCCCCCGCTCCTAGCCTCCCCACCTCTTCCACCACCCCCGCTCTCCTTTTCTCTCTCTCTTCCTCTCTCTCTCTCCCCTCTCTCTCTTATAATAGGATCTGAAATTGCTAGGCATGGGTTGTATGAACGTCGATCAGTTGAGAGTTTTGGTCCGTACCTGGATAGATGTTCGCCTTCTTCCCCTCTCTCCCCTCTCCTCTCTCTCTCTCTCTCTCTCTCTCTCTTCTCTCCTCTCTCTCTCTCTCTTCTCTCTCTCTCAGCCCCCCCCCTCTCTCTTCTTGCGCGTACATGTACGGCTGTCATTTTTATCAAAATACGTAACAATGAACATTCTCTCTGGCCCCTCTGTCCGTCTGGCTGCATTCGTTAGTTTTGGTACAACTGTCGTATTTGTGAAAGTGTGCTATTTCTGTCCAAACCCCGATCTTCCTTTCCCCTGTTTTTTTTTCTTCATCGTTCCTTTCTTTGTGTTTCCTTTCTTCCCTTCTTTTCCCCCCTGGTCACTTTTCCCTTTTTAAAATATATATATATATATATATAAAAATATATATATTTTTATATATATATATATATATTTATACATACTTTTTTTTCTTTTTCTTCCTGTTCCTTTTCTTCCTTTTTATCCTCTTCTTTGTTTATCTTTCCTTTTGCTTTGTTTCCCTTTTTCACTGACCTTTGTACTGTCTTTCCTGTTTTTCTTTGTTCCTTGTTCACTGGGCCTTTGTACTGTCTTTCCTGTTTGCTTTGTTCCTTGTTCACTGACCTTTGTACTGTCTTTCCTGTTTGCTTTGTTCCTTGTTCACTGACCTTTGTACTGTCTTTCCTGTTTGCTTTGTTCCTTGTTCACTGACCTTTGTACTGTCTTTCTGTTTGCTTTGTTCCTTGTTCACTGACCTTTGTACTGTCTTTCCTGTTTGCTTTGTTCCTTGTTCACTGACCTTTGTACTGTCTTTCCTGTTTGCTTTGTTCCTTGTTCACTGACCTTTGTACTGTCTTTCCTGTTTGCTTTGTTCCTTGTTCACTGACCTTTGTACTGTCTTTCCTGTTTGCTTTGTTCCTTGTTCACTGACCTTTGTACTGTCTTTCCTGTTTGCTTTGTTCCTTGTTCACTGACCTTTGTACTGTCTTTCCTGTTTGCTTTGTTCCTTGTTCACTGACCTTTGACTGTCTTCCTGTTTGCTTTGTTCTTTGTTCACTGTCTTTTCTTTTTACTGTCTTCCCTGTTTGCTTTGTTCTTTGTTCACTGTCTTACCTTTGTACTGTCTTTCCTGTTTGCTTTGTTCCTTGTTCACTGTCTTTCCTTTGTACTCTCTTTTCTGTTTGCTTTGTTCTTTGTTCACTGTCTTACCTTTGTACTGTCTTCCCTGTTTGCTTTGTTCCTTGTTCACTGTCTTTCCTTTGTACTCTCTTTTCTGTTTGCTTTGTTCTTTGTTCATTGTCTTACCTTTTTACTGTTTTTCCTGTTTGCTTTGTTCTTTGTTCATTGTCTTACCTTTTTACTGTCTTACCTGTTTGCTTTGTTCTTTGTTCACTGTCTTACCTTTGTACTGTCTTTCCTGTTTGCTTTGTTCTTTGTTCATTGTCTTACCCTTTTACTGTCTTTCCTGTTTGCTTTGTTCTTTGTTCATTGTCTACCTTTTTACTGTCTTACCTGTTTGCTTTGTTCTTTGTTCACTGTCTTACCTTTTTACTGTCTTACCTGTTTGCTTTATTTGTTCACTGTCTTGCCTTTGTACTGTCTTTCATGTTTGCTTTGTTCCTTGTTCACTGTCTTCCTTTTTACTGTCTTTCCTGTTTGCTTTCTTTGTTCCTTGTCTGACCTTTGTACTGTCTTTCCTGTTTGCTTTGTTCTTTGTTCACTACCTTTCCTGTTTGCTTTCTTCTCGTGGGTTTTCTTCCTTATTTTGCTTTCTTCTTCTTTCTTCTTTATCTGTTTATTTTGTCCCCTTGTTTCCTTTCCTCCTTGATTCCTCTCTTTTCCTGCTTTCTGTTTCTCACTGCTGACTAACACCCTCGGTTGGTGGTGGCACGGACAATGTTAGGTAGGTACCAAGGTCTGGTCAGCGCGTGGGATGAATGAACGGGTCAGACATCTGCCAAGTCCAGTCCCTGAGACCCTCGTCATCAATTCTTTCAACTCAATCATTCATTCATTCATTCATTCGTCCATCCGTCAGTATATCTGCGCACTGTGGTCTCGTAGCTTAGCAGATGTGGTGTCGCATGTATGGACTAGCCCGCACGCGGTGACGCTCATTGATGAAATCGACATTCCTGTTTTCTTTCCACTCGTCATCGGTTCAGTTCTCCTCTCTGTCTCTGTCTGTCTGTCTGTCTGTCTCTCTCTTCTCTCTCTCTCTCTCTCTCTCTCTCTCTCTCTTTCTTCTTCTTCTCTTCTTCTTCTTCTCCTCCTCTCTCTCTCTCTCTCTCTCTCTCTCTCTCTCTCTCTCTCTCTCTCTCTTCTCTCTCTCTCTCTCCTTCTTCTTCTTCTTCCAATGTATATTAATTAAGACAAGCCTTGAAAACAATGCTTGGTATACATGACATTCTAGAAGTGGCGGGTCTGCTAATGATACGACATGAACAAGAGCTACAGCCGAGTAGGTAACCTTTACATGACCGGGCCGGCCACCCACACATCGCTGGCACGCTGATTTGCCGAGCTGAGCGGAGGAGTAACTGCGTCGGTGCGTTTCTCTTCCGTGTGTGCTACTTCTGTTTGGCCACTGTCCCGTTGTTCGTTAGCCTGGGTTCTTCGTTGCGGATTTCGTCTCCTTCTCGTCGTTGTCGTCGTACTCGTTGTAGTTGTTGTCATTTATTTTGTTTGGAAAGAGAGGAGGTTAGTTACCGCCAAGGACATAGACAAACAAGAGTACAGGACGAGACACAATGCATTTCGACCTCTTGGGTCTTCTTCAGGCGAAAACAAATAACATTTAGGACAGTGACAAAAGAACATATGGCCACTTTAGCTTCGCTTCTCCTGTTCGTCTCCAAAGTGCAAATCAAACATGGCCGCCAGACGGCAATGAGGGGATTATGGGAGAGGAAGTATTGGCGGAGGAGGGGTGGAGGGAGGGGAGGGGAAGCGGAAAAAAGGGGGGGGGAAGAAGGGGAGGGTGTGTGAAAAGGTGGTGAATAAAATAAGTTAAAAAATGGGAAAAAAATAATAACTAATATCAATTTAAAAAAAATCAATAATAATAATAGAAAAAAAATCATAAATAGATAAATAAATAAATAACAAAAATAATAAGTGAATAAAATGAAATGAATAAATAGATAAATAGATATAATAATTAACAATAAATAAATACATACAAATAAATAAATAAAATAAACAAAATTAAAACTAAAGTAAAATGACATATAATGAAATAAATGGAGGGTGGCTGCAACTTCTGTATGCAGTGGGTAGTGGGGGCTATGGTGGTGGTGGTGGTGGTGGTGGTGGTGGTGGTGGTGTGTGTGTGTGTGTGGTGTGTGTGTGTGTGTGTGTGTGTGTGTGTGTGTGTGTGTGTGTGTGTGTGTGTGTGTGTGTGTGGTGTGTGTGTGTGTGTGTGTGTGTGTGTGTGTGTGTGTGTGTGTGTGTGTGTGTTGGTGGGAGATCATGCAGACTGGTGTAGAAGTGGTGGGTATGTATATCTGTGTTACTGTTGGATGTTGATGCCTTGGGGCTGTAGCATGCCCAGTTTGGCAATGAGATGGGTCTCTCTTGATGCACGTTCAAAGCTGTCACTCTGTGATTGTCAGAGTGCCAAGACTTTCACATGGTTGATGTTGTGTTGGGAGTGGTTGAAGTGTGGGGCAAAGGGTTTGGATCGGTGGTGGTGGATGTCAGCCAGGTGTTAAGAGATGCGTGTCTCCAGTGTGCGAGATGTTGCATCTGTATAGATCTTGCCACATAGCTGGCAGTGGATAGCGTTATACAGTGTTGCGGCTCTGATAGGAGAATGTGCGTTTAATAGTGAAGGAGTCCTTGGGGCCCTGTAGGATGGTGACTGGTGTGGTGAGGGGGCAGATTTTGCAGTTAGGTTTTGAGCAGGGGTGAATACCTGGTGGTGTAGGTGTGGAGATTCTGAATTTGGACCGCACGAGAAGATCTTTTAGGTTTTTATCACGTTTGAACGTGATCACGGGTCTGGTATGGAAGGTATGTTTGTGGTTTTGTACAATGTGCCAATTGGATTTGAGAATCCTGCAAATGGAAAGGCTGTGTGGGTGGAAGAGGAGGCAGGCGGTGGTCTGTCTGTCTCCTTTGAATGCTGGGTCTCCAGAGCAGATGTTCTGGATATAGCTGTGGTGCGGCTGAGAGCTTCGTTGATGTTGGAACTGGGGTATCCACAGTTTGTGAACAATTCTGACATTTCGGCTGCTTCATATATAGAAGTCTTCTTCGCTGGAGCAAAGTCTGCGAAGACGGAGATATTGTGAGTATGGAATGCTGTCTTTAGTGCATGGGTGGTGGGAGGATGTGTAGTCTAGGTATGCATGTGCATCAGTGGGTTTGTAGAAAATGAAAGTTTTGAGTAGGCCATCTTCGGGGAGATGGTGATATCCAGGAAGTTGACTGACTGTGAAATGGTGTAGGTTAGCTGGATGGATGGATGGAAGGTCTGGTCAAAGTTGAGGAAGTTGAGGAGATCTTGATTGGGCATGGATGTGGCTCCCAGTCCATCATCAATGTACTTTTGTATAATTCCGGTGTGGGGCCTGTGTAGGTGGTAAGTAGGCGGTGTTCCAAGTGTTCCATGAAGAGGCAGGCATAGGAGGGTCCCATTTTGGTGCCCACAGCAACACCACTAGTTTGTGAGAATGTGTTGAACTGGAAGGTGTTGAGGGTGAGGACTAATTCTGCAAGTCTGACCAGTGTGGTGGTGGGAGGGTGTTGTTGGTTGGGGGGCCGTTTGTCGAGGAAGAATGTGAGGGCCTTCAGTCCATCGGCGTGGGGGATAGAGGTGTAGAGTGACATCACGTCAAGTGTGAAGAGGAGGCTGGGTTGAACAGTGGGGTCTGCATTGCATGAATTGATCATGTTGAGTGTGTGGGTTGTGTCTTTGAGGTATGTGGGGAGGCCTTGTTCTATGGGTTGGAGGAGAAAGTCTAAGTACTGTGAAATGTGTTCGGTGGGGCAGCTGCAAGCAGAGACAATGGGTCTGCCAGGTGTGTTTGTTTTGTGTGCTTTGGGAAGCAGGTAGAAGGTGGGCTGTTTAGTGTCTGTCATGATCAGGAGTTTGGCTGTGGTTGGTAGGTTGTTGAGTTTGATTTCTTCTTTGATTGAGGTTGCGATGAGTTTCTGGTGTTATGGGAGGGGTGATGTTGTGAGTTGTGTGTAGAAATTTTGTGTTTGACAGTTGTTTTTGAGCTTCTGTTATGTACAGTTGTTTGTCCCAGACGACAGCTGCACCACCCTGGTCTGCTGGCTTGACGATGTCCTGTCGTTCTCTTAATGATTTCAGGGCTTTCTGGTTATTGTTACTTAGTAGCTGTCGCTGTTGTTGTTCTTTTTTTCTTTTTTTTTAATATATTTTTAATACTTTTCCAAAAACAAAGACAATAAACAAGACGCATGTACAGGAAAACAAAAACATAGTTTCAGAAACAGTTACATGTAGTGATTAGACACTTAGTAGGTGATGGACAGATGAGGGCACATCTCTATTATGAAACAGAGGTAATAATAGAAAACTATTACCAAATGGCATAACATAACATTTTTTTTTTAATACGTGAGCCTATGGATGGACAATTTCACTTTGCAATGGAGAGATTATCCCACCACACTGTCCGCTCTGGCAACATGATGTCTACACACATAAGGCTTAAATTACATAAATAAAGGCATATATTTTTTCCATGTTAGCTCGAATTCATGGGTTTTCCCTACAGTTGCTGATAAATATTTTTCTGTTCTTACCCTTTATATTTAAACTATTGATGAAACTAGGCGTTGTAGGGTTCAAATTGTGTAGCTTGCTTTTATAGATGAAAAATTTGGCAAATAGTAGTATGAAATCTAAAGGCTTGTCTGTTATTACATTTCTGCACAACCAAACAAAATTAGTTGTTCGTTTAATATTAGTCTTAGAGAATGGGGACATTTATTCCATAAAACAGATTCGAAGTCATTCCAGAAATTTTGAATTACAATGCAATTCCAAAACAAGTGCTGAATTGTCTGCGTTTCTGAGTTACAGAAATTACATTGTGGGGAGTCTGTGAGTTTACACATGTGAAGAAACTTTTGTGTGGGAGAATACGGTGTACAAGTCTGAACTGGAACCATCTCAGTTGAGTATCTGTAGTAATTTTAAGAGGTTTTAAAAAGATCTCTTTCCACTTGAGTCCAGTATACAGACGTTCCCACTTAATCACTGCTGCTGGTGTAATTTTATAACCAAGTAGGATCGATTTAATTACTTTGTTATCTTTCTGGATCAAGGTCCATACTTTATTTTCCTCATCAATAATATGTGCTACGTCTTCTCTGTAATTGAGAATTTCTTGATATTTTCTAATAGCTCTGATGATTCCCTCATATGCTAAAAAATTAGTGTTTGTAACATTTGAGTATTTTACCTTAAAATCATTAAAGGACAGAAAATTTCCATTTGCATCCATTACATGGTTAATTTTTGTTACGCCTGCTTCTATCCATTCTTTCATGTAGATCACCTTATTGTCCCTTATTATGTTAACATTGTAATGAATACATTCCGACAGAAATTCTTTTATATTTAAAGGTTTACACTTTGAGCAGAACTTTTTATAGTGTCTAACAACATCAAGCCAGAATGGATTATCGAGTCGTTGGAGTAACACGTTAGAGTACTCACCTCCGAGCGTTTTCATTTGTTTCATGGCTGGATACAAGGTATATATGAAACTACTAAATTCTGATTCTGGAATATTTAACCGTCTTAACCAGCTAATCTTCAGTGTCTCAAGTAGTATAAATATGTTACTCATTTTCAATCCTCCATTTCATATTCTTGATAAATTACTGATTTCTTTATCTTATTGTGTTTCCCATTCCACAGAACTGGAACATTTCAGTTTCTATTTCCTTCAGAAATTGGCTTGGGGGGTCCGGAAGATTAAGAAACAGATAGGTAAACTGAGAAAGAATGAACATTTTAATATTGCGATTTTCCCAAAGGAGTAGATTTCTTCTTTTCCATTGTTTTAAGATTTTCTGCACGGCTGAAAGCTTCTGACTGTAATTTAAATCAACAATTTGGTCTATATTAGTAGAAAATTTTATGCCAAGAACCTTAAAGATACCAGGATTCCATTGGAAGTTCCTGTCCCTGAAGTATCGAATTTGACTATTTTTTCTACTTCCAATCCACACTAGTTGGGTTTTATCACTATTCATTTTCAAGCCTGACATCTGTGCATATTCATCAAGGATATCCACAGTTGCCTTCAGACACTGCTCAGAACCATCAAGTAGCAGGGAAGTATCGTCTGCAAACTGTGACAGGAGAAATTCTGTGTTTTTTATGCTAATGCCTTTAACATCTTTACTTTTTCGAATCATAGTGATAAAATCTCTGCGCATATTAAATATAAGTAGGGAGAAAGGGGGTCCCCCTGTCTACATCCTCTTTCAAGTTTAAAACGGGCAGAATACTGACCATTTACCAGAACGCACGATGTGGTATTCATATACAATGTTCGAAACCACGAACAATACTAGGTCCAAAATTAAAGAAATTAAAACATTTTTTCAATAAAGACCCAAGAGACACTGTCAAATGCTTTCTCAAAATCAATCAGCATTAAGAGACCAGGAATGCGTGATTTTTCAGTGTAGAGCATAATATCGTATAGCAATCTTATATTTTCTCCAATGTAACGACCTTTGATAAAGCCCTTCTGACAGACATTTATAATGCTTGGCAAGACTGTTTGTAATCTTGCAGATATGCACGCGGAAGCTATTTTATAGGAGACATTTAGCAGGGATATTGGGCGCCAATTTTTTATAAATTGTTTGGGTTTTTCCTCTTTGGGTAAACACACAATAATTCCTTGTTTTTGTGAGACTGAAAGTTGCCCACAGTCGTAGCCTGAATTAACCGATCTGACAAGGAAGTGACCAATGTCTAAAAAAAAAAACTTAAAGAATTCAACAGTGAATCCGTCTGACCCAGGACTTTTGTCATTTTGCATTTTTTTCAGTGCTTTTGCAGCCTCACTGTATGTGAGGGGTCCTTTAATGCTCTCTCTGCGTCACAAGTTATTTCTGGGCATTGGCAAAGGTGGTTAAGGTTTAATATCATTAACCTCTCTGCAACTGTACAAATTGTGGTAAAAGGTCTGTACCTGTGACAAGATTGTATCTTGGTCTGATATTATTTCACCATTGCCTTTGTCGAGGTAACTCATCGATTTGTTTACAAAATTTCTTTTTTCCAAGTTGCTAAAATATTTGCTGTTTTTTTCACCATCTTTTAACCATCTAATTTTTGCTCGTATAGCTATCCCTTCCATCTTTTGTTTCTTAGTGTCTGCAGTTCATTTTCTTAGTTCTCTTCTAGTACTTGTATGTTATCTTCACTTACATTGCCCTCCAAGGCTTGTATTTCTTTAGTGAGATTACTTTCCCTTTCTTTCTCAGTTTTCCTTTTGTGTGAAGAATAGGCAATAGTTTTGCCCCGTATTTCCATCAAAAGCACTTCGAAAAACAATTGTTCGTTAATCTGGAATTGTAATTCATTATTTGGAACATTACTAAGTTCTTCAGTATTATAAACTGGTACGCATATTGTTTTTTACCTCCAAAATTTTCTGTTTTATTTCTGCTATGTATTTATCATCTTTGAGAAGTGTATTGTTAAATTTCCAGAACGGTCTATCCCTTTTGAACTGATCTTTTCTCAACACCAGTGAAACTAAAGAATGGTCAGATCAGTAGCCACTATCTACAGTGGCATCTCTTATCTCTGGTATGAGTGTCTGGCAAGTCAGGAAATAATCAAGCCGGCTGTTTTTTGTTCTTCTTCCTCCGCCTCTTTGTTTTTCTTCTTCTTCTTCTCTTTCTTTATCTTTTTCTTCTGTTTCCTCTCCTTCTCCTTCTTTTCTTCTTCCTTCTTCTTCTCCTTCTCCTTCGTTTTTCCATCGTTGTCGTCTTCATCATCGTGATGATGATGATGGTGACATCATCCATCATCATCATCATCATCATCATCATCTCGAGCCTAGTTTTTTTCTTTTAATCTATTCTTTCATTTCATCCTATTATGAGGTTTTTTTTTCTGAATGCATAAGCGTATGCATAAAGCATGCACGCGTACGCTCACGCAGGCATGTACATAATTATGCTCGTATTCCCACATGCACATGCAACGCATGTACACACAGAGACATACACATGAGCGCAGTGCGCACTAGCACGTGCACGCACACGTCTGCAGTCCCCATACACTAATCCACCCCTTCTCACAATTTTGGTAGAAGAACAGACAACGTTGGCTTGGTTTCCAAACGGAAATCTTGAATGAGGCAAGGAACAGTAATCAGTAATTAAAGAACAAACAGGGGATGTCTCTTTGTATGATCTGCATGCTCTCTCTCTCTCTCCTCTCTCTCTCTCTCTCTCTCTCTCTCTCTCTCTCTCTCTCTCTCTCTCTCTGTGGATGTAACTTCAGGCTAATTCTCTTGCTGTCAACAAGGAATGAGAATACACTTTTTAATTCAGCCATGTACATTTATGACGCAAATACGACAATTCGGACAGCAATGTCTTAATGTACTCAGCTTTTTGTAACATTTCTACATGTTTCCATGATTTCATTTTGTTACGTATTAGGAATGTTTGTATGGGGCATTACGAAAACCCCTTCAGTATGGGGCTGTGGCTCTTAAAGTGATAAAACATTTGCTCGCATTCGACTCTCTCTCTCTCTCTCTCTCTCATCTCTCTCTATCTCTCTCTCTTCTCTCTCTCTCTCTCTCTCATCATTTCTGCTGCCTATTACTACCATACTATTGCTGCTGCTGCAGTCCTTATACTTTCTTTTTGCTACTATAACTGCTGCTGTGCTGTTGCTGCTGCTTGATTTCCGCCTCTACTATTGATGCTACTGCTATGCTTTTACTTTCCTTTGTTATGAGCTCGTACGGTGTGTGGGTTTGTTGTGTGTGTGTTCGCACGCGCGCGAGCGCGGCGCGCGTGCGTGTGTATCGTGGTGTGTGTATGTGGTGTGATTTTGTGTGCGCACGCGCATGCGTGCGTGCCTTAAGTACAAGCCGCGCTGCATCTGTGTGTGTGTTGTGTGGGTTGGGGGGAGGGGGCACGGCATAGTATGTATGTGTCTGTTGGACTTACGTTGGTATGTTCGTTTGTGTATGTGCGATAAATAGTCACCATGTGTTTGTGCATTGTCTATGAATTGTCGTGCGTGTGTTAGTCGTGTTTGTGTGCGTGCGTGCGTGCATGCGTGTTTGTGTGTGTGTGTGTGTTGTGTGTGTGTGTGTGTGTGATGTGTGTGTGTGTGTGTGTGTGTGCGCGCGTGTGTTTGTGCGCGTGTGTTGCCTGTCGTGTGTGCGTGCGTGCAGTGCGTGGTGCGTGCGTGCGTGACGTACGTGCGTGTGTGCGTGCTGTGCGTGCGTGTGGTATGTGTGTGTGTTGTGCGCGCGGAGCGCGCGCGTGCGTGTGGTGTGTGTGTGTGTGTGTGTGTGTGTGTGTTGTGAATGTGTGTGTGTGTGTGTGTGTGTGTGCGCCCGCGATGTGCGTGCGTTGCGTGCGTGCGTGTGTGCGTGCGGGCGTGTTGGTGGTGTGTGTGTGTGTGTGTGTGTGTGTCGTGTGTGTGCTGTGTGTGAATGTGTGTGTGTGTGCGTGCCTGTGCGCGCGTGCGCGTGCTGTGCGTGACGTTGTGCGTGCGGCGTTGCGCGTGGTGTGTGTGTTGTGTTCACCCCCTTTCTGTGTCCTTTTTTTTTTTTTGCCTTCTGTTTTTTTTTTTTGGTTTTTTTTTCTCCCTTTCGTCTCTTCCGAATCCGTTCTTTCAAATTCTTCTGTCTTCGTGTTCATACTATATACAATCATCGTCAGCGACGGCATTTCAAATGTCTCCAGTTCTGTACAATATACAATCAACGAGTTCGATTGGACCTTTGGGCGAGTCCCAGTTATACCATACACCTGTACCTACATATTATCAATAATAAAATGGTAGAAAAAAAAATGTAGGGGCTTATGCTGTGTCGGATCGTGTTTAATAAGTTTGCATAGGACTTTGTACCACTGTGCTCAGAGTGTTGCATGTCCGTTGTTATTTCTTGGACTGTTTGTATTGTGGTTTCCTTTATGAATCAATGTCTGTGCTTCCTTTTCTTTCCCTTTTTTTAGGTTTCGCCCTCCTTTTTCTTTTTCCTTTCTTTCTGGTTTTGCTTCTTTCTTTTCTTTCACGCAATGGTTTTTCAACAATGAGATGGAAAACGGACAATTTAAGAGAGAGGTATTGGTAGGTAGATAGATAGATAAATATTCGATTGATAGATTAGACAGTAGATGCACACACATCATATAATATATATTTTAGATATATATATATATATATATATATATTATATTATATTTATTTATATATTAAAATCAGAGTTTAAATAGTCCAACTCAGACGTAAAAATGCTCATCCATGTAGGGAAGCGACTTACGTATAAAATTAGGATTTTAAATTGATGAGGTTTAAAACCTTCAGCTTGTTTCAAGCTATAAGCGCTCTCCTCAGGGCGTATACAATACATTTTGGCACGCCACCGGTGTTATATTACGTGGTGTGTGTGAGTGTGAGTTCTGTGCGTTGTAGCTCGTGGGCCTGCCGGTTTTTCTTTTTTGGGGCCGCGTTTCAGGCGGGACGTGCCTACGGAATGGTGCTTGACAAAGATTTCCATTTATGCATGCAAATTGTTTATCATTTCTTCTTTAGAGTTCTAAGGGATGACTTGGTGGGTTTACATAATATCAGCCACTGTTTCTGTATAGTACATAAGTTTTTGAAATTGTTTAGAAATGGTTGTTGTTGGTGTTGCTCTTTTTATAAATTTTCCATGATTGTTGTAATCTATTTTCTTATTTTTCAGCTTCCATTATATTTACTTATTTTATGTTGGTTTTTTATTTTTCATTTTTGAAAGAATGTTTATGGTTGCTTCTGGTTTTAAAGTGGTTAGCCGTGATTCCTATGTATGTTTCTTTAGCACTGTTGTTGTTACCAGTAGCTTGGTACACCAATAATGTTGTAGATGACATTTATTGTTTCAATGGGCACTGCGTCTTTTTTAGTGCAATTACAATGATATCCTTTCTTCACCTCTTTGGTTGTCCTGTGTTTAGTTTTATTGGAAGAATATCAATTATATTTTAAGGTTGGGCATACACGAGTTTGTTAGATTGACAGGTATTTGTGTGAATATTTTAGATTGTACATGTTCTTTTGGGAATGATGTTTTTAAGGATTCTAAGGAATTCTCTTTTCCTACGTTAGTTTTTTGTTCCTTCATCATATGGAGGGTTATAACATATAATTTTTCTTTTCCTCTTTTTTCTGTTGCTGTTTATGTTGTTATCTGGGTTGTATTGTAATTGTAGTTGATAGCCACTTTTTTCAGCGCTCTTGATATTCAGCTGCATGCACTGTTTAAATTCTTTCTTCATTGCATGACAGTTTAGAGAATCTTTTGTTTATACACATTGGTATGGTTTTAAGATGGAGGGTGGCGGTGGTTACTATTGATGTCTACGTAGACGGGTGGTGTCATTGGTTTTGTTATGGTTTGTATGTATGATCCTTAAGGTCTAATGTTATGGGCTATATAAGTACTGTTTTTTTGTTGGACTCTTACTTTGATTTTTAGGTTATGCTTTGAAAAATTTTACAAAGTTCTTTTTTCTTGTTTTCAATGTTTTTTTTTAATTTTTTTAAACCAAAAATCACTGCTGAAAACAAGAATAAAAGGAACTTTTAAACATCTTTGTCTTCAGGATGTCAGCGCAACGACGACTCGATACAAATTGTAGATAGTTTTAAGATTCCTCTTTTTACTTGTTTTAACTAATGTTGCTCCCCAAGGGGGTTGAGCATTAAAAAATTGTTTTAGACTCTTTAAAATTTAATGATCTCTCTCTCTATCTCTCTCTCTCATCTCTCTCTCTTACTCTCTCTCTCTCTCTCTCTCTCTCTTATATACTATATATATATATATATAGATATATATACAACTAAACTAATAAATTCCAAGGAAAGTACCGAGCACCGTTCCAGGCAACTTAAGAGCTGCTTGGTGTTGCAATGACTGCCAAAAAAATATTGAAATGATAAAACAAGCTTGCTCTTATGTCTTAGAGTGAAGAAATAGGGAGATATGCATCCATATCTGCAGTGGTAGTGATGATTCTGCCTAAGTAACAGTACGTGCTTGAGTGGGTGGATTGGGGGAAAAAAATGCTTCTCACAATGAACCTTCAGCTAGCTTTGTAGTCTCAAGGGGGAGAAAACCTCCTTTATGGAGGTGAAACTCACTAACTTATAACTCATGGTCATATACCGATATTTCGAACTTGGAGGTTTCTCCTCTGTGACCGCGGAAAGTGGTAATTTGATTTCCTCTGCCTTTTCAGTTTTAAGAAGAATGCAATCCCAAAAAAGGCTGGCATCGTGTGCAATACCGTTGTATGTTTTTGTGTTTTCAAAAAACCAAACCAAAGGTGCCACATAAGAAGCAAAAGAAAAATCATGAAAGAGCAAAACAAGCTACATATTCTTGTGAAAAGTAGAAAATATGAAGGATATCCTCTTATGTCACATGATTTTCTTTTGACTTCTTAGGTGGCACTTTGGTTGGTTTTGAATACTCAACTTACATACTAACGGTATTGGCACAACAGCTTTTTGGGATTGCATCTCTTAAACTGAAAAAGGCAGAGGAATCAATGTACAACTTTCCGCGGTCAACTGAGGAGAAACACATGTTTCGAAATATCTGTATATGTACAGGTAGTTATATGTTTGGACGTTTCCCTACCTATTGGAGGGGTGTCTCCCCTTCCCGAGACTTCAAGCTTGCTGTAGTTCATTGTGAGATGAATTTATATTTTTTTTCCCCATTCACCCACTTGTAGCACGTACTGTTACTTAGGCAGAATATCTACCACTGCTGATATGGATGCTTATCTCCCCCTATTCTTCAAAATATTAGACATTAGAGCAAGCTTTGTTTATAATTCAATATTTTTTTGCAGTCATTGCAACACCAAGGCTGCTCTGTAAGTTGCTGGTACGGTTGCTCGGTAACTTATCCTTGGAAATTTATTTGTTTGTTGTATTTTTCAGTCTTGCGGATTCATTCCAAGAACTGCCAGCAGCACTGTGGTCGTAAGAGTGATATCTTTTCATATTTTCTACTTTTCACAAGGAATATGAAGCTTGGTTTGCTTTTCCTGATTTTCTTTTGCTTCTTAGGTGGCAACTTTGGCGCTGGTTTTTGAAAAACTCAACAAACAGACTCGGTTATTGCACAACCAGCCTTTTTGGGATTGGCATTCTTCTTAATGCTGTAAAGGCAGAGGAATAAATTACCATTTCCGCGGTCACTGAGGAGAAACCACCAAGTTTCGAAATATCAGGTATATGACCAGGAGTTATTTGTTAGTGAGTTTCCATACCTATTGGAGGGTGTCTCCCCCTTGGGAGACTACAAGATTGCTGAAGTTCATTGGGAGAAGCAGTTATTTATTTTTATTTTCCCCTTCACCCACTCAAGCACCGTACTGTTAGTTGGCAGAATAATCTACCTCTGAACATGATATGGTGCTTTTCTCCCTATTTCTTCAATCTAAGACTTAAGGCATGCTTTGTTTTTTATTCAAGATATATATTATATTTATATTTATATTTTCTGAAGGCTATTTTGAGGGAGATTTAATTTATTTTTTCCCCATTCAACCACCTCAAGCACCATACTGTTTGTTGCGGCAGATTTATCTGCCTCTGCCAGATATGACATGCTGTTCTCCACTTTTTCTTCAATTAGACATATGAGCAAGTTTGTTTACATTCAATATTTCGTGCAGTCTTGCAACACCAAGCTGCTCTGTAAGGTTGCTGGAATGGTGCTCGGCACTTATCCTTGGAATTTTTTAGTTTGTTGTAATTTAGTCCTTGCGTATTTATTCCAAGAATTGGCCCTCAGCACTTGTGTCTAGAGGTTATCGTTTTATATTTTCTACTTTTCACCAAGAAAATGTAGTTGTTTTGTTCTTTCGGATTTTCTTTTGCTTCTTAGTGGCACCTTTGGTGGGTTTTTTAAAACTTCAACAATACATACTACGGTATTGACACAGCCTTTTGGGATAGCATTATCTTAAAACGAAAGGCAGAGGAGTCAAATTTCCAACATTCCGCGGTCACTAGGAGAACAATAGGGTTTCGAAATTATGGATCTGACCAGGAGTTATATGTTAGTGGTTCCTCCTCCCTATTGGTGATTGTCTCCCCTTCGGAGACTATAAGCTTGCTGAAGGTCTTTTGAGATGCTATTTATTTTCTGTTTCCCCTATTCACCCACTCAAAGCACATTACTGTGCTTAGGCAGAATTATCTACCACTGCAGAATATGAATGGCTTGTTTCCCCCTATTTCTTCCAATCTTAAATGACATAAGAGCAAGCTTTGTTTATACATTGAATATTTCTTGTTCAGTGATGCAACACAAAGATTGCTCTGCAAGTGCTGGTATGGTTACTCGGTACATAGCCTTGGAAATTTATTTGTTTGTGTTTATATGTATATATATATATATATATATAGAGAGAGAGGAGAGAGAGAGAGGAGGAGAGAGAGAGAGAGAGAGAGAGATAGATAGATAGTCAGGTTGGTGGGTAGGTGATAGTAGGTTTGATTAGGAGGCGTACTGTGTTCGTACTTTTTTCACACAAAGTTTGATTTCTGCAAAAACTGTAGTCTACGAGGCTTCCGGCTGAAAGTTTTTGAGAAAGGTAAGTCTCATGAAACACAAGACAGAGACTCTGCATTGCAATGGCTACAGTCAAACCTCCTGCAGACATTCCAGGCGTGGACCCTCACAATGAGACCAGACGCCTGCATGCACATGGTTATTGTCCATCCCCCCCCCCCCCCCCCCCACTACAAGACATGGACCCTCACATGAGACCAGACTCTGCATGTATGGTTATATAGTCCAACCTCCTGCTGACATACAAGGGGACCCCCCAAATGGACCACACATGTGTCCAGACTCCTGCATGCCACTGGTTATATAGTCCATCTCCTGCAGACCTACAAGACTGGACCCTCACATGAGACCAGGAATCCGGCATGCAACTCGGTTATTAATAGTCCAACATCCTGCAGACCTACAAGACTTGGACCCTCACATATGACAGATCCTTCATGCATGGCTCTAGTCCAACCTCCTGAGACATTCCAAGCATGGACCCTCACATAAGACCAGACGCCTGCATGCACTGGTTTTTATATCTACCCCTCCATTGCTCTACCAAGACATGGACCCTCACATAAGACCAGTACTCCTGCATGTACTGTATGTCCTATACTCTGCCAGGATGCAAGCAAGCGACCCTAAAGAAGATCAAACAAGATGCAAAGTTAATAAACGTACTCCAGCTTATCTTGAATACAAATGAGATATTTCCATAAAGAGGAAAAAAGCCGTTTGGGCCGTTTAGCTGTTAGTAACGGCTATTCTGGTAAACCATCGGCCATCATCTGTGACCCATAAATGAAACAAACCTACAATTTTCAGAAAGATCGGCAGATCCCCCCCCCCACCTTTCTGAGATATTCCATCAGAAGAAAAACCCTTTTTGGGCGTCATAGCCGTTAGTAACGGCCTGCCTACGGTAACATAAAAACATCAGGGCATCCATCCGTGACCCAGAATAAACATACCTCACATTGTCAGAATGATCGTGCCAAGTTACTTTCTGAAGTATATTCATAAAGAAGAATAACGTTACCGGCCGTTATGTGTAGTAACGGCTATAACGGTAAAATTAAGCATCGGGCATTCATTCGTGACACCATATGCCTATATAAGGTTTTCAGAAAGGATCGCCAGGTGACTTTCTGAGATATTCATAAAAAAAAGAAAACGTTATGGGGTAAAATATATATCGGGCCTTGAATCCGTGGACCCATAATTGAACATACCTACAAATTTCAGAAAGTTCGGCCCCTTTCGTTTTGGCTGGAGGAGTGGACACAGGTTTTGATCACCGGTCGGATGGACAGACAGACAGACAGGCAACCAGAGAAGCATTTCTTCGTGTCCATTGTAAATGTACTCCCTTTTCTTATGAGAACTGGGAGTACAAAAGAAAACGCGTTAATTCCAAAACATTTGGAACTGAGCGTGACGCAAAATCAATGCTACACATCAATTAACACTGAATAATCAAGTGGTGAGCGGCGATCAATCCTGATCAAATCAAGAGGTGAGCGGCGCATCAATCCCTCAGACAAGACCCATACATCAGACCCAGGCTTGGAGATTGGTTGGTTCAATCAGCTAGAGATGGAAAACCGCTAGCTTGTGTCATGTCTAGCAAAGACTGTAAGATGCTTTGCTGGAACAGCACTGCAAGGACACTGTTGGAAGGTGAGGGGTGTGTGTGTGTGTGTGTGTGTGTGTGTGTGTGTGTGTGTGTGTGTTGGTGTGTGCTGTGCTGTAGTTGAGGGAGGGGTGGGGGGAGAGTGGGTAGGGGGGGGGGGGGGCGGAGGGGGGAGAGGACAAGGGACAGGGGACACGTGATGGTCTGAACCACAGGATGAGTGGACTGGGAAACCAATTATCAAGATACTCGGGTACGGGGTCCACAGGCCCGACCTAGTGGACCGACAGCTTGTGTGTCGTCTGCCCCAGTGCGCGCTCACATTCACGGGGATCAGGGTACCGAACAGGAAGATCTAGTTGCCCCGAAGTGAGGAGACTGCCAGGTGGACATCCACCCCACCAAATTAAGAGTAAAGTTATGATAAAGCACCGCCGAAAAAAAAGTTAAAAAAAAATTATGATTGAAAAAAAAAACCCGTAGACAAACGATTCACAATATAATAACACGACGCGGTTTTTTTGTTTGTTTGTATTTTTTCCCGTTTTTTTTTTTTCTCCCCTCTCATTCTTGCGCCGAATTGGATCAAGTTAAAGTGAATGCTCGATCAATTTCGTTGTCCTGTATATGTGCGCATTTTTTGCCTGCTAAGAGGTCGAAACGCGTCGTGATTTTGTTTTGGTCGATTCGTTCGTCCAGTTTTTTTTTTTTTTGTTTTGTTTGTTGTTTGCGGGTGCTTCTCAATAACTCTTCAAATATGTTGTACGAAGAAGGTTTTTATTATATATATTATATATATATATACCACACATATATATAAGTATGTATGTGTGTGTGTATTATATATATATTTATATATATATATATAATATATATATAATATATATATATATTTTTATATATATTATATTTAGATATAATGGACGTAGATCACTGAAGTTCAGCAGTCCTATCTTTTTACGTGACTTTCACTGATCAGCTACTTCTAAGTTTTTCTTCAGCCGAAGTTGATAGTGGGTTTTTTTAAATGACAAAACATATTGAAAGATTGCCCCGAAAGCAGCGATCGTCATCACAATGCATTTCTTCTTTCCATAGGTCAGTGGGACATTTGTAACAAAACAGCGCCATCATCACATACGCGATTAATTACTTTTCATTTCCCCGTTACCCTGAGCGATACTTTGTCTGAAGTCGTAGCACAACATCGAATGAGGTCAACCCAGTGCAGTAGAGTGTGGCTGCTGTACGGGTTAAAAATCGTTGACAGTGAGGAACCGTCGACTGACACATAAGCTCAAGGATTCGTAGGGACAGGTGTGTGAGTTATTGAAATAATGTTCCACACACACACACACACACACATACACACAGCTCACGCGCGCACGCATACACCACACACACTCTACACACACACATACACACACAGCTCACGCACACTCACGCGCGCGCACACACACACACACCACGCACACGCACACGCACCCTCACACACACACACAACACTCACACTCGCTCTCTCTCTCTTCTCTCTCTCTCTCCTCTCTCTCTCTCACAAAAAAAACACACACACAACAAAAAAACAGCATGCACACAGAGTCACGCGCGACGCATACACACACACACACACACACACCACACACACACACACACAAACACCAAGCTCACACACACTTACACACACTCACACACGAAACACCACACACACACAACACACAAACACACACACACACAATCACACACCACACAAACACACACCACCACAACAACACACACACAAGCACACACACACACACACACCACACACACACAACACACACAGCTCACACACACACACTCACACACACCACACAAACACACCACACACACACCACCACACACACACACAGCCCGTTGCTCTTGGAAGCAAGTGGGTGGTCGACAGTACTTAAACAAGGAGTGAGAGAGATTGAGTGAGAGAGAGAGAGAGAGAGAGGACGAGTGAGAGAGGAGAGTCATTCAACAAAAATCCAGCAAGAAAGACAAGTGCCAAAACAATCAGCTTTTAAAACCCCTTCAAAGCAAGCCGGCTAAATTAGATCATCTCAGGCTTTAATAAAAAAATCCAGTCAAGCACAGATAGAAAGACAGTCAGACAGAATGTGACAAATCAAATCAAGAATCAACTCACAGCATCAATGTTGAAAGCCGAAGAATCTTCAAAATAGGGCCGGGGGGGCTTGGGGGGGGGGAAAAGGGAGATGATCAGAGGTAGAAGAAAGTCAACTGCGGCAGAAATTGGCCACCATGATGGCGTAAACCGGAGTGACGTGAAGAACGCCTGCCATGGGAGGTCGTCTGGCTTTCCTGTCAAAGGAAGATCATCTCTGATGTTTTCCTTTGCTCTCGGGTTCCCAGTATTTCCCGCGCCTGCCCTGGTCTCCCTCTGCTATTCCACAATTTTAGTCTCTGTCCTCTGTCTCTGTCTGTCTGTCTGTTCTGTCTGACTGTCTGTCTAGTCTGTCTCTCTCTCTCTCTCTCTCTCTCTCTCTTCTCTCTCTTCGTGTCTTCCTTTTTCTTTCTCACTTCTTTTTTCCGTCTCTCTTTCTCCCTTATTGCCTTTTTTACCCCCTTTTTTTTTTATTTCCCCCCCCCCCCCCCCCCCCCCCCCTGTTTTAGTTCTGTCTAAATGTCTGTTTTTTCTTTTGATTTTTTTTTTTCGTACAATTTTTTTCTATTTTCCGTTTTTCTTAAAATTTTTATATTTGTATTAATTCATTTTTTGCTCTTGTGTGTGTGTAGTCTTTGTGTTGTTCGTTTATATTTCTTTCCTTTTTAAATCATTTACAGCCTCTTTCCTTTCTTTGTTCTTCTGTTTTCTCCATGATGGTGTGTGTGTGTGTGTGTGTGTGCTCATGTGTGGTGTGTGTGTTGTGTGTGTGTGTTGTGTGTGCGTGCGTGCGAGCGTGGTGTGTGTGTTGGTGTGTGTGTGTGTGTTGTGTGTGTGTGAGTGTGTTGTGTGTGGGTGTGTGTGTGTGTGTGTGTGTGTGATGTTGTGCGTTCTGGTTGTGTGGTGCGTGCGAGCGTGCGTGTGTGTGTGTGTGTGTGTGTGTTGTGTGTGTGTGTGTGTGTGTGTGTGTGTGTGGTGTGTGGGTGTGTGTGGTGTGTGTGTGCACGCGTGTACGTGTGTGTGTGGTGCGTGCGAACGTGAGTGTGTGTGTGTGTGTGCGTGCGTGCGTGCAGTGCGTGCGTGCGTGCGTGCGTGCGTGGTTGTCGTGTGTGTGTGTGTGGGTGTGTGTGTGTGTGTGTGTGTGTTGTGCGTGTGTGTTGTGTGTGTTGCGTGTGTGTGTGTGTGTGTGTGTGTTGTGTGCTTGTGTGCATGTGCGCGCGTTGCGCGCTCACAAGCGTGTGTGTGCGTGTTGTGTGTTGCAAGTGTGAAGGTATGCCGCACGTGCGTGCATACATGCCGTGCGTGCGTGGTGTGTGTGCGTGGGTGTGTGTGCGCGAGCGCGCGCCGCACGCGCGTGTGTGTCTTGTTAGTGTGTGTGCTAATTGCATGTGTGGATGTACGCTCGACTTTATGTGGTGTGTAGTGTGTGGTGTGTGTGTGTGTGTTGTGTGCTGTGTGTGTGTGTGTGTGTGTGTGTGTGTGTATGGATGTTTGCGTGTGTGTATGTGGGCGTTCGTGTGTGTGTGTGTAGATTCGTGCGTGTGGGTGTGTGTGTGTGTCTGCCTGTCTGCCGTATTGTTCTGTTGTCGTCCCCCTTTTGTTCAGTCGGAGAAGGCTCACGCGCGAGGGCAGCGGCAACGGAAGAAGCCGCTGGTTTGACAACTGCGAAATCATATACTAAGTGGAAATCAGAGCATGTTGAACAGGGACACAAACGCTGTGCCACGTTCAAAAAAATTACCACCAAAAGAGAAAAAAAAATGCTACAAGTAGGCTGCTCGTTGCTCCTCTCTCTCTCTCTTCTCTACTCTCTCTCCTCTCTCTCTCTCCTCTCTCTCTGTCTTCCCTTCTTTCTCTCTCTGTCTCTCTCTGTCTCTCTTTCTCTCTACCCTTCTACTCTCCCTCTCTTTCTCTCTCTCTCTCTCTCTCTCTTCTCTCTACTCTCTTGTCTCTCTCTGTCTCTCTCTCGGTGTCTCTCTGCTCCTGTGTTGTGTGTGTGTGCATGTGTGTGTGTGTGTGTGTGTGTGGTGTGTGCTGTGTGTGTGTGTGTGTGTGTCTGTCTGTCTGTCTGTCTGTCAGTCTGTCTGTCAGTCTCTCTCTCGCTCTCTCTCTCTCTCTCTCTTCTCTCTCTCTCTTTCTCTCTCTGTGTTGTTTGTTGTTTAGGTCTTTACCTGTCTTTCATTATCCCCCGATCCCTCTCTCTCCTATTTTCTATCCCACTCGCACCCACCCCTCCTCGTCTCTCCTGTTTCTTTCTTTCTTTCTATTTTGTGGTTACCCTTCAAAGTAAGAGGTCTTTTGTTTTCGAAAACGTTTAACAGAAGCTGACGCGCTTCTATACAAAAACAGTATTACATTATTTTGTCTTTTATAATGCAATGAATTCATTGACGGTGAACATGGGAAACATTATTTAGGGGGTCGGGGTTCGGGGATGGGGATGTCTATGTCGAGTATTTAAAACGTGAAGTGTTTGTTTCCCTATTTCAGAGCTTTATACATAAGTCGGAAATCCATAAGACTTGAGATTACGGGGTTTTTTTTTTTATAAAGTATTGTTTTACTTTCTTGCCCACCCCCACCCCCCAACCCCACCTCCAGCTCCCCTATCCGTTTCCCTAATTGCCTTAACTCGCATCGACCTCATCCCGTACCCCTTACGCTATAAACCTTCTCCTCCTCTTCAATCATGTTGTATATATATCTTTCTATTGCTAGGCTTAAGAAAGAAAGGCAAGAAAGATAAGAAAGAAAGAAAGGGAAGAATGATAAGAAAGAAAGAAAAAGATGAAAGATAGAAAAGAAGAAAAGCCAAGAGGTCAAGAAAGAACCAGAAGAGAGGGGAATAAATTGGCACACAAAAAAACCCGAGAGAGAAAGACAGACAGCAAACAGTGAGAACGAAAGAACAAGAAAGAAAGGAATAAAAAGAAAGAAAGAGAAGACAGGAGAAGGAAAAAAGAAAGGAAGACAGAAAGCAAAATGGACGAAACAGACAGGCGACAGAAAGAAAGAAGAAAAAGAAAAGAAAGAAAGAAAGAAAAGAAAGAAAGAAAAGATTTCAGACAAAAAGAATACAAGACAGGGAAAGAAAGACAGAAGAAAGCAGAAGAAGGAAACTAAGTGAAGGAAGAAAGGAAGACGGAGGACAGGCAGGCAGACAGACAGAAAGAAAGATTAAAGACAAAAGGAATAAAAAAGACAGAGAAAGAAGAAAGAAAGAAAGAAAAAGAAAGGACAAA
Organism: Conus ventricosus; assembly: GCA_018398815.1. Taxonomy (NCBI): domain Eukaryota; kingdom Metazoa; phylum Mollusca; class Gastropoda; order Neogastropoda; family Conidae; genus Conus; species Conus ventricosus. Next base: position 54,811,534 of record CM031616.1, read on the forward strand.
AGAATAAAGACAGAGGAAAGAATGAAAGAAAAGAAAGGGCAGACAGAACCAAAAAGACAACAGAAGGATACAAAAATAGGGGGGGGGGGGGAGGGCCAGAGAAGCAAGTCACTCTAGCAAACGAGACAAGAAAAAAAAATGTCCGAAAAAAAATGAGTGTCTCACGAGCCCTCGAGGCTTTTCTTTTTATTATCTCCCCTTTTTTGTAATTTTTTTTATTTACTGTCACGTTTTCAAAAACAACGAAATTAAGACAGAGAAAGCCGACGCAACGCAAACAGTTCCCAACTTGCTTTTCTACCAGCATGAAGTAAAGAAATCCTAGCCCTAGTACCCCCCCCCCCCCCCCCCCCCCCCCCTCAACTTCCTGTCCTATCTGCAAACTCACATTGAGACAATTGAGCATATACTGAATGTGCCTTCATGTAAAACATGCCTGCTCCGGAAATCATGGGATGTATTTTGCCTGTTTCTATGATGTTAAGTTATTTTGGGATCAGTTTTAATCTTTTTGACCTTTCAATGGTAGATGAGGTAGTTATTTGTTATTTAATCTTTATTGGCTCGTTTCTTGCAACGCTCTCTCTGTGTCTCTATCTCTGTCTGTCTGTCTGTCTGTCTGTTTGTTGTCTGTCTGTCTCTCTCTCTCTCTCTCTCTTTCTCTATCTCTCTCTCTCTCTCTCTCTCTTTTCTCTTTTCTTCTTCTTCTTCTTCTTATTCCATTCGAATTTTGTTTTTTGTGACGTGTTTTGAAATTTGAGAAAAGTTGTGCTGTTTTTGAAGCTAGAGTCTATATTCATCGACTCATATTGAAAAGACTTTAAACTAACTAACTAACTATCTAACTATACTATCTAACTAACTAACTAACTAACTAACTAAACTAAACTAACTATCTAACTAACTAACTGCCACTCACATAGTTGACCAGGCGAGGTGTTCTCCATGATGCTGGACTCGATGTCTCCTTCTCCTCTCGCTGAAGTACGGGTGGGGTGGCCGGCCCGTTCCCATGACCACCACCACCAGGAGATGGAACAGATGATGCCCTGGGACACCTGCCTGACGGACAAAAGGTCATCAGACGGGGTGGACATGATTTCCAGGGTACGCCCCCCCCAGTCCCCCCCCCAAGTCCATCAAAGTCATCAATCAATCGGACATTAGAGCTGATCAGTAGCTCAAGTAAGCATGATTTTATAATTACTTATTCGGTGATAAAAATCAACTAATCACAAATTCTAAGTCATTCAATTAATCGGTCATTAGGTCAGATCTAATCGTCAGTCATGCATGATCTTTTACTTGCAAATCGGTGAGCGATCGATCAGTGGCACGTATTTCTTTTCTCTCTATTCTCTCTCTTTTTTTTAAAACCCTAGGGGATCGTCTTATGCAGTCCTGAGTTTTTCAGGCTTCTCTCCTGGTTTTCTCTAGGTTATCTGGACTTTCCCCGGCGGTCTTTCAACATACTGAAAGCACTAATATTTCGCTCAATGGTGGAAATCCTCCCCCTCCCCCTCCTCCCCACCCCAACCCCCACCCCCCGTCTAAAAGGTAAACTTCCCCATATCTTAACACTTTTTTTTCACATCCAAAAGGTAAAAGTGAGCACCCAAGGGCAAAAGTTCCCCCTTTTGAATGTATTAGCTCTCCAGGCTTTGAGGGAAGAACTCAACATCCCAAATAGTGGAAACGTCATCTTGTATGCTGACTTCCACGCCCTAACCACACCACACACACACACACACACCCACACACACACACACACACACACACACAAAACAAAACCCACCTCGCGCACACGACGCGCGCTCTTACACAAAAACACAAACACAAACCACACAAAACCAGACAACCAACACACACAAACAAACAAACACACACAAACACCACTCAAGACACGCGCGCGCAAAAAACAAAAAAAACAAAAACAAACAAAACAAAAAACACAAGCAAAAAAATAAAATGAAGGAAGGAAAAAGAAAGAAGACGAAAAAAAGAAAAACGTAAATCGCATAGGCCGACACAAACGGACAGGTAAAATGGTTACTACAATTCAATCCTATTGTTCACCGTTCTCTATATCACACGTCCAGAGAAAGCATGAAGTGATTGGGAGTTTTCTCCGTTCAATTCGTTTTGGGCGGATACAAAAGAAACAGAGTCGCGTGACATTATTTGAAATGATTTGGCGCTCGTGGAGAATAGGTTAAAGGCGGAGATAATGTTATTAAACAAACTCTCTCTCTCTCTCTCTCTCCTCTCTCTCTCTTCTCTTCTAGCACAACTCTGCCTGAACAATTATAGCAGCTAAGGAAATAGCTTCTTCACGGGCCATTTGGATTAAATGCTAGGCCGAAAGCGATCTTCTTACGGCAAAGTAATCCATGATTTCTTCTGATGTCTTTTTGCGCTTAGAATAATCCACAAAAAGTCTTAATAGAACACACATGCGTTCATACCTTCCCCTTCTTTCTCCCACTCCCTATAACCTCCTATCTTCATTCCTCTGCACTCCTTGTCTCCCCCCCCCCCTTCCCCCTTTAATCGCTATTATCCCCTTTCTCTTTAACCCTTTTGCTTCCCTCCCACGAAACATTCAACCCCAGATCCGCACGTTCGGTTAAAGCTTAGAAATGAGGTATCTGCCACGTTTTCTCCATACACCCCCTTGGTCATTACGGCTTCAGAGGCTTAGGCTCTGTGGTGTAAGCGTATGTGCACTACACCGATCGACTGTAACGCCTGTTGGATGAAAGGAAAAAAAGATACGGACCACACACACGGAAAACAAGTCTCGTAACAAAATCGTGGTGGGTTAATGGACATTGAAAGGGTTAAGTTTACAGTCCTATGATGTAATGGCTCTTGGGTCAGTGAAGTGTCGTCAGAGCTGTCAACGTGTGTCTGGTTTTGACACGGCCATCATGGAAAACGGTGCCCATCTCTCTCCTTCCACTGCCTTAACTCTCAACAGTTTTTGATTATCTTTTTCATCTTTCCTTAGCAATACACTATGCACATAACACTAATATTTCTGATTTCCCCCCCCCCCCCCCCCCCTTGGTAAATGCATTTGTTTAGGTTTGTTTTCGTAAACTGTTACTTTAATAACGAATAAAATTTGTCTTTAAATGTGATAGTTTTTTTTTTTTTTAGAAAATCATTCGATGATCCATGATCAAAAATCAAGGGAAAGAACTGCAGGGAGTTAACCTCCCTTGACCCATTACCGCCGGTGGACAGAGAGGTTTACAAGTCACCACCCTACAACTGGCTTGAAAGAAGAGATTCAACTTTACAGCACGCGCTCCGACCACGTGACAACAGGCTCTCTGATGGAGTGTCCGAGGCGCGGCCAAAGGGAGACAATCGGCTTTAAAACGAGCTAATCATAAATTATGCAAATGACTCAGCACTGCCAGTTTTCTCCCCTGCTTTCTCCTACACAATCGCCATTTGTAAAGGTTTTAAGGTGGAAAAAACATAAAGCAGAAAAAAGACCAAACCCAAACAGCTATTCAAAGCAGTGCAATGAAATGATTAGTAACATAGAGAGAACTTCAGCACGGGAGAAAGATTAGCGTTTTGCTGCCACATTTTTCTGCTTAGTGACTGTGATCGAATCTGGATCAGACGTCATTGTGGACGGAAGTGAAGCAAACCAGCCGGCAGGGGAGGGGGGGAAGAGGGGGGGGGGGGGGGGGGGGGGCGGGCAAAAATGCTGACAAGTCTTGCTACCAATCAGAAAGAAGATACATCTAGGTCTTGGAGACCATACCGGCTGGCCGTCATCAGAAACGATCTCCCTCTCGAGGGGAGGAGAGGAGAACCAATCAGGTTTTGAAATATAGGTATGTGACCAGGAGTTATATGTTAGTGAGTTTCCTCCCCATTGGAGATTGTCTCCCCTTGGAGACTATTATCTACTACTGCAGATATGAATGCTTATCTCCCCCTATTTCTTCAATCTAAGACATAAGAGCAAGCTTTGTTTGTATATGAATATTTCTTCTCAAAATGAGCCTTCAGCAAGCTTATAGTCTCCAAGGGGGAGGAGAGGAGAAACAATCAGGTTTCGAAATATAGGTATCTGACCAGGAGTTATAAGTTGGCGAGTTTCCTCCCATTGGAAATTGTCTCCCCCTTGGAGACTATAAGCTTGCTGAAGGCTCATTTTGAGAAGCATTTATTATTCCCCATTCACCCACTCAAGCACATACTGTTAGTTAGGCAGAATTATCTACTACTGCAGATATGAATACTTATCTCCCCCTATTTCTTCAATCTAAGACATAAGAGCAAGCTTTGTTTATAATTGAATATTTCTTGCAGTCATTGCAACACCAAGCTGCTCTGTAAGTTGCTGGAATGGTGCTCGGTACTTGTCCTTGGAATTTATATTAGTTTATTGTAATTTAGTCTCTTGCAGATTCATTCCAAACTGGCCCTCAGCACTTGTGTCTTAAGAGGTTATCGTTTTATATTTTCTACATTTCACAAGAAAATGTAGCTTGTTTTGTTCTTTCATGATTTTCTTTTGCTTCTTAGGTGGCACCTTTGGTTGGTTTTTTGAAAACTCAACAAGCATACTACGGTATTGCACACCAGCCTTTTTCTGGGATTGCATTCTTCTTAAAAACCGAAAAGGCAGAGGAGCCAAGTTACTACTTTCCGCGGTCACTGAAGAGAAACAATCAGGTTTCGAAATATTGGTTGTCAACCAGGAGTTATATGTTAGTGAGTTTCCAACCCATTGGAGATCGTCTCCCCCTCGGAGACCATAAGCTTGCTGAAGGCTCATTTTAAGAAGCATTTGTTTTCCTCTTTGCTTTTCCCCATTCACCCACTCAAGCACATACTGTTAGTTAGGCAGAATTATCTACCACTGCAGATATGAATGCTTATCTTCCCCCTATTTCTTCAATCT
>CM031616.1:54818966-54821466 GCA_018398815.1 Conus ventricosus
GCGTGCGTGTGCATGTGTGTGTGTGTTGGGGGTTGTGAGGGAGGGTATGGGTGGGTGGGTGGGGGGGGGGGGGGACTATCTGACGTGCCGAATCTGTCATATCATTCCCCTACTCCACAGCTTTGTATTTGAGGGCAGATGATCATTGATGTGATGATGACTTTGATACCAGCACCATCTTTCGGAAGACAAGGCCGATCTGGGCCGTTGGCATGGATGACACGCACACAGATCGCAGGCACCGAAAGAATGAAAAAATAACCGAAAATCTGAGTAACTGATTTTCGACTGAATGACACGGGAAACGACAGAATGTAGGGCTTTGCAGGAAGATCTTGAGTCAGCTCTACCCGGGTAGGCAGCTGGTTGTGTGAACGAGAGCGTGGAGTGTAAGGCGCTTACAGCTTGGTGTCTAAGCGAGGATAGAGGTTATATAAATACTATTGACAATTTGAAAAAAAACCCAACAACAACAGTGACAGTGGGCAACGCGAAGGAGAGATTGTCAGCTTTGGTGTAAAGTAATAAGAACTGATTACACTTACACGATACGGCCAGTTGTTCTCTTTTGCCTTCCGCTAAAAGCTATTCATAGGGGGTTCGTTTACAACAACAACAACAACACAAAAAAGACAAAAAGAAAGAAATAAAAAGCATCGAAGAGCAGCTATTCAAAGCAGTGTACAGAATTTTCACAACTAATGAATAAAATATGCAGAACTTCAGCAACGAAGAAGGTTGTCTTTTCTGCTATGTTTGACTGCTTTTTGATTGCGAGAAACCTCCGTAGGTTGCCTTTTTATTTATTTATTTATTTATTTATTTTTATTTTTATTTTTTTATTTTATTTTTTTTTGCATGAGTCAAGGTTAATGAGTTGAATAGGGAACAACAGTCGTAGGCGTTAGCGCGCCTGAGCGCTCGGGGGGGGGGGGGGGGGGGGGGGGGGAAGAGAGAGGAGAGAGAGAGAGAGAGAGAGAGAGGAGAGAGAGAGAGAGAGAGAGAGAGAGAGACAGACAGACAGACAGACAGACAGACGGGCAGCAGACAAAGACTGAAAGACACAGACAATACGACCAAAGACAGTTTGAGAGAGGTAGAACAGAGAGAGACGGGGGGTGGGGGTGGGGGGGGGGGCAGAAGACAGAGAGAGAGATACAGACAGAGAGAAGAGAGAGGAGAGAGAGAGAGAGAGAGAGAGAGAGAGAGAGAGAGAGAGAGAGAGAGAGAGAGACAGAGACAGAGACAGAGAGACAGAGAGAGGAGAGAGAAAGCGAGAGTGGGGAAGGGGCCGGGGAAGTGGGTGAAGCTTAGGAAGAGAGAGGAAGAAGGGGCGGCGGAGTGGAGATCGCAGAAAAAAAAAAAAAGCAATGACCGAAAACAGGCTCTGTCCACTAGAGTCTTGTCCATCTGACTGATGCGTTGGACGACGCGCGCGGCCTGCATACAAACGGAGGCTGCAGCACGTCCAACTGCTTGAACTCTTCTCACAGGCACGACCAGTCAGGACGACAGACAGACAGACACGACTGTACTGGCAGTGATACAGACTCTCTCTCTCTCTGCATGGATGTGCCAGACAGGAAACCAGAGCAGAGACCGGAAGCGGATGTTGTGTGACGTCAAATCCCGTCTCCTTCCTCTTGTTAGCTTTGTCTCGATAAGCCGAGACTGTGGATTGATTTCCCTCATTCTGTGCACCAGAGGAACTGACTGTTTATGATGTGTAGCCAAGCAACATGGCAGCTCGTAGCTGGAAATGATTTTCTTGACGACTTCTGGCCATTACACACACCATCTATCTTTTCCGTGCGGAAGATAAAATGGGTTTTAAAACGGAAAGTCATTGGTACAGAAATTCCTTTGTCTTTTGATATCTCTTGTGTCTCTTATATAAACATAATATACTGATCTACCATGCTATACTGATCTACCATATCATACTGATCTATATCGATCGATCATATTATACTGATCTACCATAGTGCACCAATCTACTATAATTATTATACGATCTACCATATCGTACCGAACTATCATATCATACGATCTCTACCGATCGGGCATATTATATTGACTTACCACAGTAAACCAATCTACCATATCACACCGATCTATACTGATTTACCACATTATACCGATCTACCATATAATACCGAACTACCATATTATACGGATCTACCATTTTATACCGAACTGTTCCGATCTACCATATTATAAGATGTACCATATTCTACCGATCTACGATCTCATACCGATCTACCATATCATACGATCTACCATGTTATATCGATCTACTATTACAATACCGATCTACCATATTATATCGATCTACTTTTAATTTACCGACCTACCCTATTACACCGATCTACCGTATTGTATCGATCCACTATTATTATACCGATCTACCGTAGTGTACCGATCTACAGGTACCCAGAGCAGCGAACGAAAGCGGAAGTGGTGTCACGTCATATCCGGTCACCTGCTTTTCAGCGCAGGC
>CM031616.1:54828966-54831466 GCA_018398815.1 Conus ventricosus
TTTTGTTGTGTATGGATAATAGATTGTATTATTTCCATCTGCAGGAACTCTACCGAAATAGCAGACAGTCCTGCAAAAGAAGGAGCAAATAGAAACGCTTAAAATTTAATACAAGAATCCCTTAGATTTGTCCACTTGTGAATTAATCCAAATTATGATATATATATATTTTATATATATATATAATATATATTTATATATATATATATATATATATTCAATTATAAACAAAGCTTGCTCTTATGTCTTAGATTGAAAAATAGGGGAGATAAGCATTCATATCTGCAGTGGTAGATAATTCTGCCTAACTAACAGTATGTGCTTACGTGGGTGAATGCGGAAAAATAAAATAAATGCTTCTCAAAATAAGCCTTCAGCAAGCTTATAGTCCCCAAGGGGAAGACAATCTCCGATGGGAAGGAAGCTCACTAACATATAACTCCTGGTCAGATACCGATATTTCGAAACCTGATTGTTTCTCCTCAGTAACCGCGGAAAGTGGTAATTTGACTCCTCTGCCTTTTCGGGTTTAAGAAGAATGCTATCCCAGAAAAGGCTGGTGTGCAATACCGTAGTATGTTTGTTGAGTTTTCAAAAAAGCAACCAAAGGTGCCACCTAAGAAGCAAAAGGAAATCACGAAGGAACAAAACAAGCTACATTTTCTTGTGAAAAGTAGAAAATATAAAAAGATAACCTCTTAAGACACAAGTGCTGAGGGCCAGTTCTTGGAATGAATCCACAAGGGACTAAATTATAATAAACTAATAAATTCCAAGGATAAGTACCGAGCACCATTCCAGCAACTTACAGAGCAGCTTGGTGTTGCAATGACTGCAAGAAATATTCAATTATAAACAAAGCTTGCTCTTATGTCTTAGATTGAAGAAATAGGGGGAGATAAGCATTCATATCTGCAGTGGTAGATAATTCTGCCTAACTAACAGAATGTATATTTATATATATACAAAAGCAGAATTTTAGCTTAAAAAAATATCTAGTTTACCACCATGCCCAAGGCACATGATTAGATTATTGAATAGATTAGGGCTGAATACTTGGAACACTAAATATTCTCATGGTATTCCTTTTGTCTGTTTGAATGCTCAGTGTTGACCTCACTCTATAAGGAAAAATCTATTGAGGTGAATAATATTGATAATGTCAATACTGTTTTATACGATTCATAATGTGGCTGAATTTGCCAGTGTCATTTCGCAGTCACAGGTTGCAATTTTTTTAAAATAAAGATCAACAATTTTGTGTATATCTAGGGTATTTCACTTACGTAAATATACATATATCAGACGAGGGTTTGAAAGTAATAACATGGATGGTAAGTTGAGTGTGAAGGTTTTTTTTTCATCTTTAAGTGTCTAATATCATCTGGCGATGAAAAGACATTAAATAAACCACTGAACTGATCTACTGGAAGTGTTTAGTAGCCTTCAAATAACGTCTTATATCTTCTTTTTGTTGTTGTTGAAATTTTCCTGTTCATATGGATAGCAGAAACCTTGTTGCAACACATTGGAAGTTTATGACTCTTTCGTGAGTATCTGTTTGTTTGTTTTTAATATACCATTTCTCAGTTTGTTTGTTTGTTTTATCACGTCTCTGCTCCCAAATATTTATCTATTTTGAAAATCTACACAGAAAAATACTGACGCAGCATTCTCTCCTCCAGAAATTTGACAATTTCTTGCAATGTTTGTGCAAATAGTACGGAATATGTTGCGATTGCTGTATTGTTTCGGTGGATTACGCACGGAAATGTTACAACATTACATTTTTAGCGGATAACGAATAACGCTCCTAAATTTTGTGAAAGTGCGTGCGTGCGTGCGTGCGTGCGTGCGTGTGTGTATGTGTGTGTGTGTGTGTGCGTGCGTGTGTGTGTGTGTGTGTGTGTGTGTGTGTGTGTGTGTGTGCGTGGGTGCGTGCGTGCGTGCGTGCGTGCGTGCGTGCGTGCGCGTGCGTGCGTGTGTGTGTGGTAAACACTCCTACATTGTTACATTTTACGTTGCAGCGCACCCCCAGACCACGCACACGTTAAGTTGGACAGCGAAACACGGCCTGTTTGTAAGCTCAGTACACGACCATGGAGTGACGCATTCAACATCCTTTACAACATTATCTTCTCTTTTTTTTAAAATGTGGGTGTAAAGAGGGAAAAGGGAGGGAACTCCTGCATGGCTGCCGATAACACGGACACAAAAGACGTGAAAGTCGACATAGAAGCCAGGTCGTGCGTTTACTGACAGGCGGAGCTGTGATCAATGTCTCCTGTGTCAGTGTGTGGTGGGAGGAAGGCGAGACGACCGGTGCAGCTGTACCAGATACCTTTTACTGATGCTGTCTACAGGGAAGATTAAAAAGCTGCTGGCGTCTACGTTTAGACGACAGTGAAGAATGGTGACTTTGGGGCGACAACTGTTTAGCTTCCCCATCACGCCCCAATCTCTCTCTCTCTCTCTCTCTCTCTCTCTCTCTCTCTCTCTC
>CM031616.1:54841466-54848966 GCA_018398815.1 Conus ventricosus
TAAAACCCAAAGAGGGAAAAAAGAGGTTTTCTAAAGACCAAAGAGAAAAAAAGAGGTTTTGTCAAACCCAAAGAGAAAAAAAGAGGTTTTGTAAAACCCAGAGAAAAAAAAGGTTTTGTAAAACCCAAAGAGAAAAAAAAAGAGGTTTTGTAAAACCCAAAGAGAAAAAAAGAGGTTTTGTAAAACCCAAAGGGAAAAAAAAGTTGTGTAAAACCAAAAGAAAAAGAAAAGGGTTTTGTGAAAACCAAAGAGAAAAAAAGAGTGTTTTCCAACACCCAAAGGAAAGAAAAAGAGGCCGTTGTGTTAATCAAAGAGAAAGAAAAACGTTTTGTAAAACCCGAAGAGGTAAAAAAGAGGTGTTCTAAAACCCAAAGAGGAAAAAAAAGGTTTTCTAAAATCAAAGGGAAAAAGGTTGAGTAAAACCAAAGAGAAAACAAAAAGGTTTTGTAAACCCAAAGAGGAAAAAACAGGTTTTGTAAAACCCAGAGAGGACAAAAAAAAGAGGTTGTGTAAAATAAAAAAGAAAGAAAAAGGTGTTGTAAAACCCATGAGGAAAAAAAAGAGGTTGTGTAAAATAAAAAAAGAAAGAAAAAGGTGTTGTAAAACCCGTACAGGAAAAACAGAGGTTTTGTAAAACCCAAAGAAGAAAGAAAAGGTTTTCTGAAACCCAAAGAGGAAAAAAGAGGTTTTCTAAAACCCAAAGAGGAAATCAGAAGATTTCTGAAACCCAAAGAAGAAAGAAGAGGTTTTCTGAAATCCAAAGAGGAAAAAAGGGTTTTTCTGAAACCCAAAGAGAAAAAAAAAGAGATTTGTTTAACCAGAGATTTAGTGTAGTTTTTTTTTCGTGTTTTTTTTTTCCACATCCAAGGCAGTGCTAGTGTCATTTGGGGCTAAGCTGCTGGCAGCCCTAACTTGAGCTGATCCTAAATGAAGCAGCATTACGACCTAGGCACATTCCCCTGCAAGACATGCACGAAGTGTGTGGTACGAGTGGCATTTTATTGTATTCTATTGTGCTGTCTTCACTGTACTGTGCTAATTGTACTGTCTCTCCGCCACCCACCCACCCCCCCATCTCTATCCAGCTCTCTCATTATGTATTATGTTGTATTTCGTTGTACAATGATGTATTGCGTTCATTGTACTGTGTCGTGTTGTGCGGTATTGAATTCTGTGATGTCGTAATGTTTGGGGTTTATTGTACTTTGTTGTATTGTGCTATATTGTGTTTTATTATATTTTGAAGTATTGTGCTCATAGAGCTGTGTTACATCGTGCTATGTTGTGTTTCATTGCCTTCTGGTGTGTTGTGTTCATTGTACAGTGTTGTATTGTACTATAGTTCACTGTATCATTTACTGTGTTCATTGTGTGTCATGTAGTACTTCGTTGTATTTCATTGCATTGTGGCGCGTTGTGTTCATTGCATTTCATATCATTGTACTGTGTTATATTGTACTATGTCGTACTTGACTGCATGGTGATACGTTGCGTCCATCACACGGTGCTGTATTGCACAGTATTGTATGATATTGTCATGTGCTGTATCCATTGCAGTGAGCTGCGTGACAGTTGGGTCCAATCACAGGCATGTAAAGACACCCAAAGCAATCCACTTCATTCCTCGCAATGACGGGAACGTATCATACTCCCCCCCCCCCCCCACCCCACCCCACGCGCTCAATGCTACCATTGCAAAATACTCCCCCTGTCCAACGTCCCCCCGGCTCGGTATCCCCCTTCCCCTTCTTTGATATCCCTCCTGCTCAATACCAATATCCCCACCCCCGTCCACAACAGAAAGCAACTTTTTTTTGGGGGGGTGGGGGGTTGGGGGGGGAGGGGGGAGGGGCGCGAAAGGAAATCTTTCCCATACCACAGCTAGAGAATGCGCGCACACATGAAGATCATTAGGTTTCAAAACGGAGTGACTGATCGCGGAAAATGAAGCAAAATTTAGAAAGAGAGGGGGTTAGTTACTGCCAAGGACATAGACACACAAAGTACAGGAAACGACGCAATGCATTTCGACCTCCTGGGTCTTCTTCAAGCAAAAATAATTAATATTTAGGACAGTGAAAACAAAGAACGAGTAACCACTTATCTTCTCATGCTGGGCACACCGGTAAAGTGGTTTCTCGTTCTTCGTTTCACTGTCCTAAATGTTTTTTTTGTTTTTTTGCCTGAAGAAAACCCAAGAGGTCGAAATGCATTGTGTCTTGTCCTGTACTTTGTCTATGTCCTTGGCGGTAACCAAACCCCTCTCTTTCTAAGTTATACATGTATCAGGCCAAAAGATAAGGGGAGGAGGAAGGCGTACTATCGGGTCGGGGGAGCATCGAACAGGGGTAGTATTGAGCAGGGATCTGTTGTTTTGGGGAATATTGCTGCCCCCGTATTAACAGATGCTGTCGGAACGTTGCGCGCAAAACAGTCTATGTTACGTGGAGCAAGCACCATTTGTTTTGAAGAAAACTGAGACCATTGCAAATTCTGGGAAGGGAGAGTGAGGGAATGGAAGGAAGGGCGGGGGGGGGGGGGGGGGGGGGGGGGATGTAAAATATACTGTCGCATATTTTTGTGCCCTTTAATGAATGAAATTCAAAACGGTATTCTGTAACATTTTACAGTCAAGCTGATATTCTAGAACGTCCCAGCGACTTAGGACCTAAAGTTCTTAGAGATTGTGCGTGGTTCGTGAAGCTAAGTGTTTGCCATGTCATCAGCAAGTGTTAACTTGCTGGTTGGACTCTATGTTGCGTCGTCATTGGGGGGTAGGGGGGGGGAGGGGGGGGGGGGGAGAGGAGGGGTGCGTTCTCTGTGTACTGCTGATGTTGGATTAGTGCAGGTACACCACCGAGTACTCTGCAGCAGTGCAGTGTCTCCGTCAGTGGGTTGCCTCGTGGTAGATTACATGATTCTCACAGCAGATGCTGGGCTGTGTTGCAGTTGACATGACTTCTCACAGCAGATGACTGGCGCTGTGTCTGCAGTTGACACTGACTTCTCACAGCAGATGACTGGCGCTGTGTCTGCAGTTGACATTGACTTCTCACAGCAGATGACTGGCGCTGTGTCTGCAGTTGACACTGACTTCTCACAGCAGATGACTGGCGCTGTGTCTGCAGTTGACACTGACTTCTCACAGCAGATGATGGCGCTGTGTCTGCGTTGACATTGACTTCTCACAGCAGATGACTGGCGCTGTGTCTCAGTTGACATTGACTTCTCACAGCAGATGACTGGCGCTGTGTCTGCAGTTGACATTGACTTCTCACAGCAGATGACTGGCGCTGTGTCGCAGTTGACACTGACTTCTCACAGCAGATGACTGGCGCTGTGTCTGCAGTTGACATTGACTTCTCACAGCAGATGACTGGCGCTGTGTCTGCAGTTGACACTGACTTCTCACAGCAGATGACTGGCGCTGTGTCTGCAGTTGACATGACTTCTCACAGCAGATGACTGGCGCTGTGTCTGCAGTTACATGACTTCTCACAGCAGATGACTGGCTGGCGCAAATGCTAACGTCTGCGCTGCAGCCGGACATGACAGGATGTCACATGACAGGATATAACAGATTGACATGACATGACATGACAGGATTGACTGTGGTTGGACATGACAGGAAGGAAATAAAAGTGCACAAATATAGAAATAAAAGTACACAAATATAGAATAAAAGTACACACATATAGAAATAAAGTACACAAATATAGAAATAAAAGTACACAAATATAGAATAAAAGTACACAAATATAGAAATAAAATTACAAAGTATGAAATAAAAGTACACAACATATAGAAATAAAGTACAAATATAGAAATAAAAGTACACAAATATAGAAATAAAAGTACACAAACAAATAGATGAAATAAATTCAGCATCCTTCAGTGAGTGTTGCATGGGGTCTGTTGGTTTCTGACCTGTCGGAAGAATATTAGGAATAAGAAGTGTTTACATGGCGCCTATCCTCGCTTCCAGACCAAGCACTATCCACTCTGTCGCCCACACATCGGTCCGTCCACCTGGGTGCGGCCGACTGAAGACCTAGCTGCCTGCGCGCGCTCCGTTCAGTCCTTTACCGTGTGGTTCCACATTTGTAGTATCTGTCTTTTGTTTGTTTTTGTTTTATTTACACGACTTTCAGCTCGGTAAAAAACGTGCTGTCATATTTTGCCAGAACGGTTTTAAATCTCTCTCTCTCTCTCCTCTCTCTTCTCTCTCTCTCTCTCTCTCCTCTCTCTCTCTCTCTCTCTCTCTCTCTCTCTGTCTCGTGTGCATGGGGAGTGGAGGAGGGGTGGGTGGTGGTTAATGGGTGTGGGGGAATGGATGCGGGTGTGTGTGTGTGTGTGTGTGTGTGTGTGTGTGTGTGTGTGTGTGTGTGTGTGTGATTTGTGTCTGTGTGTGCATGTGCGTTGTGTGCATGTGGTTGCGTGGCTGTGCGTTGTGTGTGTGTGTGTGTGTGTGTGTGTGTGTGTGTGTGTGGTGTGTGTGTGTGTGTGTGGTGCGTGTGTGTGTGTGTGTGTGGCGTGCGAGCGGTGTGTGTTGTGTGTGTGTGTGTGTGTGTGTGTGTGTTGTGTGTTTGCGGCGCGTGCATGTGAACTTGTAGTGCTGAAGTGTGTCGAATACTGCGTGACTGTGAGTGCTCAAGTTACCAGTGTGTGGGGGCGTTCGGGTGCAGTTAACCGTAGAGAGCAATGCCGACCACACATCAAACAAAGGCCAGGGGAGATGAGTCAATAATGGATACGGGATGCAAGAGCAATATTCAGGGGGTGTCTGTTTGCCTGTTTATTCTCCGCCGATCACCATTAGCACGTGGGTAAAATGAGTGCGATACGGTAGAAATAGCTTTTGTGTCTTTGCCCCCCCCCCCCCCCCCCCCCCCTCTACAAGTTACAGAAACGGATCGATCAAACTATCATCGCTGATAACTTGAAGCTTGTTTGAAACAGAATTATTCAGCCATTGTCAGACACTTACGTTATCACCCTTTTAGGCGTCATACGAGTCACACGAACGTAATCTTAATTTGATCGTAAACTATATTATTTTGGTCCGGATTGATTTTGGGAGGGCTTATGACTTAACTACTAAAAATTTAAAAAAGCGAAAAGAGCAATAGCATGTAAAGTATAGCAGTGTACCATGAATGTATGGAAGAACGTCAAAGCGTGAGTAAGATCCGTGAGAGAACCTACGCAATGAACATATGTGCAAAAGACATGAAACAGGGAGATTTCTGTAGTCATGTTCTTTTCTGTTCATAATCATGCCACATTTAGAAAGATTGGCAAATAGGAAAGCACGAAGAAGCGGCCTTTCTCCCGATTTGATGGAATCTTGCTTTTAGCCGATGACGTTGCTTTGTTATCCGAAACTATCTGGCCTCCGAACCGAGTAAATGTTCTGTAAAAGTTCAGCTTAGATGAATAAAAAAAAAAAGGCACAACTGTGGACTTGAGAAACTGCAGATACTTGGCACAGAAAGACACATCATTTCTGAAGGGAGATGATGGCTTTCGTGAAATAATTCTCTGCTTGTCTAAACTGCACGCTGTTTTTCAGGTCTGGTAAGTGTAGCAAACAAGCAAAGTTCTAGTGAGTGAATCAAATATGCCTTACCCTGCGTCATACACAAATCACACATTTTGAATATTGACAATTCCCTGGCATAATTCTCTCTTTTCTTTTCATGCTCATTTTCAACTCAGAGAGAGAGAGAGAGAGAGAGAGAGAGAGAGAGAGAGAGAGAGAGAGAGAGAGAGAGAGAGAGAGAGAGAGAGTGAGAGAACTAGAGACAGACAGACAGAGAAAGAGAGAGAGACAGACAGACAGAGACAAAGACCGAGACAAAGACTGAGAAACAGACAAACAGATAGCCAGACAGAGAGAGAGAGAACATATGGGGATTGGGAGTGGAAGGGGGTAGGGCAAATAGTAAAATGTGAGAAGTAGAGCAATGGGATACATGCTGAAGCTGGAACTCTGAAAAGGAATAATAGTGAGAAAAAAGAAATGAAAAATGTAGCACCACGGACACCTAATACACAAAGGGTGGAACCATTAACCAGTGCATCGCTATTCCACCTAACAGACACTGGAACAATGATGGGCTACAACACCTAGTCACGTGACCTGTTAGTAGGTAGTCCAGACTGGAAGTAGGCACTGGCAATCTGTGTGATGATGCCTCCCACCCTCCTTCCCCTTCTCCACTTTTCCACTACCCATTCCTCCCCTCCTCTTGACACACACACACACACACACACACACCACACACACACACACACACACACACACACACGCGCGGCGCGCGCGCGTCGCGCGCCACGCACACACACACACACACACACATACATACGCGCGCGCTTGCGCATGCTGGACAACACACACACTCTCTTTCTCTCTCTCTCTAATTCTTGTGTGTGTGTGTGTGTGTGTGTGTGTGTGTGTGTGTGTGTGTGTGTGTGTGTGTGTGTGTGTGTGTGTGTGTGTCGTGCCGCGCGTTAGAGCGTGTGTGTGTGACTGTTGTGTGCACACACTCCCAAGTACAAGCTAGCGGCACGTGCATTTGAACGTGTACTTTGTATATTACTCTGCGTGACTGGTGCTTAAGGTTACCAGTGTGTGTGTGTGGGCGTTTGAGTGCAGTTAACCACACAGGACAATTCCGACCACAACATCAAACAAAGGCCCACGGGAGATGAGTCAATAATGGATACGCTGATGCAAGAGCAATATTCAGGGGGTGTCTGTTTGCCTGTTTATTCTCCGCGCGATCACCATTAGCACGCGGGTAAAATGAGTGTGTTACGGTAGAAATAGCTTCCGTGTCTTTGTCTCTCCCCCTCTGCAAGTTACAGAAACGGGTCGATCAAACTATCATCGCTGATAAACTTGAAGCTTGTTTCAAACTGAATTGTTGAGCTGTCGTCAGACACTTACATTATCACCCTTTTAGGCGTCATACGAGTCACACGAACGTAATCTTCATTTGATCATAAACTTTATTTGGTCTCTATTGATTTTGAGAAGGCTTATAACTTAAGTTTCAGAAATTAAAAAAGCGAAACAACATAATAGGTAAGCTATGTCAGTTTACCATAAATGTAAGGAAGAACGTCAAAGCGAGCATAAGATCCATGAGAGAACCTACGCAATGAACATATTTGCAAAGGATATCAAACAAGGAGATTTCTGTAGTCATGTTCTTTTCTGTTCATAATCATGCCACATTTAGAAAGATGGGCAAAAGGAAAGCACGAAGCAGCGGCACTTTCTCCGATTTGATGGAATCTTGCTTTAGCCGATGATGTTGCTTTGTTTCTGGCCTCCGAACCGAGTTAAATGTTCTGTAAAAGTTCAGCTTAAATAAATTAAAAGGCACAACTGGTCCTGAGAAAGGGCAGATACTTGGCACAGAAAGACATAACATTTCTGAAGGTAAATGATGGCTTTTGTGAAATAATTTCCTGCTCGTTGAAACTGCAGCT
>CM031616.1:54851466-54853966 GCA_018398815.1 Conus ventricosus
CAGATGGTGAGGGGGGTCGGGGGGGGTCAACAGAGACAGGGGGGTGAACAGAGGCAGGGAGTCAACAGCAGGCAAGCGGGGTCAACAGGGCGGGGGGGTCAACAGAGGCATGGAGGTCAACAGGGCAGGGGGTCAACAGAGGCAGGGATGTCAACAGGGGCAGGGGATCAACAGAGGCAGGGGGTCAACAGAGGCAGGGGGTCAACAGGGCAGGGGGGTCAACAGAGGCAGGGAGGTCAACAGAGGCAGGGAGGTCAACAGAGGCAGGAGGTCAACAGAGGCAGGGGGTCAACAGAGGCAGGGGGTCAACAGAGGCAGGGGGTTAACAGAGGCAGGGAGGTCAACAGAGGTAGGGGGTCAACAGAGGCAGGGGGGTCAACAGAGGTAGGGGTCAACAGAGGCAGGGAGGTCATCAGGGGCAGAGAGGTCAACAGAGGCAAGGAGGTCAACAGAGGCAGGGAGGTCAACAGGGGCAGGGGGATCAACAGAGGCAGGGAGGTCAACAGTCAACAGTGGCAGGGAGGTCAACAGAGGCAGGAGGTCAACAGAGGCAGGGAGGTCAACAGTCAACAGTGGCAGGGAGGTCAACAGAGGAGGAGGTCAACAGAGGCAGGGAGGTCAACAGAGGCAGGGGGGGTCAACAGATGCAGGGGGGTCAACAGAGGCAGCAGGGTCAACAGAGGCAGGGAGGTCAACAGAGGCAGGAGGTCAACAAAGGCAGGGAGGTCAACAGAGGCAGGGAGGTCAACAGAGTTCAGTTCAGTTAAGTTTCATCAAGGAGGCGTCACTGTGTGTGGACTAGTCCATATACGCTACACCACATCCGCTAAGCTTTGAGACCACGCTACACATGATTTGAAGCTGATGGATAAATGAATTAACAACAAAGATGAGACAATTGAAGAAATCAACAGAGACAAGGGGGTCAACAGAGGCGGGGGGGGGTGGGGGGGGTCAACAGAGGCAGAGGGGTCAACAGAGGCAGGGGGGTCAACAGAGCAGCGGGGGTCAACAGAGGCAGGGGAGGCAACAGAGGCAGGGGGGTCAACAGAGGCAGGGGGTCAACAGAGGCAGGGGGGGTCAACAGAGGCAGGGGCGTCAACAGGGGCAGGGGACCAACAGAGGCAGGGGGGTCAACAGAGGCAGGGAGGTCAACAGAGGCAGGGAGGCCAACAGAGGCAGGTGGGTCAACTGAGGCAGCAGGGTCAACAGAGGCAGGGAGGTCAACAGAGGCAGGGGGTCAACTGAGGCAGGAGGGTCAACAGAGGCAGGGAGGTCAACAGAGGCAGAGGGGTACAACAGAGGCACAGAGGTCAACTGAGGCAGGGGGTCAACTGAGGCAGGGGGGTCAACTGAGGCAGCAGGGTCAACAGAGGCAGGGGGTCAACATGAGGCAGCGAGGGTCAACTGAGGCACAGGGTCAACTGAGGCAGCAGGGTCAAACAGAGGCAGGGGGGTCAACTAGAGGCAGCAGGGTCAACTGAGGCAGCGGGTCAAATGAGGCAGGGGGGTCAAAGAGGCAGCAGGGTCAACTTAGGCAGGAGGGGGTCAACTGAGGCAGTGGGGTCAACAGAGGCAGGGGGGGGGTCAATAGAGGCAGGGAGGTCAACAGAGGCAGGGGGGTCAACAGAGTCAACAGAGGCAGGGGATCAACATTAGGCAGCAGGGTCAACGAGGCAGGGGGGTCAACAGAGGCAGGGGGGGTCAATAGAGGCAGGGGGTCAACAGAGGCAGGGGCGTCAACAGAGAGACAGGGAGGTCAACAGAGTCAACAGAGGCAAGGGGGTCAACAGAGACAAGGGGTCAACAGAGGCAGGGGGGGTCAACAGGGTCAACAGAGCAGGGGGTCACAGAGGCAGGGGGTAACAGAGGCAGGGGGATCAACAGAGGCAGGGGGTCAACAGAGGCAGGGGGATCAACAGAGGCAGCGGGTCAACAGAGGCAGGGGGGTCAACAGAGGCAGGGGTTCAACAGAGGCAGAGGGGTCACAGAGGCAGAGGGGTCAACAGAGGCAGGGGGTCAACAGAGGCAGGGGGTCAACAGAGGCAGAGGGGTCAACAGAGGCAGGGGGTCAACAGAGGCAGGGGGGGGGGTGAACAGAGGCAGGTGGATCAACAGAGGCAGGGGGTCAACAGAGGCAGGGGGATCAACAGAGGCAGGGGGTCAACAGAGGCAGGGGGTCAACAGAGGCAGGGGGTCAACAGAGGCAGGGGGGTCAACAGAGGCAGGGGGTCAACAGAGGCAGGGGGTCAACAGAGGCAGGAGGGTCAACAGAGGCAGGGAGTCAACAGAGGCAGGGGGTCAACAGAGGCAGGGGTTCAACAGAGGCAGGGTGATCAACAGAGGCAGGGGGTCACAGGGCAGGGGTCAACAGAGGCATGGAGGTCAACAGAGGCATGGGGTTCAACAGAGGCATGGTGATCAACAGTGGCATGGTGATCAACAGAGGCATGGTGATCAAACAGAAGGCATGGTGATAAACAGAGGCATGGTGATCAAC
>CM031616.1:54863966-54881466 GCA_018398815.1 Conus ventricosus
AAATTGTGAATTTTGTTTGTTTTTTGTTGTTGTTGCTTTTTTTTGGTGAACAGACACTATTCTGTTAGTTTAACAGTATCTTTAATATTTTTTTTTTCTTCTAAACAGTCCTTTATAAAATTACGTCGACCAAGTAAATCACATATTCATGTCTTTATCAATTTAATGTTAACTGCATCATTTTCATGTACCTTTTTTTCAACCAATCCTTTTGTTATCTTGTCGTGTTCTGTCTTGATGTTTGAACATTCTCATCCGGAAGAAAACCGTTGTTTCCACTGTTTCTAGACACTGATTTCGGCCCTTTGACTCCTCCTCTAAAAAAGAAGATCAGGACTACGTACAAATTAAAATCTGAAGTTAAAATGCCAACATACAAATCAAAATCTGAAGTGAAAATCTCAGGCGAAGTCAATCCTTGAATCTAAACGCCCAGTCTAAAACCAGTCTGCGTCAAAACTCGTGTATGTGTCAAGATCATAAAGGAAAATAGGCAAAATTAATGAAAAGGTTGATAGAATGAAGAGACAAGCGATGAAGAAAACAAGAAACGAAGTGGAGAGAAACAAGGGATGAAAAGAAAGAGAGGAAATTGTTATCCTCATGGAAAACATACAAAAAAGCTGTTGTGATCCATAAGAGATAACAGCGACGATGATTGTTTTCCTCTAGAGTGTTTCCGACGAAAACAGTTCGGAAAAAATACTAGTCCGCTGGACGAACAGGACAAACAAATTACAAGACAAAACACGACGCGTTTCGACCTGTTTGCTCTTCTTCAGGCAAGATAAACCATATCCAGAACAATAGCATTCCTTTCAGTGCGTTTCAATTTCCACCCGCAATTACCTCCCTTTAAATCTATAGCTGTTTTCGGATTCAGATGCTAGCACCCTCCTGCAAAGAAACAACAAAAAGAAAAGACTACTCAGATCTCAAAAATGAGAGGACAGATGCTCCCCCTCCTCCCCCCCCCCCCCCCCCCCCCCCCCCCCCCCCCCCCCCCCCCCCCCCCCCACGCAACACACTACACACACACACACTGCCCACCCCTTTCTTTTTTGACCAGACTCCGCAAATTCAGAACTCTACTGTCCTTTTCCCTGCTAACCTTCTGCAAGCGCTGCTTTCGGTCATTGATTTTTAAACACGTCCTAGTGGGGTGAAAATGAAGGGAGGGTTGGAATGATCCGGTGCACCGGTACTCTGGGTCTGTTTGATCTTCAGAGCAGAACTTAGGGTGGATGAAAAGGAGAAGGTTCCCCATCCCATCTGAAAGTAGATGTAAGAGAATCTGACAACATAACTCCTTCATTATGTATCCCCTTCCTCTTTATCTCTTGCCATTCTCGTTCTCCTCCTCCTCCTCCTCCTTCTCCTCCTCCTCCTCCTCTTCTTCTTCTTCTTCTTTTTCTTTTCGATTTTCTTCTCTTTTTTTTTTCTTTCTTCTTCTTCTTCTCGATTTTCCCTTGTTGTTGTCTTCTTCTTCTTCTTCTTCTTCTTCTACTCTATTTTCCCCTGTTGTTGTTGTTTCCTTCTTCTTCTTGATTTTCCCTCGTTGTTGTTGTTGTTCTGTTTCGTCTTCTTCTTCTTGATTTTCCCTCGTTGTTGTTGTTGTTGTTGTTGTTCTATTTCTTCTTCTTCTTCTTCTTGATTTTCCCTCGTTGTTGTTGTTGTTGTTGTTGTTCTATTTCTTCTTCTTCTTCTTCTTGATTTTCCCTCGTTGTTGTTGTTGTTGTTGTTGTTGTTGTTGTTGTTCTATTTCTTCTTCTTCTTCTTCTTGATTTTCCCTCATTGTTGTTGTTGTTGTTGTTTTTCTTCTTCTTCTTCTTCTTGATTTTCCCTTGTTGTTGTTGTTGTTGTTGTTGTTGTTGTTGTTGTTTTTCTTCTTCTTCTTCTTCTTCTTGATTTTCCCTGTTGTTGTTGTTGTTGTTGTTGTTGTTGTTGTTGTTGTTGTTGCTGTTGCTGCTGTTTTATTTCTTCTTCTCTCCTTCTTCCTCTCGACTTCTACTTTTCCTCCGTCTTCTTTTTTTTTTTTTCGAAATCTCTCTTTTGTGTGAATTCTCTTTTTTTGGTGTGAATTCTCTTTTTTTTTGGTGTGAATTCTCCTTTTCGTGTGAATTCTCTTTTTTGTGTGAATTCAGTCGACAACATATTTTGGCTTGAAAATCGATTGGAAAGAACCATTCTACCTCAACTTAACAGATCTCCCAGCAGTAAGAAGCTTTGATACATAAAAAGTGTGTGTATGTGTGTGTGCGCGCGCATATGTGCGTGCGTGTGTATATGTGTGTGTGTGTGTGTGTGTGTGTGTGTGTGTGTGTGTGAGCGCGTGCTTGCGTGCTTGCGTGCATGCGTGTGTGCATGTGTGTTTGCCTGCCTCTGTGTGTGTGTGTGTGTGTGTGTGTGTGTGTGTGTGTGTGTGTGTGTGTGTGTGTGTGTGTGTGTGTGTGTGTTTGTGTCTGTCTGTCTGTCTGTCTGTCTGTCTGTGTCTGTGTGTCTGTGTGTGTCTGTGTCTGTGTGTGCGTGCGTGTGTGTTCACGCTTGAACGGATAGATGTCATGCATTTGCATGTATGTCGGCAAGTGCGTGTTTCCACCAATGTGCATGTATGTAACGGAGCAAGCACACATGCGTGCACGCTTATGTATGTATATATTTGCACATAGATAAATATGTACATAGGGAGAGAGAGAGGGGGGGGGGGGGCAGACAGACAGACAGACAGACAGAGAGAGAGAGAGAGAGAGAGAGAGAGAGAGAGAGAGAGAGAGAGTGTGTGTGTGTGTGTGTGTGTGTGTGTGTGTGTGTGTGTGTGTGTGTGTGTGTGTGTGTGTGTGTGTGTGTGTGTGTAGTTCAGTTCAGTTCAGTAGTCTTCTTCGACGTCTCTCCATCATAGATGATTTTAGACGATAAAAAGTTCCTCGCACACCCACACAGCACATAACACAGACGCGGTATATTGATATGGAGACCTTAGTAATCATCTAGAACATTCGGCCATCTTCTTCTTGGTGGCTGTATTTGTTTTTCTTTTTGCTTTCCTTTGTTTGTCGTATACCGGGACCTTCTGACTATCAGCTAAGCTTGTCTTTAACCTTTGGTTTTGCGAACCTGAAATTAAGCCTGCTGACATCAACTCTTTATTTAAAAAAAGAAAAGCCAGCCAAGATTTATAGACTTGTTTCAGATCTACCTTTTACGTCCAGAGTTCTTCAGAAAGGCGGTTCTGGAGCAGAGATTGTCTCATCTTGAAAACAACGATCTCTGTAACCCTCTTAAAGTCAGTCTGTAAGGCTAGGCACGGTAAGTTCGGCTGCCTGGTATAATTGATATTCTGACTTCCATGGACGGAGATGAAGAGTTCGTTCTCCGACTGGATTGTACTGCTGCGTTTGACACTGTCGATTATCCTGTTCTTCTTTCTCGGCTGGGAACTCTGGAATTTGCTTAGATACTCGGCAGGTGTTTCAGTCATGCTTAGGAGCTTGCCCAACATATCTCTCTTAACCGCTTCGCTTCTTTACAAACTCCTTTATCTTTTGGCGTACTCCAGGGCTGAGCACTGGGTCCTGCATTGTTTTGTGCTGAGCACCACGCCACTCTCCAGTATAGTCGAGCAAGCATGCTGTAAAATCACCACCTCTTTGCAGATGACGCTCAACTTCAGCAAGCAAGCGAGCCGTCAGACATTAACATACTCATGCAATCATTTAAGAAAAAATACCAGTAACATCAAGGCATGGATCACACAGAACACTCTGAAACTAAATAATGATAAACCCGAAGCTCTGATCCTCTGTGAATAGCATTCTTTTTCACTCACTGATTTTATGCTGCCCTTAACTACCTGTCTTGGGATGTACTAGTGTTACATTTTCCTTCCTCTGGTGGTGAGAACACACACACACACACACACACACACACACACCACACACACACACACACACACACCACTACCACCACCACCACCACCACCACCACCACCACACCACGCAATACTTTGCCCCTGTAGCTCAAATCAGCTGCGCAAGATGCGCATGAATCGTATAACATTGTGCCAGTCTGTCTATCTCTACAACTATGCCATTAGCCAAGGTAACGAGATACCGACCAGCATATCATAAGAAAATCCAAACCATTGTCCCTCTCTCACAAATTGTGTCTAACTTCACACCCCCACTATATCGACTCGTCTCTGAAAAAAGAAAAGAAAAGAAAGTCTTCATGACGTAAAAGGATTCGCTGTCACCTATTGTAACTACCTATTTACAATTGGATCGATCAAGCGACATCAAGCCAAATCCAACAGTTAATGTTAACAGTCCTGTCATCTTATCAGAAGGCACAGCAACCATGAACTTTGTAACATGATTATCACTGGTAGTTGCGTATTGAACGGTAGGTGAAATATGGGGGCTGTATTGTATGTAACTGAAATATGAAGGCTGTTTTGTATGTAAATGAAATGTTGGGGCTGTATTGTATGTAACTGAAATATGAAGGCTGTTTTGTATGTAAATGAAATGTTGGGGCTGTATTGTATGTAACTGAAATATGAAGGCTGTTTTGTATGTAAATGAAATGTTGGGGCTGTATTGTATGTAACTGAAATATGATCGCTGTTTTGTATGTAAATGAAATGTTGGGGCTGTATTGTATGTAACTGAAA
The DNA here is from genome assembly GCA_018398815.1 of Conus ventricosus. Taxonomy (NCBI): domain Eukaryota; kingdom Metazoa; phylum Mollusca; class Gastropoda; order Neogastropoda; family Conidae; genus Conus; species Conus ventricosus. The sequence continues at coordinate 54,868,639 of CM031616.1, forward strand.
TATGAAGGCTGTTTTGTTATGCAAATGAAATGTTGGGGCTGTATTGTATGTAACTGAAATATGAAGGCTGTTTTGTATGTAAATGAAATGTTGGGGCTGTATTGTATGTAACTGAAATATGAAGGCTGTTTTGTATGCAAATGAAATGTTGGGGCTGTATTGTATGTAACTGAAATATGAAGGCTGTTTTGTATGCAAATGAAATGTTGGGGCTGTATTGTATGTAACTGAAATATGAAGGCTGTTTAGTATGTAAATGAAATGTTGGGGCTGTATTGTATGTAACTGAAATATGAAAGTTGTTTTGTATGCAAATGAAATGTTGGGGCTGTATTGTATGTAACTGAAATATGAAGGCTGTTTTGTATGTAAATGAAATGTTGGGGCTGTATTGTATGTAACTGAAATATGTAGGTTGTTTTGTGTAAATGAAATGTTGGGGCTGTATTGTATGTAACTAAAATATGAAGGTTGTTTTGTATGTAAATGAAATGTGGGGGCTGTGCTGTATGTAACTGAAACATGGAGGCTGTATTGCATGTAAGTGAAATGTGGGGGCTGTATTGTATGTAAGTGAATTTAGCAGCTGTATTGTATGTAACTGAAATATGGAGGCTGTATTGCATGTAAGTGAAATGTTGGGACTGCATTGTTGGAATATATACTTTGCGCAATGGAATATGGAGGCTTTTATAGATGTCAGTGAAATACGGTGGTTGCATTGTTGTAGTGAAAAATGGGGGCTGTTTTTATGTAAGTGAAATATGGTGGTTTTATTGTCGTAAGTGAAATATGGGGGTGTGTTGCAAATGAATTTTTGATGTTTTGTACGCAATTCAAAAATGGAGGCGTGTTTTAAGCAAATGAAATGTAGGGGATGTATGAAAGTAAGTGATTATGGGGCTGTATTGTATGTCAGTGAATTATACTTTGGATGCATTGTATTAAGTGAAAATGCAGGGTGGTTGTAGAAGTGAAAATTGGGGGGTGTTTGTATGGGTGAAATATGGGGGCTGTATTGTATGTAGGTGAAATATGGGGGCTGTTTTGCATGTAGGTGAAATATGGGGCTGTATTTATGAGGTGAAATATGGGGGCTGTATTGCATGCAGGTGAAATATGGGGGGTGTATTTTTATAGGTGAAATATGGGGGCTGTATTGTATGTAGGTGAAATATGGGGGCTGTTTGTATATGGTGAAATTGGGGGTGTTTTTATATGTAGGGGGAAAATGGGGACTTATTATGTAGGGGAAAATTTGGGGGCTGTATTTTAGTGGTGAAAATGGGAGCTGTATTGTATGTGGTGAAAAAATGGGGGTGTATTGTATTTAGGTGAAATAGGGGGCGTATTGTTGTAGGTGAAATATGGGGCTGTATTTTATGTAGGTGAAATATGGGGGGTGTTTGTATGTAGGGGAAAAATTTGGGGGCTGTATTCTATGTAGGTGGGAATATGGGGGGTGTATTGTATGTAGGTGAAAAATAGGGGCTGTATTTTTGTAGGTGAAAAAGGGGGGTATTGTAGTGGTGAAATTGGAGGTGTATTTTTGTAGGGGAATTTTTGGGGGCTGTATTTAGTAGGGAAAAAATTTGGAGGCTCTATTTATGTAGGTGAAATATGGAGGTGTATTTATGTAGGTGAAATATGGGGGCTGTATTTATGTAGGTAAAAAAAAGGGAGGGAATGTTTGTATGTAGGTGATGTACGAGTGGTGTGATGTGTGTATGTAGTAGTAGTGTAGTGTAGTAGTAGTAGTGTGTAGTGTAGTGTAGCAGCAGCAGCAGTAGTAGTGTGTTACGTCTTTTTCCAAAAAAAAATGTGTATTTGCGAAAAATGTGCTTGAGCTTCCCGGGTTAAAAATATTGGGTTTGGTTATGTAGGTAACCATTGAGGACTGTATAGTATGTAGGTGAAAAATAGTGCCTGTGCCGTACGTGTGTAAAACGTGAAGGACTGTAGTTATTAAATATAAGGCTGTAGTGTGTTTGGGTGGAGAATGGGGACTGTGGTGTATTTAGGCGAAATGACGCTTTGCGGTATGTAGGTAAAACTGGGGCTCTGATGTATACGTACATGGAACATAAGGGCCATGCTGTATGTATGCGAAACATTTGAGCTGTGGTGAATGTAGGTACGCAGTGTGAGCTGTGTAGTATATTGGTGATGTGTGTGTGTGTGTGTGTGTGTGTGTGTGTGTGTGTGTGTGTGTGTGTGTGTGTGTGCGTGTGTGTGTGTGTGTGTGTGTGTGTGTGTGTGTGTGTGTGTGTGTGTGTGTGTGTGTGTGTGTGTGTGTGTGTGTGTGTGAGTGAGATATGGGGGCTCTGGTGTAAGTAGAGAAACTATGGGAGCTATAGTGTTTGTATGTAAAATATAGGGGCTGTGGTGTAAGTATGAAAACTACGGGTGTTACAGTGTGTGTAGGTGAACTACGGAGGCTGTGACGTGAGTAGGGAAAAAAACTATGGGGGCTGTTGTGTATGTAGATGAAATATGGGAGTTATGGTATAAGTAGGAAAACTCATGGAAGCCACAGTGTATGTTTTATTATTATTATAATGAATAATTATATAGCGCCTATCCTCGGCTAGAGACCACGCTGTAAGCGCTTTACAATCCACACTCGTTTACACAACGGGCTGCCTACTTGGGTGGTGCCGACTGAAGAGCTGCAGCTGGCACTTCATTCAGTCGTTTCCGTGTCATCCAGTCAATATCGTTCACTCAATTTCCTTACTTCCTTCATTCTTTCCATTTCTCACGCAGGGTCATGCTATGTGTAACGTGTCATCCATACCAACGGCCAAACTGGCCTTCTCTTTCGAAAGTTGGTGATGGGATTTGACGTGTGTGCAGGATTTATGCGTGCGTTCACACACGGAACCTCGGTTTATAGTCTCATTCGAAGGACTATTTCGAAAATGGAGTCAGAACCAATGTTAACTCCGAGGGAAAAATCCCCCGTACCGAAACGACCCGGCGGAGATTTGAACCCGCAACCCCAGGATCACCAAGGTTACGAGTCCGGTGCTCTATCACTGAGCTATTCCGGCCCCATGTATGTAGGTGAAATATAAGGGGACTGTGCTGAGTGCCGTATATGGGTGAAATATGGAGGCTGTGGTAGGTAACATGAAAACGAACTATGATGGCTGTGGTGTATGTGGATGGTGTATGGTGATTCTGGTGTAAGAAGGTAGGCTAAGGGGTCTGTAGTGATTGTAGTTAGAATTTGAGAGCTGTAGTGTATGTAGGTGAAAGAAGGGACAACGTATTGTATGAAGGTGAAATGTGGGGGCTGTGTGTGTGCTTGATGTGGGTGAAATGAGGTGTGTTAAGAAGAAAGGCAATATGGAGTGTTGCGGTGTGTGTTGTGTGTGTGTGAGTGTGTTGTGTGTGTGTGTGTGTGTGTGTGTGTGTGTGTGTGTGGTGTGTGTGTGTGTGTGTGTTGTGTGTACTCTGTGTGTGCGCGATGTGGTGTGTGTGTGTGTGTGTGTGTGTGTGTGTGTGTGTGTGTGTGTGTGTGGGTGTGTGTGTTGTATGTAGGTGTCGGTGGTGGGATTTGGGATGAAGTGTACGAAGATGAAATTCTGGCACAGTGGTGTATTCTATGTAAAATTGGTAGGGGTGCAGGGGAAGGGGGGGGGGGGGGGGGTGATGTATGTAGGGTGCAATATGGGGGTATTGTGTCTTTTTGACGTCAGTGGGTTGTGGTGTACTGTAGGTGAAATACAGGACTGTGGTGTATGTAGGTGGCATTATGGGGATGTGGTGTCTGTTAGGTGAAATTGGGGACTCGTGGTGTATGTAGGTGACATTCTGTGGGTTGTGGAGTTTATGTCGGTGTGAAATAGAGTAATGTGGTGTATGTAGTGGAAATATAGGGGTTGTGGTGTATGTAGGTGAAAATGAAATATGGAAGTGTGGTGTATGTAGTTGAATATGGAGGTTGTGGAGAGGTTGTGGTGTATGTAGTGAAATATGGGGGTTGTCGTATGGGGGTTGTGGTATATGTAGGTGAAATATGGGTGTTTGTTAGAGGTACTGTAGGTGAAATATGGGGGTTGTAGTATGGGGGTTGGTAGTGTATGTAGGTGAAATATGGGGGTTGTAGTGTATGTAGGTGAGATTTGGGGGTTGTAGTGTATGTAGGTGACATATGGGGGTTGTAGAGTATGTAGGTGACATATGGGGGTTGCAGTGTATATAGGTGAAATATGGGGGTTGTAGTGTATTGAAGGTGAACTATGGGCGTGGGTGGAGGACCGTGTGAGGTAAAGTGTGTGTGTGTGTGTGTGTGTGGTGGGTGTGTGTGTGTGTGTGTGTGTGTGGGTGTGTGTGTGTATGGTGCGTGGCGTGCGTGCGTGGCATGGGCGGCGCGCGATCAATGGGTGTAGTTCAGTATGACTGTGTGATGCATGCTGGTGAAATATGGAGGTGTGGTGTATATAGTGAAAATAAGGCATGATGTACGAGTTGAAATATCGGAAGTTGTGTATGGAGGTGGAACTCAGAAAATATAGGACGTTGGAAAACATATTGGACCCTTCGGATTATGGACGTGGAGTTTGAGGCTGTGTGCTTAGTCAGACGAACTGGAGAGCTGTGCTGCAAACAAAAAAAGGCTAATGATCAGTGGCTTAGCGGTGGGAACGAACGGTAAGAGGATCCGTGTCTCAGTACAGCGTCCTGAAGAAGAATCGTCCTCACTTCGTCATTTTAACTCGTGGCAGTTCCTGCTCGTCATTACGTATGGGTTTTACTCTTATTTTTTCTCAGACTTTGTAGTGCAGATTTTAGGAGATGTCTTTTTACTGATGCACGAGCAAAGCTCCAAAGTCCGACCGGCCACCAAAAACCCAGTGGTGCAAGATTATAGGCAGAGAGGTGTCAGTGTTGGTGGCGGGTAGTTTGGTACGTACAGTGTGGTTGTAATTACATGAATTGACTTGAAAAGTTCATAAGGAAGGCAGACAGACAGAAGATGAAGATATCAGACAGTAGACAGACATGGGGAGGTTTGTATTATTAATCCCTGTTTGGCTTAGTATACTTACCATGTCAGGACAATAGCATTCAAGGAGTTAGTCTGCTGGCCAGCCGAGTTTTTGTGGGGCTAATGCAGTAATAAGCAGTCACGTGGTGCAACCACTTTACGCCGTAGGAAGAAGCAGTTGTCAGCTCCGTACCTATTATCGAGGCCTGGCGAAGTAAACCAGCACTAGGCGTAGTGGGGAGGCTGGGCGGGCATTAGAGTCTGAAACATGGTAGTATACTAGCCCAACAGGGCGTTATAATACAAAATCTTTTGCGTATTTATGTACATGTCAGGGACATCGCAGTTTTCATAGGAAAAGCGGAGGGCGGTGTAGTGGTTCTGGGTTACCCGATATGGATGCATTAGCGCCACAAAGGATATGAATTAGAATCAGCCCTGGTTGCGGCTGTACTACTAAATTTTATGAAGGGATTCTCGAACGCCGAAGGCTGCTAGGGAGGTTGGCAATGGGACAGAGTGCTGGAATGCTGCGAGTGGCAGCGCTCTGACCTATGGGGACCGGGGGGACAAGAGGGGAGTTTGGATGCCTGGGAAAGGCGTTCTGCGTCTTGGAGAGCATGGACAGTGCAGCTGAGAGTTTTCGTGTTACTGGGGTTGATGGAAATAAGAAGACGTTTTGCGGAATGGCTGGGGCGCGAGGTTCCAGCGTTGTTAGACCTCGAGAGGGGCAGGGCTCTGTCGAAGAGGTGTCGCTAGTGTATCGCAGGGTTGGGATTGTTGAGGTAATGGGAGGGATACGGGTTCCTGGTTTTAGTAGGGAAGCGGGACGGACATTCAGCGCGACGGAGGTGATTGTGGAAGGAAAGTTCTGGGGTCGCTAAGGGCTATGGCTTGTTCGTTCTGGGGCAGGAGTGGCGGAGGAGTAGTCTTATAGACCGAGGTCGAAAGGAAGGAGGACAAGGGTAAGGGTTTCTTGAGGAGTCAAGAAAGTGAAGAGGTCCAAAGGGGAACAAGTCTTGGGGATTGGCCTCCGAAGCGAAGCCTTGGAGATCTTTTGAGAGGACAATCATTTTCAGGAGGTCGCCCCTTTGGAGGATGGGTCGTGCAGTTGGCCGATGTAGCCAGGCTGGAGATAGCAGAGCGGATTAAGGGTGGGAAGGACATTTCTATTGATATTGGTGGGGATTGTGAGGGAAGAATTGTCTTTGCATGTGACATTTTCTCTTTAATGTAAAGGGACTCTGTGCTAGCTCTGCGACGAGGACATGCTAGGTCTGGAGTTCTGTGAGGCCCGGGATGGAGAGGATATGAGTGAACGGCCGTGGCCTGTCCGTTCGAGCGGGTGATTAGATGCTCGCAGTCGGGTGACACAGAAGCAGGATCGTGGAGTGACGAATCTGGGGTTTGCGTGGGGAGGCCGAACGGGGTCTGTGAGATGTCACTGGTGTTCAATGGAGATGGGTCGTGAGTGGGATTGAGTGGGCAGGATTGAGTGGGCACATGGGGCTATGCGAAAGAGCCTGGGTCCTCGAGTCTCGCTTCCTGATCACTTGTGGAGGATCGGGAAGGGGAGGGAAGGAGTAAGAATGATGGCGGACCAGGGAAGGGAAGGGCTTCGCATGGCTTAAGTGGGGGTGGGGACGGGTGGACAATACATGGCAGACGCTGGTTGAACGTGTTGCAAACAGGGTCGATCATTGGTCTCAACATGTTTCCACAGTTGTACGGGTAAGCTGCAGAGGGTTCCATTCCGTTGTGAAGCGACAGAATAGCGATCGGTGAGAGAGTTGGGATGTTGTGAGTCCTGTATGTGTCTGCGCGAGGGTGACCCTGCATGATGGAACACCTGCGGAGGAGGGTCTGTAGGAGGGAGCGGCCGATGGGAGTGTGCCCACCCCCCTATGTTGAATTGTAACAATACGAGTCGGTTGTCCGTGAACGGTGATGATCGGTGGGCGACTTGACTGAAGAGGGAGGAGGGCGAGCCTTTGACCGCTCAGTTCAAGATGTTGTGTGAAGACGAAGCAGTCGAGGATTCTAAACCCCGAGGCGTGATGTTCCAAATTGGCCCAGCGAGATGGAGGCGTTGTGTAAAGTTCCAGGCGGCTGGGACTGGGAGGAGATGGGAATCCGGGGCCAGGTTGGATGGCTGAGCATATCGTGGCTACGAACGAACCAGGCTAGGGGAATGGTTGGTTTTTGATGCTGTATTGCTTTCGGCCTTCTGAAGTTGTTTGCTTGGAATTTGCTAGGGGGAATTAGAGAGACAGGGACTCATATCCCGGAGGGAGGAAAGTGTCTGCCGAAGTGCAGGGGGCGAGAGGGCGAAGGTGGGAAATGAGATCATCAGGTGAGGGACCCTCTGGGGGTCGCGGAGATACATGGAGGTGGTGTGCAGCTATGCCCAGGAGGTGAATTGCTGACTGGGCGAGAGCTCGCATTTTGAGGGGTTGGTGACGAAACCCGAAGGCCGCAAAGATGAAGGAGTTTGGAGGTGTGGATTGTGGCTAGGGTCCTGTGTGGGAGCAAGACGGCCAGTCGTCGAGGTAGACAAGGAGGCGAATGTCCTGTCTGGCACGGGGCGGCATCTCCTTGATACCTTACGTGACGAGGGAAGGGAGCAGGAGAGTCCGAAGGTGAGGGCCTTGACTTGAACCAACGGCGGCAGAGAATCGAAGGTATATCATCTGAGGGAGGGTGGATGAGGCTTTGTGCAAGTAGGATTCTTTCGACTCTAGAGGGCCCGACCAGCAGGTGGATGGACGTCTGATCTGGGCGGGGGTTCTCCATCTTGAATGGGTTGGCTGAGGAATTGTTGAGGGGGAAAAGGTCGAGGTGGGTCAGCGCAGAAAGGCTTTGGGATACAACGAGCGCTGACCCCCGGGGTTGGGGTTCGTGTACGTCGGTATGGCGCCTTGGAGAGGCTTCGCTTTCGGCGAAGGGCTTGCCTGGGGGCGGTGGATCGCAGTGGAAGGAGGAGGGAGGACAGAAGGGGGGGGGGGACGGTTCGTTGTGCCAGGGTAGACGGAAACCCACTCGTAGCCAAGATTACCACAGGGGTTGACGGACATGGCGCCATGGTGGGCCATGGGGACAGATTTGCCTGCAGGGGGGAGAGGGGCCGAGGTGTGTCGGGAAGATGACATTTCCGCTCGGAAGGTGAGTCGTAGTCACTTGGGGCGGGGCCTGTTGGCCGAACCGAAAATTTGTTGGGGTTTTTTCGGTTTGAGGCGTAGGGTGTATGGGGCTTGAGGGACGAGCTTGCGGGTAGGGGCTTGGGTCTGGTGTGGGTTTGGGCTGACGAACGAATGGTCTAGAAGGGCGATGTGACGAGGGTTGTGGCGCAAAAAAGAAGCGGCTGTTTGCGCTCCTCGCGGCATGGGTAATTTGCCGCCCAGGGATCTAGAGCCGAAAAAAAAGCTGAACTTGTTCTGCACGGAATGCAGCGTTAACGGCGCTTGAGCGATGGGGGAGAGATGGGCCTGTGATAGCAATGATCTTACTGCAGAAGGCAGTTCAGGTGACTCGGGTGCGCTGTCCGCGACACGGCCAAGGTGGTGCGCTATTTGTTGACGAAGGCAAAGCATAAGGAGGTCATAACCGGTGGAGCTGTCAGTGATCGTCGGGTCTGAAGACGTGGGAAAATGCCTCCCCTCATTTGGAAGAGTTCCTCAGTCGCAGTCGAACTGTCATGAGGGCTTGCCCGCGTTGGGTGTGTAGACTGCAGCTGCGATTCTGTCACTATCTCAGGTTTTGCTAGAAAGCGAGGTGGATGTGGGAGGGGGGCGGTTGGAGTGAGCCGAGGTCAGCCGGGAAAATGGCAATTCTGGTGGGGGATTGGCAGAGAAGAGAAGTAAAGGACATGGGGGGGCCTGAGTGAGTCATTTGGAATATCCTATGGTAGGGTGTTGGGGGCTGAAAGAAGTAATCCGGTGGGGAATGGGATGAGCCCTGGCGAACATAGGATCTGTACACAGAGTGCTGGTTGGGGGGCGGTATCTTGGCCGTGATCGCGGGTAGGGGGGACAGAGAAAAGGGAAAGAGGAAGATAGTTGGTTAAGAGGGAGGGATTACTAACACAAGATCCGGGGCACTTCAACTGGATAGGTCCCAGATGGGGAGGAAATCCTCAAACCTCTCAAGTTGGGTTAGTAGTTGTGAAGGGCGAAGACGTTAGGTCACCTTTGGAAGGCCAGGTCCAGGGGTGCGTGGGAGTCGTTGACTCGTTGGAAGAGGGGGAAAACGAGGACGGCTCCCGGTGGTTCTAATCGGCGTGGAAATTAGGGGACGCCGATCTGGAATCACGAGCGGAAGGGGGGCAGGTCGATCAGCTCTGGGGAGGCGGAGAGCCACATGAGACGCAGTGGAGTCAGGGGAGAGTCAGCGTAGCCACTGATTCTCTCAGGGGAACTAGAACACCGGTCCCGGGGAGTAAGAAGGGTGTGGGGCCAGAGGCAGAGTTCTCGGGGGACACGGGGACTTGGCACAACGGGAGAACATGCCTCTGGTTCGGGTGGGGTCGGAGCTGGTGGAGAGGGGTCGGTGGGTGTTTACGGTCGACGAGCTCCTGGCCGTGTGGTAGCGGGCGGGGATGGCTGAGTCGATGCGTAAGACTACAAGGGATGAAAGGTTACCCCTGGGACCCGTTGGCGATTTTCCCCCGGGCGGAAGGGGATCGCGGACGATGTGCCAATAGTGGAGGGAAGAGTCGCTCCCCAAAGTTGTGCCTCAGGGGAGATTGAGACGATCGCATCGGGGTGTGGTTCGACGTAGGGGGTGGGTGGGGCGAGATCCGAGCTAGTCGATTTGCCTGCGTACTGAAGGGGGTTGTGGTCGTGCGGGGGGGTTACACAAGGACTGGACGGCCCTCCACGGGTGTTGTCGTCTTTGTCCCCACACCCTTCGTCCCAGGGTGTTGGTGAACGCGACACGGTTGGGGGAGAGGTGATGAGATGGGTGCGTTAGTGGGGGAGGTGCTCGGAGTCAGAGGTTCAATCGATCGGGTGACGTGCGGTTGATTCGGCGGAGGTCACGTGCGGTCCGGGTTCGGAAGGGTCCTGGGGCCGATGTCGACGCACGCGGCATGATAGGATAGGGGTTCCTTACGCGGTCGATGTCGAACAGGCGACCAGTGTGGGGAACGGGAATTTTAGGAACGGGCTAGTCCTTTATTCATGGGGCGCTTGCTTGGATTTGGGTTAGTGAAAGAAGCAAATGAAAATAGTTGGCACTGATGGCCAATTGCCATGACTGGGACTGATGTTGGATTCGCTGGGAGAACCGATGTGTATCCGCCGAGGTTGTGGTAGGGGGGTATGGAATGATGGTCGCGCGTTTGCGCGGGAAAAAACTTTACACGACGTACGATATGTGGCGTGAGCGGTTTGTCCATGGATTCGACACGCGGCCATCGGGGAAGAGAGGACTGTAGCGAAGAGTGGAGCGTCTCGAGCAGTTAGTGGTCCTTATGTTGTGGCACTGGTGGTGGGGAACAAAACGGAACGCACGATCGCAAAGGGGAGACAAAGAGGTGGATCAGAGGGATAGAAAAGTCAACAACTGGGAGAGACACTGGTAGTGTTGTAAATGTAAAGAGATTTAGTGTTAGAATGAGGAGGTCGATCGTAAGTGGACGCCGGTTTGGCCGGTCGCAACCCATGGCGGAACGACCGGCGAAAACAACTAGAACGAGTGGACGACGAGAAGTTAGTCGAATGGGTGTCGAATCGAAGGAGAATGGAAGAGGATGGAGCAAAGGACCCGTAGGGACACACAAAGGGGGGGGGGGGGGAGGTGGGCGGCGTGGGTTCGACTTTCGAAGATCGAAAAGAACGGAGGCGAAAGTGCAGTGCCGCGAGGACATACGGCCCAAGACGACGATGGCGCGGTTGATGGGTTTAAATAGATAATAAAGGCACCAACCAAAGCTTCCACCGGCCAAGAGTAAAAATGGGTGTAAGTGCCGCACAAGACAAACAATAAAGAAGGAGAAACACAAAGCTGTCTAACACAACGGCAAGAGAAGGCGAGAAGCGCAGATTATTTGTTGGAGGAGGCGGAAGAGGATTGAGGGAGTTACGCGGAGGCAGACATGCTTTTTACGGGGGAGTGGGTTGGGACACTGAGTCTTAATTACAGATTAGACACAAAAATTGGCTGGCAGGCGATCACAGCGTCGAATGGATTGTTGACTGGTACCGTATATGACGCAAAAAGGCAGTTGATAAGCAGACAGCAGAGAGAGAGAGAGAGAGAGAGAGGAGAGAGAGATGAGAGAGAGAGAGAGTGAGCGAGAGGAGGCATGAGAGAGAGGGACAGAGAGAGAGAGCGCATGTGTGTGTGTGTGTGTGTGTGTGTGTGTGTGTGTGCGAGTGCGTGTGTGCGTGCGTGCGTGCGCGTGTTGCTGTGTGTGTGTGTGAGAGAGAGAGAGGAGAGAGCGAGAGAGAGAGAGAGGAGAGTTGGGAGAGTGATGAGTGAGACGAGAGAGAGAGATAGAGAGAGATTTTTTTTGAAATGGTTGTTCACGAGGGACCACTGGTTGTTCAATGGGATGTGAGTTGGTGAGATGGTCTTGAGCATTTTAAAGCAAGGTTCAGTACGTCGAATTTACTCTCGCAGTCAGATTACTCTCAGTTCGTATCATCGCCTGTATCGACCCCATCCGCGCTATCATATATCACATCATTTTTTATCAACAACAGTTACACCATCGTAGAACTATCGTCTTCATCAGGTGTCTCGTATCAGACTTACTCAACGATCTTGACAAGGACCGAAAAAAATAGCGACTTTTAAGAGAGCGTACAGTAGCCATAGTGCACACTCACTCCCACCATTCACCCCTCCTTTTTCCCTCCCTTGCAATTTCAGAACTCCCTCGCCGACCCCCTTTCCTTACATGCAAACGGGACATTACAGAGAAACAACACCTACATACAACCGCCACTTTACATCCGCATTTCAGAACAGCGTTAAATTTCAGGAAGGGGAAAGAAGGAATGGTGACGGGACACATACATTGGTGGGGGGGGGGGGGTCACTGACTCCTGATCGTACACCGCCCCCCTGAGGCGTTTGCTCGATCGGGTATCGATCTCATCAGCTTAAAGTGAACCGTGAAAATGTGTAATAGCTTTTTTTCTCTTGCTCTTAGCGGGCCAGGCGTGATTATTAACAGAGGACGGGACCTCCCCCAACCCCCCCCCCCCCCGTGCCGCGTCGCCTATCTCTGAAAAAATTAATTGTGGAAATGGCAGCAATTTAATTCACCACGGCCATTAAACAGCCACCTGGACCGTTTCCCTTCCAATTTACTGGCGAAACACATAGAGAGAGTTCATCTCTGTTTTGCTGTGGAATATCGCTACTTATATTTCTTTACCTAGAGAGGGTAAAGAGACATTTTAGCGGAAGATGAAGAGAGAGGGAGAGAGAGAGAGAGAGAGAGAGAGAGAGAGAAGACGAGAGAGAGAGAGAGAGAGAGAGAGAGAGGAGAGAGAGGAGACAGATAAACAGACAGAGGCAGAGAGAAATACAGAGACCGACAAAGACAGACAAGACAGAAAGACAGAGACACCAGACAAGCAGGCAGGCAGGCAGACAGACAGATAGACAGACAGACAGACAGACAGACAGAGAGGGTTACACAAAAGGAGGATGAAATCAGGGGGGGGGGGACGGAAAAAATAGAAAAAATAAGAATAATGACAAAAGAGAGAGAGAGAGAGAGGAGGAGAGAGAGAGAGAGGAGAGAGAGAGAGAGAGAGAGAGGGTACGAAGGAGAGAGAGAGAGAGGAGAGAGAGAGAGAGAGAGAGAGAGAGAGAGAGAT
>CM031616.1:54891466-54898966 GCA_018398815.1 Conus ventricosus
CTTGGTTGGTTTGTTTTCTTCGGAGGCAAATGTGTCGTAGCCTTGGTGAATGATCTGCCGCCTGGTCCGGATCGGCACCATGTATCCGCATCAAACCTGCAGGGATCCGTCCCTGGGCTGTATTCTATATTTTGATCAAGTCTGGTGAAAACAGACATATTAAAAAATAAAATTAAAAAAAAGAAAAAGATCAGGAGGCGATAACGCCTGTCTTTTCATTACAAATAGAGTTACCTTTTCTCACTTTATGGGTCAAGATCACAACGCAAAATGTGCTTGCGTCATTCAGTAAGCGAACGTCACATCAAAGCCCTGACCTGTGCTCCTTAATCAATCGATCGAGGATGACAATAATGGCTGAATTCGAACTGTTTGTAGCACAGTGTCTGCGTGACGGGCACACTCATGTTCAGCATGTTCTCTCTCTCTCTCTCTCTCTCTCTCTCTCTCTCTCTCTCTCTCTCTCTCTCTCTTACTGGCTAAAGTTAGTACAAATGGATGAACACAGACTACGAAAGAAAGCGTATTTAATGCGGTTACATTTAGATCATAGAGGCAAAAGAACTGGGTGACAAATGTAAGATCATGTCTGTTTCAGAATGGCTTTGGATATGTAAGGTTGAACCAAGGTGTTGGAAGTGCAAATGAATTTTTTAGTTTGTGGTGATTATATGCACTGTACTCCAATTTACTTACAATTAGACATGGAGAGACACTTAAAACACGTAATGTCGTTGTTTCGTTTTGGTGCATCAGACCTTGCTGTTCATTACTATAGCTACAGGAATCCTACACCTAATGATCTGTTATGTCCATTCTGTAAGAATATCGAAGAAAACGAGGTTCATTTTGTCTTATGCTGTCCATTTTACGATGAATTAAGAAAACAGTTGATCGCTCCAAAATATTACGGAATAGCAAGTGCTTTCCATCTTAATCTATTGTTATCCTCTGTTAATGCAAAAACTGTGGGGAAAAAAACCCTCTGCATTTACATGTACAAAGCTTTTAAAGCAAGAAAGATTGTAGTTTCATAAACTGATTTATAAGAGTGTAGATAACGAAATGTATAGTTGGTCTTTATGTTTTCTTTCTTTCTGCCGAAATCTTGAAGTTCCTGTTGCTTTTCTGTAAATACACACCCCTTGGCCCTATTGGAATAAATGGTCATTGTCATTGCCATTGTCTCTCTCTCTCTTCCTCTCTCTCTCTCTCTCTCTCTCTCTCTCTCTCTCTCTCTCTCTCTCTCTCTCTGTGTGTGTGTGTGTGTGAGCTGTTAAACTGACTGATGGACACAATCACATCCTTTGGGCGTAGCCACCAGCGATATCTGTGCCATGAAAACGACGCCATCACTTCGCTGAACGGAAGTTCTAACGCCAATTACCTCCCATAGCAGATTTTCGAACATCGCCTATTAGGATTTTCTTTTCTCTCTCTTCTCTCTCTCTCTCTCTCTCTCTCTCTCTCTCTCTCTCTCTCTCTCTTGTTTTGTTTTGTTTTTGTTTTTTGTTGACTGACAAAACGAACAAACAAACGAATGCTGGTGAAGGTTATAACTTCTTAGGCAGAGGTGAAAGGAGTTTTCGAAATGAAGAAATCAGACAGAGAGGTCTAACCGTTGGAAAGATGCGAGAGAAGAATTCCAATCGTTTGCCAAAAGTTTGCGAGATTAAAAGCACATGCAATCAAATGTATCCGTACATGTTATGTGAAAAAACGAAGACGCAAAAGAATCTTGAAAAAGCAGAACTTATTTCTTTAATTAATAGAGCCAATAAGAAAATTGTGTGTACACTAAATAATGGGGGAAAGACGATGCTGTGTATTAGAAACTTGCATGAGTTCGCCGCCCACAATAACAAGAAAAATCAAAGCCCAGAGAACTTGGTTGAAAGTTGGTAACCTCCGTGAGGACGATTTGCATGCCTATTTCAAACACAGTGTTATGAAAATAGTTCTCGCATCATGGAATGCCTAAGCATATTGTGAAACAAATTTCGACCAAATGCTCACTTTAAATCTTTTTTTTGTTTGTTTGTTTGTTGCAGAGGTTTCGAAAATTTTTCCTCACGTAATAAGTCGTGTACTACTTATTTCATCGTGTTTTTCATTTAAGGACAGTGTAGCCGTACAAGGTCATAAACGTTTTGTTCACACACACACTCACGCGCGTGCGCGCGCGCGCACACACACACACACAAAATTGCACACACACACGCGCGCACGCGCGAAGTTATTTGTATATATATATATATATATATATATATATATATATTTATATATATATATTATATATATATATTATATATACTTCAAGATCAGAATGGTCTCGGTTTACTACTCTGTTTTGGTTAAGCCAGTCCCTTACAAACACGTGACAAACAACTCATCTTCCTTCACGGGAATGACGACGACGAAGAAGAAGAAGAAGAAGAAGAAGAAGAAGAAGAAGAAGAAGAAGAACCACAACAACAACAAAACCACGAGCATCCATAAACATTCACTGGGTATGAAAATAAGTGTCTCCATAATACGTAGACAGACAGACGAACAGCTGAACATAAACAGAGAAAGAACAAAACAGAATAAGGGAGGACACACGCGCGCGCGCGCGCGCGCCCGCGCACACACACACACACACACACACACACACACGTGCGCACACACACACACACAGAGGCTCGCACTTACGCACTTACGCACGCACGCATTCACGCACGCACGCACCAAACAAACACACACAAACACACACACACACACACACACACACACACACACACACACACACACACACATTTGCTCGCAGGCACAAACGTACGTACGCAAGCAAGCAAGTGCGCGCGCACACACACACACACACAGAGAGAGAGAGAGAGAGAGAGAGAGAGAGAGGAGAGAGAGAGAGAGGAGAGAGAGATTTCTGCGGAAAGGAAATATGAATAGAAAAAGAATAGAAACAAAAAAGGATGGAAGGGACAAAGGAAGAAAAAAGAAGCGAAGAAGAAATACCGAAATAAGGAAGGAAGAAAAAAAAAAGTACTTGTTGATGGAAAGAAGAAAGAAACGAAGAAAGAAAGAAAGGGAGAGAAAAAGAAAAGGTAGAAGAATACATGAAAGAAAGAAAGGGAGAAGGAAAGAAAGTTATGATGCAAGGCAAGAAGAAAGAAAGAAAGAAAGGGAACAAGAAATTAAAGAAAGGAAGAAAGAACGGTTGAAAGAAAAAAAAACATAAAGAAAGAAATAAAGGACAAAAGGTGAAACAAAAGACATAAGGAAGAAAGGAAGGAAAAAAGGAAACGAAAGAACAACAACACAGACAGGAAGAAAGAAACGAGAGAAGACAAAATACATAGGATGAAAATAGAAAGAAAGAAAGAAAAAAAAGAAAGGAAGGGAGAAATAAAGAATAATAACGAAAGAAAAAATGATCGACCATGGAAATAAAAAGACGAAAAGAATGGAAGAAAGACACGAAGGAAGGCAAAAGTAAATGAAAAGAAAGAAAGAAAGAGAGAACGAAACAAAGAAATGATAACAAAACAAAGAAAACACACATAAACACGTAGTGCAAGAAGCAAAACAATACTAATCTAACACACAATACAAACCACACAAGCCAAGATTCGACAAATAAGTCTTCTCCAGACATTGGAAACATAAGAAACAAACAGACATTTAAAAAAAAAACCTAACTGAACAATACTGCCCTGATGGTATTTAGCGTAACAAAGAAATCTTCGAACATAAGTAACAAACCGATCTTGAAAAAAAAAAAAGAAGAAAGAAAAAAGACACTCTACAATGCTGCCCTGATGGCCTTTAGCGCAGCAAAGAAATCACCAAATGACGACAGCACAAACACTCACCATCCCTTCTTCAGCGGGAACAGTCCAGGCACGTCTTTCTGCAGCCACTTCATCTTGACAGTATTCAGTGGAAACAACACGCAGGTTTCACTGTTTATGGATTTTATTCTCCTCTTTTTCTTTTTTCGCTGCTGCTGCTGCTGTTGCTGCTGTTGCTGCTGCTGCTGTTTTTGCTGCAGTTCCTTTTTACTTCTGTTACTGTTCTTTTTTTTTTCCTCACTCTTCAGACGGTATTGGTTCTTGCCGCTTCGGTCACGTTGACAAGCGGGTGTCCGTGGTGCACCTCACAACGTCACAGCTCAGTGTCACCGCCGCTGTGTGTGTCACACACCCACCAGTGTCCGTCCAATCACAGGTTCTCTCCCTCGCGTGCCTTAGTAGTCTGACTTTGGGTAAGGGGGGTGGAGACAGCAGATCCTTCTTTTAACTTGGGGTAAGGGAGACAACCCTGCTTTCTGTCAACTCTCTGTCACGTGTCGTCATGAACGCAACTGAAACACACAGAAAGTAGAAAAAAAAAGAAGATAATAAAATGCCAGAAAATATTCTTTGACAGAACTGAAACACACAGAAAATAGGGGATGGGGGGGGGGGGGGGGGGGGGGGGGAGGATAATAATAAGATCCTTCTCGCCAGAAAATATTCTTTGACAGAAGGTTAGCTACGATCTTTTTTCGTTCAGTTCGGGTTGCTTCTGTGGGTGAAATGAACAACCAGTCTTCTGTTGAATATACTTTCGTCCACTCACTCTCTTCACTGGATTTGTTCCGTAGCCGTCCCCATCAGTCTATACATCTGTTTCCCTGGCTGTCTGTCTGTCTGTCTCTGTCAGTCTGTACATCTGTCTCTCTGTCTGTCTCTCTCAGTCTGTGAATCTGTCTCTCTGTCTGTCTGTCTGTCTGTCTTTCTCAGAAGTCATGCTTTGCAGAAGGTAACCTGTCTGTTCCGACTGTGTGTTCTACTTTGGATCTCTCTCTCTCTCTCTCTCTCTCTCTCTCTCTCTCTCTCTCTCTCTCTCTCTCTCTCTCTCTCTCTCTCTCTCTTTCTCTCTCCTCTCTTCTGTTCTCTCTCTGATAGGCTTCCCTTGTCTGGTTACCAGCTAAACGCTTTTTCAACAGTCCAGGTAACATTCATTCGTTTTTCGTCAAGACAATCTGTCATCACGTCTGTCGATAGACTACCACGCACTCTTGATAAGTGTCCTGAATTCTGTGCTTAAAGACATGACTCTGTCGCAGGCAGTGGGAATCAAACGATCGCTGTTCTCAGGCTTACAACAACAACCAGCCGACCCCCCTTCCACGCAAGCAGCAAACCAAGCTGTTTTCCTACGCAAAAGCCCGACGCTGGTGACCAGAGACCACAAGAAGAGGGCAGAAATACTTAGAAATCAGCAGAAAAAGGCAAGTGAACATTTATCTTCTCCACTCTGCTTAGTTTTTTTTACCCACCCCGCCCAGTTATATTTTACAACGATGGGAGTGTTAACGATAGCAACAGTGACATTCTCCTGTCTGAAAACTACTCTCTCTCCCCTGTTCTATGACGTGAACGCAACACACACAATAGTAACCGCCACCAAATCGACATGAGCCAAAGTGACATGAATAGACAGCCGGTGACATTACTCTGCGAGAACGTTCTTGAATCAGACATTGGGTATGACTAGAAACGGGAAGATGCCTGTGAAATGGCGTGTGACCATCGAACGCTTGTATCTGTCCTACCTGCAACTCTGTTTATGCTGGGCTTCCCGCAGAACAGATTGCTCGGCTGCAGAGAGTCCAAAATAGCGCTGCACGACTTGTTTTGAAGAGGAGGAGGTGTGAGCACATCACTCCCATGCTGATCGAACTGCACTGGCTTCCCATACAGTATCGGTGGCAATTTAAACTGGCAGTTCTTGCTTTCCGCCACTTCAATGAATCTCTTCCTCACTATCTCTCTTCTTCTCTCTGCACCTACCAAAGCTCTCGTACCCTTCGCTCTTCTTCACAAAAACTTTTGAAAATCCCTAAGCGTTCTCTGAAATCTGTTGGCGAAAGAGCCTTCAGTTTCAGAGCACCTTCTATTTGGAACTCCCTCCTGAAGACCTTCGTAATCAGCCTACTCTTTCTTCTTTTAAATCTCAGCTCAAAACTTACTTCTTCAAAAAGGCCTATTCTCTTCTGTAGATGACTAGATCTCTCCTAAATTCCTCCACAACTAGTTCGGTGAGGCAGTTTATGCATGTAGGTGCGTCTGCCATTGTGTATTTTCTTTTTGCTGTGTGCATGAATATTGTATGAATAAGTGCAAATGGTGGATGTAAGCGCATTGAGTTGTACAACAAGAAATGCGCTATATAAGTATAATACATTATTATTATTATTATTATTATTATTATTACCTATTCCAAGGCAACGTGAAACGGCCCACGAAACAGAGCACAACTTGGACATAGGTGACCGAAAGTAACTTTTGTCAGTCGAGCTGTTCATCGGGGGTGCAAGCGGAAATCTCCATAGGAACACACACAGGACTCGGAAAAACTAGCAAGGAAAATGGATCATTTCTATGTAATCCTCAAGGTGGTGTTGAAATTAATCTGAGCAATACAAGTCTGTCGATGATGAAACTCATGGTAGCATATCATGATTATAACATTAATTATTGTATGAAAAAAAATGGTGCTGATCGAATTGACACTAACTATTATTTCATCAGATGTTCAATACTGTTCATCAATTTCCGCGATTAGGGTCACTTTTCGCCGCGATATATTTTCCTGTATTTGAAATGTATCGCTTTCCTTCAATTTTACAGATGTTTGTGTAATCCTTAAACACCCCGTCCCGCTCCTCTGTGTGTGTGTGTGTGTGTGTGTGTGAGAGAGAGAGAGAGAGAGAGAGAGAGAGAGACAGAGACAGAGAGTGTGTGTGCGCGCGTGTGTGTGTGTGTGTGTGTGCGGAGCAAATGCTGCAGCCTATTTCAGTCTTTTTGAACACATTCACTTGAATTTCACGATGACAGCCGACGAGTCAATGAAACCGGATAGCCATCTCGCTGTTGCATGCGAGGAAAAGAAACCCGTTGCACGTGAAATACGATTCAACGATAATAATGAGACAGTGACGCAGTCATGGACGAAGATGCCTCCCTGGTGGTCTGGGGTCAGATCAGAGAGTGTCGGTCGGTGGACGCCACGTCTGGTCAGTAGTGACGCCATCCGGGCGACTTAATGACCGCCCAGCTACCCCGGCACGTGACTTAAGCACAAGGTTGGCGAAGTGAATTGAGTATTTTTTCTCTCTTTAGCCAACATGAATCAGAAGACAATGAGGAAGAAAGGAGAACTGTGCTGAGGTGTACAATAACCTGAAGCTGAAGAAAGGAGAACTGTGCTGAGGTGTACAATAACCCTGAAGCTGAAGAAAGGAGAACTGTGCTGAGGTGTACAATAACCCTGAAGCTGAAGAAAGGAGAACTGTGCTGAGGTGTACAATAACCCTGAAGCTGAAGAAAGGAGAACTGTGCTGAGGTGTACAATAACCCTGAAGCTGAAGAAAGGAGAACTGTGCTGAGGTGTACAATAACCCTGAAGCTGAAGAAAGGAGAACTGTGCTGAGGTGTACAATAACCCTGAAGCTGA
>CM031616.1:54903966-54916466 GCA_018398815.1 Conus ventricosus
CACCCAGGTGGCAGATGGGTGTTTGGCGGCACAGATTTCCTTCCTCGCACTACGAGTGACGACGGGACTAGCCTGTGTCGCCGGGGGACGGCTCTCGAGGCGGCGTGGCACTTGGCGACGAGGCGCTGCCACTCTGCGAACTACCCAGTGGCCTGCACATCCTAGCAGGGCTCTCCCTTTGGGGGGGGGGGAGGGTGGGTACGTTCCTCATTGGGCGCAGAGTGGGCATGGACCTATACGTGCAGCGGCTCGGCGACTTGTGCCTCGTACGTCTCCTGAGTCGGCCTCACGCGGCACAGGACCGTCGCCACTCAGCATGAAGACGGCCGCCCGGTTGGTGGCATCCGGCATTCCTGATGGTCGGTGGCAGAGACCAGCAGAAGGCACCCAGGTGGCAGATGGGTGTAGGGCGGCACAGATTTCCTTCCTCGCACTACGAGTGACGACGGGACTAGCCTGTGTCGCCGGGGGACGGCTCTCGAGGCGGCGTGACACTTGGCGACGAGGCGCTGCCACACTGCGAACTACCCAGTGGCCTGCACATCTAGCGGGGCTCTCCCTTTGGGGGGGGGGTGGGGGGGGGGGGGGGAGGGTGGAATTGAACCTCACTTGGGCGCAGAGTGGGCCTGGACCTATGAGCAGCGGCTCGGCGACTTGTGCCTCGTGCGTCTCCTGAGTCGGCCTCACGCGGCACAGGACCGTCGCCACTCAGCATGAAGACGGCCGCCCGGTGGCCCTGACGATGGCCTTGGAAACAACCGCAGCTGAACTATCTTCAGACGACCGCTTTGCGGTCCCAATGACTACTTATATCTAAAGCAAAAATACATGTCCCAATATGTCCTGTTTGCACAGGCTGGAGGACGTTAAGCAGAACCATCTCTGTCTTTTTTTTCTGTACATCTGTGGTCTTTATGAGTTCGATCACACAACATTTCAAATCTTCTTCTTCTTCTTCCTAAAATACTGGTTCACTCAAAAACGAGTAGGTCACCAGCTGGCGTCCAGGTCCACAGAAATGGCGTGCCACGAGTGTATCTTGTACCCGAGTTGGTTGGTTTCACTTTGACCGACTGTACTGAGAAAAATTCTGAATGTTGAACTAGATGTGCCATCATAGCTTTGTGTGTGTGTGTGTGTGTGTGTGTGTGTGTTTTCTCCTCATGGCGTGAATGTGTGCGAGCGTGTCCGTGTGTATGGGAAGGAGAGAGAGAGAGGGGGGGGGGGGGGAGTGATGAGAGGGGGATGAGAGGGGGATGAGAGGGGAGGGAGAGGGGAAAGAGAGGCGGAGGGGTGAGAAAAGGTGAGGGAGAAGGGAGAGGGTGAGAAGGTGAGAGTGAGCGTATCTGTGTGTGTGTGTGTGTGTGTGTGTGTGTGTGAAGCTTGTGCGTTGCACGTGTGTCCCATGCTTTATGTGCCAGTACAGGGACTAAGGGCCTTGTGCAGCTGATCTCTTGATATGTATATAGACATCAATAATGATGTGAACATTCTACAGTCACTGTGTTTGGACATTCAGCGCTTCCAGTATCAATTACTCATCATATTTATCATTATTGTATCCTTAAAGTTATTAAGAACATTGTGGTCTGGTGATATAACATGTGCGGCCGAGAGTTTGCTGTTTTTTTCGACGGATTATTGGTATATATTTGCGGCCTGATCTGTAATATTCTGGTCTGACTGACATATCTGTTGGTTCCCTTTTTCAACTCATTATTTCGGTTGTATTAATAGCAAAATGGGGAAAATAACAAATGAATCTGAGCATTTGGGTCAACAGGACCTGAAATGCTTTGTTGTCGGTTTTAACAAGTGAGCAACGGTCCTGCCATGAAGACATAGACGTAGACACAGATGCGCGCGTGCGCGCGCGTGTGTGTGTGTAATGCACTCGCGCGCGCGCGTGTGTGTGTGTGTGTATGTATGTGAGAGAAAAGAAGAATGAGAGGAGGGGAGGGAGAGGGGGAGGGAAGGGGAGAGGGAGGTGTGTGTGTGTGTGTGTGTGTGTGTGTGTGTGTGTGTGTTTTGTTTTTGTTTTTTTCCCCACGCGTGTGTGGGTGTATGTGAGTGTGTTTGTGTGCACGCACGCGCACGAGTGTGTATGTGTGGTGGTGGTGGGGGGGGGGGGGGGGGTGGCGAGATAGAGAGAGAGGGCGAGAGAGCGTGAGAACGTTAGTAATTGAAGCAGAACGCATGGGCCGTGCATGCAAACTTTTAAGAGCGTTGCATGTGAAGTAGAGGGAAGGGGGGCGGGGGGGGGGGGGGGGGGGGGAGCGGGTTGTAGCAGGTACAAGGGAACAAGGGAACCGATGGCTGGGTGTTTTGTGAGGTTAAAGAGTCGTGAGCGGATGTTGGAGTTCAACAACAACAACAACAACAAAAAAAAAGGGGGGGGGGGGGGGGGGGGCGGTAATTACGGGGAAGCGTGTCGGCGAGGGGTGGGGGAGGGAGGGCGGTCATGAACGACCTTGAGCTGCCCATATTCTCCGCTCTACTATGTTGTACTTGTACAGTTGTGCTTGTGAGAATATGTTGATTATTATGTACAACTTCAGAGTATGCCCTACAAGAACATGACAGGTCTGTAAGTAGTTTGTTTCCGTGAGTTATGTCATTTTTTAACCCCGTTGACACAGGGGGACAAAATGAAAACATAATATTTAACATTTTCACTGAACTGTTGCTGCTGCGCCAGCTTCATGCTGTGCAGTGCAATGACAATGTTGGATGAGTACTGTTCTTCAGCGCTTGTCTTATTGTCTTTGATTGGTTTATATACTTTTCTTTGTATTATACACAAACGTTTTTGCATATGTGTATATTTCGTGTTTCTTCCATTTGTTTTCTGCACTGCTTCCTTTTTGGTCATGCCAGTGCAGAGTTGTCTCTTTACTTATATTGTGAAACTGTCTGGTTTCTTTTATTTTTTCCCTTGTATCTCTATACTTCTAAATTATCACCGCTAGTGAGAAAGAATTTACATTCAAACTGCTCACACTATGACTGACCTTGTTTCCTTCATCTGTTTCTAATGAGAGAGAACCGCACCAACCCACAATCCTGGCTTGCTTTTTGTTTGACATTCTCCTCAGTACTATCACATAGATGTCTGTTGGAATCAGTGCACACAGAGCCAGGACAGGTTTATTTCACACAACTGCTCTGACTCTAGTCCGGAAACTTTCCTTTCTTAATAAATCCAACTGCAGAATATTTTTTATACTGCTGACAGCACGCTGTCTACATGACATTCATCTTGCTCTGCTGGTTCAGTTTTCTGAATACATCTTAGTGCAGGAACAGTCTGTCGGGAATCGAAATGTACCAACGTCTTACCGTGTTCGCGAAGATACGCACTTAGTTTGTAATGACATCTTCAGTACACTGCCTTCATTATCCTTCTTTATATCATACTTTCTGGTGATATTGAACTAAATCCAGGGCCACAAAACAGAAAGGAACTGTGCGTTATACATGCTAATATGAACAGCTTGAAAAATAAACTTGACTTACTGTCGCTGAATGTAATGATTTTGATATCATAACACTGTCAGAAACCTGGCTTCATGAAACGGATTTAAACAATACCATAGAACTCCTAATTTCCATCCGCCCGTCAGACGTGATAGACCAAGCGATCCACATGGTGGAGTGGCCATCTACATTAAAATTGTCTGTACTGTAAACCACGTCCAGATCTTCAAGTCAATGGTCTAGAATCGGTCTGGGTGGAAACCAAAGTAAATCAAACCAGTCTATTAACTGGATCATTTTATCGTCCGCCGAACTCCCCTGTTAGTTACTGGCAGCTGATAAGTGAAAACGTAAGAAAAGTAAATAACACAATGCTACAGTTTATCATTTTGGGCGACTTTAACACAGACGTCTTGAGGAACCCATCAAATCACCTTCTAGACATCATTAATCAGTACAGCTTGTACCAAATAGTAAGTGAGCCAACGCGTATAACGGACATTACAAGCACATGTTTAGATTTAATTATTACACAGACTCCTCAACTTATTAAGTCGACGGAAGTCTTACCTGCAGCGTACAGCGACCATAGTATTCCCTGTGCTATCCTGGAAAACACCGTAAAAATAAACTGCTCCTTCAAAAGAACAATATTCAATTATCGTAAACTAGATAGAGAAAAATTCTGTACATTGTTGAATGAAGTAGACTGGGATACCATACTAACTAAACAAACGGTAGATGAGAGTGCTAGTCTTTTTTCTGAAACTCTTTTGGCCACAGCTAAACAATGTATGCCTGTTAAAACTGTAACCATCCGCCGCAGGACGTGCCCTGGATGACTGATGAGATTCGACTTTTGATCGACACGCGTAAAACAATTCACCGAACTGCCAAACAAAGTAATCTTCCCGAAGACTGGGAAAAATTTCGTCGGTTTCGAAATTACGTTACATCAAAAGAAAGAGATAGGCAAACAGAGTATTATAACCAACTAGACAAAAAAGCTCCAGACTCATCAAGTTTTGGAAGTAAAGACTGGTGGAAACTGGTTAAGTCCTTCTTCAATAAGAAAGGAATGGAAGCTCAGGAAGTTCCACCTATCGAGTCACAGGGCATAGTGTATTACTCAAACAAAGACAAAGCAAATATTTTCAATTCTTATTTTGTTCAACAGTCAACATTAGAAAACGATAACGACAGGCTGCCAATGTTACACTTCTTTATTCCCAACTAGATGAGATTATACTTTCACAAATTGAGGTCGCTGACACATTAAATAATCTGGACAAAACTAAGGCATCTGGTCCAGATTTCATTCACAACATTTTGTTAACAACTTCAGCTCATGTTATATGTCTTCCGCTTACTACACTGTTTAACAGATGTCTTCGCGAGAGTAGATTTCCATCATTATGGAAGACAGCGCATGTGACCCCTATATATAAAAAAGGACCAAAGGAAGTTTGCAGTAATTATAGGCCAATCTCTTTACTAAGCTGTGTTGGAAAGGTTCTAGAGAAATGTATACATCGACACATCTATTTCTTTCTAACATCAAATGCCATTCTTACTCCTCTACAATCTGGATTCATCCCAGGTGATTCTACAGTTAATCAGTTACTGTCCACCTATAACGAACTCTGCACTTCTTTTGATTCTGGAGTTACCACACAAATTGTATACCTGGACATTTCAAAAGCATTCGATCGTGTATGGCACAGAGGTCTCTTATTGAAGCTAAACGCGGTCGGAATAAGAGGGAAATTTCTGAGAGAATACCTCTCAAACCGTTCCCAGGCAGTGGTTATAAAAGGTGAAAACTCCGACCTCCAGAGGCTTCATGCAGGAGTGCCACAGGGATCCGTCTTAGGTCCCTTATTGTTTTTAGTCTATATTAATGATATAGTACATGATATCGCTTCTGTAATCAAGCTATTCGTGATGATACTAGTTTAGCACTTTCTCTGTCTAACCCTGTAATCCGCGCTGATATCTTAAACTCGGACCTGGAAAAGATTTCTGAATGGGCAAAGCGCTGGAAGGTTAAATTCAATGAGAACAAGACAGAACTGGTAAATATTATTCGAGATCGCAAACAAATTTATCCACTAACATTCGGTAACACGCCTCTGCAGCCAGTTAATGCACACAATCATCTTGGTCTGATTGTTCAGAATGATGTAGATGGGACGAACATGTAAGATGTACAGTAAAGAAGGTTAACATGTTGATTAGTTGCCCACGAAACTACAAATATAAGATATCGAGAAAAGCATTAGAAACCATGTTTACATCATTTATCTTGCCGCACTTTGACTACGCTGATATTGTCTGGGACAACTGCAGTGAAATACAAGCAAACATGCTAGAAAATATACTGAACAACATTAAAAACGCACCGCTTGCCAAAAGACCCAGACAACGTTGGTAGTACAGAATTATTTAATGAAAGTAAGCATATTTGATCACGCGTCCATTTTTCAATTAAACAAAATTTCTGTTCTTGACAAGAATGGCCGAATTCATCTGAAATTAGCTGTTGACTTCACTAGGGTCCCTGTCAAAAAGTACACCACGACGAGCATGTCCGTCCGCGAGCTCTAATCCCGAGTGTGTCCGCCATTTGCCCGATGCACGCTTGGCAGCGCCTCCTCATGGAGTAGACAAGGTTGTGCAAGAAACGCCTGTGGCAGTCCACCCCACTCCTCGGTCAGTGTGCGCCTCAAATGATCGAGAGTCTGTGGACGTCTTCCACGGGCCACAAGACGCCCCAGCTCATCCCAGACGTGTTCAATGGGAGCCATGTCAGGGGACAGAGATGGCCAGGGCAACACGGCAATGTTGTTCGCCTGGAGAAACGCAGCGGTGGCTCTTGCGGTGTGGGGTCGTGCATTATCATGCTGGAAGAACTGCAGCTCGGGTGCTGGCCAAACAGTGGGACGACGTGGTTCTGCAGCACCTGCTGGTACGTGTTGGCATTCACATGGTTGTCAAAAAGTACAGAGGTGTCCGGTAGTCATGACTGAATGCCCCCAAACCATCAGACTGCCCCCTCCCCATCTATCGGCTTCAAACACGCAGCAGTTGGCGCAGCGTTCCCCGACACGCCTCCAGACTCTCATTCTCCCGTCAGCACGCGATAACGCGAAGCGACTTTCGTCAGAGAACAGCACAGCTCTCCATTGACGTCGTGTCCATGGCAGATGCTGGTTGGCCCACTGCAGGCGTTGCTGACGGTGTCTACGGGTGAGGACTGGGCCAACATGAGGGCGTCTTGCATTGAGCCTGATTCTTGCAATCGACGTCGAACGGTTTGTCCAGACACTGGACCCCGTCGACCAACCACCTGGCGACATGTTTCTGCTGCTGTAAGGAATCGATTACGAAGATGAAGCTGTCGAATGTATCGATCCTGCGCTGGTGTGGTAACACGAGGTTGGCCCGTTCGGCGCCGATCAGTGGTGGAACCAGTCGCTGCCAAACGTTGTGATAGCCTTACAATTGTAGAGTGACTGCAGTTCAGTTGTCTGGCTGTCTCTCTCGATGACATGCCGACCATTAACATTCCAATGGCTCGCTCGCGTTCTTGCATAGACAGTCGCGGCATTGTTTTCGGACCACTTCGCCTGGTCGAATGACAACTGATACCGTTTTCCAGTCGGCATGACTTCAAACTCACCATTTGAGACAAAGAAACAGATGAGCTACGTTCAGTCTCGGCCCCAGTGGCAAAAAAAGTGTTTTGGGCGAGTTGCACGTGGGCGTCACACGAACGTTGGCAAGCGCGGAGAAACCGAGGCAGTGTGAATCTGTGTCCCTTAAAAATTGTGTTAATATACCAAATCCAAATACACATTTTTTCCAAATGGGAAATCGGCAAATCAAAACGGTGCGTTTTTAATGTTGTTCAGTATATTCATTTAGAAGCAATTCGCATCATAATAGGAGGTGTCAAAGGCACAAGTCATAAAAAGTTGTATGAAGAATCCGGATTCTGCTCTTTAAAAGAAAGGAGAAGAAGACACAAACTAATTAAGTTTCATAAAATGGTCAATGGTTTGTGTCCAGAACACTTATGTAGCCTAGTACCAGATCTGGTATCAACAAGAAATCCCTATTCACGGCGAAGACCTCTCGACAGACATGTGCCTCTATGCAAAACTGAAGTATACAAAAATTCATTTATTCCAACTGCAACTAAAATGTGGAACGACCTCCCAGACAACATAAAATCCACAAAATCACTTGGTGAGTTTAAACGTTTTATTTCACGGGACGACTCAGTTGTTCCCTATTATTGAATGTTCTAGAGAGGTGAGAAAAGCGAAAAGAGACTATGAGCATAAAATTGCAAAAAATAGTAAGAAGAATCCTAAATGCTTCTGGAAATATGTCCGCTCAAAATTGAATGTCAACTCTTCAATTAGTCCCCTGAGAAAGAAGATGGTAATATTGCAGTTAGTGATAATGATAAGGCCGAGGTGCTAAATAAATTCTTTTCTAGTGTATTCATACATGAAAATATTGAAAATGTTCCTGAAATCGACAGCGCCTCTTTATCTGATGGAAAAACTCTGTGTGATATAGTCATTACACCATTAGCGATAAAAAAAAAAATTAAGTAAATTGGATGTTGCTAAGCTTCTGGTCCAGATGGTTTACCAGCTAGAGTACTAAAGGAGTTATGTGTAGAACTAGCAGTGCCTTTGTGTGTGCTGTTCAATAAATCAATAAGTGAAGGAGTGGTACCCAGTGATTGGAAGTTTGCAACTGTAACTGCTATATTTAAAAAAGGCCCCAGGTCTGACCCAGGAAATTATCGCCTGTAAGTTTGACTTGTATCCTTTGCAAAGTGCTTGAGTCATTTGTGAGAGATGCAATAGTAAACCATATGAATGATTTTTCCTTATATTCAGATTGCCAACATGGATTTAGACAGGGTAAATCTTGTATGACACAACTTTTAGAAGTAATGGAAGATTTTACAAATATGATCGATGATGGGCTTGCTTTTGACGTAATTTACTTGGATTTTAGGAAAGCTTTTGACTCTGTGCCCCACTACCGATTGTTAAAAAAATTAGAAGGTTATGGTATAATGGGAATATATACAACTGGATTAAGAGTTTTCTTTCTAATCGAGTACAAAAGGGTGAAAGTTGGAAATAATTATTCTTCAAATATAGATGTTGTAAGGGGTTTATTCCGCAGGGAAGTATTCTTGGACCTATTCTGTTCACAGTTTTATAAATGACCTGCCAGAATGTGTAATTAGTTCATGTAAAATATTTGCAGATGATACGAAAATATATGATCCTGTAAGTAACCATCTTAAATTACAAGATGATATTGATAATCTAATTAAGTGGAGTGAAACATGGAATTTATATTTTAATCCAGTTAAATGCAAGGTTATACATTATGGAAAAAATAATCCGGAGTATACATATACTATGAAATATAATGATGTTGTCTCAGATGTTGATTCCGTTTCAGAAGAAAAAGATCTTGGTGTAATGTTTGATAGCAGTCTGAAATTTGACAAGCACATAAACAGTGTAATGATGAAAGCAAATAAAATGCTCGGCATAATCAGACGGTCTTTTTCATATTTGGATACTGAAGTTTTTACATTACTATATAAGGCATTAGTTAGACCCCACCTGGAGTATGGAAATGTGATATGGAGCCCTTATTTAAAAAGGCAATCAGCAAGTATTGAGAAAGTACAAAAAAGAGCCACCTTGTTAATTAAGGAATTCAAATATGTTAGCTATGCAGATAGATTGCGAAGGTTAAATTTACCATCGTTAAATTCAGACGAATAAGGGGAGACTTGATTGAGACTTACAAGCTATTTAAGGGACTTAACAGTACAAATTTTAACACATTTTTTCAACTAACCACTAATCAAATTACAAGAAATTCTGATAACAAAATCCAAATTAAATATTGTCGCACTAATATTAGAAAATTTTCATTTAGTAACAGAGTGGCACCGTATTGGAACAAACTACCTGCGCACATTAAAAAAGCAAAAGATTTGAATACTTTTAAAAACCTTCTGGATACTAACGCTGAGTTAAATATGTTAAAATCTCAATTTGATTGATAGAAATAAAGTAATAGAATAGATTAAAATATATCTGAGCATATGCATGCATTAAGCAACCAATGTTTATGAAATAAGATGATTGGGACACAAAAAGCTGTGAGGCTATCAAAGTCCAAGTGAACTGAACTGAACTGAACTGAACTATTATTACTATTATGGAGAGGAATGAACAGATTCAACATTGCAGACTCCGCCTAGGAATGAGTGATCTAAATCAAGACCTTGTTAACCGTTACCTTAAAGCAGATCCAGTTTGTCAATGTGGCACTGGTTCAGAAACGGCCGAACACTTATTATTACATTGTCCAAAATACAGTAACATTAGAAAAGACACGATTTCCACCCATGCACCCAGTCTACTCGAAGTTAGTATTCTTCTTCATGGTAAGCAATCCCTCCGACGTGAGGATAACGAAGCTATATTCAAAGCTGTTCATCGTTTTATTAAACAATCTGAACGTTTTTGAAAAACATGTAAAACTTCGCATGCGGTAATGATATATATGTTTATGAAAATGAAATCTTAGAGCTGAACATATTCTCTCTCTCTCTCTCTCTCTCTCTCTCTCTGTCTCTCTCTCTCTCTCAAACGCTTCATAAAAACGTTAATGATGTGTGAGTGGTTGACTATCATGAACTTTATAGTCTTTAGTGTTTACTTTGCTTACTACTATCTTTTCTTATTTTTCCTCAATTTTGTACATGTTTGCGTTTATGTATATGTGTATATGTAAAGTATGTTTAAGTACATATTTACATTTTGTATACGTGTGGGTATGTATTTTTGTTTGTTTTTTGCGTCTTTGTTTAGCATAGTAACTTTAAAAGTATCCTGTCATTTCCTTGTCTACATGTGTAATTATAGACATTTGAACACACTATAAGCATTAGCTTGTTGATGTTCAAATTTTCACATTTTTTGTAAAGCTACGTGCCTGTAAAGTGGAAAATAAATTTGTTTAAACCAGTGTATCTTGCTTTCTGATGATGTCAGAGCGATGACCACTGAAGCGCGTTTGTAGGGTGTTTCCCGTCTCACCAACATACTGTACATCCTGGCAATGTCCACAGTTGATCAGGTACACTAGGTTGGTACTTTTACATGTAGCTGAGTCCCTTATTTGGAACTGGTGACCCGTGCGAACACTCTTGAACGAGGCCATTTCCTCCAGGTGTTCCTAGCACAGAACACATCGTTTCGCTAATATTTAGCTGCTTTCCTTTTCTTTTCAGGATATTTTTTTTCTCCAGATAAACTATGGACAGACAGTTATTTTTTTTTTCTTTTCTATCGCGAAGCCCACAGACACTTGTGTTTCATAAGTCGACGTGAGGTCGCGGAGATCGTGATGGTCTTGTGGTACTGCTGTGGCGAAACCCAGGAATGGTGACTGCATGCGGGTCTGTAAAGGCGTTTGCTAAGAGAGATTTTGATGGCTCCTACTAGGACAAATGTGTAATAGGTAAAAAAAAAAAAAGTGCTTGAGAGTCGGTGAGGACCTGGTTGATATTTTGTATTGAAACGCTGACTGGCAAACATATTATACACACATACACGCACCTACAAACTGAGAGAGCGAGAGAGAGAGAGAGAGAGAGAAGAGAGAGAGAGAGAGAGAGAGAGAGAGAGAAGAGACAGAGACAGAGAGAGGAGAGACAGAGAGGGGGCGGGGGAGAAGAGAGAACGAGAGCCAGGGGATGGATAGGATTGGAGGAGTGAGGGGGAGGGGAGGGAGGGGGAGGTGTGCATGAAGAAATTCGATTACTGTCAATCTCATATCTCCAGGGACAACACGCAATTCCTGTATATCATTTGAAAAAACCCATATCTGCAACAAACAACAACAACAACAACACACACACACACACACACACACACACACACACACACACACACACGCACTGACACACACACACACACACACACACACACACACACACACACACACACACACACACACACACACACCAATTACGTGAAACTAAAGTAAAAGGTATTCATGTGCAAACAGTAAAATGTAGCTGTTAATTAAAGGGGGAACTCTATTCTCTCTGTCTGGTCATCTATTGAAGGTGCAAGAGCCAGAGTGTGACAAGCTCAGCTGGGAAAGTCTGGAACCGCACAGTCGAGTTTCATCCACTACATCATCACTGAGAATGTGGTTCAAATTTTCTTGCCAACGCTGCAGGTGTCTGTACTCTCGGGACTGGTTGACACCTGGATAAATGATGAACATAAACTTCAGGACAATTTCACAGCATCATGTTCGTCAACCTAATCACATCGATCAACGTTTTAAAAAAAAAAAGGCTGCAATTCTCATGCCCGACTATTGGCTGTAACCACGGTCTAACCAAGTGGTTACATTGAGGGATCTATCTGCGATGAGACAAACTGTATATTTTTGACACAGCGTGTGTGAATGGAAACCGTCTAACCATTAGGCTCCGCCCCTTTTCTGCCCCGACAATTTGCAGCGTGCGTGCAAGGCATGCTATTTTGTTGTGACGTCGGAGTTTTGGCTCCGCCTCTATTTCCTGCTCTAGCTCATTGGAACCGACGGGGACTAGTGTGAATGCCTTTGTAACCGTATTTGGTCACATCGGGCGATGTAACCTTGAAAATATTTTATCTTCCGAGTCATATTTTTGGGGGCCATGTAACCACCTATCGAACCACAAATCGGGTCTTCCCGAAAAATCGTCTAACCGATGGGAACCCACTGCAACCAAAATTGCGTGGTTCCAGTCAGTTACAGAGCGATCTAACCATTTGGTTAGACCGTGGTTACAGCCTAGTGTTCGTGCGGGGGTCGCCGACACTGGCAAAGTTCATGGGTATTGTCGCTGGACAGACGTGGTGGCGTCAACTGGGCGGTGGCGTTTATTCAATTAACCTGTCCAC
>CM031616.1:54918966-54926466 GCA_018398815.1 Conus ventricosus
TAGAAGATCAGGGGTAGGGGTGTGGGGTGGGAAAGGGGGGTGGGGGGGGGAGACACCTGGCAGGGTTCATGGAGTGTAGCGCCACCTGTCCGTGACGTACTTCCTGTCTTCTGTGTTGATGGACAGGCTTTTTTGTAAGTTGTCGCCCGGCAAGATTTTTGCTCTCCTTTTTTTTTCTTTTTACCTCCCCACGTTTTTTCGTCTTTTGTTTTTGTTTTTGTTTTAATCTAGAAGAACGCTGTCACGGCTGTGGTATTCTTTCTCACAGAATTTTGCCTGGTTCTTTGGTACAGCACCGATTTGCTGTCAGATGTTACACGTTTGGTTCCCATTTGCGCGCAACTTAAAAAACAAAAATGTTCATTGCTGCTGCTCATGTTCATGCGCTGCCAGTCTGGTGGTATCAGTGTAGCATCAAGTCACCCCCACCCTCTCTCCCGTTCTCTCCCATCCACCCTCTCTCGCACTCCCCTGCCCTTTCCCATACATTCTCTTCTCCTGTTCCCGAAACGGTGATGGCGAAGTGCCAGCTGATTCTTGACGGGTGTGGAGTGCACCTTGACTGTGGATGTAGGGACAGATGCCTTGTTTCTGCAGTTTGAAGCAGCTACTGTGTCATCTTTAGTGACTTGCCCTTCTCAAGCTTACTTCGTCATAATCATTTTATTGTTGTTGTTGTTGTTGTTGTCATTCTATTGTTGTTGTTGTTGTTGTTGTCGTCATCGTCATCGTCGTTGTTGCTATATATCTGTTACTCACGGTGTTTAATGTGCGCATGACATTATAGTGTGATGTGTTTGTTTCTTAATACCTTTTTCCTCTCCAATGTCAATTCAATTGGACGATCACCAAATCCGTCAATTTGACTAGATACATGACAGGTGAACTTGTAACAGGGATCTGGATCAGGACCTCTGCAAACGTAGGTCATACACTCATGGTTTGTGTCATGAGACATGTCATGTGTAGGCCTAAAATCATGGCTGCATATAGTACGGAACCTCGTTCTCGCTCCCGATGCATGCTGGTACAATTGAACTTCCGGAATCCATGCACTGTTTACAGCGATATTTGTGTCTAGGGGAGAGACTACAGGTATGACAGCCTCCACCAAGGAATTGATGTCTTCTTCTTCTTCTTCCTAAAATACTGGTTCACTCAAAAAACGAGTAGGTCACCAGCGCGCAGTAGAAAAGAAACTCGTGGAGAGCGTGGCAGCAGAGAGTCCTCAGAAGAGAAGCCCCTTCAAGCAAGTGTTTGGGCCCCTTATCTCCTGACACTCTAGGGGGGTTGGGCCCACCCGGTTCATGACTCCGGATGTCCCTCTGCTGCCCCCCTTTTTTTCCCCCATCTTGGGACGAGCCATGGCTGGGATTCGAACCCATGACCCTCTGGACATGCTCATTTTCTACTTAATGACTCGCGCTTTAACCACTGAGCCACAGGGACACCTGATATTTGTAGGGAAATTAAGCCTTATGAAGTTCACTTTTGTTCCTCCTTGACCAGATCCAGCTTGAACACCTCTCTGCCGCTTCTGCCATTGCTTTCAGGGCTCTGGGTTTTTCCTTCCCTGCAACTGAGAGCTGTTTCATGAGGCTGTATGCAGACGTTCCTACAAATCCCCTAGCTCCAATTTCTGCAGTGAGGACTTTGACCTGATAGCCTTCTCTCCTCAGGCTGTTTGCCAGATCAGCATACTTTTCAGTCTTGTAGATTTGAGCTGCCTCCATTCTGTTCTCATATGGCACCGTGAGCTCGATCATGATCAGCTGCTGGTTGACTTAGAGTGGACTACTATGTCTGGTCTCATGCCACTCTTGCTGATGATCTCTGGTGACTCTTCCATTCTGGAGGTCTGCAGTGCACTCCCAGTCATCTGCCCCATCCAGCAGACTCTGCCTGCATGTTTCGAGTGGCACTGTTGTTCTTGGCCACGATTTGCTGCCTCCTGCCGTGAAGAATGTTGCGGGTGCTTTTGGAGTCCTGATTCTCCCTTTTGTGGTGTTGGTACTAGCCCAGACTACTTGTACAATCTCTTTGAGCACTTGGTTGTGCCTCCATGTGTACCTTCTTTGAGCCAGGGCTACTTTACATGAGCTTAGAACATGCTCCACTGTTTGTTTTTCATGGCAGAGGGGGCATGCAGGATCGTCTATTTTCCCCCACTTCACCAGGTTTGCATTTGAGGGCAGAAGGTCATATGCAGATCTGAGAATGAAGCTGATCCTGAGAGGGGCCATGTGCCAAATGTCATTCCAAGTTAGACTTCTTTGGGAGTGCATTCTCCCACGTTGTCCATTGCCCTTGCTGGCTCTGCTGGACTGCTTTTTGGAGTCTTTTTTGGTCTTCTTCTTTTCTCATCTCCTGAATCATCATGTCTCTTTTGGCTTTTCCTTTGGCCTTTGACCACCATTCAGTTTTGGTCACCCCCAGTCCTTGTCTGTTGGTCTGTGTGTGTCCTTTTTATTTCTCTGATCTTGAGACTTTCTTTTGCAGAATCCATTGCCTCTTGAACTTTCCATTTTCTGCCTGTCTTCAGCTGGGGGTTGATTGCTTCTACCACCTTGTCTCCTGAGTCCTCCAGCATGCTTTGAAGTCTGATCTTCCCTGCTTTGTATTCCTCCAGGATGGATTTCGGTGGTAGTTTGAGCTTTGCTTGGCGACAGTACAGCGCGATGTCAGTCAGACAGGGTGGGACACCAAGCCATTTCCTTGTGAACTTGTTGATTTTGGCTTCCATTGCTTCCACTGTGCTGGTGCAGATGTCGTATATCATCAGAGGCCATAGGAGCTTTGGTATCAGCATGAACTGCAGACACCAGACCTTGTATTTGCCAGGGAGCCCACACTGGTCAATGGTCTCCAAGCCTTCTTCCGCCATCTGCTTGGTTTCTTTTGCTCTTTGTGTGTCTTTCAGCGTATCATCATACCATCTTCCAAGGCTCTTGACTGGTTCTTCTGTGACTGTTGGAATGGCCTGGTTGGCAACGCTGAAGACCACAGATTCGGCCACTTTTCCTTTCCTCAGTGAGAGACTCCGTGATTTCTTTGGCTTGAACTTCATTCTGGATGAGGCAACTATGTCGTCCAGCCTCTCCAGCACATGACGTGTCTCGTCTTCTCTGGATGAAATAACTGTAGTGTCATCCATGAAGGCCTTGAGAGGAGGCATCTTGTATCCATCGCCAAGGTCTGTTTGTCTCGCGTTGTTTGCTTTCAAGATGAGTTCCATTGCCAGCACGAACAGTATCGGGAAATTGCACAGCCCATTGCAATGCCCACTTCCAAGTTGATCCAATCAGTTGTGTACTCCTTGGTAGAGAACCGCATTGAGAAGCCATTGAAGTACTTCTTGAGCATGTCGCGGATATTCTTTGGCACATGGTACATCTCAAGAGCCAACTGTATCATCTCATGGGCACAGATCCATATCGTTTGCCAGATCAAGCCAAACTACGTCCAGGTCTCTCTTTTCTGTTTTTGCTTTTTTGGATTGCGTCCCAGATCATTGTGGCGTGTTCTACACAGCCAGCCACGCCTGAGATGCCACCTTTCTGGACTGACACATCCAAGTACTTGTTTTCCATCAGGTACTTGGTCAGCCTTGCTGCCATGACAGAGAAGAAGATTTTCCCTTCGACGTTCAGTAGTGATATTGGCCTGAACTGGCTGATGTCACTTGAGTTTTTGCTCTTTGGGATGTACACACCATCTGCCGTCATCCACTGCCGCTGATCTTCTGGTTTCTCCAAGCCGATCGCAGCAGCCCGTGGAGCCACTCCAGCACCTTGGGACATTTCTTGTAAAGCTGGTAAGGTATTCCGTTTGGCCCTGGTGATGATTTGGCTCTGGCTTTGTCGACCACCTTCTTGATTTCCGCCAACGTTGGAGGCTTGCCATTGAACTGTTCCTCAGGGTTGGTTGGCCACACCAGACCTTGAATGTCGAGTGGTGCTTTGCTCTGTGAGTCAGAGTATGTTTTCCTCAGATGCTGCTCAAGAACTCCTTTGTCCACACTTAGGGTCCCAGATTTTGGCTGCTCAAACAGTGTTCTGGCAAACTGGAAGGGGTCTCTGAAGAAGCGCTCTTGTGTCTTCTTCTTTTTGCTCTTCCTCTTCCTCGCAGATTCCGCTTTGCTGAGGGCGCTGTGTTTTTCTTTCAGGTCTTCCCACAGTTTTTCCAAGCCTTGTTTTTCAGCTGGCAGTGCGGTCTTCATTTGCTTCTTGAGGTTGTTCTTTGGACTCTGATCTTGTCCATCTTTTCTTGGCGTCTGGATTTCTTTGGAGGTGTTTTCTCTTTGGGTAGTTTTACTCCATAGGCGTCTCTACATGTGGCATACACAATGTCCCCATATGTGGCTAGTTTTGTTCCAGGGTGCTTTTCCCTATCAGTGCATCGAGTCTTTGGACGATTTTTGCATCCAGTTTCTCCCAATCTTCAGTTTCGTTTGCTCGTGGCAGGTTAAGTTTCAGGCGCCTGGCATCGAGGGCCTGTGCAAATTCCTCATCCGAACCAACAGCGTGGATGTCCTTGGCACTGTGGTTTAAATCCTGGCCTTGGTCTTCCGACGTCCCTTTTCTGCTGATGCAGTGCGCTGCTGCTCATTCAGATGAGTCTTCACACATCCCATCTTTGTTCTGTGGATCTTCATGCCACGGGTGGTAGCGAAAGGCTTCCACAGACACATGGATATTCCATTTGGTCCATGTTCATAGTCCGTTTGGGATTTGCAGTCGTGATTGGTTGAGCACCGATGGATTCATCATTCTCTCCCCCTTTCGGTGAATCCTGGGAGCATCTTTTCCTTTTATTCTTAGTAGCCACATGTTTAAGGCAAAGTGGGGAGCCAGCCCACAGAGCCCTTGGTTCTGGTCTTTCCCAGTGTCCTCCGGTCTTTTCCCGGACGTCCTCCGGCCTATTCCCGAAGTCAATGGTTTACCCATGCATCAGTAGAAAGAAACTCGTGGAGAGCGTGGCAGCAGAGAGTCCTCAGAAGAGAAGCCCCTTCAAGCAAGTGTTTCGGCCCTTATCTCCTGACACTCTAGGGGGGTTGGGCCACACACCGGTTCATGACTCCGGATGTCCCTCTGCTGCCCCCCCTTTTTTCCCCCATCTTGGGACGAGCCATGGCTGGGATTCGAACCCATGACCCTCTGGACATGCTCATTTTCTACTTAATGACTCGCGCTTTAACCACTGAGCCACAGGGACACCTGATATTTGTAGGGAAATTAAGCCTTATGAAGTTCACTTTTGTTCCTCCTTGACCAGATCCAGCTTGAACACCTCTCTCTTCATTTGTTTTTAAGTCTTTTCTTTTCTTTCTCTTCTTTCTTACCTATCTGAACGTATTTCTGTTCGAACTGTGTGTTTTGACGGACTGTGCCAAAGGCTTCAGTCAGTCATGCACTAACGTCCACATGTCTTTGCTCTTCTCTTTACTTGTTTGTTGTTTTCTTCACTTGTGTTTGTTCTTTTCTTCACTTGTGTTTGTTCTTTTCTTCACTTGTGTTTGTTCTTTTCTTCACTTGTAATTGTTCTTTTCTTCACTTGTGTTTGTTCTTTTCTTCACTTGTGTTTGTTCTTTTCTTCACATGTGTTTGTTCTTTTCTTCACTTGTGTTTTGTTCTTTTCTTCACATGTGTTTGTTCTTTTCTTCACTTGTGTTTGTTCTTTTCTTCACTTTTGTTCTTTTTTCAGTTTTGTATGTTCTTTTCTCCACTTGTCTCTGCTGTGTGCACGTGCTATCCCGGGATAGATGGAAACACTTGCAGCTTCCATTTTTCTAATTTTTTTTTTGGGGTGGACGGTTCTTGGCTTGTTGTATGCGGCTCGTGTCTACATCTCTGCTAATGGAAGAAGTAACGAAGCCAGCGTTTGTTTGGAGTCCTGAGCATGTTACTGTTTTACAGCGGCGCAAAATTTGCATTCCTCGATCATCCCCGATATACATGTCGCCATGTTTAAAATGAAGATTTCCTTTGAATTCAACACTGTGCCAATTCAATAGGTCTGACAACATCTGTATGACTTGAAAGTTGATTCAGCGCGGTGAGGGCCCTGATATGGCCCTTTGCGGTCGGTTGAACTGTGAGCAGCATTTCTCTCTCTCTCCCCTTTCTCCTCTCTCTCTCTCCAACGAAGGGTAGCTTGCAGTGTAGGATGACGATGATTTGTCTCCCTTGAGAAAAAAAAAAATCACCCAATCC
The DNA here is from genome assembly GCA_018398815.1 of Conus ventricosus. Taxonomy (NCBI): domain Eukaryota; kingdom Metazoa; phylum Mollusca; class Gastropoda; order Neogastropoda; family Conidae; genus Conus; species Conus ventricosus. The sequence continues at coordinate 54,925,179 of CM031616.1, forward strand.
AGATTATGAATACATCAACGCCGAGTTCAATCAAGAAACAAGCCGAGAGGTTCATTAGACTACGAAATAATCATGACAGTTAATGGTTCGTTCACCTAATTGCAGTCATGGGAGAGAGAGAGAGAAGAGAGAGAGAGAGAGAGAGAGAGAGAGAGAGAGAGAAGAGAAGAGAAGAGAGTTAATGTTGTTTATAGCCCAGCCGACCGCAATGGGCCATATCAGAGCTGTCATCGCGTTGAAGTCAACTCTAAAGCCATATTAAGTTTGTTTGTTTTTAAATTAATCTATTTGACTCACTAATTAATCTATTTGACTCACTAATTCACACGTTCTAAAAACATACAGGAAATATCGTTGAAATCTTTCTTCCGCAAAATCTTCGATCAGATAAAAAATGTTGATCTCTTTCAGAAATTCAAAAATCACATCGGGCGGGATATCTCTGCACAAGGTTTTCATGGAATCTGCTATAAAGTGTTTGTGTCTCACATCATGAAAGTCCCAACACTCTAATAAAAGAACAATGTTTCCCTGTTAGCGTACATGACGCGGAAAAGCACCACGAGCTTCTTCACCTTTTAAAAAGATAAAGATTGGTGTAAAAAGGAGTGGCCTGTATGCAAACGGCACAAGACTTTCTTTTTTTTAAAAGCCGTCCCTGGAAGAAATGTACTGTTTAAACACTAATCCCTCCTCTCCTATCCGTTTCCCAAACATGAAGGCACGTAGCATCGACGTCCTGATGAGCGCGTATGTTTCATCGGTACATCTCGATAGATCCCCGTCTCGGTAGATCCCCATCTCGGTAGATCCCCATCTCGGTAGATCCCCGTCTCGATAGATCCCCCACTACCTGTGGACGAATTTCTGTCTCGGTAGATCCCCGTCTCGGTAGATCCCCATCTCGTAGATCCCCGCTCGATAATCCCCCACTACATGTGACGAATTTCCGTCTCGGTAGATCCCCGTCTCGGTAGATCCCCATCTCGGTAGATCCCCGTCTCGATAGATCCCCCACTACATGTGGCCGCATTTCCGTCTCGATAGATCCCCGTCTCGGTAGAATCCCCATCTCGATAGATCCCCCGTCTCGGTAGATCCAAAAACAGTATCGGGGATCCATCGAGATGGGGATCTATCGAGACGGGATCTATCAAGACAGGGATCCGTCGAGATGGGATCTATTGAGATGGGGATCCATCGAGACGGGATCTATCGAGACGGGATCTACGAGTGCCCCCCCCCCCCCCCCCCCCCCTTTCATCCGAGTCCTCTAACACTTGGTTCC
>CM031616.1:54931466-54938966 GCA_018398815.1 Conus ventricosus
TCTCTCTCTCTCCTCTCTCTCCTCTCTCTCTCTCTCTCTCTCTCTCTCTCTGTGTGTACGCGCGCGCGCGCGCGCGCATGTGTGTGTGTGTGTGTGTTTGTGTGTGTGTGTGTGTGTGTGTAGTGTGTGTGTGTGTGTGTGCGCGCGCGCGTGTGAGTGAGTGGGTGGGTGGGTGTGCAAGTGTGTGTGTGTGTGTTTGTGTGTGGTGTGATATAACCTTTGAAATGAGAACCATTGTCTGTACACTCTCCGACCTCTCCATTTTCCTGCCGCCTCGGCAGAGAGGAGAGCTTTTTTTTTCTTTCTTTTTACTTCGCAAGTACAGAACGTTTCTTTTTCGACTTTCTTCTATTTATGGTTTCATACGTTTGTTTATTTCATTGTTTGTTTGTTTATTTCATTGTTTGTTTGTTTATTTCATTGTTTGTTTGTTTATTTCATTGTTTGTTTGTTTATTTCATTGTTTGTTTATTGTTTCACAAGCTAAAGCTTTTATTCATTTCTCTTTTCTTTTTTTTCCTTTTTTTTCTTTTTTTTTTTTTTTTTTTGGGGGGGGGGGGGCGGAAGCCAGGATGGATAGGGAAAGACACAGACAGACAACGAAAAAGAAGGTGCCGGAACAGCTACTACTACTCCCCTTCCATCATCACCCTGTCCAATCCGCCCCTGCATGTGTCGATGCAGGCGAAACGAAAATGATGAATTTCCTTTAAATAAGGACTTTTTAAATGAGATTTTTGTTGATGCATTAGAAAGGTCTCTTTCGACAGACAGCCCTCCCCTATCACACCCTCTTCTCCCCCCCCTCTCTCCCCCCCCCCCCCCCCCCCCCCCCCCCCCCCCCCCCCCCCCTCTCTCCCACACATTAATCATAGACGACGTCACAGGGAGAGAGAGAGAGACAGACAGAAATAAACGGCGCTGCCTTTGAAGTCGTATTGACGTCAGCGTTTTGTTTCACAGCAGCTGGCGAATCATGAATTGTTAATCACCTCAAAGTAGGCGGAATCGTGCGCGATCGATCATAATTATATTTTGACTATTAAATTTAGTTGTTGTTGTTTCCCATTTCTGACATCTTTGATTTTGCCTACAATGGTGGGCTGAACAGCGAGGCATTTAGGGGAAATTAAATTTTAGAAATATGAAAGGGGTGGGGGAGGGGGGAGGGGAGACAAAGGGGGGAAAAATCAAGCTGGAAGCAGGGCGGACCAGTCTGTCTGGTAGGAGGGTCGTTTCAATTTGTTTTAACACATCTACATTGCCGCAGTAGTTGATTCACCATCGTAGAATGTCTCCTGCAGGATCGAATGTAACAAGATTCAACAAGAGGGATTCATATTATGGAAATATTTTAGAAATAAATCTTGTGTGTTGCAAATATAATAAGACAACAACAACAACAACACAACAACGACACTAATTAATGGAGATCATACCGGCTATCTTACAGATCGGCCTACATGGATAGAAATGTCAAGACTGTATGGCGTGCAACATCTTTTAGATTCTTTCAAGGCTTGCTTTCATGTTTAGATTTCGCGAAAGCTTTCCATTCCCTTTACGAGCGAAGATTGTCTGAAGATCTAACAGCTCACGGTTTTAGAACCAATGTGTGCGAATAGACAAGACGCATACAATCACCTGTAACTGGACACCGAAGATTACTCCGTGGTCTGCCGTGGAGTGGGTGTGTAGGCAGAATTGTCCTGTTCTGCAATATCTTTGAAATCTGGGTATTGAGATACGAGCAACATGATTAGGCAAGATGGAGGCATTACAGAAATCCGTGTTAGTGACTTAGAACATAGCATTTCTTTTCTTTTTTTTTTTTTAGATGTTGTGCAGTAATTCTCTTCTTCTCCCATCACTCTGTACGAGTCATTGGGGCACCACAGGTTCATCGAGCCAATACAGTGCTTACGTGAATAACAAACGGTTCGTAGGGACTCAAGGAAGAGGAAAAAAATCTTGCAATGCTTACATGAATACCAAACATTCTGCAGAGACTCAGAAAAAGGGGAAAGCCTCCTGTAGTCCTTATATGCATGACAAAACGGTCGGAGCTCAGGAACGGGAGAAACGTCCCTTGCAGTGCTTACATGCATACCAATCAATCTGAATAGGGTCAAGAAAGATGGAGGGGGGGGGGGGGGGGGGGGGGGGGGGAAGGGGTCTCTTGTAGTGCTTATATGCGCAGAAGTCTGTGGGAACTCATTTAAGGAAAAAAGTATCTTGCAGTGCTTATATGCACAGCAGTCTGTAAGGACTCAAAGAAAAGAGTATCTTGCAGTGCTCATATGCACAACAGTCTGCTGGGACTAATTAAGGGGGAAAAAAGTCTCTTGCGGTGTTTAAATGCATACCAAACAATATGTAGGATCTTTGGAAAAGGAACAAAGCTCTAGCAGTGTTTATATGCATACCAAAAAATCTGTAGGGAGTCAAGAAAGGGGGGTCCCTTGCAGTGCTTACATGGATACCAAACAGTCTGTAGGAACTCTGGAAAGGGTAAAAGCTCTTGCAAAGCTAATATGCATACCAGTCAATAGGGACAGAATATACGGAAAGAACTGTCTTGGAGTGCTGATGTGTACATACATGTACCAAATGTACGAACTGCACGGAACACATAATAGGCGAATTTTAAATGTAATTAATAACGAAACGCCAAGAAAACGTAGACAAACGAATCACGAGACAAAACACGACGTATTTCGACCTCTTAGGTCTTTTTCAGGCAAGATACAAAACGCTCAGGACAACGAAAATGGACGAGTAATCACTTATCTTCATTCACTTCAGCGCGACGCCCATCTTACGCTGAAGTAAATGAACATAAGTGATTGCTCGCTCATTTTCTAGCGGGGGTTCTATGTCGAAAAATCATGCACTTCATGCAACAAGCACCAAATTTGGCAGAGATGGCCAGTTTTATGTCCTGAACAAAACCTGATTTAGAGCCACAATGAAAAATTTGTAAAAACGTGTTTTTTTTGGCATTTTTCAAAATGGCCGACACAAAAATTGGAATATATGTTGCAAAATTGTTCATTTAATGCTACAAACACCAAATCTGGCTGAGAAGCACAATTTCATGCCCTGAACATAACCAGATACAGGTCTATTTTTAAAAAAAGAAAAATTTGTGCATTTGAGCAATTTCCAAGATGGCGCCAGCAAAAAGGGGAGTCGTATGCTGTACATTCATTCATTTTCACCATTATACCAAATAGTTATAAAAACAAAAATTAAATGAATAAAAATCATAATAATAAATATATGAATGATAATTAAATGAAATAAGATAGAAGAAGTAAATAAAGAATATAAAAGATATAAATGAACAAATAATAAATGAACAATTTTAATGGGAGGTGATGGTGATGATAGTAGTTATGGGGGGGGTAGTCGTATGTGGGTGTGTGGGTTATGATAGTAATGATTGGAAGAGAATGGAAATTATCAATGGGTGGTAAGATATTGTTTGTGGGGGGGGGGGGGGAACAGAATATGGAGGGGCGTGGAAGAGGGTAATGGGGAGGGGGAGAGAGAGAGAGAAAGGGTTCATCTCTCTCCTCCACACAAATGTATGCATGGGGTGTGTGGAGGGTGAGAAATTCATGCCAATAGTGTTGTTTGGGGAAAAGAAAGGGGTGGGGGTAGGGGGGGGGGGGGGGGGAGGGGGGAAGAGAGGGGAGGGTAAGATAAGATAAGATAATGTTGCTTATAGCCCAGCCGACCGCAAAGGGCCACATCAGGCTGTGAGGGGAGGGTATTATGGGTGAATTATGGTCATAATGAGACTAACTGTGGGGAGTTTTCACACACATACACACCCATTCTCACACACACACGCGATATATATATACTTTTTTTTTTAATGATGATGATGATCATTGTCGTATGTGGGATAAAACAATGCTATAGTATGTGTGTATACATTGTGTTATATTATGTACAAACACTCATCCATATCCACATCCATATGCACACACACACACACACACACACACAACACACACACACACACACACACACACACACACACACCACACACACAAGGGGGTTTTGAATAAATATATAAATAATGATAATAAAGCTTATTAGGTGATGACCATTTGATAACAACAGTGCTACAGGATGATAATAATTCTTGGGGGAGGGGGGGGGGGGGGTCAATGACTGATGGGTGATAATCATTAGAGATCAATAGTACAGTATGATGGTCTTCTTCCTTGTTCACTTAGGAAGGAACCTGGAGGTATTGGCGAAGGCTGCTGTATGGCGATGGCCCCCAGTGGTCAATGTGTTGGGCTGTACTGCATGGATGATTTGAAGACCTCCCATTGTGGAATATAGTGGACATGTGATGTCTCAGTCTGGAGTGCCCTGTCCTCAGTCTCACAAAGGTCTTATCTGAGCATCTGGTAGTGCCCATCCCTCTTGTTGAAGTAGGGTGCTGCTCAAGCCATCTGCCTGTTTGGTTTTTGGTTCTCCTTGATAATACTTTTGATTTTTTTTTTCAAAGGAGACTTCCTGTTCTAGTTGGGGCTGCTGTTCTCCTTCCTTTGCCAAATGGCCAGCTTCCTTATTGCCATATATATTGCAGTATGAAGGTGATCACTGGATGACAGTATTTCCAGTGACGGATGGATGGTGAACATCTGGGATCAGTAGTACTACAGGGTGAGGGTCATTGTCATGTAGTGGAATAATGTAGCATTGGTACAATTGTGCCAGTTAGAGGAATGAAGGAAGATATCAATGACTGGTGGGTGATGATCATTGTCATAAGTGAGATACTGTAGGATGATGGTCATTGTGATAAGGGAAATAATGTGGTGGCATTAGTATAGTACTGCGGTTCAGGAAGAAGGTGGGGTGGGGGTGGGGGTGGGGTCGATGACTGATGGGTGATGATCATGGATCATTCGAGATCAACAGTACTGTAGGATGATGATCATTGTTATATAAGTTGGATAATGTTGTGGCATTATGCCGGTTGGGGGAATGAAGGTTTACAAACAATGATTGATGGATGATGATTACTTACTGTCACGGTGTGAGTGTGATTCACAGTAGTGTGGGATGATGGTCATTTACAAAAGTGGAATAGTGTACCGGCCTTAGTATGTTAATGCCAGTTGGGGGAATAGAGGAACTGATCTATGACTGATGGATGATGATCACTATCGTAAGTGAGATCTACAGTACTACAGGATGATGATCATTGTCATAAGTGAGATAATGTGGTTGGATTGGTGTGATAATGCCGGCTGGGGTTGGAAAAAGGAAAATGATTGATGATTGATGGATTAGTTTGAATCATTCCAGCTCTTTTCCTTTCCCACGACCTCTCCTCCACCCCTTTCTCTCCCTCCCCCAATTTTCCCATCCCACCTTATTCTTATGCACACCTCATGTACATATATAGCATATTAATAATATCACATGTAGTAGAGCATAATATACCCCAAACACCATCCAGATATGCATACTCATAGACATGTGAACAATCTATATGCATCTATCTATCTATATTTTCCCTCCTCATACACACCCTCAAGTGCCCCTTCCCAAGAATAAGACTCCTCATCTACCACTCTTTCACTTTCTTTTACACACTCTCAAGCGCCCTGATGTGGCCCTTTGCGGTCGGCTGGGCTATAAGCAACATCTTATCAAGCGCCCCCTTCCAAACATAAGATCATCTGCCATTCTCTCTTTTTCTCTATCTCTGCTTCTTTTCCCTCTATCTGCCTCTCTTTTTCCTCGAGGTGAAAAGGGATTGGACACTGAATTGTCCTTTTTCCCATTACACACACACACACACACACACACACACACACGTGTGTGCACGCGGGCACGCGAACGTACACACGCACTCGCGTGCGTTGTCAATATTTGTTCTGTTTTCCTGTTTGTTTTTAAATCTCATGAGAATCCTCAAAGACATTTATTATATATATATATATATATATATATATATATATATATATATATATATATCTATCTAGTCCTCTTTGTGCTGGTAGCACATAAGGCCTCGACCAGAGCCCGCCACTGATGTCGGTCGGCTGAAACACGTTCCAGACGGCCCCATGTCCAACCATTTTCCTTCATCTCCCTCTCCACTGTTCTCCTCCAAGTTTCCTTGGGGCGTCCTCTTCTTCTACGGCCATCAGGAGTCCATCGTAGGGCGATTCTGGAAATGGCTGTTGTCTGCTGGCGGAGCACATGGCCTATCCATCGCCAACGCCTTCGTTTTACTTGCGTTGAGATGGGTTCAGTTTCTGCTCTTTGGTGGAGTTCTTCATTGGTGATGGTATTCGGCCAATAGATGCGTAGAATGCGTCTGAGGCATCTGTTTTGGAAGACATCTAGTTTGTTGCTGATGGTTTTGGTCATCTTCCATGATTCTGATCCATAAAGAAGGGTGCTTATTACATTTGATTTGAAGATTCGTAACTTGGTCTTCAGGCGGATATTCCCTGCCTTCCATGTGCTCCTGAGTGAGGCAAAGGCCTGGCTGGCTTTTGCAAGTCGAGCCCGGATCTCCACCTCCCCATCCCCTGTATTAGACATCTTGGATCCAAGATAAGTGAAGTCGCTAACTTCCTCAATTTCGTCTCCGTTCAGTTTGATGTTGTCTTGGACTCTGGCATTCATTCTCATGCTCTTTGTCTTCTTGGTGTTGACCTTCAAGCCAAGGTTTCCAGCTGTTGTTGCCATGGCATCTGTTTTCTCCTGTATGTCTTGGTAGCGATGTGACATCAGGGCAATGTCGTCAGCAAAGTCCAAGTCTTCCAGTGTTGTTGTTGCTACCATTGTCGTGGTCCATCTGATTCCCCTCCTCTCTCTGTCTGTGGCGTTCTTCATAATCCAGTCCATGGCCAGGATGAAGAGGAAAGGCGATAGGATGCAGCCCTGTTTCACTCCCGTGCTGACACTGAAGGCGTCTATATATATATATATATATATATGCGCGCTGGTGACCTACTCGTTTTGAGTGAACCAGTCCTTTAGGAAGAAGAATATTATAGATCTATAAAACGAACTAAGTGTAGGGAAAACACTATAAACACACACACACACAATAGGCAACTTATTTAAAAAGTAAGGTAAAGGATGGTATTAGTACGCTTCAGAAACAAATAAAATGACAAATGACATTTCAAGACTATGTGAAGAGCTGTAAATCCATAATTCACCCCGAAAGACGAAGTTTTCACTGGTAAATTGCGAACACGCGATCGGAAGCGGCCATTTTGATTTCCCGCTGCGGGTCTACAAAGTCATAGAAAATTAAGGAAACAAAATAAGGCCAACAAATTTTTGGATAAACATATACATTTTCATACACGATATATCATTATCCAACATGTTATCATTAGAAAATAATTTTAGCTTACATTCATTTTGCTTGATAATATTCACTGCGGGCACCTCGCGCTAGAAAATCGTCTGCAATTTTGGCTCATCTTTTTTATTTATTTC
>CM031616.1:54946466-55010904 GCA_018398815.1 Conus ventricosus
CAATAGGACGCGCGTTTTCTGACATATGTGTGTCATTTTCTAGTGGTGCAGTGGTTATGTCACGGACTTGTACGCTGGGAGCCTCAAGGGTTCCAGTCCCATCTCAGGCAGCTGTGAGGGTTTTCGGCACCAGCCACAGCGGAGCGTTGCTACAGCTTCAAGCTGGAAGACTGGAACCACACAGTCGAGATTCATTTGTCAAAATTAATGGGCGCGTTTCTGAGACTGTTGTTCACATTTTCTGACCAACGCTGCTGGTGTCTGTATCTCTCAGGCCTGGTTAACGGCGGGACAACTGGACGCGTAGATTCTATCTCCTGTACAGTATTTTCAGATCAGAGTGGAAGTCCCTTGCACGTGGTCCACCTTGAGTCAAAGTCGTTGGTGCAGGCAGGGGTTGTATTTGAATGAACGTGGCAGTGCTTTTTGGTGAGAGATTTGGGCAGAGATTATCGCTGTATGAACGTAGATGGCGCCCTACAGTGGGAGATTTGGGCAGGGATTGTTGTTGAATGAACGTGGTAACGCCTTACAGTGGAGGATTTGGACAGGGTTTGTTGTTGGATGAGCGTGGTGACGCCTACAAAGGGAGACACTCACACCCGCAGTAATTGTCAGTATGGGGCTTATATGCCGGTGTCCCGCATATGCTGAATCACAATCCGCATAACTGGAGATCAACAACGCGATTCGTTAACAGCGCAGTGTCTCCTTTGCTAAGTTGCCTCATGGCGATCCAATACTGAGTACTCCCTGTAGACTGCCAGTGCTGGAGATACGATAGAGAAACTGTGTGTGTGTGTGTGTGTGTGTGTGTGTGTGTGTGTGTGTGTGTGTGTGTGTGTGTGTGTGTGTGTGTGTAAGGTGGGGAGAGGTAGCGAGGAGTTCGGGGGGTGGGGATGGGGGTGGGGGAGCCCCTTGTGACGACTCAGCCTCTGTGAGATTTTTTTCTCTGATTCTTCCCACCATCAGACCCCCCCCCTCCCCTTCCCTCCCCCCCCCCCCCCCCCCCCCCCCCCCCCCCCCCCCCCCCCCCCCCCCCCCCCCCCCCCCCCCACTTCGCTATTTCAAACTCCCTGTGTTTGTCCATGTCTGCTGATGTGTGTATCTTAGCCTGTTGCACGTTTCTTTTTTGTAAGTGATTGTATCTGTCTTTACATTGCTGTCTTAGTGTCTTGGTCGAGATGTCACTCACTCTCTCTATCTCTGCACGCCCCGTTTCATTTCTCTGTGTGTCTGTGTCCATCCTTTCCGTTTCGCTCTGTGACTGCCTGTCCAGGTTTGTCTCTATGATAACTCTGTGTACCTCTGCCTTTATTTTCGCCTCCATTTCCATCTCTCGGCTGTCTCTCTTGTTTCCACCTCTCGGCCTGTCTCTCTTGTTTCCATCTCTCGGCCTGTCTCTTGTTTCCATCTCTCGGTCTGTCTGTCTCTCTTGTTTCCATCTCTCGGTCTGCCTGTCTCTCTTGTTTCCATCTCTCGGCCTGTCTCTCTTGTTTCCATCTCTCGGCCTGTCTCTCTTGTTTCCATCTCTCGGCCTGTCTCTTGTTTCCATCTCTCGGCCTGTCTCTTGTTTCCATCTCTCGGCCTGTCTGTCTCTCTTGTTTCCATCTCTCGGCCTGTCTCTTGTTTCCATCTCTCGGCCTGTCTCTTGTTTCCATCTCTCAGTCTGCCTGTCTCTCTTGTTTCCATCTCTCAGTCTGCCTGTCTCTCTTGTTTCCATCTCTCGGCCTGTCTCTTGTTTCCATCTCTCAGTCTGCGTGTCTCTCTTGTTTCCATCTCTCGGTCTGCCTGTCTCTCTTGTTTCCATCTCTCGGCCTGTCTCTCTTGTTTCCATCTCTCGGTCTGTCTGTCTCTCTTGTTTCCATCTCTCGGTCTGCCTGTCTCTCTTGTTTCCATCTCTCGGCCTGTCTCTCTTGTTTCCATCTCTCGGTCTGTCTGTCTCTCTTGTTTCCATCTCTCGGCCTGTCTGTCTCTCTTGTTTCCATCTCTCGGCCTGTCTGTCTCTCTTGTTTCCATCTCTCGGCCTGTCTGTCTTGTTTCCACCTCTCGGCCTGTCTGTCTCTTGTTTCCACCTCTCGGCCTGTCTGTCTCTTGTTTTCATTTCTCGGCCTGTCTGTCTCTCTTGTTTCCATCTCTCAGCCTGCCTGTCTCTTGTTTCCATCTCTCGGTCTGTCTGTCTCTCTTGTTTCCATCTCTCGGTCTGTCTGTCTCTCTTGTTTCCATCTATCGGTCTGTCTGTCTCTCTTGTTTCCATCTCTCGGCCATCTCTCGGCCTGTCTGTCTCTCTTGTTTCCATCTCTCAGCCTGTCTGTCTCTCTTGTTTCCATCTCTCGGCCATCTCTCAGCCTGTCTGTCTCTCTTGTTTCCATCTCTCGGCCTGTCTGTCTCTCTTGTTTCCATCTCTCGGCCTGTCTGTCTCTCTCTCTCTCTCTGTTTCTGTGTGTGTGTGTGTGTGTGTGTGTGTGTGTGTGTGTGTGTGTGTGTGTGTGCGTGTGTGTGTGTGTGTGTGTGTGTGTGTGTATGTGTGTGTCTGTGTGTGTGTGTGTTTTGCCGACTCCTCTCCCTGATATTCACGCCTTGGGAGTAATTGTGAGAAAGGCCAAATCAAAAAGAAGAAAGGACGGTTTCTTTTCATTTGTCTAGACTGGTCATCTTTCCGTCGCTATAATTTCCTTTTTTTGTCGTCCATCAAAATGCTTTGATGTGTATTTCTGATGCCAGCGAGTTCAAGAGATAGAAAGTTTAAAATACCAAACAAAACAACAACAAAAAAGAAAAAGAAAAAAACAAACAAACAAATGAGGAGATCGGGATGGTAGTGGTGATGGCAATAAACGTATACCGAATTCGTCGACGATTGGCTGGAATTTTATATTCAAAGCGCTTAAGGCCTTTGGTTTTGAAGATAATATGTGTACTTGGATAGAAACGTTACATAGAAACACAAGGCCACTGTAATCATAAACCGACACGCAGTAGATTGGTTTAAAATCAGTAGGAGTTGTAGACAGGATAATACTATTTCGCCATATTTATTTGTTTTATGTGTTGAAGTGTTAGCAAACTTGATCAGACGAAACAAAAACATCAAGGGAATATTCACTGATCATATCGAACATAAAACTGCACAATTTGCTGACGACACACAATGTTTTCCTTATTTTTTTCTGAAATGTTGAAATTATGTGTACAGAGACTTGAAAAGAAAAGAAAAGTGTAATTTGAAAAAAAAGGGAAAGAAAAGGAAAACAGACACAAAATGAGAAATCATTTACAACAACTACAAACTAATGATGACATGACAAGAAATCTATCACGATCCTTTCCACCTGGAAGAAAAAAGAATGTAATCATGGTAATGTCATAACGGTTTACCTGACAATACTTTGCAGAGTCTTGGAACCTGTTGGGTTTCGTTGTTGTTGTTGTTGTTGTTGCTGTTGTTTTTTGTTTGTTAAAGAAATAATATAAATAAAGAAACCATAGCCTAATGCCCGTAGGGCAGTGAACTATCGGAGGTTCCCCGTATCTAAAGCACGGAGTGATGAAAGTCGGAGCCCATCCCTCTCTCTCTCCCTCTGCCGCCTTTCACCCTTCCCTGAACTGAATCAGACTGCCATCCACTGTTAGATGGACAGAGATAGTTTTCATGCCCCAAGAATCCCACCCCATTTGTGGATCTGACTCACGAGTGTATGGACAGAGAGAGTTTTCATGCCCAAGAATCCCACCCCATTTGTGGATCTGACTCACGAGTGTATGGACAGAGAGGGTTTTCATGCCCAACGAATCCCTCTCCATTTGTGGATCTGGCTCACGAGTGTATAGACAGAGGGTTTTTTATGCCCAAAGAATCCTACCCCATTTGTGGATCTGACTCACGAGTGTATAAACAGAGAGGGTTTTCATGCCCAAAGAATCCCACTCCATTTGTGGATCTGACTCACGAGTGTATGGACAGAGAGGGGTTCATGCCCAAAGAATCCCACCCCATTTGTGGATCTAACTCACGAGTGTATGGACAGGGAGGGGTTCCATGCCCAAAGAATCCCACCCACTTGTGGATCTGACTCACGAGTGTATGGACAGAGAGGGCTTTCATGCCCCAAGAATCCCACCCCGTTTGTGGATCTGACTCACGAGTGTATGGACAGAGAGGGCTTTCATGCCCCAAGAATCCCACCCGTTTGTGGATCTGACTCACGAGTGTATGGACAGAGAGGACTTTCATGCCCCAAGAATCCCACCCCGTTTGTGGATCGGACTCACAAGTGCATGGAGAGAGGGTTTTCATGTCCAAAGAATCCCACCTCATTTGTGGATCTGACTCACGAGTGTATGGACAGAGAGGGTTTCCATGCTCAAAGAATCCACCCCATTTGTGGATCTGACTCACGAGTGTATGGACGGAGAGGGTTTTCATGGCCAAAGAATCCCACCCCATTTGTGAATCTGACTCACGAGTGTCAGCTCCCCAGGCAAATACTTTCACTGTGTGGCGACGGGCCTCTGTGTTCTTGATAACTTAACTGATTGTCAAGACTTGTCGTTAGGATGACAACAAAGCGCCTTTAGTCATAAAGCACTTATGTTCCAGCTTAAAAGCTGTAGATGGTGACATGATGATGACACGGATGTACCACGTACATGGAAATGAACTGGCAAAGCCAAAGCATTTGAGCAAAACACGAGTCATAAATCGTAGGGGAATGTTAGGATGCTGACGATGTGGGGACGTCCACAGCTTGCCGGCTGGAGCAAGGGAAATAATCAATACCAATATATATATAGTACTCTACCAAGGGAAAAAAACAAAAAACAAAACAAACAAAACAAAACAACAAAACAAAACAAACAAAACAAAACAAACAAAACAAAACAAACAAAAACAGAAGAAAAAAAGAAAATAGAAAAAATAATTTACGTCGACGAGTCCGGGAAACCTTAGCGATGGACAAACTGTTGTTTTGATCTTTGTGCACGAGAACGTAGCTAATGCGCATGTATGCGCGCACATGCGTATGTTTATGTATAACTGGCTGTTAAACGAATTCGCATAAAACATGAGCAATGTATGTCGGTCTGGTCTGATGCCCAGAAACAAACAAAACATAGAAGGACACCTGGGGGAGCACAGACTTCTGTAAAGTTTGAACAAATGCTGGAAAACTTACTCTTTGCAGGGGAAGTAAGCCTACTAGTGAGTTCGAATTAAGAGAGTTACTTCCCATACATTTTAAAATAAGATACGGAAAATATAAAATGCCAACGCTGACATCACTAGTAAGTTTTTATATTCGTTGAAAACATATCATTTCAGAAGAGTTCCAATTTGTCCAAATGCCACAAATCAAGTGCGTAGATTCTCTATCTCTCAAAGTTCAGACTTAGAGCAAAGACACTCCCCCCCCCCCCCCCCCGCCCACAGGACTAGAATGCGCGCACAGATAAACTTACACTAACGGTAAAAGAAGAATAGTCTTGTGCCGATTGCACACTGGCCACTCCTATAACCACTCGTATCATTTGAAAGCTAAGAAACTCTGTGGGGCACTGCATAGGATGGGCCACTCCTATAACCACTCGTATCATTTGAAAGCTAAGAAACTCTGTGGGGCACTGCATGGGATGGGCCACTCACTGCAAAACATTCTTCTGGCGGGGTTGAGACTTGTATGACGTCAGACACAAACACATTTCGACCGGTTCGATGAAAACCCTGGTAAGAGATGTGCCACCTAATGTCATGTCTGAGCTTTAGACAGATATTTTTCATCTTATTTTAAGATATTACGGCAGGAAGGTTTGCAAGCAATTTTTGCGCACACAAACACAAACACACACACACACACACACACACACACACACACACACACACACCACACCACACCACACCACACCACATGCACACACGCGCGCGTGTGCGCGCACGCACACACACACGTACATGCACACACACACACACACACACACACACACACACACAAACACATGCGCGCGCGCGCGCGCGCGATCAACCATGCTAGCGCATACAAATGACTGCACACACATGCAACGCACGTGCACACATCTGCAAAAGCACACAGTGACACACTCACTGACATAATATTGCGCACGCGCATGTATTTCATTAGCAACACCTTCGCTCGTGAGTCGGGTTTGCGCGATCGTTAAGGCGGATTATGCAGCCACAAATCAAAGTTCGTCTAAACCTTATATTAAAAATCTTTAATACCATGCTCTGAAAAGGAATGCTCGCTAATACAACCACAATTTCCATCAATAATTTCAACGGGAGGAATGGAACAGAGAGAGAGAGAGAGAGAGGAGAGAGAGAGAGAGAGAGAGAGAGAGAGAGAGAGAGAGAGAGAGAGAAGGACTAATGAGAAGAAGAGACATAATGCAAAGAGAAAAGGAATGAGCGGAGAAGCAGATGAAGAAGAAAGAAAAGAAGAAGAAAAAAAAAGAAAGAAAGAAAAGGAAGAATGAGAAGCGAAAAGAAGAGGAAAAACGAGAGAAGTAAAAGGACGAGGCAGATTAAAAGGAAAAGGAGTAGGAGGAACTCGAGTGGATAAAAGAAGAGAGAGAATGAAAGGATACAAAGAAGAGGAAGAAATCAAAGGGGGAAAAAAAGAAGAGGAAGAAATTGAGGAGAAAACGAAGAGGAAGAATGATAAGGGGGAAAGGGGGGGGGGGGGGGGGTGAGAGGAGAAAAGGAAAAAGAAAACACTAAGAGGAGCAAAAGAAGAGAAAGAACAAAAGAAAAAATGAGGGGAGAAAAAAGAAAAAGAAAAGAAAGAATGAGAGCTGTAAAGGTAGGGGAAAATTAGAGGAGGACAGAACAACAAGAATGAGAGGAGAGAAAAAAGAATAATGAGAGGAGGGAAGGAGGAAGAATAAAAGAAGAACAACAAAAGAAAACTAAGTGGGGAAAAAGGAAGAAGAAGAGGAAAGAAGGGAAATGAAGAAAATTGGAGAAAAAGAAAGAGAAAGAATGAGATGGAAAAGAGAGAGGAGGACAGAACAACAAGAATGAGAGGACAGAAAAAAAAGAAGAATTAGAGGAGGAAAGGAGGAAGAATAAAAGGAGAACAAGAAAAGAAAACTAAGTGGGGAAAAAAGGAAGAGAGGAAGGAGAAGAGGAAAGGAAGAAAATTGGAGAAAAAGAAAGAGGAAGAATGAGAGGAGGAAAGGAGGAAGAATGAGAGGAGGAAAGGAGGAAGAATGAGAGGAGGAAAGGAGGAAGAATGAGAGGAGGAAAGGAGGAAGAATGAGAGGAGGAAAGGAGGAAGAATGAGAGGAGGAAAGGAGGAAGAATGAGAGGGGAGAGAGAGAGAGGGGGTAATGGGAACAGAAATGGAAGAACGAGAAGAATAAAAAGAGAGAAAAAAAAATCTAAGGAGAAAATAAGAGGAAGAATGAAAGGAGTTAAAAAAGAGGGAGAATGTTGGGAGAAAAAGAAGGGGGAAAGGGAGAGGAGAAAAAGAAGAGAAAGAATTTAAGGAGAAAACGAAGATATATGTGGTAGGAGAGAGAGAGAGAGAGAGAGAGAGAGAGAGAGAGAGAGAGAGAGAGAGAGAGAGAGAGAGAAGGGGGGAGCTTGGAACATTTATTTATTTTTTTTATTTTTATTTTTTTTTTGGGGGGGGGGGGGGGGGGGATGTTTCCTTGTTTGTTCTGTGTGCTCTGTGCTGTCATGTCTGCTAAGCGATTCGGTGTCGTAAAAACCAGCATTCCTTTGGAGTTATGTTTTCTTGTGTGAGCAAGAGTTACCTTACTTGTTTGTTGTTTATTGTTTACTGTTCCCTGCCTCGTTTCATATTTACTTTCGTTTCAGTTAAATCGAGGTTATTTGTGTTTGTTTCTGTTCGCCCTTGTACTTGTTTGACTATGTTCAAATTTTAAAAGGCTGTGCCAATTTGTATTTGTTAATTTCTCCAGTCCTTGTTGCTGTGTAGATGTGTTCGGTACAGGGTATATGGGCAAGCTTGGAACATTATGTTTTAGGGATGTTTCATTGTTTGATCTGTGTGCTCTGAACTGTCATGTCTGCTGGGCGATTTCGGTGTCTAAGCAGCATTCCTTTGGAGTTATGTTTTCTTGTGGGAGCAAGAGTTACCCTACTTGTTTTTTGTTGAAAGGGAGTGGGGTGAATAGAGAATCTGGGCAGGCAAAATAAGAAGAAGACAAATAAAGACAGAAGAGGACAACAACGTGAGGATAAAAAGAAAAGGAACAATGGAAGGTTAAAAAAAAAAGAGGAAGAACGGAAAGAAGAAAAGGACAGGCAGTGTGAGAAGACAAGAAGGAGAGGAAGAATGAGAAGTAAAAAAAGGATGTGACAGAGGGGAATAATGAAAAGAGAAAAGAAGAAGAAAAAAAAACGGACAAAAAAATAGACAAATAAGAGGAGAAGAAGAAAAGGAATAACGAGCACAGAAAAAAAAAGAAGAAGAAAAGGGGATAAGATAACGAAAGGAAGAATTAAAACAGAAAAAAGACGGAGGTGTTGATGAAAAGTGGAGAAAGAGGGCCAAGAAAAAAGCAAGATTAATTATTAAAAGAGAAGAACAGGAAGAATGAATCAGAACAAAAAAAAAAGGTTAAAAAAGATAGTGGAACAATGAATGATGGGTGGAAAAAGAAGGTTGAATGTGAAAAGAAAAAAAGAAAAAGAAGAAAAATTAATACAGAAAAAGAACGGCGGGGCGGGTAGCAACAGGGGCGGGGCGGGTAGCAACAGAGCACACAAGTAAACACGAAGAACAACAAGGGTGCGATGTACTAAAAAGTTAGATAACTTGCAGCGGTTGCACCATACAGAAGAAAACACAAGACCAAGGAGAAAAAATCAAAACAAAAGCAAGAGAAAAAAAGCGACAAATAACAAAACATGGAGAGAGAACACGAAAGAAAGACAGAGAAAAAAAGCAGAAGGGGGAAAGGGAAGATGACGAGGGCAAAGAAAGAACAGAGCTGATAATGATTGATTAGAAATGTATGAAATAATGATAACCAACAAAATAAGAACAAAAGCGAAGTCTGGCTTTTGATGCAAGATGCAGATCGACATCAGATCCAGGGGAGTCTTTTCCAATATTTCAATGTGTGTGTGTGTGTGTGTGTGTGTGTGTGTTTGTGTTCGCGCGCGTGTGTGTGTGTGCGTGCATGTGCGTATGTGTTGTTGTTCGTGGTGGCGGCGTTTGTGGCGGATGATGTGTATGTGCGTGTACATGTGTGTACACACACACACACACACACACACACACACACACACACACACACACACACACGCACACACACACACACATATGCGCGCTACGCTTATAATTCAAGTCCATCCTGACAACGCACAACACCTCTGAAGAACAAGCTCTGTTAATGAACAAAATATTCAGAGCCTGTTTAACCAATGAGTTGTCCAAAGCGGCTGCCTAGGTTATCGAGAACATGAAATGAAATGACTATGAAAACAAAACATTTTCTTTTGTCAATTTTGCTTTTTATTTTTATTTTTTATTTTTTTACAGCTGGAACAGTTGGGACTCTAGAAGCGATTGTCTGGCTGAGAGGTATAGCGAATCTTCAGGAAGAAAGAAGAAAAAAAGCGTCCACAGCTAGCATTCCCCAATCCACAACTTCCACACCACTGCCCCTCCAGTCCGCCCTTAATGGCCGCTGGCCAGAGGACGTGTCGGAAGTGAGAAAAGACAGCGGTCCCTCGGGGCGCCACCTGTCGGCCTTGTCTTGCCAACCGATGGCATCCCTCCTCCCACGGCTGCCCCCCCCCCCCTCCCTCCCCCTTCCGCAGCTTTCAAAGTCCAATACAAGGGAACTAACCCCTGGATCCCCGGGTCTCCAGGGAGCAGACGAAAATGTATTATTCTAATGAAGGACTGTGCTCCTGGTAGACTAAAATGGCTGATCAATAACGTCAGCGGTCTCTGCACTTTCTGGGGAGGGGGAGGGTGTAGTTTTGTCCTTCGGTTGACTTTTAGACAGAGGGTCGTTTAGTTGGTTGGTTTTAGAGTAATGAGACTGCGATGGTTGGTCTTTATGATTCATTGCTTGATGGATAGAATTCTTCCTTCTTAATCATATAGTTTCCTGATGAGCAGTGTGATCTTCTGTGATGGTTTGGGAGCATTTTAGTACAGAAGATTCGGTTAGTCCTCCCACTTCCAATTTGTTACGAACCACAAAGTGATCAGGAGGAAAAGAGCCATGTTTCCCCTGTTTGTTTTTGTTGTTGTTGTTGTCTGTTCTACCATTGGACGGCGGTTTCTCACAAAATGCCTGGGGTGTCAACATCACAGCCGGACTGGTGCATCATTGAAATTCTAATAAAAATGGCCACTGACCTTGATACAGTATACACATACCTGGGTTCATGTGATGATTTTCATTTCCCTGTTAGAAATTAGGAAGAAACCTGGAAGCCGAAACTGGAAAATAGCTCTCATCTGGTTGTGAAATGGATCTACATTGCTACGCGTTCTTGTTCCTCTCTTATAACGTGATTATTCGTATGATTGATGTAATGCGATCTCGTAAACCGTGTGAGCATAACTCGCTTGGGAATATCCTCCCATAATGCACAAGTTTCGGAAAATTATTGATCACTAGCTGGATCTGCATAGGAAAATTTTCTCCCGGGTGACTTAGATACAATAAGCATTCACATGGTTTTACTCATATAGGGCATACACGTGCACGTACGTGGGCCCGCATATGCGCTTGTGCACGGTCAAAGCAAAACAAACCAAAATATCAATAGATCGTATTTTAGAAGCACCCTGTTACACTGTGGAGGACTGATTTATCAGCTCGGAACGATTTGTCATTTGTGACACCCTGTTGACAGATCGCACCGGCATTATCGCATGTTCACATCATCCGATGCACGAGTCGTCACCACGTTGTTCCGGGTTGTTTCTGGATCGCATTATTATGTTTGCGTGGTAAGTAATGGACTAAGCTAGAATGTCGTCTTCATTGAAGAACATCTCTCTGTTCCCACACAGTTCGCCAAACGCAGAGCATCGCGCCCGCGCGCGCACACACACACACACACACGCGCGCGCGCGCGCGCGCGCGCGCGCGCGCGCACACACACACACACAAACACAAGAAAAAAAAAAGGAAAAAGCATGTCAAAAAGTCAGTTTCATTACGACAAAGTTATTCGTGCATATTAGCACACGCGTGTGTGTGTGTGTGTGTGTGTGCGTGTGCGTGTGTGTGTGTGTGTGTGGTAGGCCTGCACACAAATGTATGTAACATGTTGATATTATTGATGCGTTGTTGTTGTCTGATTAATATCCTTAGCAGTATGCACTATATGTATGTTATTACTTAAAGGAATGTAATACTCTCTCTCTTTCTCTGTCTCACCTTCAATAACTAATAGGAAGATCTTTCTCTCTATCGCTCTCGCTCTCCCTTTCTCTCTCTCTCTTCTTCTTTTTCTTCTTCTTTTCTCTCTCTCTCTCCTCCCTCCGTGCGTGCGTGCGTGCGTGCGTGTGTGTGTGTGTGTGTGTGTGTGTGTGTGTGTGTGTGTGTAATGGGGGAAGGAGTTTGTGCACGCTATCGCACACGCGCACATGCAGATGAGCGCGTCGATTGTGAGTGTGCGAATGCCGCTATGTGCACACATGTATAAAACCTATTTTTCCGGTGTGAGTTCATAGTGTGTCTGCATCAGTTCTTCGCTTTCCTGTCTACTGGAGATAAAGCCTTTCGGTGAAAGCTTTGAGAAAATTATCGTCGTGACAGTGTGCATGGATGATCTCTATCTCTCTCTGAACCGTAAGTTGTATGTTGCTTTCATCGATTTTGAGAAAGCGTTTGACTCTATCAATAGAACCATACTTTGGCCTATCTTGTTAAAAAACAGTATTCATGGAAAGATGTATAAATGCATTATGAGTATGTGTGACTGTGTAAAGGCAAAGGTACGATGTGGTGCTGCTTTAACTGATTATATTAATTGCACATCAGGTGTTAAGTAGGGTGATGTATGCGGCCCAGTTTTGTTTTCTTTATTCATTAATGAGCTGACTTTGGAGGTGATAAACTCTGGAAGACATGGTGCCCATTTTGTAAATGATGCTATGGAAATATTTATTCTACTGCTTGCCGACGACGTGGCATTAATGTCTGAGACAGTAATAGGCCTCCAAACGCAACTAAACAGTTTGCAAAAGGCAGCTAATTCACTGAGTAAAAGTAATATGATCGTTTTCAGAAAAGGGGGTTACCTTTCCTCTCGGGGAAAAATGGACATATGATGGGGCAAATATGCCTGTTGTAAATGTATATAAATGTTCAGGTGTATATATCTCTACGCGATTTACGCGATTAAGTTTCACATTCGCATGTAAAAATATAGCTTGCAGAGCCAAAAATGCATTGCCATGTTTTATGAAGAAGTTGTCGAAGCTGAATAATGAATCTCTTGCTTTTTGTTTTTGAAATTGTTTGGTGCTCAAATCCTGCCGATGCTACAATATGGGACTGAACTGTGGGGTCTTGATGCTTCCGCTGCACAATGCGAAAAGGTTCATTTATTTGCTTTTAAAAAGTTCTTGGGTATATCGTCACAAACCCCAAATGATCCTGTGTATGGAGAGACTAACAGATATCCCATATCTTTGCACTTCACTGTTAAATGTATCAAGTACTGGTTCAAATTAACTCAGATGGCTGAACATAGATTACCCCATAAAGCTTATAAAACGCTAATAGAACTAGGTGTCACATGTTAAAGCGAAATTATATGAACATGGTTTCGGGTACGTAGGGCTTAACCAAGGTACCGGAGATATGAACAGTTTTCTTCGTACCTTTAAAGAAAGACTAATTGACTGTAGGTGGCAAGACTGGAATTTTCATGTTCAGAATAGTGACAGGTTTAGTTTCTATAGAACATTTATTGATGTGCATTCTCTGCCAACGTGTATGTCAATGACCATGGACAGGCACTTGAAGTATGTGATGACAAAATTTAGAGTTAGTGTTTCTGATATTCTTGCTCATCATTGCCGTTATAGACAAGTAAATGCCTCTGATCTGCTGTGTCCATTATGTCGACAGTCAATAGAAGATGAAGTGCATTTTGCATTAACTTGTCCAGAGCTACAAGATATAAGAGAAAAGTTTATTCCCCAAAAATTTTATACAAGACCTTGCTTATTCAAGCTTATTTTGTTAATGTCATCTGCAAATGAAAACACTGTAAAGCAGTTCGCAGTATTCTTATTCAAAGCTTTCAAACGGTGAAGCATCTGTGCATTGTAATCATTATTATTAGTTTCGTAAAGCGACTTTGTTATGCTTCACGTATATC
Organism: Conus ventricosus; assembly: GCA_018398815.1. NCBI lineage: Eukaryota > Metazoa > Mollusca > Gastropoda > Neogastropoda > Conidae > Conus > Conus ventricosus. The sequence continues at coordinate 54,959,818 of CM031616.1, forward strand.
CCCTTTTTGAGGGGCTAAGGCCTGTAAGAATAAAACATATGAATCTGAATCTCTCTCTCAAATGCTGCACACTGCAACATTTTAGCATGTCCATGTAATGTACATTTCATTGTGCCAGTTGTATTCGTTTTCTCTAATGTGAATACTACTGTTGTCACTGGCTGCATGAAATATTGCTGACATGTTTTTTTTCTGTATGTGTACCCCTACAGTGATAGACCTTGGCCTAAAGTGAATAAATTTTCCCATTCGCATTTGCTTTCGCATTGTCTCTCTCTCTCTCTCTCTCTCTCCACTCAAACCCTGTCCTGAAATATTTTGTCTTTAGATGTCCAAGCATGAAATGTGGGGGACAGAGCCACGTGTCTCTTCAAACAGAAGAGGGGTGGGATGGGGTGAGGGGCTTGTGTGGGGGAGCATCCGTCTCTCTCTCTCTCTCTCTCTCTCTCTTGTTATGGTCTCCGTATGACAGTTACCACTGTTTCTATTCTTTGCTCCCACAGCATTATTCTGTACAATATACATAGTCAATACAGAGCAGATCAGTACAGAAAACGTTTTTTTTTTTTTTTTTTTTTAGTGTTGGTCAGTCACTGGAGTTCTCAGTCAAAATAATGCTTTTGACCATTGGTCAGTTTGGCGAAGTTCCCACAGCTTATTGGCTGGAGGGGCAGTGAACCGTCAGAGGTTCACCGTACCTAATGCACGGCATGATGGAAGATGGAGCCTATCCCTCTCCTTCCGCCGCCTGTAACCTTCCCTGAACTAAATCAGGTACCCATTTAGGGCCTACTGTTTGGAGAGACGGGGTGTGGTGTGTGTGTGTGTGTGTGTGGGGGGGGGGGGTGGGGGGCGGGGTCAAGGCCCCAAAATTCCGACCCGTGGGTGGTTTGAACGCACGACCGTCAGTTCTACGGGCAAACGTTCCAGGTTTTTGGCCACGGGCACCTCCGATGGGACGAATAATCTTTCTGACAAAAAGTCATACAGCCTTGCGCCGAATATGAGAAGATAAGTGGTTTCTTGTTCTTCGTTTTCACTGTCCTAAATGTTGTTTGTTTTTTTCCTGAAGAAGACCCAAGAGGTCGAAATGCATTGTGTTTTGTCCTGTAATCTGTTTGTTTGCGTCCTTGGCGGTAACTAACCCCTTTACTTTCTAAATTTGGACGAAAAAGTCGTTTTTATTAGTTTCTACAAACTTTCCAGAACTCCTCCAACGTCTGCTTCTACGAACGATAAGCTGATCAAGATTATGAGGAGATTTACTGTTCTGCCGAACGAAAGAGACAAACAAATTACGAGACAAAACAGAACGCGTTTCGACCTCTTTGGTCTTCTTCAGGCAAGATAAACAACGTTCAGGAAGAACGGACAAAATTCCATATCCATTTTGCGCCCAATACGAGGAGAGAAGTGACTGTTCGTTGCTCGTTTTCAATTTGTTGAAAGTTGTTTGACGTCCATGAAGAAAACCAAAGAGGTCGAAACGCATCGTGTTTTGTCTTGTGGTTTGTTTCTTTCGGTCGGCGGAACAGTTGGTCTTTTGACTTTGTTTTCAGTTTCCGCCTGCTGTCACTTCACTTTAACTTTTACCGGATGACGTTTTTGACTACACAGACCCAATCGTGCCGGTCGCCCAAGACCCACACATTCTGTAGAGGCTTTTCCTATTGCTGATCCTTCTTCAGTTCACGCGGATCTTGCAAGACCCACACCTGATAAAGGGCGATACAGCAACTTATTTCTCACCGATGGCGTGGGTCATGTGCGACCCATTAAAATGTATAGGTCCTGAGGGAAGCGTGACTTGTTACGCTAATAATTGATGGTGCCCATACATGAAATTTCTGTGACCAACGGCTATTAAGATCTTTGACAAACTCCTAAGATTTCGTGAGCATCGCTCTATCCGTTCGTAAGATATGATGTTTTTATTGAGTCACTGGGTCATGGAAGACCCGGGAAGTAAATCAGGAGACATACCTCAAGTCAACTTCACAGCCCAGCCGTGCGCGAAAACCACATGAGGGCTGAGAGAGAGAGAGAGAGAGAGAGAGAGAGAGAGAGAGAGAGAGAGAGGCCTCACCTGCATGTCTGTCAGTCATGTTCGTGTGGACAGCCGTTTCATACAAGGTCCACAACGAACGGTCATTAAGGTCACTTGACCCGAACAGAAGATCATTTCAGATCTGATTAGAAGACGACTTCAGCGTACGCACTTGCACGCGACATGTCTGTTGACAGTTCCGATGTTCAGACAGTTGAAAACCAGACAGGCAGCCAAAGCAGTGCACGCTTCCAGTAAGATCCAACGGATCCCAGATCCTGTCTTCGAATCCTTTCCAAAACCACAATGTTAAAGAATTTGTCCTTCAGGTACATCCTATTTTCCCACTAATTTCATTAAAAAACAAACAAACAAAAAACTCGTGTCTCGGTTTCAACAATTCGTCCCTCAATCACGTCCTCTCTTTTCACTAATTTAATTAAAATTGGCTTCCTGGTTTTTGCTTAATATTGATCAGAGAGAGAGAGAGAGAGAGAGAGAGAGAGAGAGAGAGAGAGAGAGAGAGAGAGAGAGAGAGAGCAACAGGTGCGGTTGAAAATATCACCTCCTTAACTGAGGTCATTAAAACGCTCTGTTATTCTCCATCTGCTGTGAAGTGAATTTTAGTATCGTGATTTTCTGTGTGTTTTGCTTCTTCTGTTCGGTGCTTTCATTGGGTGAAGTTCTGGACGACACCTGCACAGAACTGCTCTTTTGTGGACAGGTATTAAAGACAAGTTCTCTTGGTCTGGAATATTCAACACATGTTTCAGGTGACATCAGTCCTCTCTCCTCACAAACACATATACCCGCGCACGCATGCGCGCGCGGACACACACACACACACGAACACAGATACACACATATACCCGCGCACGCGCACACATACATACACGTGCGCGCGCGCACACCCACACGAGAATAAACAAACATACAGGGATGATGCAAAGTTTGCATGAGTGCACTGGTACATTATCATTTGACAGACGACTAGTTTTGACTTAATTTCAAACAACACATGGTGGCCTAGCAGGCCTGTTGAATAAAGCTTTGATCTCTTGATGCCAGGGTCTTGAATTCAAATCTCGCTTGAAGCAGCCCGGCTAGAGGAGATTTTCCTTACGGACTCAACATCTTCGCCATCTCCCCGTGACGCATAAAGGAAATCCACAACACTTCATTCTGAACAGAAATGCGCCCTCTTCCAGCTCTGCCATTATGCAACTCACTGGGCAAGTCGTCTTTATTTGGTAAACTAGAGTGGAGGGATTTTTTTTTCAAAAATTAATTTTCACCGAATAAGAGTAACTTTTTCAGAGTATTTTCCCCATAAAAATGAGGCAGTATAATTCAATCCCCGGTTAATTATGTTTATGGCCCAGCTGAGCACCAGGCGCCATATTATGGCTGTCATTTCGTCAAAGTCAATTCCCCACGCAGCTGTTTTCAGAGAGAGATAAAAGGCAACACAAAACCAATCTCATTGAACCAGATTGTTTGAAGCACGCAAAATTTGATCAGAGGCCTTTCTTCCGTAAAATGAGATGAAAAATGGTTCTCTCTTGCAGGAACTCGTCAATCACATCTGGCAGATTATCTCTGAACAGAGTTTCCTTTCAGTCTGCTGTAAAATGTTTATGTTTTTTCTTTCAAAGATACGAGAAGATGTAAAAAGATGGCGAATGTGCAAGCGGCACAAAACAGTACCTTCTTCACAGCCACCAGATGGTAAAATTTTCTCAGGTATGGACAGGTTAATAGTTTGTTGTCCATCTGTGTGTTCCATCCCTCTTTAACCTTTACCAGATGACGTTTTTGACTACACAGACCCGATCGTGCGAGTCGCTTAAGACTCATACATTTTGTGCTCGTGGTTACGGTCAGCAATGAAGGACGTAAGTGTTTTAATTTAGAGACTATTTGAAGCCCCAGGACCATCACTGCGAGATCATCAGTGTACATGGAGCTATTTGAGAGAATGCGTTTTTCTGATAGTTCTGAAAAGGGAGCCGTAGAGCATTTAAATGATGTAACTCTCCCCTCCCCCAGACGAATCGATGAAAAGAACTTTGGATACACGGCAACTGAGCGACAGAACAAGACTGTCAAATCATGTTACTAATTCCCAGCAAATCCAGGTATAATTGTCAGCCATTAGTAAGCCACCCGAAGCACGCACTTCATTGGAATAAACAAGTTACGTCCGACCATGCTTCTAGAAGCTCGCTCTTTTGAGCTGGGTTTTGAAAGACAGAGTGAGGATGAAGATGACGGCTGCATGAAAGCAAAACCATGGGTTTGCAAGACATGGCTGACTGGTCGCACCACCTCCGGGGCCAGCTTTCCTTTGTCCCTTCCATCAAGGGGCCTGGGACAGCTATGCCTCGGAAGTCATTGTATGGACGAAGTACAGCATGTGTGTGTGTGTGTGTGTGTGTGTGTGTGTGTGTGTGTGTGTGTGTGTGTGTGTGTGTGTGAGAGAGAGAGAGAGAGAGAGAGAGAGAGAGAGAGAGAGAGAGAGAGAGAGAGAGAGAAACAGACAGAAAGACAGAGACAGAGACAGAGAGATCGTTAGTTTGAAGTGAAGCACCAGGTTGTCATTTGGAGTACCACATTTTTTTTAAAGATGCTAAATAGTGTGTGTACCGTGACTTCTCAATTCTTCTGTGGTTCCGGTGATGCTGGGACAATCAAAGGAGAAACTCATCCATTGCAAACAAGAGGACAACGGTCTTGTAATCCATCAACACCTCACTGTCCGTTAACACGACAGATGACCGTGATTATTGCCCTTTGGACCTTTTTATTTATAATTCATCGAGTTGAATTGCGAAAATAGAGGATCAATCAAACTATTCCCCACAAGAATTAAGTCACTGTCAAATCAACAGAGAAGAAATAAATAAGAAATGACGTGTAGAAAGGAATGCCAACACCAATGTATGAAAATGAAGACCATTGCAGGCACATCACACGTTAATAGACGGTGACAAATGAAGTCTCACGGGGAACACTTCGCCCGTTCTGAACAGATTTGCGACATTTTCCTGTCACTGCCACTTAGCAAACTGCAGAGAAAAGTCATTTCAGTAATCTGCTTGACTCTATTTTCTCTGCTCTTAGAATAAGCGTAAGATTGAATTTCTGTGTCTGTCTGCAAAAATGGACAAAGTTGGACTGAAACGAACCTACGGGGAAAATCCACACGACCAGAAAACTTTTGACCAGTATTGACCGAGAGCCAGAGCCAAACGGCACACTATTCTGATAACTTCAGAAAGTGTAGAGACATAACATGACTTTGTATTGACCAACCAGAAGCGTAAGAAGTGGGACATAGTAATAATGAGATTTTACAAGTCTGACAAACTTTTCGTATGTACTAGAGCTTAAACTAAATTACTTTTGCGCAACACATGGCAAAAGAAAGATATTGGATATAAACATTCTTCTTCATTTCTTTGTCTCCAAGATGTGTCAATACCTATTTAGGGACAACAAATGTTATTAGAGAGAAACAAAGGTGATGACAAAAAAAAAGAAAGAAAAAGAAAGGTGTGTGTGTGGGGGGGGGGGGGGGGGGGGGCAGGGGAGGGGTTGATCACTCACACGTACATTCACACACAAAAATATTCACACACTTCATGTGTTCCTATTATACTGATCCTGGTAGTCAATAAATTTCTTCAGGTCAAAATAATGCTTCGCGCCTCATCTTTTGCTCGTCGACTTTTGACAAAATCACCCCAATATCGCCATCTCCTCACTGGCTCCGTGTTCATCAAAGGATCACCTACTAACCTGCAATCTTTCTCCATAAATCCATTTTGGCTCCCTGCCCCCATTAGGCCTTACTAAATACTGAATACCTCGTTTCGCGAGCTTCCTTCACCCAATACTCGCTATTCTCTAATTTCCCAGTTCTAAACTATCTAATTTCCCCTGTTAGTGCAAGACTTTTTGGTCTGTGCTGCTTTTGCCTTTCATGCCCCTTTCGTTTTGGAATCATTTAGAACTCGGCCTCTACCCTATTTGATATCTAATGTGAAAACGCTGGTGTGTGTGTGTGTGCGTGTGTGTGTGTGTGTGTGTGTGTAATAAGATTCTGATGGCTATACAAAATATAAGCTTGAGTTGTTTGGGAGTACCATATGTGCCTGCGATTATTTTTTCTTTTCTTTTTCTTTCTTTTTAATTCATTTATTTATTTATTTTGGTGGTTTTGGGGTAGGCGTTCCAAGTTCACCGCATGTCACTAGATAACGAAATACAGATCAATTACTTGACCTTTGACCGGCTGATTCGAGGCGGCCACGGGGGAACGGAACCGGAAAAAGCTGGCACAAGGGGAATAACAGGCTGTCGGTAGCCATAAACAGACGGAAGAATTGGCATATTGGATTCCTGATGGCGCAGGATTATTATAACTGTGGGCGTTCGCAGTAAACGGAAGTGACGTGTATTCGTTCGTGTTGCCAAACCCTGGATCTGGACTTTTCCAGCAGTCTCTGAAGTACCTGCCAGTCCCTGCCCCTTTGACCCTATCCATCTATGGTGAGTGGGTGGGATGACAGCCGTTGTTCCAGAGGGAGTAAAACAGCGTAAATGAAAGACTCTCTCTGTACCGATGGTAGTATATGAATGTTCTTGGAGTTATAGAACATTCCTTAGATTTCAAAGTAATTTGAATGACTAATTTTGTTTTATGGTACGTTCCGCCACATTTGTGAAGGTGTGTGTGTGGTGTGTGTGCGCGTGCCTAGCACGCGTGCGTGGGCATGCGTGTTTTGAGCTCGTTTGACATGGGGATGTCTCCTTGTTTGTTCCGAGTTGTTATTTTGTTAGGCGATTTGGCGTTATAGGCAGCGTTCGTTTAGATTTATGGGCCTGTAATTGTTTCATCATGGAAGCTAGCGTTACCCTACTTGTTTGTAATTTGTTTTAGATTCGAACGTGTTTTTTTTTTCTTTCGTAAGTGGTAGCTTTCCATGTTGATTTTCAGTTTTGTTGGCGAGACATTGTTTACATGACATGTCTTAGATTGGAATGTTTTATTTGGAAATTCATTCATAGCTTTCCATATTGCTTTTGAGTTTTGTTCGGTTCTTTTAAGCGGCTTGTTTGAGTTAGTAAATCGTAGATCGCTGGCGTTTTGTTCTAATTCATATGATTTCCCTCCTATCTCTGAAAGATTTTCACACACAAAAAACAACAACATGGCAGCTTGTATTTCATCAGTCATACAATTAAGTTAAGGAGTATGTTTCATTCTACGTGTTCCGCATAGAACATGTCTGCCGTAGATTGTATTAAAATCTCTGTCGCCAGTTCTCCAGCGTTTCTCCTGTTGTTATTGTAGTCACTGGAAAATTGGAGGCCCCTTCCTCCTTACATCCTAGCTCCGTGGCAGCATCACAGGATCGGGTCCTCCTATTGGTAGCATCACAGGACGGGTCCTCCCTATTGGTAGCATCACAGGATCGGGTCCTCTCTATTGGCAGCATCACAGGACCGGGTCCTCCCTATTGGTAGCATCACAGGATCGGGTCCTCTCTATTGGTAGCATCACAGGATCGGGTCCTCCCTATTGGTAGCATCACAGGATCGGGTCCTCTCTATTGGTAGCATCACAGGACAGGGTCCTCCTATTGGTAGCATCACAGGACCGGGTCCTCCCTATTGGCAGCATCACAGGACCGGGTCCTCCCTATTGGTAGCATCACAGGACAGGGTCCTCCCTATTGGCAGCATCACAGGATCGGGTCCTCCCTATTGGTAGCATCACAGGACCGGGTCCTCCCTATTGGTAGCATCACAGGATCGGGTCCTCTCTATTGGCAGCATCACAGGACCGGGTCCTCCTATTGGTAGCATCACAGGATCGGGTCCTCTCTATTGGTAGCATCACAGGACAGGGTCCTCCCTATTGGTAGCATCACAGGACCGGGTCCTCCTATTGGCAGCATCACAGGACCGGGTCCTCCCTATTGGTAGCATCACAGGACAGGGTCCTCCCTATTGGCAGCATCACAGGACCGGGTCCTCCCTATTGGTAGCATCACAGGACCGGGTCCTCCCTATTGGCAGCATCACAGGATCGGGTCCTGCCTATTGGTAGCATCACAGGACCGGGTCCTCCCTATTGGTAGCATCCCAGGATCGGGTCCTCTCTATTGGTAGCATCACAGGATCAGGTCCTCCCTATTGGCAGCATCACAGGATCAGGTCCTCTCTATTGGCAGCATCACAGGATCGGGTCCTCTCTATTGGTAGCATCACAGGATCGGGTCCTTTCTATTGGGAGCATCACAGGATCAGGTCCTCTCTATTGGCAGCATCACAGGATCAGGTCCTCCCTATTGGCAGCATCACAGGACCGGGTCCTCCCTATTGGCAGTATCACAGGATCAGGTCCTCCTATTGGTAGCATCACAGGATCGGGGTCCTCTCTATTGGTAGCATCCCAGGATCGGGTCCTCTCTATTGGTAGCATCACAGGATCAGGTCCTCCCTATTGGCAGCATCACAGGATCGGGTCCTCTCTATTGGTAGCATCACAGGATCGGGTCCTCCCTATTGGTAGCATCACAGGACCGGGTCTCCCTATTGGTAGCATCACAGGACAGGGTCCTCCCTATTGGTAGCATCACAGGGACGGGTCCTCCTATTGGCAGCATCACAGGATCGGGTCCTCCCTATTGGCAGCATCAAAGGACAGGGTCCTCCCTATTTGTAGCATCACAGGACAGGGTCCTCCCTATTGGTAGCATCACAGGATCGGGTCCTCTCTATTGGCAGCATCACAGAATCGGGTCCTCCCTATTGGCAGCATCACAGGATCGGGTCCTGCCTATTGACAGCATCAAAGGACAGGGTCCTCCCTATTGGTAGCATCACAGGATCGGGTCCTCTCTATTGGTAGCATCACAGGATCGGGTCCTCCCTATTGGCAGCATCACAGGATCGGGTCCTCCCTCTTGGTAGCATCACAGGACAGGGTCCTCCCTATTGGCAGCATCACAGGATCGGGTCCTCCTGTTCTGGAAGACGAAATCGTAAAGGGACAACTTTTGACTAAAACAAGTTGAAAGAACTTTTTTTAATTGTCGGTTCAAGAAATATTGATCAAGAAAACGAAAAGTTCAGAGAAGGAGGAGGAGAAAGAAAGAAAGAAAGAAAGAAAAAAAAAGGCAGTCTACGGGGTAGGAAAGGGAAATTGTATAGAGTTGTGAGTAAAATGAGTTATTGAAAATTAGGGGAAAGAAATATTTATTGCTGTTTATTTAAATCTTTTTTATTTAATCTTTATTTACCCATATTGAATGGAGAAAGTGTTTGAAAAAGAAAGCACGTTGCTCAAAATATGGTTCTATGAGGGTGAATGGAGTGGATGTGTGAGCACGGAGTAAGCATGCTGTTTTTGTGCTTTGATGTGGAACAAATGCGGTGTGTGATACTGAGGTTAAAAGGTTAAGGATGTCAATAACCTAAGATGAGTTGCATGCGAAAAACATATCTGTCTGTGACTGATGGTATTTCAAAAGATCAATATCACCGTGCAGAATAATTTCATTGTCATCAAGGAGATGTTCTGTTGCATTCATCATGCCAGTGATTTTTGTCCATCCACTCAGCTTATCCACAAGGGTATATGTAAATAATAACGACTTTTTTTTCTAACAGCACTGACTCAATTTGAAAATTTTGGAGTAAATGCAAACAGTGCGTATTTAAAGTTTCATGAATGTAAACAGTAAGCCCGTAGATCTGAGACGCATAGTGTCTTTGCGAATAACAGTACAATCACACACACACACACACACACACACACACACACACACACACACACACACACAGATGGACAGCGAGACAAAACAAGATTGATTGATAATCTTTATTTCCATGGGTAAGGTAAGGTAATGTTGCTTATAGCCAAGCCGACCGCAAAGGGCCATATCAGGGCTGTCACCACGTTAAAATCAACTCACAAGTTAACAACAACAAAAACAACAAAAAGAAAAACACTATTCACACATCTCTTTAAACTACACCTAAAAACGCGCCAGAAACTACGTTAAAAACCTTTCTTTCGTAAAATCTTAGATCAGATGAAAAATGTTAATCTCTTTCAGAAATTCAAAGATCGCGTCCGGTGGGACATCTCTGAACAAAGTTTTCATGGAGTCTGCTGTAAAGTGTTTATGTTTCCAAGGGTAACAGATGACACATGCTTTTTCCCACCTGGTCCTTGCTCTAGTAACTAAGTATGAATAGCAACTAAAACTTAGAGAGAGAGAGAGAGAGAGGAGAGAGAGGAGAGAGAGAGAGAGAGAGAGAGAGAAGAGGCTGATTCATTGATTGATCATCTTTCTTTCCAAGGGGAACAGACAGACCTAAGCAAACACATGCCTTGTTCCATCCGGCTAAGGGACTAAGCATGAATAACAACAAAGCATGATTAGCGACTAAACATTAAGAAACTTTTCACAAACATGCATATCTAAAAAATACATTTAAGAAAATGTGGAGGAGTTGTTTATCATCAACACTGACGCATAGGTAAACTTCGAAAAGAAAAAAAGAGAAGAAAAACATCGAAAATACGAGAATAACAGATAAGCACTGCACTGACACGCTTTTTTACATCCAGTCCTCGCCCGAGTAGGGACTACAACATGCAGTGGAATGATATAATGTAAGAAAGCAAACAAAGCGGTCGTGCAATCATAATGGAACATCAAATGAAAATAGAAGATAAACGAAAAACAAAAACAATAAACAAACAAAAAATGAAAATAACAATAATGAAGGGGAAGGAGGGTGGGGTGGGCTGGGGGACATATGGAAATGTACTACAACGTACAAGAATTAGCATGTATAAAAACAGACAATAAAATGAATATGACAAAGTACGTACAGAATTTGGAACACACACATACACACACGCACAGGAGGGAGGGAGGAGAGAGAGAGAGAGAGAGAGAGAGAGAGAGAGGAGAGAGAGAGAGAGAGAGAGAGAGAGAGAGAGAGAGAGAGAGAGAGGAGAGAGAGGCGGGGGGGGGGGGGGGGGCTCTCACATGTATCGTTGTTCGTAAGGCATGAAAATACGTAGATGGTATTTATCAAAGTGAGATGGAATTTGAGAGCAAAGTGAGATGTAATTTGTGTTGTGTGTGTGTGTGTGAGAGAGAGAGAGAGAGAGAGAGAGAGAGAGAGAGAGAGAGAGAGAGAGAGAGAGTTACGTTCCTTTATGTTCGTATTAAGTATTGACATACATTTTGTAAGCTTACATACTGCTAAGGGTGTTAACAAAACAACAATGCATCAATAATATCAACATGTTACACACATTTGCAAGTAGGCCTACAATGCAAGAATAGACTATACATTAGGCCACTAGAAACAGTTGTCACATAGCGACAATGCATTCATAAAATCGGTCATCATAGCACTCGTTTATCATATGTGTGTGTGTGTGTGTGTGTGTGTGTGTGTGTGTGTGTGTGTGTGTGTGTGTGTGCGCGCGCGTACACGTGTGTGTGTGTGTGTGTGTGTGTGTGTGTGTGAGAGAGAGAGAGAGAGAGAGAGAGAGGAGAGAGAGAGAGAGAGAGAGCATCGTAATCATCCTCCCTTTTTGATATAATTATTGCTAAAGACTAGAAACATTAACTGAGAGACAATACATCAATTAGCAGCAGTAAATACGGGGGGCGGGAGAGATTGATCTTTAATACGCAAGGATGAAGATTGTAGGCCAAAGCCTAGTCTTACAATCTGTCCTTGTCATGCATACATTGTTTCAACAAATGCCATTCATACTGACAATTCAACATAGCAACGTTGTAATCTAATTCCACAATGATAAGCAAACTATATATTCATAAAAGTAATAATGACATGGGTGGTCGTGAAACAGATGGAAACTTACAAATAAACAAACAAGCAAGCAAACAGAGAGAGAGAGAGAGAGAGAGAGAGAGAGAGAGAGGAGAGAGAGAGAGAGAGAGAGAGAGAGGGGGGGGGGTGTCTTTGTCACATTTTCTTTTTTCTGTAAAACTTTATGTTAAATATTGATTCGGATTTTGATTAGACAGCGACAGTGCATCGATAAAATCAACAGCAAACTGGACACACATTTATCGTTACAATGTTTTGAGAGAGTAGTCTATCAAAATTTCGCATATTCACATTTGTACGCACCGACAGAGCGTGGCGTATTTTATTTTGAAGCAGTAACACTTATCAACAGCAACAATCACTTTGGGAAGGTAAGTAAAAAGGTATACTGTTGATGATGTAGTAATTACGTGGATAGGTATCAGTAATCTTCAAAACTAGTGTGAGTGTGCAAAGAACGTAAACAATTTTCGTCGGTAAGATTCTGTGCTTCGATGGCATTTCAGCACTGATTGAAGCGAGTCCAGAGTAGAGGATCAGACTAACGAGAGAGAGAGAGAGAGAGAGAGAGAGAGAGAGAGGAGGAGATGAGAGAGAGGAGAGAGAGAGAGAGAGAGAGCAACCGTTTTATATGATGTATTGTTGTTTTACTTCTTTATGAAGAGACGAAATGGCACCATTTTGGGGCAGCACATGCTTGTACCTTTTTATTAACAAATTCATCAAATTTCAGCATGATGGTATGAATAATGATTGAAATATGAAACATTGAGTAACAGTATGGGTGCAATTGCACCCACAGTGTATGGGGAGGGTTTTAAATATTATGGATGTAAGAGATACAGGTCTATAGGTCAAATAGATGCAATTTTATTAGACTTTTCTAAAGCCTTTGATAAGGTTGACCATGAGGGCCTGCTGCTTAAATTAGAACACATCGGCATTGGCGGTTCTTTGCTAAAACGGGCTAGATCATTCCTCGTTGGGAGAACGCAGAAAGTTGTTGTGGAAGGGTCGTCATCCTATTGTAAACCAGTCTTGTCAGGTGTACCACAGGGAACTGTTCTGGGGCCCTTGTTTTTCTTAATTTATATAAATGACATAAGTAGAAATCTCTCTCCTGGAACTACTATAAGGCTTTTTGCAGATGACAGCTTAGTATATAGAACAATCAGAAGCAAGAATGATACACGCATTCTACAAGAAGATCTAAACGCTTTACAAGAGTGGGAAAGAACTTGGAAAATGGAATTTCATCCCCAAAAGTGCCAAGTCTTGCGTATATGTAACAAACGCTCACCAATTAGATCAGATTATTCTATCCATAATACTATTCTTAAAGAAACTAATGCTGCAAAATATTTAGGCGTGATTATAGATAGTCGTCTCAAATGGAAAGAACATTACAATTTAGTATGTAAGAAAGCAAATAACATCTTAGCTTTCTTATACAGGAATATCAATGACTGCCCCCAAAAGGTTAAAGACGACTGCTACAAAACACTGGTTAGACCAGTACTGGAATATGGTTGCTCAGTTTGGGATCCTTACCATCTAAAGGACATTGATAACCTCGAAAAGATTCAGAAGAGAGCAGCACGGTTCGTAACAGGGAACCACATCAGAGAAAAGGGGAATACTAGGAAGAACATGAGGAAATTAGAATGGAAACCCTTAGAAGAGAGAAGAGCTTTTATCAAACTTAACATCTTCTTCAAAGGCAGAGCTAAAGTAATTGATATTCCAATGGAACAACTAGTATTGAATAAAAGTAGCACGGGAGTGGCGGTCAATGTTATACCATACCTGCATCAAATATTGACAGCCACTTACATTCTTTTTATCCCAGTTCTGTACGGCTGTGGAACTCACTGCCGGGTGCCATCAAGATTGCCACAAATGCAATCTCATTTAAAAAACAAATTGATACGACAGTTTTGAGATCTGCATATTGACGATTTTCTATTTAAATTACTTCCCCAGATATTTTACTGTTACCTGGGCCTGAATTTGGCCATTGCTTTTAACTTCTTGAATATCGAGTGCGACCCCTTGTTGCCAAATTTGCTCCAGGGGCCAACAGTCTGAGTCGCACTATTTTATGTTATTTTATTTTACTTTTTAACATGCGCGCTGGTGACCTACTCGTTTTTGAGTGAACCAGTATTTTAGGAAGAAGAAGAAGAGAATGAAGATAATTTAAGACGAACTCCAGGGCATTAAACTAAACTAGTAGTAGGAAGAAACTGTTGGGAGAGCTTGACAGCAGAAGGTCTTCAGAGAAGAAACACCCCTCAGACAAGTAACTGGTATTACTAAATACTAGTATTAGGCAGCTTTTCGGTAATTTTACATAGGCCTAGTTATGTCCCTTTAAAAAATGGCGTACAAAATGGCCCGACCATTGTTTTGAGTGAATTTGGTTCACTTTCTATTTCATCAAAGGTACATTATAATCAGCATTACAGTGTCCAGATTGACGAAAATTACGAAAAATGGATGTCCACAGATACACATGCATCATACCAGAGGTAAGGAGACTCGCATCCTTCCAGCGCACGCCTCTCCCAAATCAACAGAAACTCGGCATTTCGAACTCTCCCGCAAAGATGGCTAAAGCAGGATTCATGAGAACGCCCGATGCAATTCAAGACGAAGTTTGTTGTGAGAGTTGTGGTGTTGTGTACGGAGACTGGAATGGTGAATCTCCATTCGCCGTGCATCGCGTACTGAACGAAAAATGCCCGATTTTAGTCAGCAAGTCTGTTTTGGACGACGTGCTTCAACACCCTCGAGTCGTCAGTGCCAGACGACAGTTGTTCCCTGATGATGAGTCTGAAACAAGTGTATCAAGAGGTGGAGGTGCTGAAAGGGGTGATGTCAACACTCCTGGCCAAGCAAATGGATATTCAGATGACGAGGGAGATGCGGCTGCTGACAATAACGATGAACAACCGACAGAGAATGAGCACACGAGCAACAACACAAACATCAGTGTTCCACTTTCCATGTCTGTTACGGTGCCAGCCCCTTCAGAGTCAAACAACACCAGTGTTGTAGGGTCGGTCTCATCCCATTCCCAACCCCCTATGTGAGTGTCATGAGTCCGCAAGCAAGTTTCCCTTTCCATTTGAGCCTCAAGTGGGCGGGTTTTCCATGCTGTTTGCCAGTCGTCGTTTGAAGACATTTTCAGATACTGGCTGCCCTGAGTGCATTGAGTGGGCAGAGGAAGGGTTTGTGTTTAGATCAACCACACATGATGTGCAGTGTGTGTTTTGCACATTGATCTTGTCTTTGACACATCTGAACCAAGGCAGGAACATGCTGGAAAAAGTGCTTCCTGTCCTCGTGTATTGCTCATCGACGTTGGAAATGTCTCAACAGAGGATGAACAGCGTATTAAGCTGAAAAATCTTCAGAGGCAGCTTAAAACAAAATCAACCCAGGCAGACACTACACAATTTGTCATCCACAATATGAGGAAGAAAGTGTACGTCTTGGAACTTATGACAACTGGCCACATAGTTCTTGGGATGAACATCTTCAACCATCAGTGATGAGCCAGGCTGGATTCTATTTCACAGGTATGTGGTGATTTGTACAGTTGCGTTTTACCAAGGGTTAGTGCTATTTTTGTGATTTGTACAGTAACTAGTTATTTCATGGATTACACTGATTTTGTGATGGGATTAATTACACCGATTCTGTGATAGCCTGGTCACTTTATCAAGCCCATATTTTCTCCAGTCCTCTCTATTGTCTATGTGAAACTTTTACTGTTGATTCAGCATAAATTTTATACACGCACCCACAACACTTGTTTGACAAACTTGAATATTTTGTGACAATTAAACAGTCTAGAAGGTTGTTCTGAAAATAGTTTACTAAAAAATGGTTTCAGTTCAGTTCTTGGTAACTAGTGTGTGAACAGGGCTCCCAATGACGCACATATGTGCGTCCATGACGCACTATGAGCGAAAAGGACGCACTAACAAAACGTGTAGCGAGTCCTGCGGGACGCACTACAAAATCAGGCAAACCCCAAAACATGCCGCGGTCAGTGATCAAAGCTGAGCACACCACAAGCTTCGCGCGCGATTACCTGCCATCAAATTCAGGACAGCGTGTGCCCGCGAAAGTACAGTAAGCCGAGAAGTTGCGTAAACACTGATAGGTTCGCCTTGTGGCCTACGTCACTGAACGGTTATTTACACTCAGTCGACTGGCTGACTTATTCAGACTGTGGCGCCCGCCGCCACTAATTAACCAATTCGATGACTCACAAGTTGTAACAATCGCGTGCACAAGCCTAGGCGAACGAAGCAGAAAGGAAGTTTGAACACGGCTATCGCATCTCGCAAATATGTCGTTGCTTCAGTGGTTGGGCGCTCCTAAAAAACGCAAAGAAACATCTTCTGAAGATGCTACAGACAGTGAATCGTCGATTCCTAAAGAAATATCTACAGCAACACCACCTAACAAGAAATGCTTCTTTAAAGAAATGTTTTCAGTGAGAGAGAGAGAGAGAGAGAGAGAGAGAGAGAGAGAGAGAGAGAGAGAATCTACAGCAACACCACCTAACAAGAAATGCTTCTTTAAAGAAATGTTTTCAGAGAGAGAGAGAGAGAGAGAGAGAGAGAGAGAGAGAGAGAGATTCATTTACTTTGAAATGTTCAGATTATCAAGCCGATAATTAAAAAAAGCAAGAAATACTACATTTTCTGTATTGGTTAATTTTGTTCATGGGGACTCTCTATACCCCCTCTGGGACCCTCTATAGCATCAGTGAAGGAGTCCCTGGGACCCCCTGTCTGTCAGTACAAATGGGAGCCCAGGTGAAGCCTCATCGTTTCAGTTTTTCAATGTTTTTCCCAATAAATTCATTGAAGTAATGTGTATAGAAGCTGTGTACAAACACAAGAGTTGACAAAAAGAAAAATGTGCGGTACCTACGTATTGATCATTAAATTGATTAATACAAATCTTGCAGGCCAAAACTTTTCTATTCATACATGTAGGTTTTTGAAAAAAAAAAGATTAAAAAAAAAAAAGTTAATGATGCTTTTATTATATACATGTGGTTAGTGCATTCTAGTTATGTGCAGTGGTTTAAAAGAACAACAAAAAAAGAACAAGTTTTATGATGCGCAATTCTGGTTTAAAAAAAAAATTGTAATGTGGTAAAAAATCAAGCAAACCAAGAACAAAGAAACAAACAATTTTTTCTTTTTTTTCTCTTTATTTTTAATGAATATAAGTCCTTGAATGATTAATTCAAAGTTTGTCAGTACCTGAAATCTTTTGTTTAGAACTCAGAATATGTTTTGTTTCTTTTTATCCAAATTGTCTAGATGATACCATGATGCTGTAAAGTATTTTCAGTGTTTGTTTCTAATCCATCAGTTTTAAGACCTATAGCAATGTCTGTTAAGTCAGGTATTTTCAGCCTTTCTTCATTGTTCAATCTTGCATACAGCCATATTGTATCATATCAGGCATTGTTGCCCTTCTCTGAACATTTTTGACAACATTTTATTCTGCTTATTTGATTGCCAAAAAAAGCGAGTTCCATCATCTTCTTGACCTGTAGGGTCTAACCAATGTTTTGAATAATTGAACAATCATCGTGTACATGTACTCTGCCTCTAAATTCTAATTATTTTATTAATGTAGCTTTATATGTGTGATACAATGAAAAAGTCATTATCAAAAATAATTTCTTTGATTTTTTTCATATGATCTGAACAATAAATGTAATATGTTGCTAGAAATTGTTGTCAAACAGAAATGTTTGGCGCTTATTTGCATAGAAATATTTTGTCAGGTGTTTGTGTGTACTGTTACTTACTATTCAACTTACGCCTGAAATAGGAAATTTATTGTGGGTGAAGGCCTAGGACTAGGAGCCATGTAGTGTACTGGGACTGGTACTGGTTAGCGAATTGATTTGTGAATTTTTGTTGTTGTTACATTCAATTCTTTTTCGATGTACAAATAGGGTTTCACAAAGTTAAGTATGACTTGTGTACGTATGTCACACACACACACCTCCCATCCTGTGGAGGGCAAAGGCAGATTCACCATTTGTGCAGTTAATGGAAACATTTTGTTTTCAAGTACAGATTGTACATGAATTTATTTCCAACAAATAATTGAAATATATCTTCCCAGGCTTAATAATAAAACATACTTTTAACTAACCCCTGATTGTTAATATTGGATTTTTAAAATACTGTTCTGCCAGCTAACCACCAAAATGTCTCACAGAATCCTGTTGAACAGCAAGTCCTAAGTTGGTACCTATTAGCAGGGGTAAGGAAGGGCACCTCTTCCAAACAGCCAACTGGGCTAGTTTACACTATAATCAGAGGGAAAAAAACTTCCAAACATTTACCTTAGTAGCCAGCGTTTGATTGTATGCTGCAGTGCAGAGGAGCACTCACACACACAGTGATCTGGAAATCCAATTGAAAGTTCTATATTTTATATATCAAATGTTACAAAATGGCTAAGAACACATTTTGAAATGTTAAGTGCAAAAACATGATGAATTGTCAAAAAATGCCAAAAATAAATGCACTATGACTGGAAAGCAACCATTTTTTCCTTTTCATAATGCATGCATAGTTCTTTGTTACTGTTGGTAGACTGTCAACACTCAAAACTTTTCCATGCTGCTTATGGAGAAAAGGAAAAGTTTCCATGTCTGCCTGAATGCCAAAAATAAGAGCAGATGAAGCTCAGTGCTTGATAACAAACCAGTGCACAAAACTTTCTGTCTTTGACTGTGGTATGGCTTAGGATCGTCCGAGTAGGAGCAGAGTTCTTTTTGTTTGGTACAGGAGAAGGGAGGTGAGGGAAAGGGAAATCAAGTATACATGTACTAATGTAGTGTAATTTGGAGTGGGAAAAAAAGCATTAAATCATGGAAAATGTTTGCTTGACTGATTTTTACGATAGCTAGACTGGTCTAGGAGTATGTTCATCACTATTTCTATGGGTATGATGGGTTGATGAATTGAACAGGCACCGAGTTCCAGTCTGGGTGTGTTTTTTTTGTTGTTTTTTTAAAAAATCAATTATGAGCAATGTAACCGATCTATAAACGGGGGAAAAAAAATCTACTGTATAAATGTATTCTGTTTAGTTGTTGTTTACAAATTCTTCAAAATCTGGGCAGTAAATCATTGATGACTATATGATTGAGGTTTTCCAACTTTATGCAAACACCCTTTCTCTATATCATGTGTCTGTCGTTCTCCTAATGTTAGAAAATGTTTGCTCTGAAGAAGCCACAGTTTCTAACCTGAATGTATTGTACTTTGATAATGAAAGTTCTTCACAGTTTATAACCAGTTGAGTGAAATCAGTTGACGTAATTTCCTTTCTTTTTACCAGGCTGTGCAGACAAAGTGAAGTGCTACAGCTGTGGCTTGGGGCTGTACAAATGGCGTCAAGGCTCCGACCCCTGGGAACAACATGCACATCACATGCCTGCCTGTCCCCACTTGGCAGCCAAGGGACAGCACTTCATCCAGCTAGCAGCACAGGCACAGGTGAGACTCAGGGGAAATAATCATTGGCAAGCTAAATGAGACAAATGATGCTAGTTTCTCAAGTCATGAAATGTTGCAGTGCATCTTTAAAAAAAAAAAAAAAATTAATGATGTGCGCATTTTCGTTTATTAGTACATATAGTACTAGAGGGTTGTCTAGGTTCACTGTGAAGGAATTGAGATTTCCGCAGCCTCAAGTGGTCTGAGTTTGAACCTTTTGCTCGAGACATTGATTAAACAAGTCACAGGTTGTCATGTTTAAAAAAAAAAAAAAAAAAAAAAAAAAAGACCATGGCAACAGTTGTCCCCAGCAAAATTTTATGCAGAAAATCTATCCACTT
The DNA here is from genome assembly GCA_018398815.1 of Conus ventricosus. Taxonomy (NCBI): domain Eukaryota; kingdom Metazoa; phylum Mollusca; class Gastropoda; order Neogastropoda; family Conidae; genus Conus; species Conus ventricosus. Next base: position 54,979,659 of record CM031616.1, read on the forward strand.
TTAACAACTGGTAAAAAAGAAACAAACCCTAAAAAATGAACAAAAAGGTAGAAAAAAAGGAAGGGGTTCAGGTTGCAGGGGGAAATGGGTGTGTTGAGAGAACAACCAAAGTCACGGCTGCCAACCCTCCCAAACTTTTCTGGAATTTCCTTATGTCAGGAATCATTTCTGAAATCATGGAAAAACATCAGCATTCAAAAATTGGTTTTAAAATGTGGGCTGTGTGTGTGTGTGTGTGTGTGTGTGTGTGTGTGTGTGTGTGTGTGTGTGTTTTTTGCATTGGGTCGATAGCGTAAATATTGCAGAATAAAACCCAAATGATGTGTGAATGTCAGCAAATGGAAAATTCCTTTTTTTTTTTAAAACTTCACATTTATCAGCAGCGAGTTGAAAATGCTTTCAGTTCTGTTGAAGCGAGCTTGTCCCTTCAGCCCATGCCACTGCCTTCACGCCTTGGTTTCCTAACTTCAACTCCAGAAGATTGACAGCTATGCAAAGTTCAACAGGGAAATCTTTAATGGCACTTAAAAAACAAAGGTTTACAAAGCTGTTTTAACTGTGCTAAAATTGGTCTCTCGTTTCCTGCGTCAGATATAACAGCCAATGGAAAAAAAAAATGAAAGCAAGAAAAAAAAAGCATCACCAAAGAAAGAGTAAATCTGTAAGACTAAGGTAAGGTAAGGTTGCTAATAGCCCAGCTGACCGCAAAGGGCCATATCAGGGCTGTCACTATGTTGAAGGCAACTCACAAGTCATCCAAAAAAGAAACCGAAAAAACATTCACACATGTATAGAACTTTAAAATACATCTTCTAAAAACACCAGAAACTTCATCATTAAAGAAAGAGTAAATCTGTAAAGATATCACCTGACCACAACCTGACGTATCCATGATAGAATGTTATCATACTAGTATGGTAGATGAAATACCAATGACTAAACTTAATAACATTTAAACAAGATTTGACATACCAAACTACTAAGCATAATAATTAAAAGCATAAAGAAGGCTTAATTTTAACACAGTTTAAAACATTATTGAAGCATTTTTGCTCGACCGTTTTACCAGTACACTGTGTTGTGCAGGTGTTGACAGAAGCAGACCTTCCATGTTCTGCCACCAGAATCTCTTGTTCTTCTGGTGAGTGTTACAACTTTATGATGAAATCAGTCAGAAAAGAATGTGATGATTTACACAGTAATGTATTATGAAATCAGTAAGAAACAAAAATGATAATTTACATCTAGTAATATGTAATTATGAAGTTGAAAAGAAAAGAAAATGATAATTTAAAGAGTAATGTATCAGAAAGAGAGGAAAAACACTTAATTGAAATAAAATGACTGGATTAAGGGAAGACCAAAACAAAATGAAACAGTGGATCCTTTTGGAGACTGTTCTTTTTCACACATTGTTTCCTTTCATCAGGATGAATGATTACATTGGTGTGCAGGATTTAATGCAACAGTTACAATCATTGCTAGAGGTATAACCAACGGTTGTGTGTACCTTGGTTTCTTCCTTTTTCCCTTTGTTGTTCTCTTTTAATAACCATTTATTTCTGTTATTCTTAATTGTGTGCATACGAATTGAAATTAACCAGATAACTCATGAAATTAAAGAGTCATACCAATTCAGTGTTAGTGTTCAATATGAATGTGGGGTAGTGCTGGTTGTGAATTCACAGCCAGAACAAATCGAGAACAGAGCAGGCACGAAAAAGCTTGCTTGACTTCCATTAGTGCAGAAAGTTTTTAGTGTGTATGAATTGTTCGTAACTCGAACTTATCATTGACGTGACAAAAAAATGGAATTGCAACTCATTAATCTTTGAACAATACAGTATGAAAAAAAAAAAAAAAAGAGCAAGCACATCCCAGTTAAATTTTAGCATGCTCAAAATTAGCCTGAGCCATTTAAGACCAAAGAGCAATCTCACCATGAGTGAATAGTTCACTACTCTGTCCCAGTCATGAGTTTCTGGTCATTATACTGTGATAGACTGCCACCGTGGTTTTGTCTGTTCGTTTAGATGACACAATGTGTCTTTGTCTTTTTGTTGTCAGGCTTGTGTATGGGATTTTGTGAGCGTGGGTGTGTAATTCAGTAGGAATTGACTTCCATTGGTTTCTTTTCAAGAGTTTGAAACATTACTCCCCCTTTATCAAAATGGAAAAGAGATCTCTCACCATTGGTGTCACTAGGATTACGGAGCATTTTTATTCTTTCCTACCAGATTGAGGAACTTTAGTCACACTTGGGAACATTTCTGAGACTGGAAGCTTTTTCTGTTCCTTTCTTAAATCAAAGTAAGGATTTAAGAAGGAAAAAAAAGACCAAGAAAATATGTTTCTTTCTTTATTGGATTTAGGAACTTTTGGCGTCCTTATCAGACTAAGAACAATTTTTCCAGTCATTTTTTTTTTGGTGTGGTCTCATTCTGGTTGTTTTTGTTTGTTTGTTATGTATATTTCACTTCAGAACATTTTTTTTTTCTTAATTATATGAACTTACTTCATTCTTATCAGACTTCCCTACTCCCCGCCCCTCCTTTTTAAAAAAAATATATATCATGATGATGATTATTTTTCTTTCTTATCAAGCTCATGATTTTTCCCTTCAGATTCGGAACCAAGCAACACAGGACAGCTGCTGACCTCCTCACCAGGGTCGCTGGCGCTGGATGTGTGTGCAGTGACGGCAGCTCTCAGCACAAGTCAGTACACCGCACAGCAAGTCCGTCATGCTGTGCTCACTTTTTTCTTTCACACCAGTGAGTCGCATTGCTGAATGAATTCGAGGAGTTCTACCAAATTTAGAATTCTCTCTTGTGTGGATTGCCGATTCTTCTTACGTGTGAACTGCTTTTACCTACTTTCTTCAGGTTTTTCATTCTACCTAAATGTGTCTTTGACTGAACAGTTCGTCTCTCTGTAGATGCATGTGTAAATATACACTTATCTCATGATGTTCTTTTTCTTCTCCCCCTTTCTTTCTCATTAGTTCTTGTGCCTTTGTTTTTCTGTAACACACGTATGTACACTTTCTGCCCATTCTGCACTTGGAGACCTTCTCTGCTCCTGACTCTGTTTTTGTGAAGATCTGGTTTATATCTACAGGGAAATTCATTTTAGAATTTAATGAGATGATCAAATGTTAAAAATTCATTGTTAATCACTTAATGATAGAAAACCATATCAGATATAGTCATCAACAATTTTTAAGCTTAAATCGGACACAAGTATTTAGATCTTCACTTGCACAGCTGATAATTTTTTCGTACCAACGGATACATAAGATAAGATAAGATAATGTTGCTTATAGCCCAGCTGACCGCAAAGGGCCATATCGGGGCTGGAACGGATACATCCTATGTGCAGAATCTTGTATAGGCTTACTATAATGTACAGTTTATGCATGTGCACTGCCATCACAAATGGATAAACTATACACAAATAGATAAACAATAGTTTAAAACTATGTATTGGCAGAATAATTTTACAACATACACTTTAAAAAAGAAATCCTGTTGACCCATGTGTGCAGGTCGTTTCCCCACCAAAGACATTCTGCTGGGAACTCTGAAGGCTGCTGATGACAACTTCACCACTGTGTGTCAGCAGAGAGAAACCATTCACCAGAAAGACACGGAACTGCAGCAAAAAGACACTGCACTACAGCAAAAAGACACTGCACTACAGCAAAAAGACACTGTCATACAGCAGACACACACAGAACTTCAGCAGACACACACAGAACTTCAGCAGACACACACAGAACTTCAGCAACATGTAGGTATTGTGGAGCAGCAGAACCAGGTTATTCAACACCATCAGCTGGAGCTCGCTGTCCGAAATGAAGAACTTCAGGCCAAGGAGGAAGAGCTGGAGAGGAAAAGGAGACAGATGAGCTACCAGGAATCCCAGATCCAGAGCCTGAGGATTCAGATGGAAGCCTTGCTGGCAGAGAGGAGACAGGCAGGACCACAGGCAGCACGTAAGTACCTGGAGGAAGACAATGGGGGAAAGGGCAAGCATGGGAGTGTAAATTGCTATGATCAGACATCGCAGGCATAGAGAAGAGACATCTGTGTTCGTTCCTTATGTATGTTGGGCTAATGGAGGAAAGGAAAGGAGGGTGGAAACTGCGAGGGGGAAGATAAGCTAAACGGACAGGGGCAGATCAGCGAGAGTGAAATGGGGAAAACTTGGTCCTTGTGGCACTTGTTTATGTTGTCTTCATGCATTTTAGCATAGCATGGAGCTTCAAAATAGATTGAAAGACGCTCTGATTTTGAACTTAGCAGGGTTTTGATGAGAGGGCAGGAGGCAAATCGTTTAAACTTGAACTTAGGAGGGGGAGTGGGGTGGGGGTGGGTGTTAAACGAATGGGACATACTGTATTGTTGTGCGAGATTGGATTTGTCAGTGGCAGCCGTTGACAACTACATAAGGAGCTACGGGTACAAGCATTTACATTTTTAAAACAAAAAGTACTGCTCAGATTTCATTAAAAGCCACTAATCCTGTTATGAAAAGGTTATCAAGATCTTAGATAAAAAAAAAAAAGAGAGTGAGAAAGGTTATGATCCACAGCATTCATTTCATTGAAAACTGAAACTGCTCTTCTTGTCTCTTTACAACACAGCTTCTGTTGTGATTGTGCAGAGAGACTGATGTAATCATATATCAGCAAACTGAAACACCACCACCACTTTCAAGCTACAAGTCACCGTCCAGTGAGACTATGCAGGTCTTTAATTAGTGTTAATCTTATGTTTGAACATTTGCTCTGCACTTTTTTCTTCGCGCATGTATCAAGGGAAGAGCATAGACTCAGTACCTCCAGTATTGGAAGTTCCAATATTGCCTTTATGTTGACATTCTTCGTCTTACTGCGAGTGTTGACAGGTTGTCCAAATTGTTCTGCCTTGGAAGTATATACTTTTGTTTCTTTATGGAAGCAGAAGTCATTGTTATTCGTTTGTTAAAATTAAACATTGCTATGTGTTCCATGAATCATAAACTCACTTAATTCTGTTTTTGCTTACTCTGTCAATTCCTTCATGCTTTCAGCCTTACAAGCACCACCACCAGCAGAACAAGCAGCCCCTAACGATGGTGCAGGAGACGCCCCCTTCATGGGCAACATTCGCTGCAAAGTGTGTCTGTCTGCCGAGATCAACAGCATCTTTCAGCCGTGCCATCACATCTCATGTTGCAGTCACTGTGCTCATCATCTGGTCAACAGCTGTTGTCCCGTGTGTCGTGCCCCCATCAGAAACATTCTGCCTGCCTATATCTCATAAAGTGACATGGGGAGTGAAGTGGATGGTGTTTAGAAATACTGGTGTACAGCTGTTGTTATAAGGTCATGTACCTATCAGAAACGTTCTGCCTGCCTGTATCGCAAAGATTGACAAGGGGAGTGAGGGGGAACAGTTCTGGTCTGTGAAAGTCGTCCTCTCCGTTATGCACATACTAGCAACATGCGTTGTCATATGGGTCGTGCCCCCACCAGAGACATTCTCCCTGTCCATGTGTGCGTCTTTGAGAAATTCAGGTCTGCAACTTTTGTCCATCGTGTTGTGCAGTTATGAAAGGCATTCCAGCTATCAAGTAGTTCGTAGAGTGTGGAGGAGACATTCTGCATTCCAGCTATCAAGTAGTTCGTAGAGTGTGGAGGAGACATTCTGCATGGAAGTTCTGTTCCACAGCTGTTGTCCTGTTTCACACACTCATCAGAAACTTTCTGCCTGCCTTTGTGACAGGTGACAAATGATGGGCTGTGAAGGGGGTAGTGTGTATAGAGCTTCTGTCCAGAAACTGTTGTCAGAGGTTCTGCTTGCCTGTCTCTAACAGAGATGGGATGTGAAAGAGACGGTGTTTTCAGGAATTGTGTTCTACAACTGTTGTGGTTAGAAATTAAATTGAACAACGGTAATATCATTCAATGTGTTGCTTGTTTGTATCTCATACAGTGATAAATTACAGGACGAAAAAGGGATGGTGTGTTTAGTAGTTCTGTTTAGCAACTATTGCCCTGTGTGTTGCGTGCCCAATGCAGAATTCTTTCTGCCTGTTTGTCATAGAATAACAAATAATGGTACATAAGGGGGAGGGGGGGGGGGGGGGGGGGCAGTGTATTTAGAAATTCTGCTCTGTGTGTATAGAAATTCTGTCCCTTGTGGCAGAGACCTGCATACCAATATTTCACCGAAAAGAGAGAATGATGTGGGCAAAATGTGCAAATTGTTTGGATTTCTGAACTGGGACATTCTTCAAATGTTATGAGTGTACTGGCAGCTTTTATGAGGGTGTGTGTGTGTGTGCATGTGCATAAGGAGGGAAGAGATTGTAAGAGAGCGTTTTGAAAAGGCAGTGAAGAGATTGTAAGAGAGCGTTTTGGAAAGGCAGCTTTGATTTTGTACGATTGTATGTGTGTGCGAGAGCTTTGAAAAGGCAGTGAAGAGATTGTAAGAGTGTGTTTTGAAAAGGCAGCTTTGATTTTGTACGATTGTATGTGTGTGTGAGAGATTTGAAAAGGCAGTGAAGAGATTGTAAGAGAGTGTTTTGAAAAGGCAGCTTTGATTTTGTACGATTGTATGTGTGTGCGAGCTTTGAAACGGCAGCTTTGATTTTGTGCTGTACACTGTGTGTGTGTGCGCATGCATGTGCAAGTTCAAGAAAGGCAGCGTTTATGTGATGATGTACATATGTATGTATGTTTATACATTTGTGCGAGTGCCTACGTGTTCCTTTTGAAAAAATGTTATATCCTGTCTATTCTCCATCTATGTGAGTGCGTTCATGAGCAAAAAGTGTTCTGTATAACTTCGTTTCTAATCATTATTGTTTTTGTGATAGTACATGTGTAAAACTAGTATGAACAACCAGCCAACAGATTCAAAGTATGGTACTGTCTTTTTTGTTGTTGTAAATAGCATTTCCTGTTTCCTATTTCTTACTAGAATTGCATGCTTGCTTGTAAACATGTGCTTCTGTGCCTGAAATGAAGTTACACTAGTGTAATGTACACACAGAAAGACAGGAGTTAAAATTCTGACTTTTTGTGCATCTTGTATAAAAGGAGCAGCATGTAAATAAAGCAGCTAAATATTTTAAAATGAATGTGCATTTTATGCGAGCATCTAATAAAGTATTTATGTCAAGTGTGGCACATCCACTGGAATTATTTTTCAATGTCCCCTTGCCCCAACTTCCCTTCTTCATTGTCAAGTTTTTGCAGTTTTTAAAATGAATAATCCCCCCAGCCTGGTCTATTGTATGGGTCAATAGTCATCTCCCCTTCATGCTTCGTTCCAAAGTCTTTTCATTTATTGTTTTTCATCCTTTTTGCCATATTCGTAAAGAATTTTGCTGCAAAGAATTGTATTTTTTGTACATATATGAGCTTGTGACAAAAGGTGATCGTCCAGACCCCTTGTATATTTATCGCACAAATAAAGAATTAAAAAAATACCAATGCTTTTTTATTTATTGCTTGATGTTTTATAATACCTTGAAGAGATACATAATATAACATGGTGAGTTTGGGTGTCTGCCTTCCATTTGAAAATGCCCAAGTTGTACGTTTTTCTTTGATAAATTTTCCCGTTCAAGATGGCGGACGAGTGATGCGGTTGGTGTTGAAGCCTGGATACATATCTAAATTGCATACCATCACAACAATATGAATAAAGGATGCAGAAAAATCAACGGCGAACATGTTAAAATCACAAACCGGTTCTATTTCTGATTGTTTTCGATGCTGTCAAGCGGTAAAAATCCGTTTGTCAAATCGTGTCGGTCAGCAAAACTCTCGATCGTTCACATCAGGTTCGGTTCGGTTCCGTGTTCATTTAACTCGGCATCTCGGACAACACTAACCGAATGGAGAAAGGTGTTTTCCGAACCAAATTCGATTCAGTGGCAGCAAACGAGCGCGAAATCCATACGGTAATAAGCAGTATGTCAGAAAATAACGACCGTATTTTTTCTCGCAATTCTACTAACAACGAACTTACAGATCCCATGCCGTGCTTTAAATAGCACCCAAGGCAAAAGGTTTCAAATCGAGGCTGGAGCTTTCGTCAAGAATGGCGCTTCGAAGCAGCAGAGATGGGATTTTTTCCGCCGATTGGCGGATTTCCGTCTTTTTGATGGCCCCAGGGTCTTTTTTGAGATCAGTGTAAATCCGTTGAGAAAATTGGGGGGGGGGGGGGGGGGTAGAGGTGGGTTTGTGATGAAGCTAATGTACGGCGAGAGTCGATCGATATTGTGTTCTGAATTGATCCGTTCGCAAATGGATGTTTCCGGTTTCTGCTTGGGCCGGTCGAGACTGCTGTCTTTGTTTTCTTTCTGCGGTTGACCGAAACCATCAAAGCGGAAGTTGATGTTTGAGAACGCGGCAAACTGTTTGCGTATGTTTTTCCCGACGCCATTTTTTTTTCGGTTTGACGAGAGTAGCGAAAACCAGAATGTTTCGTCAGATAGCAGAAAGTTCTTGCGAAGCAAGTCGATGCTTCAGTTAAAAACAAATGGACTTGGAAGTGGTTGGAGGAGGAAGGAGCGCAAAAGTGATGCTGACCAGTTCCAAAGGCGCCGTCAGCCACAGTGTGATTCTCAGACTGAAAGACTGCATGAGGAAATCCCCAAATCCAGGACAAGCAGTCTGCACATGGTGTAATGACGCGATCAAGTATGGCTCACGGGGCAAGTCAGCATTGATCAACCACGTTCTTGCTGAAAAGCACCTAGCAAGAGTGAAAGATTCGTCTTACAAACGAGACTTGGATCGTTTGGAGCATCGGCGAGTCTACCCACCACCCCCACTCCCATCCCGTCTCTCTCTCTCTCTCTGTGAAGAGTAATGCTATTTCTTTTGTTGAAGTAATGATATTAATAATATTGCAGGTTATCTCCAGATAGATGTAATGCCCACAATCATCAGCTGATTATTTTGCAATGAAGGTTCTCTTTGAAAAAACAGGTTACATCAATGTCACAGTATACACAATTGTGAAGTCAATATTTTACGTAATAAATAGCATACAACAAACTATTTTAGTGAGAGAGAGATCAAACAAAAAAATTGCAAGGGTGTTATTGACATTCTACAGACAAGCAAACAAAACATAAGTAAACAAACAGACGATAGTACGGAAAAAATCATAGTAGTAGTAGTAGTAATAATAATAAGAATAATGTTTTTTTACCTATACCACCGCATCACAAAAATCTTTTCTTTTCTGGTATAGATATCATGGGGGAAAAACATCAGTTACACACATTCATACAAACGAGCAGACGGCAGATATGCATGCATACTTATACCTGGTGACTATATTTAGCAAGTGACATCATTAATGTTGAGGAGTATCAGAAGTGTGAAAGTGTTTTTTTCTTATTGTAATAGAGATGGATCAAGTTGAAAAGAAAAAAAAAAACTGCTTGTGGGCACACAATGAGTTAAACCTTCACAATTTGCACACTTTGAATATGATCCTTAGTCAACTCTCTCACTTATATTATTCTATAAAGGAATCAGAATCCTCCGTGGTATTTTGAAGGACAACTATAAGAAATTATTTGATTGGTGTTCAGGTAAACTTTTTTAATAAGTATTTTGAAGGATGGCTTTACTATTAGAAACTAAACTGCTCGCTGAAATGTGGTGATGTGAAGGACAGTAATGAAAACTGACTTGCAACTGCTGGAAAATTTGTGCGACTATTAGCAACTGGAAAATCACCAATCCTGTGTCAATGGTCTTCATGATTTCCTGACAGACATCAATGGCGAAGGTGAGAAAGTCTTTTTTTGTAGGATCAAGGTTATTAATACTTTTGAATACTTTGGTGTCTCAGATGCTGATTTTTGCAGGTTAAATTCTAAAAAATCTTCAGCTTCAGGGGGCGAAGCCCCTGACCCCCACCAGGGGCCTTGCCCTGGACCCCACGGGGACCTACAGTGGCCCCCGGACCCCCCGCCACTTTTTTTCCTCCTTTTTCACATTATGAGAATCCCATCTGTGAGCAGAGAAGGTGTGGAAATGTTGTTTGTCCACAATCGTTACGACCGTCAGAAATCGTAACGACTGTCAAATGCATAAGACCGTCACAAGAAAATGATAGGAAACATTGGTTTCAGCTGTTCTCTCAAATGTGTTTTCTGTAAATGATTAAAATTCTAAGTGAACCAAAAGTAGAGTGGGGCAATTTACGGGATTTCCCTGAACTTTCGGGCGATGTTTTGTGCGGGACGCATGATTAGGACATCGTTTTAGCGATGTCCGAAATAACGACCGACGGATATTAAGTTAATCAATGTATCAATTATACGTAAAACTGGGCAGAAAACAGCTTGGAATTTCTATTTGCTTTTCTTTAAATACATGGACACGAACTAAAGTTCAGATCATAGGATTAGTGGGAAATCTGGCGATTATTTGACAGTTGTTACTCTCATAGTTGAAGACATTATCACTCAGTATGTCTGTCGTAACGACCATCAGTATCTCTTGTGATTAATAAATGGTCAGTTTTTTTCATTGTAATACATATTTATTTTGAAGAATTGAAAGTGCACATTTTTGGCTATTTCCATAATGCTTTTTGATAAAATGTGGAGGAGTAGAGACCAGCAACCAGATTCCACCAGCCCCCTTCCTCCCAGTCCCTCCATGTATCCTCCTCCCCAGCCTCCCCCCCCCCCCCCTCACACCCCTCTCTCCTTCCTTTTTTTTTTCCTGGGCCCTTTTTTCAACTAACTGGATTCAGTTAGGTTTTTTTCCCCCTCTCATCCAGTCTAAATTACTAAACAAGCAGTTTTGTTTGGTTTTCTCAAATCCCAAGCCTTAATTAACGTTAGACTAAAGGATGATGATAAACTCCCTGAAATGCAAAACATCAAAGTAAACAAAGCAGGAGTTACTGACCACATCAATAAAAACAAAGCTACTGGTCCTGATGGCGTTCCTGGCAAGCTCTTAAAATTATGTGCCAATGAATTGAGTGAGGTATACCAACCACTTTACCAAGCTTCACTGGACCAGGGAGTAATACCTGATGAGTGGCGAGATGCCAGCATTGTTCGTTATTCAAAAAGGGTGACAAAACAAAAGCATAGAACTATAGACCTGTGATCTCTTACATCCATATCAGCAAAACTACTGAACACATAATATATAGTAGCATAATGGACCATCTTGACAAATATGACTTCTTAAATAAACGCCCAGCAATGGTTTTAGACAGCAAAGGAGTTGTGAGACTCAATTTATAACAACTCTCAATGATTTTATAACTGTCTTAACAACAGACAGCAAATTGATGTAATTTTATTAGACTTTTCTAAAGCCTTTGATAAGGTTGACCATGAGGGCCTGCTGCTTAAATTAGAACACATCGGTATTGGCGTTTCTTTGCTAAAATGGGCTAGATCATTTCTCGTTGGGAGAACGCAGAAAAGTTGTTGTGGAAGGGTCGTCATCCCATGCATTGTAAACCAGTCTTGTCAGGTGTACCGCAGGGAACTGTTCTGGGCCCTTGTTTTTCTTAATTTATATAAATGACATAAGTAGAAATCTCTCTCCTGGAACTACTATAAGGCTTTTTGCAGATGACAGCTTAGTATATGGAACAATCAAAGCAAGAATGATACCCGCATTCTACAAGAAGATCTAAACGCTTTACAAGAGTGGGAAAGAACTTGGAAAATGGAATTTCATCCCCAAAAGTGCAAGTGTTGCGTATATGTAACAAACACTCACCAACTAGATCAGAATATTCTAATTCATAATACTATTCTTAAAGAAACCAATGCTGCAAAATATTTAGGTGTGATTATAGATAGTCGTCTCAAATGGAAAGAACATTACAATTTAGTATGTAAGAAAGCAAATAACATCTTAGCTTTCTATACAGGAATATCAATGAGTGCCCCAAAAGGTAAAGACCACTGCTACAAAACATTGGTTAGACCAGTACTGGAATATGGTTGCTCAGTTTGGGATCCTTACCATCTAAAGGACATTGATAACCTCGAAAAGATTCAGAAGAGAGCAGCACGGTTTGTAACAGGGAACACAATCAGAGAAAAGGGGAATACTAGAAAGAACATGAGGAAATTAGAATGGAAACCCTTAGAAGAGAGAAGAGCTTTTATCAAACTTAACCATCTTCAAAGGCAGAGCTTTAAACTAATATTTATCCAATGGAACAACTAGTATTGAATAAAAGCAGCACCAGAGTGCGCGTCAATGTTATACCATACCATGCATCAAATTGACAGCCTCTTACATTCATTTTATTATTCAGTTCTGTAGCGGTGTGGAACTCACTGCCGGGTGCCATCAAGATTGCCACAAATGCAGTCTCATTAAAAAATACAAAACAAATTGATACCGACAGTTTGAGATCTGCAAATTGACGATTTCTATTTTAACTTCCCAGATATTGCTATGGTTACCTGAGGGCTGAATTTGGCCATTGCTTTAACTTCTTGAATATCGAGTGCGGACCCCTTGTTGGCAATTTGCTCCAGGGGCCAACAGTCTGAGTCGCACTATTTTATGTTATTTTATTTTACTTTTTAAACATGCGCGCTGGTGACCTACTCGTTTTTGAGGTGAACCAGTATTTTAGGAAGAAGAAGAAGAAGTACTGGGGAAATTCAGCACCCTCCCCCCCCCCCCCCCCCCCCCCCCCCCCCCCCCCCCAAGGCAATAGTAGCAAATAAATCAGCTCATTGATTATGGCTTCTTAACCTGAATAAGAAGTGGTGGGGTGTATAAGAGGTAGGTTGGAAATCACCTGAAGCATACCAAATGATTTTGTTCATGAACATTTTTATTTTGATCACTTGTTTTTATGCAGTTAATTCCAAAAATTATCTAAAAGTATTTTTGTATTATTGTTTGACAAAGAAGTTTGTGTTTTCTAGGTCTTCACATCCTACTTTCTCATCAGAGGAAAAGAAGAGAAAGTCTGGTGCAGAATATGCAAAAATCTGTTTACATCTTGTAATTTAGTTGTTTAACCATAAAATGTATTTTCATATGATTTGTAAGCGCTCTGAGCTTATCTGAGAGAGCAGGTGCCCTAAATGTACACGTTATATTGTTACTGTCAAACTGTTTCTATTCATTTTGATCATAAATAATCTAATTCCTGTCAGTACATGAGCAGTTTGTTGAGTATGTCCAACATGAGGCCATAACAACTGTCAGATGGATTCTATTTAAGGTGTCTACATGATCATTGTGACTTATTTAGCTTGTTTTATAGGCCTTTATGAGTAAAATGTAACAATAACAATAGAACTGTACTCAAAGGAAAAGTATGTCCATTTTTTTTTAATGACTGTTGTTATTTTTGCATTGTTGGGAAATACTTGGGTATGTCCAATGCAACATCATAACAACTGTCAGATAAAAATGCCATATTATGGTAACAAGGCTATTGTGGGTCCTATACTTGATATCATTACATGAAATGCACCTCAAAAACACAGAAAATCATCAGAGGATGCAGTTACTGTCTTATTTCCAACACAGCAATAAAGAACAAATCAGTATGTCCGACGGTTGTTATGTTGGACATAACATAACATGTGAAACTTGATCTTAAACTGCACAGATGCCTTTTCTTTTGGAATGAAATTTTGCTGTAATATTCAGTCTTATTTCCACTGAAACAATTATGCTGTATAACAGACATTCAAATAGGAATATTGATAAATTGAATGTCGCATAACAACCGTCAGATGCTTGTTATGATGCCTTATCACATTACTAGCAGAACATCGGTGCATGAGTTATCTTTGTATGTATGTTTTTATGACCCTTAAACATAAGTCTTCCTTTGGACAAAATTGCTGTTAATAAAAACTATTTGAAAAATCCACTTTTTGTTGGCTTTTTTGGACGACCTTTTGTCACTTGCTCATATGTGTGCTATTTTTGTTGCACTTTGTTGCATATGTTGACATTTGTATGTTTTTTTTTCTCTTCCCAATGATTTTCAGTGTTGACAAAGATAGCAAGCTGTAAAATATTACCACTGTTTTGCTTTTGAGGAGTTGATTTTGCGCAGAGAATGAATGTCTAAAAGTTATGTCCCTTCCTTCCAAGCCTATCAACCTCTTAATTAATTATTTATTTCTTCTTTTAATGTTTGATAGGTTAGAATACCGAACACATGATGTTCAGATCAGTCTGAACATGGTACCAGAGACAATGTTTTTTGTTCATTATATTTCTTTTGATAATTTTTATGTTTCAAAGTCTGGCTCGTTATTAAATGTATTAAAACTTAAACCTACGAAAGACAGCCACATATTGAACACTGTGACTCATATAGACCGCTGCAAGATCCTGAGCACAGACTTCAGCAATGCTTTGCTGTTCCATTCTTCAGCTTCCCTAAACTATGAAAACTTGTTGAGGATTACCACAAGAATTCTTTGACCAGAACCCCACAGCTTATGCAGGGGTGTGTTAGCGACTTAAGAATACAACCTAAACTGAAATCTGCACAAAATCTGAAATGAAATTTGAAGCTCAAGTCTTATCTGAATGAATATACTTTTATATTTCAGTTCCACTGTCTGTCACGGGGATGTCTTTTTCTGCGAACCTGCTGAGAGGATGTCTACATTGTACACAAAACCACAACCTAAGATTTTCAAGTTGAAAACTAAAAGATGCAATCTGTGCTTCCCTGTTCCTACAATATCTTTCACATTCTGATGCAAGAAATCAAATTGAAATTTCCATTGTCATTCAGTGACTTGAGTCTTTCTCTCTTTGACCCCTTAACAAAAACCTGCTGCTGTTGACCTTTTTTTTTTCAAGTACAAAAGCAAGTATATGGCTTTACAGAATGAACAGTGACAAGCTTTCCCCGATGCCTTCTTGTCATGTGGAAGAGTGTACTAGTCATGTTGTTGAAAGCCCAACCACCCATGGAGGCCAAATAAGGCCATCAAAGAAGTTGGAGACAAAACTGTTATTAAGCCAAGATTAGAATTTCAAAACCCAAGTCCTAAAATGAAAGGATCAGTGAAAGAGTACACCCACAACATTGGATACATAAATGACTGGTGTACAGTAAAAAGACTTGAATAAAATAATTTTCTACATTTTTATATTATATACACTAGTGTAGGTTTGTGCATAAGGAAAAAAACGCAGCAATCATTTTTTCCGTTGTTGTAAATTCCATGTGCATTTATAGTCTGATGAAGTTGAAGACATAAAAAGTGTAGCCTTCATTTTGTTCCATTGCTGAACCAAATCAGTTCTCGAGTTTCTTGACTTAGCTGAATGTCTTGAAAACATCAAATTTTTATGGTTATGAAGCAAAAAGATTTCACAATGTGTTTTCTGTGGTCAGTAAAAAAAAAAAAAAGTACCAGCATCATGGCTGACATATGTAGTACTGTAGTTAAAAGTACTACCAGTAGAGTAATATTTAATAACGTAAAGTAGTAGTTTTGTTTTTGTGGTTTAGTTGCGATTTGGAGCTTTTAGTAACTGTGAACCTGTGAATACCTAGAGGAAGTTGGAAAAGAAAGAAGAAATGGATTTTGGGAAATTTTTTTTTTTAATCAATGGATTGATACAGGCCTTGTAAGGAAATTTAGAATCTAACCTTGGGGTATAAGAATACTATTTGAAAATAGAAACAAACCTAGAAGTAGTCAAAGTTTAATTGAACTTTTAAGACTAGTTGAGTCAAAATTTATGACCTTTTTTTTTTTTATTAGACACTGGAACTATATTTTGCGGAAGCACAATTTGCCAAAAATAATGACAGCATCAACCATTTTTGGAGTTTCGATGCTCAGAGCGGGAAGATGGTTAGAAAGGGGCAGGACGTGTGAAGTGCTTGCAAAAAGAAGAAGGGGAACATTCCCATATTCGGTTTTGAGGACATCGGGTAAGTAGTTTTTGAAAGTTGATTTTGTTTTGTTTGGTTAGTAATAAGTAAGCGTTTGAATAATGAAAGAGAACTTTTGTTGGCGTAAAGGCACTTTGTCGGGGGGAAAAAGCATAGTGATGAAGAATTGATCTGTCAAGGATTGGGGACAGATTTTGAATTGTTTGGGCCGAGGGGCCAACACTGATGTTCTGTTTTCTAGAAAATTAGAAGACATGATGGCGTTACTGGAGTGTTGAAATGAAAATGGTTGAGGGTATAGATGAATACCCAAAACTTTCGTGGTTTTTGTTGGATCATATTTGCATATTCTGCTGGTTATCATATTTTGGGTTGGGAAAAACTTTCCTTTGCACAAGGAAATTATGTTACCCCAAATCTTGACATTGTAAAAGTACAGTGTTGTTATGGATGGTTATAGCCCTTGACATGTTAAGTATGTCAACCACGTGGGAAGGCCTGGCTATCCAAACACAAATAAAGTTCTTAGGATCTTGCATCCCAAGGCTATGATAGTGATGGGGGGATAGGATCTTGCATCCCTAAGGCTATGATAGTGATAGGGGGAATCTGGTGAATGAGAACATTGCAGCAATGAACCAGTGATTAACCCCACCAAGTAAGGAGAGAAAAATGAAAGAAGGGAAACTTTTGTAATGTTTCACTGTTGGTATTTTTTTATTGATTGTATTTTTGATGGGCAATGTCTTGACACATTAGATGGTCGAAAATGGCTGTAAAGAAAATTAAAAAAAGGTATTGTGTTGGGTATGACAGTCCCACACTTGTGTGTACGTGTGAGTACACATTATTTGATCTGGTTAGAAGCATGTATTTTCATAAGGATTACGTTTGTGTTTTCGTGCACATGTATTCACCCCCAGACTACATGCATACGTATACAAACAGGAAGGGAAAGGGTGAATTTAATACTGTAATTGCTTCCCAAGAAGATACACACACACTCATAAATACTAACATATAAAAAATCTCTATTTTCATTTTCTGGAAATTGAATCTGGATTATTGGATTGTATGTTGCAGAACCAATCCTTTTAGTTTTCACCTTCTGCTCTCGCCTCCCCATCCTGCCGACCTAACCACCTTTCCCCTCTCACCTTTCCCCGCCCTTTCCTTTTCCCCTTTTTCTATTGTCCTATTTTTCTTCCCTCCCTTCCTCCTCACTCATTTTTTCCACTCCTCATCCCTTCCCCATTTTTTGTTTCAGTTCCCAGTGAGTTTTTTGTTTGTTTGAGTTTTTTTAAAAAAAAGGTGTTTCAAATTAATAAAGTAAGAAAAAAGAAAGTTGGACCTTGGATTTGTATTTTATGTTGTCGCTGTTCTAGATCTCTCTCTTCCTCTCTCTCTCTGTGTCATCCAATATCTCCTTCTTCATCCCTTTCAAATAGATCAAATTCCACCTTTAACATTTTCATAGGAACCCACCCCGGGTCAGCCCCATCAGTTTTTTTCCCTCCCTTGCAGCATTTTCTTGTTAACCTAGTGTTTTAAAACCCGTTTTTTCCGATTTTTAAATGTTTTGCACTAGTACTGAAAAATTTTTTTTTTTTTAATGACAAGTCTGTTTTTTTGTACACACAAATGAAAATTTTAAAAATATATATTGTATTCTTTTATGTAAAAAATTGTCTGACAGTATTTTTTTTTTCCCTTGGCAGTTTCTTGGTTCTTGTCTATCATAATAAACAGTGAAGAAAGGAAGTCGTTAGTGTTCTTTTTCGATTTAAGTTTGAAAAAAGACATTGGTGGTTAGGTCATTTTTTCTTGTTTTCAATAAACACTTTTTTTTATATCAATCATATTGGGTAAAATAACACAAATACTCAGAAAAGTACGGTTTCATTTCACAAGGAGTCCTGCATGCGGACTGGTCCTTGTCTCTCCCACATAAAACTAAGACGAATTTTAAGCCCACAGGCCTGATAAAGTTTGGAAAATGAATCGCGCCCGAGATCCAGAATTTAAAGAGGATGGTCTCAAGTACGACTTCCCCAGATGTTGACCTGCGCTCCCAAGTGCTGTTAAATCTTGGGCAGCCTTAATTGTTGTTGCATTATCACTGTGTTTGTGGTGAGAGAAAACCCTTGGTGTTTGGTGTGAAAGGTGGGTGGGTAATGGGGTTGTGGGGCACCCTGTGTAAACGTATGTGGTCTTTGGGGGTGTACAATGTATATTGTGAACTGTGGGCTTGTGTTGCTGCTTTCATACACTATGTGCATGTTTGGTGCATATGTGTGATGTTGGTGCCTGCTATATGGGAAAAAACCTGTTTTGTGGGTCATGGGGATTCAAAGTTTTATCCTTTGACGTTTGGGGTTATTTGTCCCTGCCTTGGAAGGCCCAGTATGAGCTGTGAATTTCTCGGGAATAAAAGTAAAGTGATCTAGAAGCGAAAACGTAAAAAATCCCAATCCTGACTCATTTCCCTAAAACCCTTTTCGGGCGAAAGTCCCCCAGGATTGGCATTTATACGTTTTTAACAAAGTAAGACCATCCCCAAAAAAAAACTTATCTAAAACAAACTATGTGTAGGGTTATCCGTTTTCAATACTAATTACAAAATTTCAGATTTCAGTTTTTTTTTAAATCCTGTTTTTTTTCCGGGTCATTTTCAAAACTCATTTTCACGCAAAACTCTGATTCTCTGTTTTCATTGAAATAAATACAGTTTTTAAAATTTTCCAAAAGTTTTTAAAAACGAGTTTATTTTTGAAAAAAATTCCACACCTTTTCCGCAGTCTTCCATGAAGCCGTTTTTGACAAAGTTTTTTTTTTTTTAAATATGTCTCTTTCTGCCAAACAGTTCTTTTAAAAAATAGTGTCGCGTTCCTTCAAACGTCAAAACTTTTCTAAACACTCCCCGTTTATTGCTGGGATCAACTAAATATATGTCACATCTGTCCTTTATAAACCTTCTATCGAATGCTTTGTTCCATTTTTTTTGGACGAAAACCACAATAGATTAAAAATTTTAAAGATAAATGTTTGAAAAAGGTCGGGTTAAAAATTGTTTTTTCCCCCAACCCGCTGCCACAATCAATGAGCAATGAGGAGTTTTGTCATAAAATTAACTGCTCAAGTTTTAATAACAGAATTTAATCTAATCCCTTATTTTTTTTTACAACTTCCCTCAAAAATTTTTCAGTATATAAAACCCTAGGGCTAAATGTGTAAATTAATCCAATTTAGTTCTGTAAGATTGTTTTATTTAAGTCAACATTGATTTTGTTGCTTGTTGTTTTGTTTAAATTTGAAGAACGACGACACAACGTTAAGCGTTTAACTTTTAAATTTTGCACTAATATTAATTCTTTTATAAAGGGCATCACTAACGCCCCCCAAAACCCCATCCCTTCCACATCTTTTAAAACAGAAATTTCAAAAACTTGTGACGTGCTCCCAAAATTTTTGCTTGGAAAAAACGTAAAATTTTGTAGAAGCTTTTTTTAAAAAGTTTTTTTTCTGTGGAGGGGTGTACTGCTTTTTCCCCCCAAAGGGTTATTTCTTTCTTTCCGCTTTTTCGTCGGATAAAAGGGTTCATGTAAAGGGCCGAGTTAAGCTTTTCGAAACTTTTTTGGCGGCTAAAATATGTAAATGGGCTTATGAATTTAAAAATTTTTTTCCCCCTTTTAAATATGGTTTAATGCCATTTGAGGTCAGGTTTTCGAACTATTTTTTATTCAACGGCCAAATTATTTGCCTTGATTGCCAGTTGTTTTAGTTTAGGGAAAATTTTTTTCTGTCGGCAACCTCTTTACGTTTAATCACCCTCTTTAGGGCCAAAAAACCCAAAAAAGCGCCCATCGCCGTTTTGTTCAAAAATCCCCAACGCTGAAGGTCTTTTAATTTTAAAGTTTTAACCCCCAGGCGCTAATTAACTCCGATTCTTTGGCCCCCGCGAATTAATTTTTGTACAGTTTATTTTTTTATTTCCAAAACAAGTGCAGGTTTTTCACATTTTAAACTTTCCCCTTTGTCTTTGATTTTTATTTAAATGATCCCCCCTCCCACAAAATAAACTTTTAACTGTAAAATTTTGGGAATTGTATAATTCAAAAACGCAATATGCAGCTTTCCCCGGGGGGAGCCTTAAAAAGTTTTAGGGCCCCTTCCCTCATATAAGTTTTATCAGTGCTGCTCATCCCCAAAAGAAAAAGAGTAAGGTAAAGCAAGATCGACGGGCTTTCCCTCATAAGTAGTTTTGGTTGGTGTAACCTAAATCTATAATTGTTAGCTGAAAACCCAAATTTTAGCTAGTTTTATCAAATAGTAACCTCCTTTTCTTTGGCTTGAAAGTTAACTTGTTTTTAGATTTCATTTTTTAAGTTTGAGAGTAATGCAAGTTACTCATGCTTCTTTTGAGGGGAAAACCCGTAAAAACCATCAGGTATTGTTAAAACGGGGCAACTTTGTTCCTGATTTGTCAACTTTTAAAACCCTTTTATTCCCCTTGGCTTCGCTTATTTAAACCTAACTTTGTAAAATATTTCATGGAGCGCGACCGTTTGGCCCCGAAATTGTTATCAATAGATGTTCTAAAAACGAAGGAGGGTCTTGTGTTGTTTTGTTACAAACATTTTTTTAAAACGAAATAAAAATGAGTGCATTCAAATATACGGGCAAAATTTTCTGTTGGGCCGCACTAAAATTTTAAAAATAAGCAACTGAACTCTTGACATTCTGTCCCCAGACTCCCTCTTTTCAAAAAAAGGTGATACTCCTTTGAAGAGCACTTAACCCCCCCCTATTAAAAACGACCGCATCAAGAAAGCGGGTTTACACCGATGCAGTTTTATCAGAACCATTAAACTTTCTGGTTTTTTGCGCATAAACGGGGTGGGGAGTTCGATGCCGCTTTTAAAATCACCATGACCCTTTTGGGGGGCCCCAGGACAATTTCATTTTTTTTTACACCTTCAGGCGTTTTTGACTAAATGAAAGCGCCTTCCAAATACAAAACCATTAAATTTCCCTTAAAACAGAATAACAAAAGGCTTTTGAAGGTCTGTAACAATTCAATATAACCAACGGGCTTTTAGAAAAAATTTGGGGATCATAATCATGGCCTAGGCAAAACCTTTTTTTTCGGGGCAGCCAAAAATATAACTTGCTGGCATCCTCCTTTCAAATTTTTCTTTTTGGCACAATTTTGACCCGGGCCCTACAGCAAGAGCATAAAACAGCAGGACAACTTTATCTTAGACATTCTAAGGGCCTAACAAAGCGGGAATAGAACGAATAAACACTCTTCGACTTCTTTTGGTTTTTGCTAGGTTCGCAAGCCAGGCAAAGAGCATAACTGTCCTTCTACTGGTTTTGGCGCAAAAAAAAACAATTACAAATTTAGAGGCGCCTTTAAATTCTACATTTGATTTCCTCAAGATAAAAGATACCAAAATTTTTTTACAATCGCAAGATCGAAAGAAACTTTCCCTTTGGCACGGTTTATACATCTCCCTTCTGACCTCAGCCCTCCAGATAGGTACAAAATAAACATAATAAAAAAAATTTATAGCAGGCAATGAACGAAGGGGAAAAACGACATAAATTCTGAGCCATATATTACAAACAATAAAAAACCCAAAAAAGTCTCAACCCCGAAGCCCAACCCCCCAAAGTCTTAAACTCAGCAAAGCTCCGGACTCTGTTCGGATGACAGAATATAAAAAACCCTTGTTCTTGGTTTTAAGGCATGGGATTATTTGGTCTTTATTTTACAAATAAACCAACTATTACAAAACAAGTCCATAATGCTCGCCATAAAGCCAACTATTTTTGCTTGCAGTAGACAAAAGCCAGCGACAATACTCCCCAATATTCCTGGAAAAGCGTCCACGGCTTTACCACTAATTTTTTTAAAAAACTTGCAAGATATCAAGCTGTTTTTTACCCATGATTTACAGGGGGAGAGGAGGCGATGGCGGGGGGGCCTGAATTTTCCCCTCACCCCCCCCTGAATGCCATCACCAGTGACTTATGAAAATCCAAGGGGTTAAAACGCTTGCTAATGTACGCCTTGCTCCTAAACACGTTCGTTTTGTTCTGCTAGCTTGTTTTTATAAAAAATTTCCGGATAGTTTCTTTTATTCATTCACTTGTTTTCGAAGGGGCCCCCCTTTTATAGTCGTACTTCTATCTTGCTGATTTTTTCTTGTTCAAGACTTTTATTTTTGGGTTTTCTTTTTTTAAATATCAGGCCCAAAGTTGGCCACACCCCTCAACGAGTTTTTTTTTTTCTTTTTTTAATGCATCTAGTTCACCTAGTTTTGCTAAATTGTTTGTTTTTTCGCCTTTGATGGGTTTTAAAGAGATCAAGGCTAATAATTCTCGCATAGGGAAAAGGGGGAAACATTAAATTTTTTTTTAACGCTGTTTCTTCTAAAAACTGGTTTCTGCTTCTATTAATTTTTTAATTCGTCTGCTGATATTTTTCTTTTAAATTCCCCGTTTTCATTTGGTTACGTCGGGGGTTCTTGTAGTGTGTTTTGAAGTTTAGCAACTGCATCCCTACAATTTTTTTCACAATGCCAAGGGATTTTGTCGCTGCAGGGAGTCTATTTTTAATTGAACCCACGGGTAAAAACTTGATGGGGCTTTTTTGTTGTAAGCCGAACAAATTGCCCTTGATCGTTTTTTACAGACAAATGACCATCTTTTTAATTAAATCATTTGGGTTAAAAATTTGGGAGTTTTTGACCTAAACTTTTGTAAAAAGCTCCGCCTATTTTGTTAATTACCCGCTTTAAGCGTTTTAGCGATCGTGTCAAAGGGGTCATTTTACTCGTCTCTCCAAGACAAAAAATCATAAAACTCTTCGCCTTCATTCCCCCCTGTTTTTTAAATAATAACTTTTTATTTTGCTTCATAAAAAAAGTCCCAACCCTATGGTCGATTTTTACCCGCATAGAAAACGAAAAAGCCCTTAGGGGGTGAAGGAAAAAACGGAATATTCTGTTTCCCAAAAAATCCATCTACTATTGATGCGATCAAAATTTTTACTGTCAAATTCCAGACTTGGAGCGGATGAATTTATTGGCCAGGCTCTGCACGTCTTACTTCAAAAAAAACTCGCTTCAAAAAAGACGCCAAAAAGGACAGTTGTCCAGAATTTGGGACGGGCAACGTAAGAAAATTTCTATAAAAATTGAGGGGCAAGAAAAAATTTTCTTTACACAATGCAGACATTTTTAAACCATTGACTATGGCTAACCGGAATAAAGGGGGTGACTTTGCGTTTTAAGAACGAAAATGAAGAAAACTAAAACATAAAAAAGGCGCCGCAGAGTTAAAGACGGTAAAAATATGTACGTAAAAAATTTTCTAGGAAAACGTTTTTCCATCCCCCTTTGATTTTGATTGTTAAAAGGCATGCACCGTACTTTCAAGGCATTAAAAGACAATTGTCATATGAACAACTTTTAATGAAACAAAGCTTTTCAATCATCAGACACCGACAAAGTACAGCATTTCGACCCTCACGTTAGAGTTTTATTGTTAGCAACCAGAATTAGCAAAACTGATTGACACCCAAAATCATCAAAAATTTGCAAAATTTTACAAAGAGTGATTCATCATACAACATACCCCCCGAAGCAGGGAGACACTATATGGAATTTTAGTTTAGCACCACAGCACATTCGCTTAAAGGTATTTTTTTTGCGTGGAAATGAAAACCGTTCAAAAAAGCAAGTGAAATTTTTTTTTAAACCTAAAATAACGAAAGTGCAATTACAATTGACGGTAGTCCTAACCAAATCTTTACCAGCGGGCTTAGACCTTATACATTTTTACGAATAAAAAAAATTGTTTGGGGGGGGGGAGTGTAGAAGTCCAACGTAGACCCTTTTGTCTAAAAACTAACCCTTTACAAGTTAGACTTTATGATTTTTTAACAAAAAAAATCGGTTATGGATTGACCCAAGGTCAAAAGAGGTAATCATTGCATGGGAAGCGGAAAATGGAGCTAATACACATTCAAATAAAAAAAGAAAAAAAGCCATAAAAACCCTTAATGTACATTTGTTTTTAATATAGTGCCAGCGAATTAAAGAAAAAAGATTAAAAAATAAACAATACAAATTATTTTAATTTTTTTAAAAAACATGTCTTTAGGTTTATCCAAAAGTCCTACAGCCCGCCAAAAAAAAGGATAGAGAAACCCTAGCATAAAAACCTTCAGATTAACAAACATTTCGCAAATGCAGCAAGTATAACAGCCTTTCAAAATACACAAAACCAAAAGAAAGGGATTCTGCTGCCTTTAAAGCTGTTACAAAAGTTAATACGGAGCACAACTAAAGTCTCTATCAGCAGAACAAATGTAGGGCCCCTTAGCAACGGGCATAGGCGCACCCGCAGCTTTTCCTCTAGGCGCCCAAAAAAATCCTTTTTCTTTCAATTTAAAACTTCCCCAAAAAAAAGGGTTCCCAACTCCATTTTTTATTAATCCGAAAAAAAAGTGGGCCCCCAAAATTGCTTCAGAGGGGTTAAAAAGGAAAAAAAGGGGGCCCCATTCAAACCCAGTTCCTCCCCCCCCCCGCCTAAAAAAATTTACAGGGGTTTCATTTTAAAATAACATGTTTTTATGACCTAGCACACATGAGGTTCTTAGAGTCCCCGGCTATGCCCTTTAAAAAGTCCTCCCAAATAACGGAAGAATTTTTTGACCCAACGCTTGTTAAAAAGGGGGTTTTTTAACCCTTATGAACAGAACAGTTGGGAAGGTTTTTGATGAAGATCCCTTCCCACCAAAAGGCGGTTCTTTTTAGTTTAAGGAAAGGAACAGTGATCTATTACCAACATGCCAAATGGGGCAAATTAGAGTTAAAACGAGGGGGAACTATCATACCCTACTAATGGAGATGTATGTTTTTGGGGCGTCTTTAAAATTATAGAAAGGGCCCTCATAAACATTATAGCCTGGTCCTGCGAATTACATTTCTGCACCCGGAGACTGGGAGCTTTTTAAAGTTTACTGAGTACGATTGATTTATTGTCAATTTACCAATGTTTAGATATTAAAAAGGGTTGCGGGGGGGAATTTAGAATTGGGCGTCGCTCTTTACTGAAAGCAAAAACAATATTTGGGAAAACCTATGACCGATAAAAGGTCTAACTATCTCATGTATTTAGACCAAACAAACTGTAGGGTTGGGAAATGGGCAATCATTCCTTTACTAACCCCAAATTACACGGGTACGAAAATATAAAAAGGCTTTAAAAAGTGGTTGAACAGTTTAACCCTGTCACCAGCGCGGTTTCATTCTAAATTAAACTTAAATATCCTCAGAACCCAGCCCCTGCAAAATGACTTCCATTAGCGCAGAAAGCAAAAGATGGATCCAAGAGAGCCACCTAAACTGGCCCCAATCTTCGGGGCAAAAAAAATTTTCTGTTTTTTACAATTTCTAAAATTTTTTATTTAAAACAGGGTTTTAAAGTTAACAGCTGTCCATCGTATAATTGCTTTCGATAAAGAACGTTATGAAACCAACATCATAAGAACACTGACCTCAGAACTAAATCCCAGATTTTCAGAAAAAGACTTTTTAAGTTGAGAACAACAGCTGTTTTGGAAAGATTTGGGGAATCCGCAAACGCAAAGTTTAAATTTGGGTCACCGAGAGAATGAAGAAATTTAAGCGACTTCAAACCTTTATCGGATTTTAAAAAAGATTTCATGATCAGCTTTTTGCAAAATGATGAAAAAAAAAAAGTCAAATTAGACAAACCTGTATTTATTGGGTTTATTTTTTTTAGAATTACAAAGCTTTTGTGTTAGAGTTTCTTTATGCTACTTTAAGCCCTCGTATCCGAGTCCAGAGTGTTTTACACAGAAAGAAGTTTTTTTAAGTATCCCTACTAAGACATCTATAAAGACAGGAATTAAAAATATTTTTAAAGGCATGCGGGGGGGTACAACATCTGATTACCCTAAAGATCGCCTTTTATTCAATTAAAAACAAAAAGGTTTTTTGGGAAAGATGAAGGATGAATTATTGGAAAGGTGATAAAGGGAGTTTTTTGGTTTAAGGTAAAAAAGTACAGTATTTCGAGCCAAAAAATCTTAAGAAAGCAAAGGGAATACTGCAGTGTTGTGCAGTCAAACATATCACGACAACTACAAAGAAGCATTTTTTGGCAATAAATTTTCCCAAAACAAGTAAAACTGCGATCAATCTACATAAATAAACACAAAGTTGTAAAAAAGAAGTGTTAGATAGAACAAACACAAAAGGGTGTTTTTTAAATCCAAGTTTTCATAGAAATTTGGGGCACGGAGAACCGAAAATTAAATTTAAAAAGGGGAACGGTGCCTGGGGGGATTACTGCAGTTCTTCCTTCACAAAATCTTTGAGGGGCGGCTTTTTTGTTGTGCCATTTCTCGTAAATAAAACGGGGGGATTCATTTTTACTTCTTTTTTCGAGGGGTCAACACCCAAAACTGGATCTGTTGCCCTGATCGGTTTTCCCCTTCTGCTTCCCCCCGGTAAAAAAAGGGACCTTATTTAAAACCAAACGGAAATATTTGCCGGTGAAATTTTCTTTAAAAAACTTTTTATGTTTTTTTTTGTTGCTTGTTTTGGGTTTTTTAAACCCTTTAAATTTTTCATTATTCTTTGCGCCCAAAACGGGGGCTCTTCTAACCCATCTGTGTTGCGAGAATTTGTCAATCAGCTCTCTGTGATACGGTGGGAGAAAAGTCTTTCGGCAAAACCGGAAATTTTCAACAAAAGCCTGTGATCTGTGAACCCCGGGGAACCCCTTTTAATGGTAACTCGTTTTTTAAAACAATAATTTTTCATTTGGGGCCTTTAAATTTTTTCCATCATCAACTTAATCTGCGAGGATAAGTTAAAGGGCCCGTTGATATATCGTTGTAGGGCAACAGCAACAGCGAAGCACTCTTTTGTTTAAGGTTCTGCATTTTTGGGACCTTGAAGCCATGTCAATGACTGTAGTGCGTACTTAAATCTTTTTGGGCTAATCCTATCAGGGGGAAATATAGGATCCATTTGGGGTGTCTTTGGAGTTGTATTAACAAAGTGTGGCCTCTTATTCGTCAGGGCGGGAATAAATTTGCCAAATGCTTGTTTAGAAAAACCATTCCTTTGCTGTTTGTTCACTGACCCCGCCGTTGGCTACTTGTGTATTCTGTGACCCTTCCAATACCCTTTTGGGCGAATAATAATTTGTTCTTTTTTATTCAGCCAATTATGTGCAAAAAAAATACACTAGGGTCATCCCAAAGGCAATAAACACTTTTCTTGATCTTTTGTTTTTCTGTTTTTTTAAAAAAGTCACGAATTTGGGTGGGCAAGGTCGGCCCGGGTTTGCCTTTTTATAATAATTTTGGTTTTTTTGCTTGCCCAACATCTTTAAATAGTAAGCTGCATGCCCCCTTTTTTTTTCAGTGTGTCATTAATAAATCTAACGCTCAAGCTCGCTTTCAAGGGCCTGTGCAGCTGCTATTTCTCCAGCTTTGTTATGTCTTTTTCTCTACCGTCATCCCGCATTTACAAAGCGAAATTATTCTGCAAAAGCAAGCGCATTCCCCAGCGCCACCTTCTCTTTACGACGAAGCCATTTTTTTTAAATGAATTTTTTTTTTACATTTTATACTGTCGGAAATTTACCCCTTCTTGCGGGGAATCTTTCGTGGCAACGAAGGAATGAAGAAATCACTTTGCAAAATCCCAAGCTAGTTTGCCAAGTTTGGCTGGTTTAATTTTTAACGGGTTTTTTACCAAGCATTGAGTTCCTACCTTAGGCCTCCAAAAACAGCAGAATGGTATAAAAGGTTTGGGAAACATTTTTTTTTTGGTGCTCATTTTTAAAATAAAAAAATTTATAATTATTAAAAAAAATGAACATGATGCTCCTACAGCTAAAAGGGCAGCCAAACCTTCCTGAACTTATGAATGCCCAAAGTTGATGACCAAGCTATTATGCCCAAAAAGGAATGTATTTTTTGGGCAGCATGTGAAAAAAAAAACGTTCCCCTGGGAACTAAATTCACTTTGAAAAATTTCAACAGAGTCGCCGCAAGACATTTTAAAGTACATAAAGGTATAAACGCAGCTGGGGTCTAAAAGGGGGGAAAGTGGGGGGCAAACGGTTCTTTTTTGTACACTAAAAATAGTCAGTAATTTTCTCCCATTGAATTCTGAACAAATCTTACTATGATTTTAAAGAAGATCCGTTTTTTAACAAAATCATTTGGGCCTAGGGGGTATCTATATACGTTTGGAAAATTGTTATGCCCTTAAAATTGGGGGTTAAAAACTTTTAATCAAAAGATTTTTTGTTTCCCTTCAAAAGAACGAGCTGGAAAGTCATCAAACCGAAACAGGAAAAATTGAATAGGGGGGAAAAAAAACCCAAACCGAATCAGCAGAATCAAAAAAAACTGAATCCGTGGGGGGGTGAAAGCATCCTCATCCTGGGCGTGTTTTTAAACAGAAAAAAATTGCAAGGGGGAACAGACAAAAAATTAAAGTTCAGAATATAACTCATCATGAAACATAACACCGCCGCCGCCCGAACAAGTTATTCAATCCCCCCATAAAAAATCCCTGTGTACAAACCACAGCACCCAAAATCTCATGAATATTTAACTTAAAAAATGTTTTCCATTTTTTTGGGGCCATTTCTGCTGTTGGGGCATTTATTCGTTATAAAATATATACACAATGGGGAGGGAAAACAAAAGCAATCAAAAAAATCGAACCTTTAAAATACAGAAAAGAAAACAGCACGCCAAAACGCCAATTTCCCAAAAAAATCATTTTGATCCATTTTAAATGGAAAATTTTTTTAAAAACTTAATTTTAAAATTTTTTTAATAAAAATGATCATGGGGTATTTAAAAATGATAAGTCAAAAAATAAAGACATGGGTCTATAAAAACATTTCCCTAACCAAAAGTAATCATCGGGTTTCTTCGGAGTAAAAACTTCATTAAGATCTATGCTGACCGTCCCGCCTAAGGGGGTTTAACAAGACATCCCCAACGATGACGCGTTTTTTGAGGCGTTGTTACTATATTAGACACTACTATTTAAGTAAAAAAATAGATTGTTTCTTTTTTATAATTATAAGATAAATTTAATAAAAAAATTTGGGTTTTATTAGAGGGTGACTTAGTTATATCTTGAGGGAACTTTTAACAAAACTTAAACAAGAACTTATTAAAACTTAAAAATTTTAATTAAACTTAATTAAAAACTTAATTTAAAAACTTGGGGTACTTGAAGGCTTAAGTAAGAAAATTTAAAAATGACTTAAAGTGTGGCATGCGTGGGGTGGGGGGGGGGGGGGTGGGGGGGAGAGGTGGCATGCGTGGGGTGGGGGGGGGAAGGAGGTTGCATGGTGGGTGGGGGGGGGAGGAGGGGGTGTGCAGCGTGGGGTGGGGGGGGGCCATCTGTCCCCTTACGAGCACCACTAATCCGTTAGACTCATGCTGTAAAAAGGGCGTTTTACAAAAAACGGGCATTTATAGACGTCACAGGCGGATTCCCCCCAGTCCTCTTGCTGCTAAAAAAACCCCCCCCCCCCCTTCATTTAAAACGGCTATTTATAGCAAGCGGATTTTTCCCCCCAGTCCTCTTGCTGCAAAATAGCCTTCGTATAAACGGCTATTTTTAGCAAGGCGGATTTCCCCCCCAGGCCTCTTGCTGCTAAAATAGCCCTTCATTAAAACGGGTATTTATAGCAAGGCGGATTTTCCCCCCATCCTCTTGGCTAAAAAAAAGCCGTTTTTGTATAAACGGGTATTTTTAGCAAGGCTGACTCCCCACAGGCCGCTCCCGCACGCCTACCCTCTCCCAAAGGAGATTTTCTAAGGTCTTCCAGCCCCATCTTTTGTTTGCCAAAAAATTCGAAATCGCCATTCGTTGATAAGGGCACACTTTAAGGCAGATAATAGTTAGAATTAGAAAAAATGAAAATAAACACATCTTAACACAGTCAGCTTGTACATGAACACGAATCTTATTTAAAAATCATCAAGTCGATACAAACTGAGAACATTTTCTTGGGGGAACAGCAAAAATGTTTCAAATATAAGTTTTTTAGCAAAGAATCAGTCGTTTTACCTCCCCCTTAAGAAAAAGACGCCGTTTTTTAACATGGCTTTAGCTGTCTCAAGCCAAATCCCAAAAATCAACCGGTGGTTTGTTTTTCTTCGGGCCAACTTTCAACAAGCCGCCATTTTTTAGATAAGGAACCCTCTCATCGATAGCCAAACAGTATTAAAAATGGGTACACTTGTTTCATTTCCCAAACCCAAAAAACCCCTTTAAAATAGTCGTTCATTTTCCAAAACATTAGTTCACTTTTTTCGTTTTCTAGAAAAAAAATCTCTCCGTTTCACAAAGCTTCGCCTAATTCTTTTTCAACAAATACTCTAACATGCAGTTAAATAAAACTTTTGTGGTCTAAATATCACAAACCTGTTCTTCAGTAACGTTTTAGCCTTTTTTAAAAAAACCCAATTAAAACCCAAATGGCCACACCAGAGGCAGTCAAAACAAACCTTCTTGTCCGAGAACAATGGCAAACCCGGGCGTGTCACGTGACGCCCGATGCGGTGTTCGACGGGCAATCTAAATTTTTTCCAAACATTTCTGATGCTTGGGGCAACCCACCAGTTCTTTGTTTACACAGCGCAGGCTAGGCCTCTGGTTGCAAACTGCCCCGGCCGAAATTTAAAGGGTCAGGGTTTTTAGCCCCGTGTCTGCCTTTTGTGTACAAAGTTTGTAGGTAAAAATTGTCAGAAAAGTGTGCGATTTTTTGACATTTAAATTTAGAGAGAAAGAAAGAGAAAGGTGTGGTGTTTGGTGGTGGTGTATGTGTGTGTGTGGGGCGCAACGATTTGGAAACCAGAACAGATGCTATGGTCCGTGTCTAAATGAAAATAAAACAAAAGCAATCCTTTTGCCACACGGACAGGGGACGCCCCTACCTTTTGGCGCCTAATTACAGCCCTAGGATCCGCCAGGGACTTTCCTGCCACAAACCCCAGCCCTCAATTAGGGTTTCGCACGTGTCTCAGCCAATTTTTGTTTGGTGATGTTTCCCCAAAAATGATGGTATTAAAAAAAACTGTTGCGCGAAAAATGATTAGGGAAAAAAATAGTTTTTAAGTTTACTTGTCAAGAACGTATAAATGCCAATCCTGGGGCCTTTCGCCCCAAAACTGGTTGAGGGGGAAAGTGAGTCAGGATTGGCATTTATACGTTCTCTGAAGCTTTTGCATGCTGTGAATCAGTCTCACAATG
>CM031616.1:55011004-55081004 GCA_018398815.1 Conus ventricosus
GATCAAAACAATTAACAATATTGGGTCCTATCTGACAATCTCTTATTGTCACAGAGTTAGGATAAGATAAGATAATGTTGCTTATAGCCCAGCCGACCGCAGAGGGCCACATCAGGGCTGTCACCACGTTAAAATCAACTCACCAGTCATTTGAAAAACAAAACAAAAAAAAACCAACTTTCACACATCTCGTTAAATGACATCGTCTACAAACGCACCAAAAACTTTGTTAAAAATCTTTCTTCCGTAAAATCTTAAATCAGATGAAAATGTTAATCTCTTTCAAAAACCCAAGGATCACATCAGGCGGGACATCCCTGAACAGGATCTTCATGGACTCCGCTGTAAAATGTTTGTGTCTCACATCGTGCAAGTCCCAACACTCTAAAAGAACATGTTTCATTGTGAGTGGCGCATGACATGGAATACACCACGGAGCTTCTTCACTCTTTAAAAGATAGGAATGGGTAAAATACGAATGGCCGGTGTGCAGCCGGCACAGAACCGTTTCCTCTTTACGACCTCCCGACGAAGATGGGAGGAAGTCCTTAAGGTTTGGACGGATCTGAAAGAGTTTGTTATTCGTCTGTGTGTTCCAATCCTCCTGCCAGAGGTCTCTCACATAATCGTTATTTTAGGTTTCACATCTGAGCAGGGGATATAAATGTTGGACAGTTTCTCTCTTGTGGCGTTCTTGGCTAAACGATCAACCATTTCGTTCCGCCGATGCCAACATGACCAGGAACCCAAGCAAGAGTAATGTTGTAACCGTCCGCCTTCAACTTGCTAAAAAAGTTCAAAAAAAAGTAAAAGTTCTGGATGCTGAAGGTTGCGGCCAGCTATGGCCTCCAAGCTGACAGCGAATCCGACAGAACCAGAAAGTCCTCTTCGAAGAATGTGAGATTATCTTCAAAGCCAGTACCAGAGCGGTAAGTTCAGCAGAATAGACAGAAGCATCTGAATGGATATGTTCCAACAGTATCTGAGAAGGAGCCCCAGGGCAGTAGGCTGCACAGGCACTCCATCCTCAGACTTGGAACCGTCAGTGAAAACTTTTTGATGGATGGGAATTTCGAACAGAGCTCAGCATACAATGCCTTGTACGCCAGAGAGCTGGTAGACTCTTTGTGAAAAGCTGCAAGATCAAAACGAGTCTCTGGTGTGAAAAAGGTCCACGGAGGTTGATCCGGAAACTTGGAAAAATCGGAAACTACTCCCAGGTCTAGACCTGCATTCCGCACGTGAGGCTGCATACGAAGACCAAACGGCGGAATACATTTAGGGTTGTTTTCAAACTTACTTTGGAATGGAGGGTCAAAGACACAGTCATAGGCAGATTCTGCGGTTCTGAGAACAGTCGGATATAATAATTTAAAGACAGTTTCAGCTGCGGTTGGACAACGAAGGTTCGCCCGCCTCTGCGTACAGGCTGTACACAGGGGTGGTGCGGAACGCTCCAAGACAGAGACGAAGCCCTTGATGGTGGATAGGGTCCAAAAGTTTGAGGTAAGAGGGTCTTGCGGAGCCGTAGACAGCACAACCATAGTCCAGTTTGGAACGGACCAGGGCTCTGTAGAGGTGCAGCAAAGTTTTCTTATCAGCGCCCCAGTCGGTGTGCGCTACGACCCGCAGAATATTCAGAGCTTTCTGGCAAGAAGTTTTGAGGTTTTTGATGTGGCTGAGAAAGTTAAGTTTCTGGTCAAAAATGACTCCCAGAAATTTGGCCTCTTTAACAGCTGGAATGGGAGATTTCCCTACTTGAAGTTCAGGATCTGGGAAAAACTGACGGAAATTATGGAAGTGAATACACTGCGTCTTTGTAGCAGAAAAGGTGAAACCGTTTTCATCCGCCCACCGATGGATTTTATCTACGCAAAGCTGGAGCCTGCGCTGGACACTCGGGTACAGGCTTCCAGTTGCGTAGACAGCGAAATCATCCACAAACAATGAGCAGTCTGAACCCTGCTGAACTGATTTCACAATGTTGTTGATCTTTATGCTAAAGAGGGCAGGAGACAGTATGCTCCCCTGTGGAACACCCAACTCCTGCTCGTGAACATCAGAGAGAGTGGTGCCAACCCGGACCTGAAACTGTCGTTCTGCCAAAAAATTTTGAATAAAAAGCGGAAGATGACCTCAAAAACCAGATCGTGGAGATCATGAAGTATCCCCGACTTCCAGGTGGTATCGTAGGCCTTCTCCAAGTCGAAGAAAATTGCCACTGCATGCTGTCTGTTTAAAAAAGCGTTCCTAAGTGTAGATTCCAGACGAATCAAATGGTCAACTGTACTACGATGTTTGCGGAAACCACACTGTTCTTTCGCCAAAAGGCCATCGGTTTCGAGTTTCCACATGAGCCTAGCATTGACCATTTTTTCCATCAATTTACAGACACAGCTGGTCAAAGCTATGGGACGGTAGTTTGATGGATTAGAAAGATCTTTTCCAGGTTTGGGGATGGGAATAATGAGGGCTTTCCGCCAAGAGGGTGGAAAGCAACCTGTAGTCCACACATGGTTGTATACCTGTAACAGGATGTTCAGACCTTCTTGCGGAAGATGTTTCAATAGTTGATAATGAATGTCATCTATACCTGGAGAGGAATCGCTGCAAGAGAGTAAGGCAGATTTCAGCTCGTTTAATGTGAAAGGAAGATTGTAGTCTTCCATGTTGTCGGATGAAAAGTTGCAGGGTGATTTTTCTTTTAGGGCTTTGTTTTTGACAAAAGTGACTGATTTATTAGAAGAGGAGGAATTCTTTTCAATGGTTGAAGCAAGCAGATTAGCAACTGCTTTCTTCTCCGTTATTAAAGAATCCAAAAACTTGAGATGGTTCACAGTGGGACAGGTGTTCTTCCCTTTGATTTTCTTAATGATGTTCCACACTTTTTTCTTAGAAGTTTTTGATGTCAGCCTGGAGCAGAAGCTTCTCCAGGACCGACGTTTACTGATTTTAAAAGTGTGTCTTGATTTAGCACGGAGTTTCTGATGGGCTCGAGCGTTGGGACCCGAAGGTCGTTGGTATACCTGACGCTGAGCCCGTTTTCTAACTTTGGAAATTTGTTGGCATTCTGAATCAAACCAGGGTGTTTTTGGCATTTGAAGTTTGTCGGAAGACACTGGAATACAGGCTTTAGCACATTTAATCATAGTATTAGTCAGTGATTCTGCTGGGTCCGGACTCTGAAGAAAATCAGTGTCCTGGAACTCCTTGGAAATAGTGGCTGCAAATAGATCCCAGTTTGCTTTCTTATAATTGAGATGCTGAGAGACAGAGACATGTGCAGTTAATACAGGTTGTAGAAGGACAGGGAAATGGTCACTTCCGTGCAGATCGTCATGGACAGACCACTCATAGTCCAGGACCAGCGAGGGGTCACAAACCGACAAATCTAAACACGAAAGTGAACCTGAGGAAGAGTGGAGATAAGTTGCAGATCCGTCATTCAGACAACACAAATCCAAGTCTGAAAGGACATCCTCAATTAGCAGACCTCTGGGTGACGTACCGGCACTACCCCAAAGAGGATTGTGACCGTTAAAGTCACCCAACAGCAAAAAAGGTCGAGGAAGTTCTTCTATCAGACTGACAAGGTCCTGACGACAAACCGGGACAGAAGGTGAGAGATAAAGGGAACAGATTGTCACAGTCTTGTGGAGAGTGACTCTCGCAGCTACAGCCTGAAGGGAGGTAGACAGAGTGACAGGACTATACAACAAGGTTTTGTGTAGGAGAAGGGCAACACCGCCCGACAGTCCCAACGTGGATGGTTGTGCAGGTTTCGAAAGAATATTAAAGCCAGAAAGAGTAAAGGTCTTCTGGCTTTGAATTTGAGTTTCTTGAAGAGCCACGACGGAAGGTTTTAGAGACTGACACAGAAGCTGCAGCTCCTCGAAGTTGGAATTTAGACCACGGATATTCCAATGGAATATTGTACAATCCATGGTGCAGAGGCGAAAAGGAGAGAAATCAGGTCATCTCCTCTTCAACGTCCGCTTCTAATGGAGCGAATTTATTAGTTAGTTTCACTGGACTGTGGTGGTCTTTGGACATGCTGGCAGACTTGCCCGCAGGTGACAAAGGCCTGGAGTTTGGAGATGGTGGAGGTCTGGATTTGGGAGATGGTGGAGGTTTCTTCCTCATCTCCACCATCGCCACACTGGGTTGAACTCCCTTGCCCGCACGGGCACTGGACAGAGGAATTCGAGTTGCGGGTGCTGGTTTTTTAATCTGCCCAGCAGCAGATGTTGTAGACTGCTGGGCAGTCTGAGGGGTGGCGGATTTTTTGCCTCCACCAGGGGCATTCACTGTGGGTTGGGAGGTGGTGGACCTGCTTCCACCAAAGCTTATGTGTCTTCCTGGCAAAGTTTTAGAGAAAGTAAAATCGTCAGTCTGGCAGCAGACTGAACGTGTCGATACTTTTTTTTACCGCCGAAGCGTATGAAGATGCTGTTGGCGTCTGACTGCCAACAACTTGCCTGCGGGCTTCAAAAAACGAGATCTTTTCTGTTTTTACCTTTTGGATGGTTGACTCTTGTTTCCAGACAGGGCAGTTGCGTGAAGAGGAGGGGTGGTCGCCACCGCAGTTTGCACAATGCGCCGGGTCTTTACACGGCCCATCATGGGTTGCCTTGCAACAAACCCACACACCTCCTGCCCAGAACAGCGGTCTCCGACATGACCAAACTTCTGGCATTTGAAGCAACGCATTGGAGACGGAACATACATTTGTATACGGACATTCAGATATCCTACCTTGATGACAGGAGGCAGCACAGGATTGCAGAATGTCAGAAAGAGGGTGTTGGTGTCCACTCTTTCTGCACCTTTTTTCACTGTCACCCTATGCACCTCTGTCACACCCTGGGATGCCAGTTCCGCTTTGATCTCTGCCTCTGAGACTCCTCTAAGATCTGGGCATCGAATGACTCCCTTAGAGGAATTCAGCTGTTTATGGGGGGTCACCCGGATCTCTCGGTCTACAAGCTTTGTAGCTTTCAGCAGCTGCACTGATTGTTTTTTACTTTTACACTGGATGAGAAAGGTGCCGTTTCTGAGTCGCTTTATGGACTGTGGGTCTCCTGCAATACCTTGGAAGCCCTTCTGTATTGCAAACGGGCTTAGTGCAGAAAGAGGTTTGTCCTGCTCCTTACTTTCCATGATCAACCAAGAAGACCAAAATCCTGACAACTGCCTTGTTTCATTTTCAGAATCAGAGTCTCCATCGGACTCCTGTGACGACCTTTGCGAAAATGACGGAACTTTTCTTTTTTTGGGGGGATGATGTTTAATGGAAGTCATATTTATAGGCAAAAATTTCATCTCTCCCTTACCCACCCACCTTGGAGTCCAATTAAGGGGCCAGGGCCAAGAATCACTATCTTGACCCCTTCCAGGCTTCAGGAGAGACATACAACAGACAAAAACCTACCAACCCTATCCCCCCTGATCATGCTCAACTCCCGGGAACAGAGAGCTGAGCACTGCAGGGGTTACCTTGGCCAGCCGGAGAGAATGCCTGTTTTGACCCAGCCCCAAGAAGGGGAGCCGATTAGTACACCCGGGCCAAAGTGTACTCCCTGTCTAGGAGAGGTCCGAGCCAAAGTGATGTGTTGAGAGCGCTGGCCCTCTCAATCACCAGGATCTCATTCCCTCCGACACAGGTCGCACCGCACGGCAAACGCGGCGGATCTTAAGGAGACCACAGAGAGAAAAGGAGTGTGGAAAAGAAGACTTGAAGGGGAGACGAAGATAGAAAAGGGCCAAATAAGGGAGGCAGAAAACAAGAAAAGGAGAAAGGCGGGTTACTCTTAGTCAGGATCCTCACCCTTAGCCTATCTGACATGGGAAGCCCTACCAGGGGCATCAACTCCTTACCACGTTACGCTTAGGCCAAACAGCATCTGCACCTCTCAGGCCTAGAAGCAGTGTGAAAAAAACAGCCTATCTCCAAGTATTGATGCCCCCGCCAGCAAAGCCTAAGGGATCACTGGACCACGCAAACCCTCCGACCACGACAAGGTCGCAACCCCCGGAGGGTGTCACAGAGTTAAGCATGCAAACTGATATACTGACAGATACATACATAGATGGGAAAGACCAAAGTTAATCTCATTTAAGCATGTCTAGTTAATATTTTGCTCTTTGCACATAATGGCCATCACCTGCTTTAGTGCACTCACACACTACTTTCATTATAATTATGTTTCTTTTTCTCTGTTTTAGAAATTAGCTTTGCCTTCAAACTGACATTTTGCTACGATAAAGTTGTGCATCCGAAGATGCATGTATTAACTGACATATGTCTTGTTTACCAATTTGTGGCCGGATAAATGTCACAGAAATACACATTTTCGTGGATGATAGGCATATTCCACAGTTTAGGTCTATCTGTACATGTCTTCTTCATGTCCCACTGGCATTATGCTCCACTATGACAGGGATGCAAGAAAGACAGGAGTTTGTGATCCACCTGAGACATAAACCTCGTGACTGTGGGATCTGTGTCTGGAGAGGAATGTACAAGCACTGAGGCAAGGAGTGCTGTGCTATGAAGAAAACAAAGAATTCCACAGGAAAAAGCCCATTCACCACCGGTCTAGCGCTCTCATCTCAGTTTCTACTTTTGCCAAGACAAGCAAACAAAGCTTATACAAAAA
The DNA here is from genome assembly GCA_018398815.1 of Conus ventricosus. Classification (NCBI taxonomy): domain Eukaryota; kingdom Metazoa; phylum Mollusca; class Gastropoda; order Neogastropoda; family Conidae; genus Conus; species Conus ventricosus. The sequence goes on from CM031616.1 coordinate 55,017,664, forward strand.
CAAAAAAAAAAAACCCGCCAATCACAGGCAGTAAGGAACCGAGTTGTTCTATCCAAAACTTCGGCAAAAGGTTATGTGAACCAAATCTGTGCATTTACCGAACAAAAAGACATTAGCCAGATTTTCCCAGAACTTATTCCACTTGTGCTGGGTCCGATCGTCGAGTTCACCTGGAGCTTCCCGTCGTCACCCTTGAGTGATTATGCACCATGAAGGTCTACCCCACGAGACATCAAATCACAAACTGAATTCTTCTAACAGCCCCTGACCCCACAGGACTGGATGGGAACATGATGCACTGTAATGATATCACTGACTTGATCAGGACACCTTCCTATGGTTAACACTTTGAAGCAATCTAATCAATTTTCTGAACAATTTTATTGAGAAGCAGTGCTTGTGTTGTAAAAGGAGTTACCCTTTATAATATCACCTTACTGCCTTATGCTTGTGAATTGAGTGCTCAAGCATAAGTGAACATGTACTTGTGTCCTTGTATGTGGGCATGCGAGCACGGAGGAGCGAGAGATACAGATGATTTGTTTATACCCCAGCCGACCACAAAGGCCATATCAGGGCAGTAACCGCGTTTAAGTCAACTTGCAAGTCATATGATCTAAATTAAGAAAAAAGAAATCCACATAACTCATTGAAACACACCTTTAAAAAACACCAGAAATTTTGTTAAAATCTTTCTTCCGTAAATTCTTAGATCAGATGAAACATGTTAATCTCTTTCAAAAATTATTTCAGGAGAGACATCTCTGAACAAGGTTTTCATGGAATCTGCTGTAAAGTGTTTGTATCTGACATCATGCAAGTCCCAACTTTCTAAAAGAACATGTTTTATTGCAGGTGGAACATGACATGGAATGCAACACGGAGCTTCTTCACTTTTTAAAAGATCAGAATAGGTGTAAAAGGAGTGGCCTATGTGCAAACAGCACAAGACCGTTTCTTCTTTACAGTCACCCCTGAAGCACGGTAAAACCTCTGTCATATCTGGACAGATTTGGAAGAGTTTGTTATCCATCTGCGAGTTCCATTCATCTTGCCAGAGGTCTTTAAAACAGAGCTTTGGGTCCCTGATTGGTGTGCGAGAAAGACAATCTGCTCAACTTTCTTTGTGGCACTCTCGGCAAGTTGATCAACCACCTCACTGCCTTGAATGTCCACACAACCAGGAACCCAAGCAAAAACTATATATTATGTTGTATGCATCAGATTTCAGACATGCATATAGTTAAAAAAAATATTTAGCAGTTAGGGGCGTTTGTGGGTACAGCCGGCAATGACCTCCAAAGCAGAACTAGAGTCCTGAGGAAATCTTTATGTTTTGATTTTGAGACCATTTCAAGAGCCAGGACCATGGCTGTCAACCCAGCAGTGTAGACAGAGCTTCAGTGGGAATGTGTCTAGCACATCTCTGAGCAGGATCTGTGGCGCAAAACACAGCAGAGGCAACTCCTGCTAAAAAGGACTTATATGCCAAGGAGCTAGGTGGTATTTTTATGATATGTGGCTACATCAAGTTAATGAAAGCCGTGAGCTACACCCACCTTTACTCCCGTAAAAGAAGAAAATCTGTGGACGTAAGAATACTTTCTGAATCTTTATTCAGTTTCTCTCCGTCAACAGATCACCTTTTACGGCGGTAAATGTGAATATTGTCAAGCTTGCAAATTCCGATTTAAAGACACACCAAAATTTAATGATCAAAAGTGAAAAAGTACTTGAAGAAACTGATTTATTTTTGGACCAAAAGACCACTGACTTTATGCTTCCACATCAGTCTTGAGCTCAGCATCTTTTCTATTCAGGGCACTGACAAAGTTCAGTTTCAGTTTCTATTCAATATAGCCCAGCCAACCACACAGTGACTTTTCAGGGCTGTCGAACTCACAGGGGGGGGGGGGGGGGGGGGGGGGGGGGGGGGGGGAGGAAAAACATCACATCCCCCCCAAAAAAAGACATCGTGAAAAAGAAACAATGAAAGCAATTTACACTTACAGCATGGCAGCTAGACAACTGACCTGTTGCGGGAAAAAAGAAAGGGAAGACAATGTCAGTTTTTCCCCCCACATTTTCAGGGTTTTTTTTTCTCTGTTTTGGGGTCAAGCAAACACATCTACAGAATAAAATATTTGATCTGAAGCACACGCCAGGATAACAATTGGGATATTATAATGTCTACATTACAGGTGAAGCGTTTCATTCCCATATTTTTGCATTTTCACTCTGTGACTGAACTGTCAGGCTGACTGACAGGGTACACTTGCTTAGGACGTGCCATCAGGGGCATCTGTCCCATGAAACCGGCGCTATCACTCTCTCTGAACGCGATTTTTGCACTCCCTTGCAGATTTACGAACATTTTCTTGTGACCTCTTTCAAGCCGACAAGACTATGCCGTGCTAGTAGCGTCAGACATTTCTCTACCCAGATTAAAAAAAAGTTGAAGGTTAATTTCAAAACATTTACATGCCATAAAAGACACAAAGAAAAGCCTTAGGGCAAACAGACACTACACAATGGGCAGCTTGTGTCAACTCTTAACAGTGTTTATGATTTTCACTGCCTTACGCCAGGTTACAACAACAACACACACACAAAAAGCCGGCACTCGCGTGATCAAATTGTAACCACAAAATTAGTTTAACGCAATTTCCAGACCAACACAGACAGGTTCATAAGGACAGAAATGCAGCAGACGACGGTAGAGAATGGAGAAAAAGAAGAAGAGGAAAAGAAGAAGAGGAAGAAGAAGACGAAGACGAAGAAGAAGGGGCAGAAGAAGGAGGGGGGGGGGGGGGGGGGGGGGAGAGACAGAGTCAAAGAGAGTGACAGAAAAGAGGAAGTTACTACTAGCACAGAGTTTCCAGAAGGTGTGGAATTTGTGCAGAAAGAGACACAGGCACCTCCACAGGGGCATTACTAAAGAAAGGCAACTGGTTTGAGCGCTGGGCGATTTTAATTTGGATTGGTTAAATCCTTTTCCGGATTTGGGAACTGGAACAATGAGGCCTTTTTGTTCGCAGGATAGAAAATACCCAGTAGTCCAGATCTGATCGCATACTGTCAAAAGAATAAGGAGAACACCTTCAAAGAGATGTGTCAGAAGCTGCTGCTAATGGATGTCATCAAAGCCGGAAGCAGAATCGCTACAGGTTTGAAGAGCTTATTTCAGCTCATCAAGAGAAAATACTGTCAAAGGAAAGGTTGCAAGAGGGATCTTTCATTGACATGCTTGTGTGTCAAAATTTACTTTTTGACCCAACCAATAACAGCGCCTAAGAAAAAAAAGTCCGGAAAATAGTCAAGAAAATTAAAGGGAGAAACACCAAACCTTTCACCCATCACTTCAGAGGCATGCAGTCGCTACGAGTACAAAAAGCCGTTGCAGGCTGCTGGCCTTGTACTATTGAAAAAAAACTCTTCCCTTGCTAAATCCCAACTCTTCATAAAACATAGTTTGTAGCGAGTGGTGCATCACATGAAATGCCCCACAGAGCTTTTTCGCCTTTAAAAGAGATACAAGTCGGTGTACAAGGGAAGGTTTGATGCAAGTGGCACCAACCTGATTCCATCTGGAAAAAAAAAAAGAAACCGCAACTTGGTCTATTTTCACTAAAATGTTAGGTTAAGTGAAACCTGTCAGAATTCACAGGTTACTAAGGTTTTAAGCAATTTTAGTATGTTTCAAAAAAACTTTTATTAGCAGTGATTGTATTATTTTGAGGTAAAGACATTTACTGCTTTCCCCTAGTATTGTTTGTTCTATATGTCTGGTTGTTTGGCTGATTTTAGTATTAAGACACTTTTATTTCCTGTTTGGCCATTTCCTGTTGCCTGGTCTCTTCCTGCAAATGTGTTGAGCCAGACAGACAGGTTGAGGAAACGCTCTGCGTAGCTTGGGGATGCTAATCCAGTGCCCCTTTTGAGTTTCCCACTCCTTTTTTCTTCTCTCTGTCACAACCCAAAAAGTTCTTTGTCATTAATCATCTGAAAATCAAATCAGTCCATGTTTAGAGTTAACATTGTTGTTTGCATTTTTGCCTATTTAAAGTATTAATAAAAACTGGAGGAGTAATCGTACAGTCAGAGTTTTGGTTATTTAAGGTCTGGGTCTGTGCGTTAGAAACCTTGGTTACATAAATTGGGGGCTCGTCCGGGATATTATTAGATATAGGCAAAATTTGTTAGGCAAAAATTTAAAGTTGTGAGACATGGCTGCTCGACTGGAAGGTGATGTGACTAGGACTGAGAAGGGTGTTGAGTTCGAGGGGGAGAGGACAACGGCAGAGAGTACCCAGAGGTCAGGGGCTCTGAGTGGAGACTAGCTTGCTGCTCTACCGAGTAGACCGGAGCGTCTGGAGTCACTGGAGTCGGAGAACAGGGAGCTCCGTGAAAAACTTGCGACTCTGGGCCAACACCATGGGTCTGAACCTGCTTGCCCCCATGCTTTTGATGACCAAGAGAGTGGGGACACGCCTGCTTTTGATGACCAAGAAAGTGGGGACACGCCTGCTTTTGATGACCAAGAAAGTGGGGACACGCCTGCTTTTGATGACCAAGAAAGTGGGGACACGCCTGTAGCCAATTCACTACAACGTTGGCTGAACATTTTGATTTATGTATGATTTTTGTGCATTGGAGTGACCAGTTTTTTTTCCTTTTCTCTTCCAACTGGATATTTCCTGATCATTTTGTTGTTTGCGCTGATTGTGACTTCCAGTTATCACCTTCATGTGTGTTGTATTGATATTTTGTTCTTTTAATTTGGTGTTGATTTGATAGTTGTTGGTTACATATTGAGCTACGCCGTAGTCGAAAATGTTCCCAGGAAGAATTCTGAGTAGAGGAATTGTCCCTTGGAGGGGTGAATGCAACCTATCAGAATTCACAGGTTACTACAGTTTTAAGCAATTTTAGTATGTTTCAAAAAAACTTTTTTTTAGCAGTGATTGTATTATTTTGAGGTAGACATTTACTACATTCCCCTAGTATTGTTTGCTCTATATGTCTGGTTGTTTGGCTGATTTTAGTATTAAGACACTTTTATTTCCTGTTGCCTGGTCTCTTCCTGCAAATGTGTTGAGCCAGACAGACAGGTTGAGGAAACGCCCTGCGTAGCTTGGGGATGCTAAGCCAGTGCCCCTTTTGAGTTTCCCACTCCTTTTTTCTTCTCTCTGTCACAACCCAAAAAGTTCTTTGTCATTAATCATCTGAAAATTAAATCAGTCCATGTTTAGAGTTAACATTGTTGTTTGGATCTTTGTCTATTTAAAGTATTAATATAAATTGGAGGAGTAATCGTACAGTCAGAGTTTTCGTTATTTGTGGTCTGGGTCTGTGCGTTAGAAACCTGGGTTACATAAATTGGGGGCTCGTCAGGACGAGTACTCGTACAGTCAGAGTTTTGGTTATTTGTGGTCTGGGTCTGTGCGTTAGAAACCTGGGTTACATAAATTGGAGGCTCGTCCGGGATATTATTAGATATAGGCAAAATTCGTTAGGCAAAAATTTAAAGTTGTGAGACATGGCTGATCAACTGGAAGGTGATGTGACTAGGACTGAGAAGGGTGTCGAGTTAGTGGGGGAGAGGACAACAGCAGAGAGTACCCAAAGGTCAGGGGCTCTGAGTGGAGACCAGCTTGCTGCTCTACCGAGTAGACTGGAGCGTCTGGAGTCACTGGAGTCGGAAAACAGGGAGCTCCGTGAAAAACTTGCGACTCAGGGCCAACACCATGGGTCTGAACCTGCTCGCCCCCATGCTTTTGATGACCAAGAGAGTTGGGACACGCCTGTTTTTGATGACCAAGAAAGTGGGGACACGCCTGCTTTTGATGACCAAGAAAGTGGGGACACGTCTGCTTTTGATGACCAAGAAAGTGGGGACACGCCTGCTTTTGATGACCAAGAAAGTGGGGACACGTCTGCTTTGATGACCCACCTCTGGATGACCAATATAGGGAATCACTGGATAGGATAGCATTCTTGGTGGATAAAGCTAGGGTGACTCATAACGACCAAGCAGATGATGGTTCAGTCTCAGCTGATCAAGAGTGCGTAAAGGCAATCATATTGTCCCATCATGTACAACCTTTGAAGGACACTGAGGCCGAAGATGACTCCGCCATAAATCCGGGAGTAGATGAGATTCAACCTGCTGCTGAACAGCTCATGACTGACCCCTCCTATATCTCGGATGACATTTTAGATCCCAAACATGAACATAGGCCTCTAGACATCATAAATGACTGGAGAAAAGTTCAGTTAGCTGACAAAAACCTAGCATATGTTATCAAGTGCCTTGAGCGCAACAAAGAACTTGATGTCTCAGGCATGTGTAGCCCTGAAATGAGAGTTTATTCAAAGGAACAAACAAAACTGTTTCTGTGGAAGGGTGTCCTGTACCGCAAAGTTGAGGCAGAAAATGAAGTCAGTCAGTGGCAGTTAGTACTTCCCTTGCCCTACCGCAGTGCTGCGATGAAGGGTGTGCATGAAGACTTATTCCACACACATTTTGAGAATGGAATCGCTCAACTTAGGATGGGTTTCTTTTGGCTGCATATGGCAAGAGATCTAGAACAAAAAATAAAGAACTGCAGCCGGTGTATAAGGAAAGATGCAAAATGTCAGAAGGCCCCAATGAGCTCAATTGTTACCACATATCCCTTGGAGCTTCTGTCAATAGATTTCCTCACCATTGATACAAATGGACAGAAACAAAATGTACTTGTGATGATGGACCATTTCACAAAGTTTGGGCGGGCTGTTGTAACGAAGGATCAGACAGCTAAAACTGTCACCAGAGCGTTGTGGCAGGACTTTTTCATGCTTTTTGGTTTTTGCAAAAGGATATTGTCAGACCAAGGTAGAGACTTTGAGTCCAAGATTGTGAAGGAGCTTTGTCAAATCTCTGGGACTGAAAAGTGTAGGACTACGCCTTATCATCCATCAGGCAACCCTGTAGAAAGATGGAATAGAACACTGTTGAGCATACTAAGGAGCTTAGAAGATGATAGGAAAGTTGATTTGAAAAGGAACCTTCTAGAGGTAGTGCATGCTTACAACTGTTGTGTTCATTCCCGGGACACTCTCCCTACTTCCTTTTCTCTGGCCGCCACCCTAGACTACCGGTTGATCTTGCTTTTGGTATTGACCTTGACAAAAAAGAGTTAGGGTCACCCAGTCAGTATGTGAGGGACCTGAAGAACAGGTTGGCATTTGCTTATCAGAAGGCTTCAGATGAGATGGCAAAGTCTCGAAACAAAAACAAGGCAAGGTATGACAAGTCGGCTTGAGCAGCCGAGCTGGAGATAGGAGATAGGGTCTCCTAGTGCGGAAGTTGGGGCCCAGGTTAAACTCCAAAATATGTGATAGGTGGGAAAACTGTTCACATTGTCATCTCTTAAACACAATGGTTTGCCAGTCTACACTGTTCAGGATGAAACCAGCAGTGGACCAAAAAGAACTTTGCATAGGAATTACCTATTCCCCATTGGTATGGTAGACATTGACAGACATGACTCTCAGGGCAAACACCCCAAACTCTGGAAACCGAGGCCAAAGCCTCGGACCTTGAAGAAGATCACTTGCCCAGGGCAACAATCAACAGAAGATAAGGACTCTCTGGTCGAATATGACTATCAGATTGAGATTACCTCACATGTGCTTCCAAAGAGTACTTTGAGCACAGAAGCTGTAGAGTTTACCCCCAAAAGCCCAGTCCCTCCTTGCCTACCGTCAGTTGGACATGAAGTAGGGGATCAGTTTGAGACTGATCAGAGACAGCAGGATGATTCAGAAGGGGGAAGGGAAGTTGAAGTAGAACACAACCACCCAGTTTCCTCAACAGAAATACCTAGGGATGACCAACCTGAAGGGACTATTGACTCGTCTGATTCAGAGGTTTCAGAAAGTGATGAAGGCATGGTACCTGAAGTTGGTCCAAGGCGGTCCGGCAGTGTACGGCGGCCTGTTGATATGCTAAATTTGACCCATCAAGTGTCTTATGGAACACACTTGCAGAAAAAATTAGTTGATGATGTGCAGGATTGGTTACACTGGGTGGTTTGCAATCCGCTGACCCCAGGTTGTGTTAGTACTATTGAACAGGTTCTGAATGTGCTCGTTACTCTGTAGCTTATGTCATCACTGGAACTTGTAGCCAATTCACTACAACGTCGGCTGAACATTTTGATTTATGTATGATTTTTGTGCATTGGAGTGACCAGTTTTTTTCCTTTTCCTTTCCAACTGGGTATTTCCTGATCATTATGCTGTTTGCGATGATTGTGACTTCCATTTATCACCTTCATGTTATCTTGTGTTATATTGATATTTTGTTCTTTTAATTTGGCGTTGATTTGATAGTTGTTGGTTACATATTGAGCTACGCTGTACTCGAAAATGTTCCCAGGAAGAATTTTGAGTGGAGGAATTCTCCCTTGGAGGGGTGAATGTAACCTGTCAGAATTCACAGGTTACTAAGGTTTTAAGCAATTTTAGTATGTTTCAAAAAAACTTTTATTAGCAGGATGATGCCCTTATACAGTCAACCACGGTGGACAAAACATTACCTTCAGACCACTACTGTGTGGTTGTGGAGCTATCTGTGCCTAGGCCCTCCACCCAGCCTAGGTACGTGGAGAAGAGGAGGCTGGCTGACATCAACATCTCCTCTTTTAGAGATGATTTGAGGACCTCCCTGGACCCCGCCCCCCAGCCTCTCACCCCTCATCAGCTGGACCTGTGTCTCCAGGACACCCTCAATACCTACGCCCGGCCAAACGCTGCAAGGTGACGAATCGTCCCGCCTGCCCGTGATACAGCGCTGCAGCCGACCGGATCAAAGCTGCCAAGGCCGATCGACGGAGAGCTGAACGCCAGTGGGACAGATCTGGCCTCCATGTCCATAAAGAAATATTCAACAAGAAGAAACTTTTTGTAGATAGAATTGTGTTTAATGCTCAGTCTTCCTTCTTTTCAATGAAAATATTAGATTGTAAGACGTCTGCTCAGCTGTATCAGCTCACAAACAGTTTGCTTGGCAGGAAAAGTAATGCTGTGCTCCCCACTGTTTTCGCTTCTGAACTCCCCCCATCCTTTTCTCTGACTTTTTCAATACCAAAATCAAAACAATCAGAGACAATCTGAACAGTTCAAATTTCACTGGATCCCCTCCAGATAGTGATCGTTCTTTTTCAGGCCAACCTTTGACCGTTTTCAGTTGTGTGACTGAGGATGTGGTAAGAAAAGTGATAGTTTGCCCAGAAAATCATGTGACCTTGACCCATTGCCTGCATCCATCCTGTTCCGCTGTATTGATGTTTTACTCCCCTTCATAACCCATGTCATAAATGCTTCCCTCTCGTCTAGCGTTTTTCCCCAAGAATACAAATCTGCTGTTGTTCGTCCCCTTCTCAAAAAGCCTTCCCTGGATCCAAATTCACTCAAAAATTACAGACCTGTCTCGAATCTCCCCTTCCTTGCAAAGGTCCTCGAGAAAATCGTGCTTGCTCAGCTCTCAGTTCATCTTACTCGAAATGAGTTGAATGACCCTCACCAGTCTGCTTACAGGGCTGGCCATAGCACAGAGACCGCTCTCCTGAAAGTTGTAAACGATCTTCTCCTTGCCCTTGATGATGACAAAGTCTCCCTTCTCTCTCTTTTAGATCTTTCCGCGATATTTGACACCATTGATCATGATATTCTCCTTTCTAGACTCCAAACTTCTTTTGGCATTCACGGCACTGTTCTTGCGTGGGTTAGGTCCTATCTCAGTGATCGTTCCCAGAGAATTGTTGTCAATGGTCTTTCTTCATCTCCTACACCTTTAACCTGTGGGGTACCGCAAGGTTCCGTCCTTGGGCCAGTTCTGTTTGCTCTGTATGTCAGACCTGTGTCAGACATTATCGATCAGCACTCATTGCTGCATGAGAGTTTTGCTGATGACACTCAGATGTACAAGTCGAGCACTGTATCTCAACTCAAGAACGTTGTCAGTAATGTTAAAAGCTGTTCACAGGATTTAAAGAATTGGATGACTTTGAATAAGTTGCAGCTGAATGACGACAAAACTGAAGTTCTTCTCCTTGCTCCTCCCAAACTCCAAGGTCATCCCTCCCTTCCTTCTTCCATCAGTATCGGAAGTTCTGATATTCAACTCTCATCCCAGGCTCGTAACCTCGGTGTGACTTTTGATTCCACCCTCTCTTTCAAGCACCACGTGTCTAATGTTTGTAAGGCAGCATATCTGAAAATACGTAAGATCAGTTCAATCGTACACTTCCTTTCCACTGAAGCCACAAAAACTCTGGTTTGTTCCCAAGTTCTCTCAAGGCTGGACTACTGCAACAGTCTCTTGGCTGGCTCACCAAAGTACCTACTCAATAAACTGCAGAAGGTTCAGAATAGCGCTGCCAGGCTTGTTTGCAAAGCGTTTAAACGTAAACATGTCACTCCTCTGTTGCAGTCCCTCCACTGGCTTCCAATCCAGAGGCGAATTGACTACAAGCTGGGTTCTATCTGTTTCTCTTCTGTTTCTGGTACTGGACCAAAATATCTTTCCGACATTCTCCACATCTACACCCCATCCCGCCAACTTCGTTCCTCTGCCGACACTCGCCTCTTGCGCATTCCTTCAGTCAGAACAAAATCTTTTGGTCAACGTTCTCTCTACTTCCAAGGACCAACTGTCTGGAATACACTTCCCATCAGTGTCAGACACCTACCTTCACCCTCTTCTTTCAAATCTGCTGACTTCTTTCATCAGTCGTAACCCCCCCCCCCCCCCCCCCAACTTCCCAATCCACCTTGAGTGGGTTTTTGCGTGCACGCGTGAGTGCCTGGTGGTTGTGTTGCTTGTACGTGCAGGCCGTGTTGATGCGAGAGCTTGCGTGTCAATCCACCTTGAGTGGGTTTTTGCGTGCACGCGTGAGTGCCTGGTGGTTGTGTTGCTTGTACGTGCAGGCCGTGTTGATGTGAGAGCTTGCGTGTGTGCGTGCAGGTGTCTGAGGGCGTGGGTGTGTGGTCATGCGTGAGCACGTGTACGCGCGCAGTCCTGCGTGGGTGCGCGCGCGCGCGTGTGTGTGTGTGTGTGTGTGGGTGTGTGTTGTTGGTAATGTAAAGCGCTTAGAGCCCTAAATTAAAGAGAATAGGCGCTATATAAATTAAGATTATTATTATTATTTTGAGGTAAAGAGATTTACTACTTTCCCCTAGTACTGTTTGTTCTATACGTCTGGTTGTTTGGCCGATTTTAGTACTAAGACACTTTTATTTCCTGTTTGGCCATTTCCTGTTGCCTGGTCTCTTCCTGCAAATGTGTTGCAAATGTGTTGAGCCAGACAGACAGGTTGAGGAAACGCTCTGCGTAGCTTGGGGATGCTAATCCAGTGCCGCTTTTGAGTTTCCCACTCCTTTTTTCTTCTCTCTGTCACAACCCAAAAGCTCTTTGTTATTAATAATCTGAAAATTGAATCAGTCCATGTTTTAGAGTTAACATTGTTGTTTGGATTTTTGTCTATTTAAAGTATTAATAAAAACTGGAGGAGCAATTGTACAGTCAGAGTTTTGGTTATTTGTGGTCTGGGTCTGTGCGTTAGAAACCTGGGTTACATAAGTTTAAAAAAGAAAGCTTCCTAAAAAATCACATCCAAATATAAAGCTACCAGCCATTGCCACTTAATTTTAAGTCCATCTTTTTCAACCAACCTACTATTGATATCCTATCCACTTTAAGTACATATATATTATTTCTTGATGTCTGATTGTCAATTAGTTCAATCTGTTTTACATTTATTAAAACATGTGATACGGCCACAGTATTATCTACACAATGAAAAAGGGCTGTTTTTCCAGTACCCTTCGGACTGTTTGGAGATTAGTGTCACTGACCGTGATCATAGCATCACTTTTGTGGAGGGACTATTCTTTGAGATGTAGTCACTCGCGTGGGAGAAGGTGATCTCCATTGGAGAAGACTGGACTGCACGACCTCCCCATCCCCCACCCACCCCCCTTTTTAATTCAAATTTAAGGGCAGAGTGTGTGTGTGTGTGTGTGTGTGTGTGTGTGTGTGTGTGTGTGTGTGTGTGTGTGTGTGTGTGTGTGTTTGTGTGTGCACGCGCTACAGAAAGTTAATGTTGCTTATAGCCAAGCCAACAGCAAAGGGCCATATCAGGGTTGTCACCGCGTTCAAATCAACTCTCAAGTCATTTGAAAAAAAAAAAAAGTTTGCACGCACTTGGCCATATTTAATGAAAATGACCCTTTGAAACATCCAATTTATGTTCCTTACAGCCTTGCCAACCGCGAAGGGCCATAATCAGGCTGCCACATTCCGATTCCAGATATGTTGGTTAAAAAGAAAGTGCCAACAATTCCACCCCACACGTCAGTCATCCAAAGTTGTCTATCTCATCGACTGTCAAATCTGCCAAAACACACTGTATTCAGGGGAAGCTGGCACAACATTATAGAAGAGAGTATTTAAGTACAGATCACATGTCTACACAAAGAAACATATCAATACAAAGAATCAAACACTAGCAGCAAGACACTTTACAGCCCAGAACATACCATTGAATCCTTATCATATATGGCAACTGAACAAATCCGACAGCCAGATGAAGCCGCACGAACACACAGAAGGAAAACAACACTAGCCCAGCGTGTTGCGTAAAAACTTTTCTGATGGTCTGAATGTCGGGAGATCGGAGTGGGAAAACGCTTAATCTGCCTGGATGTCGGAGGTCGGGAGTGGGAAAACGCTTAATCTGCCTGGATGTCGGAGGTCGGGAGTGGGAAAACGCTTAATCTGCCTGGATGTCGGAGGTCAGGAGTGGGAAAACGCTTAATCTGCCTGGATGTCGGAGGTCGGGAGTGGGAAAACGCTTAATCTGCCTGGATGTCGGAGGTCAGGAGTGGGAAAACGCTTAATCTGCCTGGATGTCGGAGGTCAGGAGTGGGAAAACGCTTAATCTGCCTGGATGTCGGAGGTCGGGAGTGGGAAAACGCTTAATCTTCCTGAATGTCGGAGATAGGGAGTGGGAAAACGCTTAATCTGCCTGAAAGTCGGAGATCAGGAGTGGGAAAACGCTTAATCTGCCTGAAAGTCGGAGATCAGGAGTGGGAAAACGTTTAATCTGCTTGAAATGTCAGAGATGGGGAGTGGGAGGACACTCAACTCTAGCTTGAACTGAACTGAACTTTATGCAATTCATTCTCGTTCATCTTGGCTTTGACAGTCTTACGGAACTTTGCAGTTTTCAAAAGACTCCTTATACCTATGAAACTAATATCCCTTGATTATCTGAATGTTACAGAGGCTGGATATGCGTTACTTTGGTAAACTTCATTCCATTCCCAGTCAACTCTTCACTGATCTGACGAGACCCTATTCTTCACAGGCATTATCATGATTTGCAAGTGTCGCAAGCTTGCATAGTAGGTTATGACCGCCTTTACATCCCATCTTAGGCTAAAGCAGTTCCATCTTTAAGTTATGCGTCAAGAAGGTGCACAGTCTGAACAATGCCGCCTTAAGCTAATGTGGATCTACTGCATTCACAACTTAAAGTTACGCAGCAAGAAGGTGCGCATTCTAAGCAATGCCACTTTTGGCTAAACGTGGATCTACTGCAGTTCCAACAGCAAGTTATGCGGAAAGAAGGTCTGAATGACTAGGATCAGTACTCAGACGTGTCAAGCTGTGCCTTCATTGCTTAATTTCCTAATCGGGTGATTCCCTTTAAGCAAAAAATGGTCACAATCTTGATCAACAAGTCTTTCAGACAAACCAAAAGGGCGTTGCACGAAGACATTAAGCAGACAACCTCATCCACAATGTGAACCTTATGGCTTCTAACAGCACACACCTACACAGCAGCGATGTCTGATAAAAAAAAAAAAAAATTATCACAATATTGATCCACATCACAAATCCTTCACCCAAGACCAAAAGCGTGTTGCATGAAGACATTAAGCGGACTACCTCATCAACAATACAAGCTTAACTGTTGTAGACTGCACAAACTTGCTCAACTGAATGATACTAGGAGTCTGCCCCTAAACTTTGTGAATCTGTCAGGCCTACAACTGCACCATCAAAGTGAACTGGATGGAACCAGTTTGAACCGACGGTTTCAAAAAGAAAAAAAAAGGAACCTCTCTAGGGCGGGACTTTTTCAAGATTACATCTTGTCAGGCGATGGAAGACTGATGTGATGGTACCGTTTGCTGTAAATAAAAAATATCTATGAATGATATATCTAAGAAACGTTTTTTAACATATATGGTAGCGCTACCACAGAAGGGGGCCATATCCGTTCTAGAACTACATCTCGGTCGCCAGGCAAGGGTATCATTCGTCTTAAAATCAGCTGAGTCCCAGACGCTAAAAAGGGCAGATACCCATCCCTGCCATGGCCATCCGCAGGTCTGACAGGACCAGCGAATCAGAGAGGTGCACTAACCCTGAAGTGCGGAGGGGTGACGTCAAGGCCCCACAGATTGAAAATGGAAACTGTCCTCATTGGCTGACTGGCCACAAGTCTGCAGAATGGGGCACGGTGGAAGGTCGATCTGGGAAAAATGTATTTCAACCCCTCCCCCCATACTGGCTGTCCCAGTGCTACCTATTTCTATAAATACATGGAAGTTCAGTTTCTGTCTCTTTCTTATCTTACACTCAGACAAACTACTGAGACTATTCCGAAGTAAGGTAAACTTAATATCAATTTTAAACAATTACTCGTTTCTCGTGTTTACGAATATGCACGATGATTAAACAGTGGCGGCGGAAGCTGTCCAGGATTATGGAAGGGGGCGGGGTCAATGGATATTTCAAATCATTGAATTCCGACAGTCACAACATAGTTCAATAAAAAAAATTCCAGCATGCAATATTCAGTTCACACACACACACACACACACACACGCACGCACACACACACACACACACACACACACACACACACACACACACACACACACACACTTGAAATACACTTTGTATAGCTGCAAATAAAACGTTGCAGAAACTGAGACAGAGAGAGAGAGAGGGACAACTGTCAGACTTTCTGACTGAATAACATAACAACATACCCTCTGTCCATATTCACTGGACATAAGGCACTGTACAATGCAGTTACTAAGTCACGATTATCACAGTCTGTACATTAGCAGGTTACACCAACATCTGGGAGGTTACACCTTTACACATTTAATTTTCTGAAGTAACTTTGACGTCGTTCATTTCTGCAAACGAACTCGAAGAAATTTCAGCGGGATTAAGCTGATCGAGCTTGTCTTTGAACACATGCATAATGAGACAGTTGTTTAGGCGCTCCTGAGCCATAGTGCTTCGGAGGTATGTTCTGACCCGCTTCAAGGCAGAAAAACTGCATTCAGCTGTTGCAGTTGCAACTGGAATGGTCAAGTACAGCCTGATAAGTTTGTCTACCTCACTCAACATTCTTTAAACAGTGTCAGAAGCTGTCAGTTCTTCTGGCAGTGCCTCAAAGATGGACTTCTTGTCCCCCAGAGCATGTGGAAGGATGGCCAACTGTGTTTTGAGTCTGTCCATGTCAATGTCCGCAGCACATGTGTCTTTGATCTCTTGAGGAGTTTCTGGATTCTTTCCTGCAACTCCGTCACCCAAGAGAATTTCAATCTTCCTTGGCAACTTAAGACTTAGTTGGTCAAACCTGCGCTTTATATGCTCTTTGACGTTGTCTATGGCCTCATAGTACTGCTGTCTGTAATAATCAGAAGGGTCAGAGTAGCTGTGACCCTGGGAGCCCTCATCAAGTCTTCATGGAGGCTGTCTCCGTCTCGGAATGTGGGGCTCATCACATACGTTTGCAGCCTTAGTTGAGACGTCGGCAAAAAACGCCTGAAAACTTTATCCTGGCACATGCTTTCAAGCGTTCTCAGACAGAGGTTTGCAGCGTTTGTTGCATCCACACAGGACGTTTGTTTCCTTTGAACAGCAGTCGCCAGCTCTTCAATCACAGCAAAGACATCCCGTGAAAGTGAGAGCCCAAGAAAGGTGGAGAACTGCTACATAATTGCAAGAGGACCGGATGCCCTCATTGCATACTCATCATGTCCTTGTGAGACTAGTTCAAGTGTTTCTTGCAAAGCCTCATGGTTCTCAATGAGAGAGTCAAAAGCTCTTGTTCGAACAGTCCACCTTGTTGGACACAGTGGTTTAATGGATGGGCTGCACGAAGCTGATGTTTCATGTTGGACCGTTTCAAAAAGGACCTGTCGTTTTGGTGATAATTTAATCAACTGAATAACCTCTGTGGCAAAGTCAAGGGCATCTCTCATTACTTTGACCTTTCTGGAGGCCTCTTGTAATACAAGATTGACTGAGTGTGCCAAACAGTGTACGGACACTGCTGACGGGACCTCATCTTTTGCAACTCCATCCAGCTGTATCTCTAACAACAGACGAAAAACTAAAAGCGCTGAACATACTTCCTCTGAATAGGCAATTGGAATTCAACAAGGCATCATTTATGTTTACAATCTTGACAGATACTATGCCATGTTATATCAATGCCCTTTTTACAAGATCGAACAGCTTCTCTGGCTCGACGAAATTTCTTCTTCCCTACCCACGCATTGATCTATACAAAACAAGCCTAGCTTACTCTGGACCATATGTCTGGAACTCACTTCCACCGAATCTACAAAACACGAATACTTTAAAACTTTTCAAGGAAGATTTGCATAAACATTTTATGTCTCAGTAGTTAAATTATTCGATTACAATGATTAGCGTCCATTCGCCAAGTCTTCTGTGAACCATACTTTGAATAAATCGTCTAAACATAAAACCTACTCCGTTAAAATCGCTCATCCCCACTCCCACTCTGTCTACCATCCTTTTTCTCCTCCCCCTACCTACCATTCTCTCTTCCCCACCCTCCTCTGACTTCTCTCTCTGTAGTTTTTGTTTGTTTGTTTGCTTGTAAGTTTCCTTTTGTTTTACCACCCCCCATCTCATTTGTGCTTTTATGAGTAGTTTGCTTATCATTGTAGAATTAGATTATCATGTTGCTATGTTGAATTGTCTGTATGAATGATACGTGCTGAAATAATGCATGCGTGACAAGGACAGATTGTAAGACTAGGCTTGGCCTAAAATCTTCATCCTTGGTATTAAAGATCAATCAATCAATCAATCAATCAATCAACTCCTGAAACGTG
Source organism: Conus ventricosus (assembly GCA_018398815.1). Classification (NCBI taxonomy): domain Eukaryota; kingdom Metazoa; phylum Mollusca; class Gastropoda; order Neogastropoda; family Conidae; genus Conus; species Conus ventricosus. The sequence goes on from CM031616.1 coordinate 55,034,893, forward strand.
ACCCTGAAAATTACTGGCCCCGTTGTAGGCCTGACCCCTACACTTCTGCACTGGCAAGTCCAGTCTGATCAAGCAATCCTTTAGTGCATTAAAAATTGTCTCAGGAAAGGTATTGTCAACATGCACCAGTCCCACAGGCTCCTCTATGACTTCAAACTGCTTAGTTACCCATCTTATGCTAATTACAACCTGCTCCCTCTTTGCAACATCACAGGTTTTGTCGGCTAGTATCAAAAACCAGTTCGCTAGAACTCTGATTTCAAGTACAACAGATCGCAAGACTTTATGTGTCATAATCCCGAGGATCTTGTTAACAATATGGTTAAAAAGAAACCTGATAATCTAAATCCAAATAAAAAGGGCCTGATGCTATTCCATCTCGCGTTTTAAAGGAACTAAGCACAGAACTAGCAAAGCCTCTTAGGAAAACTGCAACAGTGATACCTATTTTCAAAAAGGAAACAAGAACTGACCCTGGAAACTACAGACCTGTAAGCTTGACAAGTGTGACTTGTAAGGTACTGGAGTCAATCGTAAGAGATGTTATTGTTGATCATATGATGAATAATGAGTTGTATGCCAAATGTCAACACGGTTTTCGTATCAAAGTAGATCTTGTATCACACAGTTGCTTGACGTAATGAAGACTTTACTAAGTTAATTGATAGTGGAGATAGCATTGACGTTTTGTACCTGACTTTCGTAAAGCCTTCGATTGTGTCCCACATGCCAGACTACTTAGTAAACGTAAATCGTATGATATACTGGGAAAAGTTTTAGATTGGATTGAAGACTTCTTGAGAGATAGAGTTCAGAATGCTAGAGTTAGTTCTTCTGTTTCTAGTAATGCAAATGTCATTAGTGGAATTCCCCAAGGCAGCATACTGGGACCTATATTATTTACTATTTATAAATGACTTACCAGACGGGTTAAAAAGCACATGCAAGATCTTTCATGATGATACTAAGTTGTACAGTTCGCCATCCAAACACCTTACAATGCAAAACGACATTGAGCTAATCATTAATTGGTCTAACTCATGGAATTGTACTTCGACGCATCCAAATGCATATCGCAAAAAAAACACACCATAAATTAATTTACAGTATAAAAGTTGGGGATCAAGAAGTTCAGATAACTGCTGTGAAGAGGAAAAAGACTTGGGAGCAATATTTGATGAAGACTTACTTTTTGACAGACACATTGCACAGACCGTCAAGAAAGCCATGCAGGTGATTGGTATTATTAAGAAAACTTTTACATACTTGGACAAAGATACCTTTCTTAGACTTATACAAGGCAATGGTGAGATCGATTCTTGAATATGACAATGTGATATGGTATCCAAGATTAAAAAGGCAGTCAACAGAAATAGAAAAGGTGCAGAGATGAGCAACTAAGCTACTACCGGACATTTCTGATTATTCATATGAAGACAGATTAAGGTACCTAAGGTTGCCATCCCTTAAAGCCAGAAGGATAAGAGGAGATCTGATCCAAACGTTTAAAATTTTCAATAATCTAGATGATATTGATCAAGCATGTTTTTTTGAACCTGCACTAACCAACATAACCCGTAATAGTTGTGACAAAGTACAAATACAGCAATTTAATACTAATATAAGGAAACATTCCTTCAGCCAGAGGATAGCACCAATTTGGAATCAACTAACTCCGAACATCAAACGTGCACCAAATACTAACTTTAAAAAAATCTCATCGATAAGCATAAAATAATTACTGACATCATGTTCGACTTTGATGGTCGAAAATAAAAACTGGGCTCGCTGTGGACCTGATAAATGAAAGAGCACACAAAGAAGGGGCATATAAAGCTGCGAGGCTATGATAAAATAATCATCGCCCCTAAACCTGAACCTCATGTGACAGACACTTTGAACCTGTGTTTGTTTTTTCCTTGCAGCCCTCTCCAAAGCAGATCTTGAGCAGCTGTTGAAGGTTGCCTTCCTGCTCGTCATGTCCACGGAGAGGCAGACCCTGACGCAGGAGAAACTGAAGGCTAATCTTTAGTTTGTTCATCAGGCTTTGCAGGCGTTTCTGTTCCGTTTCATGCTAACACGTCACTCGAACATACACTGATGTTGTAGACTGCCTACATTTTACGTCATACACGGCTGCTCCATGTGAAGATTTTTCCTGGTTTGAGAACTTTTCCAGTGCTTTCTTCCTGTTGTCAAAACCGCTCCATACAAACGCTGCATCAGGTTTGCAGCCTTGATGATTAGCCCTCATGCAGAAGAAACAACATACCCTGCTGTCTGTTGTGCATAGGTGAAGTCAAGGGTATTGCTGGAACCAAGATCTTTGGAAATAACGGACCTTCCAGAACTTACTCTGGTCAGTTTGGAGAGGACTGTGTCGCTCTGTGGCTGAAAGGGGTTGACTGCGTCCTTGCAGCACACAGTAGACTGACATTTTGGTTTTCTTACAGTAGCACGTCGGTCAATGTCGTCACTAGGAGACTGCGCAGGTCGGTTGGCATCATCACGAGGAGACTGCATGATTGATGCACCTTCTGTAGGGGATGAGGAAACACTTTCTTCCTCCTTTTCTTCACCATTTTCACTGTCCCTCGTTGAGAAAGTGTTAAGCTTTGCTGCCGTTACGCTGCTTTGCTGCTGTAACCGAGACTCTGGTGATAACGGTCGGTGTGTGAATGTTGCCAGCAAGACCCTTCTTTCAGCCTTGTGCCGCAATGGTCGCTGTTCGCCTTCCAATCCAACTTTCGAACAGATCGCCCTCTTTTGCAGGCAGATCCTGTGGCACCAAAAAAAATACGGCTGTAACCCCCCCCCCCCCCCCCCCCCCCGCCTCACACATCCTCCAGTGTTGCACTCCCTTCCCACTTCTTTGCTTCTCCGGTCCAGTATAGTACTTAGATTTGTATATTGTTGTATGCTTACATGTTTTTCCTAACCCCCCCTTTTTTTATAGTCTCGCTGTACAGCTTCCCCTCTTTTCTTCCCTCTTTTTACTTTTCTCGGTTAGACTTCCCTCTGTACCAGCTTCTCCTGTCCAGTGTAGCACTTAATTTGAATTTTGTTATTGATCTCATGTTTTCCTTATACCTTATGCATGTGGGTGTGCGTTCGTGAGTGCGTACGTGTATATATGTGCGTGTGTATGTGCACACGCACATGGGCGTGTGCGTGCGCTTGACCATATTGAAGAAAATGGACCTTTGAAACTTCCAATTCATATACTTCTTAGCCCAGGCAACCGCTATAACGGCCGTATCAGGGCTGTCTCTTTCTCAAAAATCGATTTCAGCATGTTTGTTTAAAAAAAAAAAAATCCACTCCACATGTCAGTCATCCAAAGTTATCTACGTCATCGAGTGTCAAAACTGCCACAACACACTGTATATAGGGAAGCTGCATGACATTACAGAATAGATTTTATACCTACACATCGGATGTCAGCATAAAAGAAACAAACAACACAAAGAATCAAACTGTAGCAACTTGGCTATAGAGGCCTTGAAGCGTTTTGGAAAAAGACGCGTTTCAACACAGTGCTCCTGCCTTACGAGTCACTGGGCGATGCATGTCCTCCGACCATGGCAACTTAGCAACCACCAGGACAGCTAGGGGCAGAAGAAGATATGAAAGCAAATGCAATATGGAAGCAGAAATACTTTTTACAATGACCGACAGCCGTTCTGTGCTGAAAGGAACCGTCCTATGTTCTCTGATGGTGCTCACATGGCCAATTTGTGTATAACTGAACTGTCTTGCACTCTGCCGGCGTTCACATGGCTACTTTGTGCAGAATGGAACCATCTTATGCTTTGCCTGTGGTGTAATAACAGTCAGCGATACCTTGACAAACAAAATAGCTTTACCGATATGGGATATGTGCCTAGGCCTGTCAACAACTTGGCCTAGGAGCATTTTGGAAAACTAGAGTTCCATCAGAGTATTAATGCTCCTGTCAACAAAGTCTAAGGGATCACCAGGCCACGCAAACCTTTCAACCACAAGGTCGCTACTCCCCAGACGGGCTAAAGGCAGAAGCAGATACTGAAGCGGAAAAGCTTTTTAGAACTACAGATGGCCATTCCTTGTAGAATCAACCTCTCTTATGTTCATCAGGGGTTCACGTGGTCCTTTTAACCAATCAGATAATGTATTACGCGCTGCTGTTATACACATGGTGATTTTGTGCAGAATGGAATCATCTTATACTATGCCTGTAGTGATATCACTATTCTTGGCGGAAATTAATTTTCCATCAAAGTAAGGCCTATAGGATCACTAAATGACACATGCAGACCTGCCTACCTCATGTTGTGCTCATCAGTAATAACCACAGAGATTTTCAGTAATTTTGCATTTCCTTCAGTAATTCCACGGACGCGTAATACACGGCGTTTTTGAACAAATGTGTACAAACTCCAACTACATTTTTAACATTGAACAAATAATGTGTACAAAACTCCAACTACATTTTTAACATTTTAACAAAAAATATAAACAGTAAAAAAGGAACAAAAACAACAAAGCAGAATTAAAATATCTTGGGATGATGGCAGATGACGGACTCAGGACAGGAGTTTCAGGTCAATTCAAAGGTGATATACTTGACAGTTTGTAACTTACACAGCAGTCACCACAGATGACACCACTGATGAAGAACCTAATGTAAAACCCCCCCCCCCCCCCCCCCCCAAAAAAAAAAAAAAAATATATGTGTGTGTGTCCCTGAGCTGTGCTGACAAGATAGTGGCGAAAATGAAAAGGACCTTTTCATTTTCGCCACTATCTTGTCAGCACAGCTCAGGGACAAGTTGTTTTCGCAGATCAGCTCACACAACAGTCTTTCTGCGTTGGTGATCTTCCGTGTGTGGGTCTGACGGCTGCTCTCGCTGGATTTCGTAAACAACGATGTGATCTTCTGACTGGAGGCACTCGCAGCTGTCTCTTTGTGCATTTTCCCCGAGATATGGCGCTTGCAGTCATTTGCTCCCCCATGTCGATGGAGAAGTCTGAATTGCACACCGAGCAGAAATGAGTATACAAATCCAGGTCCATGACAAGGCCAAGTCCGCGTGTATTTACTTCGGAACACTTGCTTCTTCGCCTTCTTCCGTTGTGGCACAGTGGTTTTCGAACCCTCGTCATCGGTTTCATGCAAACGTTTAGAAGATTTCTCCGCCATTTTCACAATCGCCGGCAAAAAATCGTTGAAACTTTGTCTTACAATGGCTGAACAAAAAGCTTCGAATGGCGCGCACAGATGTGATGGTGTGTCGTGTTGGCCCACAGCACCACATTGACCAATCGCAAGTTCCGAACCATCTGGTTTCGGCTTGAGTCAAGGGAAGTTACTCTGCGGTCTCGGAAAGGTCTAGCAGTCGACAATTTTTCGAGTCTGAAATTTGCGTAGTTTTTCAATTTTCTTTTCCGTAATTTCGCACGGAAAATCGTACCTCCGTAATGGGGGGTTAATTTCCGTAAAATTACGGACGATTACGGAAGGGTAGGCAGGTCTGCACATGATCTCAGACCACAATGTCACAAACCCTGGCGAGAGAGAGAGAGAGAGAGAGAGAGAGAGAGAGAGAGAGAGAGAGAGAGAGAGAGGGTGTGGAGCAGATAAAAATATGGAAACGCCTTTTATAGACAGCTATTCTGTGTAGAATGGAACTGTCTGAAGTTCTGATGGTACTCATGTCAAAATTGTACGCCACAAAACTGTCTTAAGCTCTGCCAGCCATTCTGTACAGAATGGACCCACCTTACGTTAAACCTTGGTTATACAACTATTTTTGGTAGAAATTAATCTCATATATATCCTTTGACGCACAAGTAGTCAGTGATAGCTGAACATACAGAGCATAGCCTTTTTATATATGGGAGAACCCAATCATGGGCATCAACCACCACGTTGTGCTTTGGCCAGTCAGCAACTTAGCTTTACAGATGTAAAGCATTTTGGACAAGTTGCATTTCTTAATACTGATACGCAGACCTTATCAGCAGTCAGGGATCGCTAGGCCACCTAAACCCTCTGATCACGGACACGTCGCAACCCCCACTCCACCCCGCATGCTTGCATGAGCTAAAGATGAGAGCAGATGTATGTATGTATATATATATATATATATATATATATATATATATATATATATATATATGGACTCATAATTTTTTTGTTGCCGTTACAATTGCAGATTGCCATTGTGTAGAATCAAATTGTCCATGTTGTGCTCACGTTCACATGGTCAATTTTGTATAAATGGAAATGTCTTTCGCACTGCCAGCATTTACAAGCCTATTTTGTACAAAATGGAGCCATCTGATGCTATACTTTTTGTTTTTTGCAATTTTTTTGGGAAAAAAATTTAAATTTTTTAAGTATCTTTTCATTTTATAATATCGCCCAATGTCTTCACTGAAACCTGTCAGAATTCACAGGGTTTCTAAGATTTTAAAGCTTTTTTTATATGTTTAAAAAAAATAAAAAAAAAAACCCCCCAAAAATTTCCCATTTTTGATTGTATTATTTTGGGGTAAAGCCCATCTACTGTTTTTCCACTAGTATTTTTGGTTCTATATGTCTTGTTATTTACCCGATTTTAGTTTTAAAGACACTTTTTTTTTTTACCTGTTTGGCCCTTCCTGTTGCCGGGTCCCCTTCCCTGCAAATTTTGACCCGCCCGACGGGTTTGGGGAAACGCTTTTTGTGTGGGCTTGTGGGTGCTAATCCAGGTTATTTTACTCTAAGTTTTAAAAAATTTGTTTCCCAAAAGATCCCAACCCGATTTTTTTTCCTTTAAAATTGCGTATATTTTCATGTTTTCCGCGGGGATGGCTTTAAATTTTTGGTGGTTTTTCCTTAAAAAGAATTGAAATTGGCTTTAGTTTTTTCCCTTCCCAGTTGTTTAATTTTGGCCCCGAAGGTTAAATTTAATTTTAAAACCCTTTGCTGTGGGCCGCGTCAAGCGTAAACCCTTCTTTTCCACCCCCTTTGGGGAGGGTTTTTCCTGTCCCTTTATTTTCATCCTATTTCCCCTTTTTTTTTAAAAGGGGCCCAAATTTTGGGGAAAAACCTTTTGCCGTTGTTTTTTTGGCGTGCTTGCAAATTTCTCCCCGCCCTCGCTGTGCACGTTTTTTGCATTTTGCGCCCCTTTCCCTTTTGCGTTCCTCTTTTTTCCCTCGCTGGGCCCCTACGTCACTATTGGAAGGGGGGGAACAAAATTTGGGGTTTGGGGGTGATTTTGGGGACACCTGTTTGGGGGGGGTGCGAGTCATCTCTTTTTTTTCTGGGTCTTTGACTTTTTTTGGAGGGGGGCCTCGCCCCTTTTTTTAAAATTTAGCAACTGGAGGGGGCATCAGCCCACTGGAGCGGGGGACTGTCATTTTTGTGGGGGCTCATTTTTTAAACCATCTTTTTTTTTTTTTTAAAAACCCCCTCATCCATTTCGTCTGGAAAACCCGGGGGAAGAAAAAAGGAAGACCCTGGAAGAAGACAAAAAAAAAGGAAAACACTTAAAGAAGATGGAGAGGGCCAAGGACAGGGGGTCAACTGGGGGTGACATTTCCGGGAAGGGTCGGTCTGCATGGCGGGTTTTCTCCCCCCAAAAGACGTGTAACCTGGCGACTTGTCCCCCTTTGGCACGAGGGGTTTTGTGGTGATTTTTAAAGTTTTTAAATTAATATTTGGGGGTATTTGGTCACTTTTTTGACTTTTTCTTTTGGTCAGATTTTGGGACTTTAAATTTTTTTTTTTCGATTCGATTTGGGGGTTCTTTTTCCAAGGGGGTAACAGCCTTTTTTTGGGAACCCTACTTTTTGGCGAGTTGAATTCTTACTATCGGGAAAACTGTTTCCTTTCTTTCCCCCCTTTTCCCCTTTCTCCCCTTTTTGGGTGTGACTAGCTGAAACTTTTTGCGCTGAAACGTTTTTTTATTTTCATTCATGTATTTTAAAAATTTTCACAATTTTTCTTTATTTTTGTTTCAAAATTTTCCAGCGGAATTTTTTTTTTTAGGGGTTTAAACCTTTTGGCGCCTAGGGTAGGGGCGGGGGGAAAGGGGGTTTGGGGGTAAAGGGAGTTGTTTTGGGGGGGCTCTTGTTTTTCCCCCTCTTCCCCCTTTTTCCCCCATGGTAAACCGGGGCCCCCCCTTGTTTTGTCTTTTTTGGGTTGGGTTTGGGTATGGAGAGTGAATGGTGATATTTTTTCCGGGTTTTTATTTTCTTATACCCCTTTTTAAAAGATTTTTTGATTGATTGTTTTTTCAGGGGACAGTCTTTTTTGACTATTTGGGTCGGTGCATATAATCAAAAAAATTGTTTAAATTGATTGATTGAGTTAGTTTGGGCCAGGGGTTTTTTTTTTTGGGGTTCAACTCCGTTTTACCGTCTGTAGGGTTTAAAAGTAACCATCAGTTTTTTTTTAAAAATTTCTGCCATTATAAGGTGATTTCGATTTTTTTTTTCCCGGTTCAAAGTTTTCCAAATTTTTGAAAGAGGGGGGTTTTGAAATGGTGGCTTTTGGGCCGGGAGGGCCCTTTTTGAAAATTTTTAAAAAGTTGGGTTTTGTAGGGGGCCTCCTTTGTCAGGGTTTTACCCCCTTTTCCCCTTTTTGACCCCGGGCCACCCCCCCCCCCCCCCCCCCCCCCCCCCCCCCCCCCCCCCCCCCCCCCTTTTCTTTTTTTCCCGCCGACCACCCCCGTATAGGTTTTTCTCACTCTGATTCACGGGATGATTTTGCAGCATTTTTCCCCCTTTTCCTTTTCCCTTCCCCCTTTTTTCCGGGGTCAAAACTGCCATTTTCACCTCCGGGTGGGCCCCCCCCTGAACGGCCCGGTGGCCGAGACAACACACCTGCGGGCCCTGGGACCCGGGGGGGGTCCCGATTGTGGTTGGCACTTTTTTCGCCTGTCCCAAACCAAAATTGAGGGACTGCAGGAGGGGGCGCGGTGAGTCGGGGGTGGTTTGGAGAGGTTTTTTTTGGGGACTAAAGGGGACCCAAAGAAGACAAACCCGAGACAAGAGCAGACAGGCGTACAAAAAAAAGTAAAACTGGCGGGAAATTTATGTTGTTTTTTTTGGGGGGGGGGGGGTTGTTGTTTTTGTTTTTTTTCTCTTTTCGGGGGTTCATTATTTGTTTTTTCCCAAAATAGTTTTTTTTTTAAAGGAGGGGGTTTTTTTTTCACGTGTTTATCTTTGGTACACACCCCCTTTTTTTTCCCTGGGGGGGCTTCGAAGTGTGGGGTGGGTTTGGGGGTTTGGGGCCTCCGGGGTGCTGTTTTGGGTTAGGGGGGGAAGTTTTAAAGTTTTTCTTCACTTTCTATCTATTTTGTTAGGGCCCCCCCCTCTTAAAATTCATCAAATCTTTTTTAAGTGAAAAATTTTGGGGTTTGCCCAATCTCTTGCCTGGTTTTTTGATTTGTGCGTTGGGTCAGGACTTGCGGGTTTTTCCCTTTTCCCCCATGTTTCGTATTTTTTCCCCCTTAACCCGGGTGCCCCGTGACTTTTTGGGGGGCTCGCCCGGGATTTGGGTGAACCTCCCCTTTTTGACCTCGGGGGGCGCCCAATTCCGGGGGCCATCTTTTCTGTTTAATTGTTGTGTGGGGGGTTTGGGGGGTTGGGCCCTTTTATGTGTGGGGGGCCCTTTTTGGGGGTTTTCCCCGGGGACCGGTGGGGTTGGGGAAGGGGGGGGAAAAGGGGAAAACCCTTTACCCTTTCGCATTAAACCTTTCCCCGGCTCGATTTTGGCCCCGGCCCGTTTTTTAAATTTGGGGTTTGGGCTTTCTCTTGTGGGGTTGGGTTTTTTTGTTTTCCAGGGTAGGTTGGGGGGCCAGTATTTGGGGCTGGTCTAGGGTGGTCAGGTCTCTACCAAGGTGGGGGTTTTAAACCACGAGACTTTAGGGACCCCGGGGTTTTCCTCTTTGGGGAACCACCAGGGTTTCTGGTTGGGGTTTCCCGACCTGGTTTTTTTTAAAAACACTGGGAGCTGTTGGTTGTTTATCTTGCGGTTACGGGGAGAGACAGCCCTCTGACCTGTGAAGGTGAGTTTCAAAAAAAAAAAAAAAAAAACGTTTTGGGTTTTTTTTACTTTGTTTTGTTATGGGAATTTATATTGCCCGCAAAAGGGCAGGGCGTTGGCCAATTTTTTCTAGTTTAAAAGGAAAAAAAAGGGAAGTTGTTTTTTTAAAAACCTTTTGCACCCGGGTAGGGTGGTTTCGCTTTATTGCGTTTTAAAAAAAAAAAAAAAGGAAAATTAATAGGAGGAAAAATTTTTTTTTTGGGTTGCTCCGCGCGTGGGGGGAGTGGGTGTTGCCGCTTTTTAAAGGGCGTGCGGGTTTAACCCCAAGTCAGTCGTTTCGGAAAAGGGGGTGGGTTTCCCAAGTTTGTAGAATTTTTCCCCGTGCTTTTCCCGCTCTTTTTTGGGAGGGTTTCCACCCCCATCACGTCCCAAAGGGAGGTCCGGTTTTTTTCTGGGTGATCTAGTCTTTCCAACATCCTTGAGGGGAACGGGGGCGGACGGGGGGAAGCGCCCTCGTCCTCCCAATTTTTTGGGGCCATTCGATTTGGGGATTGCCTTTTTTTTGAGCCCTGTCAGTTTTTTTTTCCCCTTTGGGGGCCCGGCGTTTTGTTTTCCCTTCCTCCAGCAGGGAAATGAAGTTACTTCCGGGAGGGATTTAGGGGGGAAAGATTTCTGGCCCCAGGAGGGCGCCGGAGGGACAAGCGGGGTAAACCCAAAGGCCAAACCCGAATGGGGGAAATTTTTGGCCGTCCCCGGCTCCCTGTAGCTATCAAACGCCCACGGGGTTTATCGCATATTTACCGGGGGCCGGGCAATTTTCTGCAAAAAAGCAAAAGACAAAGCTGTCCCCCTGTCGCGATTTCCCCGGGGTTTGGGAAAACGCCAAAGAGGGGATATCCAAAGGGGGGTCCTCCTTTGAGCGCTCCCCCGGTCCAATTTTCCCCCCGCGGGGTAGCGAGTTTTGGGGTTTTTCTTCCGGCCCAAGCCCTTCCAAATACCCAAAATTTTCCGCTCCGGGGGCCCAGTACAGTCTGCCGGGCCTATTTTTTCTTATGAGGGGAAAGGGAAAAAAACAACAGCGAAAGGGAAAAGAGGAAAGGAAAGAACAAAAGCGTGGGAAGAAGGGGAAAGGAAAGAAAAAAAAACTTTAGGGAAGAAGGGGAAGGGGGGAAAGCTTTACGTGGAAAAGAAGGGAAAGGGAAAAGGGAAAAAAAAAGGTAAGGAAAAAAGGGGGAAAAGAAAGAAAAACAGGTAAGGAAGAAAAGGAAAAAAAAAAATGAGACTTTAGGGGGAGGAGGGGGAAAGGGGGAAACAGGATATAGAGAGGAAGAGGGAAGAGGGGCCCAAGACGGAGAGGGGGGAAATAAAGCCCTCTACCAGGCTCTGTTTGCCTCCATTTCCAAATAGGAACCGGGGTTGGGGGGAGGGAGCCACCCGTCTGCCCTCCTTTTGCGGTTGCCAGAGCGGGGGGCCTGGGGGGAAACAGGGGGGGCCCCCAAAGGCACTTCGACTCTGGGGCCCAAAAAGCTTTCTTTTGTCAGATCAGCCAATTTTTTTGTACCTCTCCAGGGGAAAGAGGGGTGGGAGCGGGGGAAAGGCCATATTAAATTTTGGGGGAAAAACCAAAATTTGAAAAATTGGGGGGCGGCTCTCCGCAAAACGATTTCTTTCTCACTGGGGAAAATAAATTACCGGTCAAACCCCGGGCTAGAAGAAACTTGCGGGGAGACATTTCTTCAATTTTTTTGACGGCTGCGGAGGGGCCTTAGACATTGGGTGGAGTTGTTTGACATGCCCCCTGGGACTTGGTGTTGGTGGAACAGCTTTTGAAAGTGGTTACTCCCAAACCCGAGATTTTGGGTTTTTCCACCCAGCTTACCCCAAGACCTTTGCCAAATGCCCTAGGATTGCTGAATCCTTCGCCCAAAGGGCCCGGAGGGCCCTTAGGGGGCGGCAAAATTCCCCGCACAGTCGGTTTTGGAAGACCGGTTGGGCCCAACCCCCAGCCCCTGCTGCTCCCGGCCCCCAGCCCAGAGGTCAGGTGCCCCGCCCCCCGCCGCCGCCGGGTTGGGTCCCAGTGTTTCAAAATGTGGGGAACCCGGGCTTTTGGGGAGAGTGTCCCCGAGCAAGGGGTCCGCCTTTCCGGGCCTCGGGGGATCGTGGACCAGGGGAAAGCCCGGGTCTTCTTTGGGGCACACCAGCGCAACGGGTCACAGCCCTGTGTTCCCTCGGGGGGTTTGGGGAAAAGGTTGTCGCCCCCATTCCCCGACTCAGGAGCCCTGCTGTGTTTTTTGGGTTTAGGCCGTCGTTTTCCCCCTGGGGTACAGCGGGGCCCTGGGTTTTGAGGTGGCCGGCCCCTAGGGCTGGGGTTTTCCTAAAAAGGCCCCCACGTACCTCTTTCCCCTTTCCCCCCCATATTGAGGGAAAGGTCTGGGGCCTTTGCCCTTAAAGGGTCCCCCCCTACTCCTTTCGCCGGGAAAGTGTACACTTCGCGGGGGGGAGGCCCCGTTTGCATGTCCAAAGATTTACCCCAGCGGGTTTCCCCTTTTGGCTGCTGTCCCCCCCGGAAAATGGCCAGGGAAAGGGGGATGAAAGCTTCGGCCCATACACCCAAACCCCCTTGGGGCGCCCCCTTTGGGAACCCAGATCCCGTCCGAAAAATGTCAAGAGGGGGCTTTTTAGGGACGCCCTCAGTCAAGGCAATTCGAAGCAGTGGGCGGCCCTTCTAAAAAGGGCCCCAAACCGGGTTTCACCCAAATTTTTGGGAGCATGAGGGGTGCTCTTTTTCCCCCCAGTACTCCAACCCAAATACTCAGGTACGGCCGCTAGTCGTACCCCAAGGGGTTTCTCCCACGGTCTTCGAGTTGGCCATGACTCGCCCATTTGGGGGGGCACATGGGGGTTTAAAAAGGGCAAAAAGAACGGATTTTAACAGGGTTTCCCCCGGCCTGGCATGAATCCCGATATCAAAGCATACTGCCCGGGCAAAGTTTACGTATGGGCCAAACGGTTTTCACCCAAAGGGGAAAGGGAAAACAAGGGTGCTTGGGGGCCCCCTCGGGAAAAAAAAAAAGAAAAAAAAAAAAAAAAATGAGCCGGGCCTATAACCCACCCGGTAGGGCCCTTTTGGCAAAATGAACCTGGGGACATTAACCCCCCTGGGGAGGGCTTCCCCGTGCAAAGTGGAAACCCGGGGGACTAAACCCTTTCCCTGGTAAAGACCTATGTTTCGTGAGTCAGGGAACGAAACTTTTACACCCCCTTTCCCTGACTGTTATTCACGCGGGGCGTGGGGGCAAGCTCCATCTTAAAAGCTCAGGCTGAGGTTTGGGGCGTTTTTTAGTTTAAAAAGACGCTTTTTTGGGGGGGGGGGGTGTCACGCGTCAAGCGGGACCCCCCTTTGTTTCCACCCCCCTTTTCGAGGGGATTTCTGTCCCTATTTTTTTCAAAACCTTTTTTCCGATTTTTTAGAAGGGACCCCAAACTTGGGGCAAACCACTGCTTTGATGATTGTTTTTGGGAGTTTGTTGCTATTTTCACCCCCGCCCTCGCTGTGCACGGGCTTTGCACGTGCGTTTCCCCCCATTTGCGTTCACTCAGTTTTTTCGTCGCCACGTCCCTATTTGGAAAGGGGGACAAAAATTGGGCTTGGGGGTGAGTTTGGACAAAACCGTTTTTGGGGGTGTGAGTCAATTTTCGTTTTTTTCCCAGTCATTGATCATTTGTTTGGGAGGCCTTGTCCCTGTATTCTTTGTAGCAAGGAGTGGGGAGTCACCCACTGGAGCCCGGGGCTCGTCCTTTTTGTGGAGCTATTTAACCCCCCTTTTTTTGGTTTTTTACCCCCCCCATCATCTTTTTTATCCGGAGAAAAAAGGGGGGGAAGAAAGAAGGGAAAATTTCCCGAAAAAAAGAAGACATAAAAAAAAGGAAAAATTAAAAAAGGGGCTGGAGGGGGCCAAGGGGGACGGAGGGTCAGACTGGGGGTGACATCTTCCCCGGAGGGGGCGGGCTGCCCTGGTGTTTTCCTTTCCCCCGCGTGGTAACCGGGGCTTTTGTCCCCTTGGGACGAGTTTTTTGTGGTTTAGTGTTAATGTTTAAATTTAAAATTTGGGTACGTTGTCACGTTTTAAAACGTTTTTCCTTTTGGGCAGATTTTTACATTCATTTTTTTTTTCATTCGACTCTGGGGGTTGTTTTCCAAGCGGGGACAGCCCCTTTATGGGGAAACCTATTTTTTGCGGTTGGGAAAATTTTTACATATCAGGAAAAGTTTCCTTTGTTCCCCTTTTTTCCCCCTCTCCCCATTTTCGGGGGTGGGTAGCGTGCCACATTTTGCGCTGAAATCGTTTTTTTTTTTCAAATTTTGTATTTTCCCAAAATTTAAAAAGGATTCTTTAATTTTTTTTCAACATTTCCCCGGTAAATTTTTTTTTTACGGCATTTTCCTTTTGGCGCCTAATGGTCCCAGGCCCGGGGGAAAGGGGTTTGGTTGGGGAGGGAGTTGTTTTGGGGGGCCCCTCTTTTGGGGTTTCCCCCTCTTTCCCCCCCTTTTTTTTCCCTTTTGGTGACCGGGGGGCCCTTGTTTGGGCCCGTTTTGTTGGGGGTATGGGAGTTAATGGTGGGTTTCATTTTTCGTTGCTTTATTTTTATATCATCCCCTTTCAAAGATGTTTGATTGATTGTGTTTCAAAGGGCATTTTTATAGACTAAATTTGGCGGCTGGCCCCATAATCAAAAAAATTTTATTAATTGATTGAAATTTGGGTAGTTTTGGGGGAAATGGTTTTCTTTTTGGGGGCAACTGTATTTTTCACACTGTTTGTTTAAATGTAAACCCTATTTTTTTTTAAATACTGCCATTCATAAGGGGATTTCCCATTAATCTTTTTCCAGTTCAAAAATGTCCACTATAAATAGAGAGGTTTTGTAAGTGGGGCCCTTTTTTTTTCCGGGGGGAAACCCAAAAATTTATATAGAGTTAGGTGTAAAGGGGGGTTTTTTGGGGTTTGGGTTTCCTCCTTTCCCCACATTTGCCCTTTTCCTTTGCACCCCCCCCCCCCCCACCCCCCCCCCCCCCCCCCCACCCCCCCCCCCCCCACCCCCCCCCCCCCCCCCCCCCCCCCCCCCCCCCCAAACCCCCCCCCCCCCCCCCCCCCCACCCTTTCCCCGGGGGCCCGGCCAAAACCCGCCCTTCCCGGTGGCCCGGGGGTTTTGTTTTTTGGATTTTCCCCTTCCCCTTTGCCTTTGGGGCCCGACATCCTGGGCCACGCCCGGTGGGGGCCGGGCGCCCGGGGGGGAGGGCCCGGGGGGGTTTTTTGTTTGGGGGAAAAGAGGGGGGGGTAGCTCAAAAGGGTTTGCCCAAAAGAAGAACGAATCGACGGGCAAGAGCAGACAGGGGGGATCAAAAAAGTGAACTGGGTGGAATTGGTTTTTTTTTTTAGGTTTTGATGTTGTTGGTTTTTTTTTTCTTTCGACGGGTCATTTGGGGTTTTTCCCAAAAAAGGGTTTTTTTTTAAAGGACTGTTTTTTTTTTTTTTTGTTTATCATTGTACACATTTCCCTTTCCCTGCGGGGTTCATATGTGGGGGGGGGGGGGTTTAGGTTTCCCCCTGGGTGCTGGGATTTGGGGTTTTTGGGGGGAGATTGTATCATCCCCTGTCTATCTTGTTAGTTTTGGGCCCCCCCTCTCATCTCTCATCAATTTTCTATTTAAATTTTGAATAAAGTTTTTGGTTTGTCTATTTCTTGCCTGGGGTTTTTATTTTTGCGCTTGAGGGCAGGTTCTTGCGGGGTTTTCCCTTTTTCCCCTGCTAGCCTTTTTCCCCCTTAACCCGGGGGAACCGTGACACTGTATTTTTGAAGGCGGTTTTAGGTTTTTATTCAAATGTTGCTTTTGGAAAGTGGTTATAGCAAAATAGTGTTTTCACATCAATTTGGGTTTAAGTGGGGGAAAAGTCTAATTCATGGGAAAATGTTTTTAAGGGTTTGGACATGGGTTTTTTTGTTTTAAAACATGGCACACGTGGGAAATTGGCAAAAATGGGTTTTTTGTGTTTTAAAACATGGCAAAATGGTTTAAATTTGGTACAGGGCCCCTTTTTTGTTTTTAATTTATGGAAAATGTGTTAAATTTTTTGGGGGAAATTTTCCCAAAAATTTTGAGGTTTTTTGTATTTTTTGCCCTCTCAGTTTTAAAAAAAAAAATTTCTTGCTTTTAAAAGGTTACTGTACAAGCTGTTTTGTTTGTTGGTATCAACTCAAATGATTCAGTTTAACATTGGATCGGAAACAAAGTGTGTTTGGCTTTTCCAAACCCGGGTCAAGTGGAATTTTTTAACTTGATAAGATCACTACTACTTTATTAGTGGGTGCATTGGGCCCTCATTGTGTGTTTTTCCCGAGATTTTTGCTGAAAGGGATTTGATGGTTTTTGGGTTTTGGGCCCTTGTTTTTTATTTGTGTTTTTTTTTGCACACAGTCCCCGTGCAGATTTTTTTTGTTTTTTATTCTTTTGCGTTTCCCCTTTTTTAGTTTTCCCCCCTCCTTCTTCGCTCTCTGTCACAACCTAAAGTTTTTTGCACTAATAAAATGAAAATTTAAAATTTATCCTGGACCTTGTTTTAGGTTTAAAATTGTTGTTTTGGGTTTTTGTCCCATTTAAATTGGGTTTAAAAAAAACTGGAGTAAAAAATCGGGGGGTACCCAAAGGTTCAAAAGGGGGTTTTGGGTTTTGGGTTTAAATTTTTGGTTTTTGGTTTCTGGAAAACCTTTTTCAAAGCTGTGACAACAACCCTTTGTTACATTACATCTTAAAAAATGCAAAGCTGGATGCTACAAGCCACAGTGGTTCACATCCCTTTCAATGTTTGATTTTGAACTGAAATATAAGAAAGGCCTGACCCATGTAGATGCCGACTCACTATCTCGTTTGCCCAACCATGACCCATCTGTGGATGACCAATATAGGGATTCATTGGATAGGATAGCATTCTTGGTGGATAAAGCTAGGGTTTTTGATAAAGACCATGCAGATGATGGTTCAGTCTCAGCTGATCAAGAGTGCGTAAAGGCAATCATATTGTCCCATAATGTACAATGTTTGAAGGACACTGAGGCTGAAGATGACTCCGCTATAAATCCTGGCAAGGGATCTAGAACAAAAAATAAAGAACTGCAGCCAGTGTTATAAGGAAAGATGCAAAATGTCAGAAGGCCCCAATGAGCTCAATTGTTACCACATATCCCTTGGAGCTTCTGTCAATAGATTTCCTCACCATTGATACAAATGCACAGAAGCAAAATGTACTTGTGATGATAGACCATTTTACAAAGTTTGGGCAGGCTGTTGTAACAAAAGATCAGACAGTTAAAATTGTTGCCAAAGCATTGTAGCAGGACTTTTTCATGCCTTTTGGTTTTTGCAAGAGGATATTGTCAGACCAAGGTAGAGACTTTGAGTCCAAGATTGTGAAGGAGCTTTGTCAAATCTCTGGGATTGAAAAGTGTAGGACTACGCCTTATCATCCATCAGGCAACCCTGTAGAAAGATGGAATGGGACACTGTTGAGCATGCTGAGGAGCTTAGAAGATGATAGGAAAGTTGATTTGAAAAGGAACCTTCCAGAGGTAGTGCATGCTTACAATTGTTGTGTTCATTCCAGCACTGGACACTCTCTCTACTTCCTTTTCTTTGGCCGCCACCCTAGACCGGTTGATCTTGCTTTTGGTATTGACCTTGAGGAAAAAGGGATAGGGTCACCAGTCAGTATGCGAGGGACCTGAAGAATAGGTTGGCATTTGCTTATCAGAAGGCTTCAGATGAGATGGCAAAGTCTCGAAACAAGAACAAGGCAAGGTATGACAAGTCAGCTAGAGCAGCCGAGCTGGAGATAGGAGATAGGGTCCCAGTGCGGAAGTTGGGGCCCAGGTTAAACTCCAAAATATGTGATAGGTGGGGAAATTCTATTCATATTGTTGTCTCTAAACACAGTGGTTTGCCAGTCTACACTGTTCAGGATGAACCAGCAGTAGACAAGGAGAACTTTGCATAGAATTACCTGTTCCCCATTGGTATGGTAGACATTGACAAACATGACTCTCAGGGCAAACACCCCAAACCCTGGAAACCGAGGCCAAAGCCTCGGACCTTGAAGAAGATCACTTGCCAGGGCAAGAATCAATTGAACATAGGGACTCTCAGGTTGAATATGACTATCGTATTGAAATTACCCCATGTGCGTTTCCAAAGTGTACTTTGAGCCCAGAAGCTGTAGAGTTCACCCCCAAAAGCCCAGTCCCTCCTTGCCTACCGTCAGTTGGACATGAAATAGGGGATCAGTTTGAGACTGATCAGAGACAACAGCATGAGTCAAAAGGGGAAAGGGAAGTTGAAGTAGAACACAACCACCAGTTCCCTCACCAGGAATACCTAGGGATGACCAACCTGAAGGGACTATTGACTCCTCCGATTCAGAGGTTTCAGAAAGTGACGAAGGCATGGTACCTAAAGTCGGTCCAAGGCGGTCCGGCAGAGTACGGCGGCCTGTTGAGAGGCTAAATTTGACCCATCAAGTGTCTTATGGAACACACTTGCAGAAAAAATTAGTTGATGATGTGCAGGATTGGTTACACTGGGTGGTATGCAATCCGCTGACCCCAGATCGTGTTAGTACTATCGAACAGGTTCTGAATGTGCTCGTTACTCTGTAGTCTATGTCATCACTGGAACTTGTAGCCAATTCACTACAACGTTGGTCTGAACATTTTGATTTATATATGATGTTTGTGCATTGGGGTGACCAGTTTTTTCTTTTTCTTTTCCAACTGGGTATTTCCTAATCATTATGTTGTTTGTGCTGATTGTGACTTCCAGTTGTCACCTTCATGTTATCTTGTGTTGTAATGATATTTTTTGTTCTTTTAATTTGGTGTTGATTTGATAGTTTGGAGTGTTGGATACGTATTGAGCTATGTCGTATTTGAAAATGTTCCCAGGAAGAATTCTGAGTAGAGGAATTCTCCTAGGAGGGGTGAATGTAACATGTCAGAATTCACAGGTTTTAAGCAATTTTAGTATGTTTAAAAAAAAAAATAATAATAAAAAACTTCATTAGTGATTGTATTATTTTGAGGTAAAGACATCTACTGCTTTCCACTAGTATTGTTGTTCTATATGTCTTGTTATTTAGCCAATTTTAGTATTAAGACACTTTTTATTTTTACCTGTTTGGCCACTTCCTGTTGCCTGGTCTCTTCCTGCAAATGTGTTGAGCCGAACAGACAGGTTGGGGAAACGCTGTGTGTGGCTTGGGGGTGCTAATCCAGGTTAGTTACTCTAAGTATTAAAAATTTGCTTCTAAAAGATACCAACTGATTCTTTTCCTTTAAAATTGCAGTATATTTTCTATGCTGTCAGCTGGATGGCACTGATTTTTGGTGGATTTTCCTTATAAGATGTGCACTTGGCTTTAGCTGTTTTACTTTCAGTTGTTAGAATTTTAGGCCCGCATGTTGAATTAAGTTTAAACCTAGCTGTATTATTTGAAGGCGAGTTCAGGTTATTATTCACTGTTGCTTTAGAATGTGGTTCACACCACATTGTTCCAGAAACATTTTGAGAGATTGTTTTAGACCACATGGTCCTAAATAAATCTCATTTTCCCTTGTTCTTGCAGTAAAATAGTGTTTGTCACATCACATGGTTTTAGTAGAGGAAATGTCTACATCTCATGGTACATGTGTTAAGTTGGTACATGGTTCTTTGTGTTTTAATCATGGCACACGTGTTAAGTTGGCACATGGTTCTTTGTGTTTTAATCATGGCACATGTGTTAAGTTTGGTACATGGTCCTTTGTGTTTTAATCATGGCACATGTGTTAAGTTTGGAGAAGTTTTCCTTAAATTTCAGAGGATGTTTGTGTTTTTGCCCTCTCAGTTGAAAAGAAAAAATACTTGCTTTTAAGGATTACTGTTATCCTTAGGATTATTTTATTAGTGTCAATTTAGAGACTGATTTTAATCAAAATAGCTATGGTAGTATGAAATTGGTTTGATGGGGACATCTGTTGGAAACCTGGGAGAGGAATGATTGATCTGGCTTGCTGCCTAGTGGTTTCAGTTGGATGACTGATAACGGATGTAAGCAGATTTGCCGCCATGGTCAGATGGCCAATCGATAGCAAAGAGCTGTCAGTATGTTGGTATGCAACTCACTGTATTCAGTTTAACATTGGATCGGATCAAAGTGTGTTTGGCATTACCATAACCAGGGTCAAGTGGATTTGAACTTGATAAGATCACTACTTCTTTATTAGTGATGCATTGTCCCTCTTTGTGTGTTTCCTAGTTGAGATGTTTGCTAAAGGTCTTTGATGGCTTTTGGTTTGGCCATTGTTATTATTTGTGTTTTTTCGCACACAGTCCTGTGCAGATTTTTATGTTTTGTATTCTTTTGCAGTGCCCCTTTTGAGTTGCCCACTCCTTTCTTCTGCTCTCTGTCACAACCCTAAAGTTCTTTGTCACTAATCACATGAAAATTGAATCAGTCCATGTTTTAGGTTAATATTGTTGTTTGGATTTTGTCTATTTAAATTGTTAATAAAAATTGGAGTATAATCGTACAGTCAGAGTTTTGGTTATTTGTGGTCTGGGTCTGTGCGTTTTAGGAATCTGGATTACACCACAGACAGTAGACCCTTTCTGACATGGGAGACCTCACCAGGGCCATCAATGACCACGCCGTGCTCTGGCCAGTCAGCAACTTGGCTGTGCAGGCACTGAAGCGTTCTGAAAAAGTAGTTCTCCAACAAAATGTTAATGCTCCTGTCAGCAGAGCCTGACGATTCACTGGGCGACGCGTGCCCTCTGACCATGCCGAGGCAGCAGCATCTAGGACAGCCAGAGGCAGGAGAAGATATGAAAGCAAATGAGATATGGAAGTGAAATACTTTTTACAATGACTGACAGCCGTTCCGTGCTAAAAAAGAACTGTCCTATGTTCTGCTGGTGCTCACATGGCCAATTTATATATAACGGAACTGTCTTGCGCTATGCCGGCGTTCACATGGGTACTTTGTGCAGAATGGAACAATCTTATGCTATGCCTGTGGTGTGCACACAGTTGGCGATACCCTGACAAAGAAGATAGCCTTTCTGACATGGGAGACGTGCGCCTGTCAGCAACTTGGCCTAGAAGCTTTTTGGAAAACTAGTGTTCCATCACAGTATTGATGCCCCTGTCAACAAAGTCTAAAGGATCACCAGGCCACGTAAGCCTTCCGACCACAAGGAGCAGATGTAGAAGTGGGCAAGCTTTTTACAACTATTGATGGCCATTCCGTCTGGAATCAAATTACCGTATTTTTCATCAGGGCCATTTCCACAAAGTAGAAATGTATTAGTCCGTTACACTCTGCCATCACTCACATTGTGATTTTGTGCAGAATGGAATCATCTTATGCTATGCCTGTAGTGATTTCACCATTTTTGGTAGAAATTAATTTTCCATCAACGGAGTGCTTTCCTGTACGCAGAACCAAAGAGATCATTAAATAACTCATGCCTTCTGACTACAAGGTCACAAACCCTTGGGAGGAAAGAGGGGGTGGGGGGGGGGTGGGGGCTTAAACACTGGAAAAGATACAGTAGTGGAAATGCCTTCTACAATTACAGACAGCAATTCTGTGCAGAATGGAACTATCGTATGCTGTGCTGCTGTTTACATCCCAATAATGTACGTAATAAAACTGTCATCAGCTCTGTCTGCTATTTTGTACAGACTGGAACTATTTTATGCTATTCCTGTGGTTTTACAACTATTTTTGGTAGAATTTAATCTTCATACATCTGTGGTCAACTAAAACCATTCAAATATTAAGTTAACAAAAAAACACTAGTACACATGCATATCAAGCATTTCAATCAGACAAATCACACCATTCATATCATGAAATGCAGCATAGTACAGAGGGTGCACTCCAGGATTGTGGAGGCTCTGCTCGGCAGGGAAAGATTCTGGATCCAGAAGTTAAAGACGCTATTCCCACAAGGATCCAATGACACTGAGCGAACGGCTGTTCTGCTCTACGGATGCGAGACGTGGCGAACAACACAGACGATGCAACAAAAGATTCAGACATTCTTCAACACCTGTCTGAGGCGCATCTACAAAATCCGATGGCAGGACAAGGTCCGAAACGAAGATCTGTGGGAGCGTGCGGGACAGGAACCAGTGGCCAAGCAGATACTGCGAAGGAAGTGGGGCTGGATCGGACACACCCTCAGGAAGCCAGCATCCAGCACCACACGCCAAGCCCTGACCTGGAACCCGCAGGGAAATAGAAAGAGAGGCCGGCCTCGCAACAGCTGGAGACGAGACACTGAGGCAGAGTTGAAACAACAAGGGACAAACTGGACTGGAATGACCAGAACAGCCCAGAACAGAGTGCGATGGCGAAGGGTCGTTGATGGCCTATGCTCCACCGGGAGCGACGGGCATAAATGAAAAAATGAGAGGTGGAGCAAAGTGGGCGGGGGGTGGGGTGATTGGAATGGCTGAACCTTGAATAAGCAGCAATGGATTTTTCTTTTATTTAATTCCTTTTTAAGCCGACTATTCTTTTTGATGTCGTCACTCACGTGGGTGAGGGTGATCTCCACTGGAGAAGACTGGATAGTAATAGCATGACCTCCCCCCCCAACCCCCATTCTCGCTGCTTCCCTCGCCCTCCCCTTCTCCCTTTTTTTAAAAATTGAGATTTAACGGCAGTGTGTGTGTGTGTGTGTGTGTGTGTGTGTGTGTGTGTGTGTGTGTGTGTGTGTGTGTGTGTGTGTGTGCGTGCGCGTGCTTGTGCGCGCGCGTGTCTGTATGCACGCATGTGGTGGTTTACAGCCTCTTGTGGCTTAAAGGGGGTGGGGGGGGGGGGAGGGAGGGGGTCGATGGGGAATCTCTTTACTGCAGGGGAAGTAGACTTGAGTGGGATACAAAATGGACTCGTACCCTCGACGGCTGGCCATGATTATTGGCAATGAGAACTTTGAAACACTGTCTGCAAAGACTGAAACTGCTAATGATCGACAGCTTTTGGAAGACTTGCTCAGCAGCGTGCTTGGATGTGACGTTGTAGTGAAACAGGATCTCACAGCTTGGGACATGCGACGAGCCATTGTTGAGTTTTCTCAAATTCCACAGATGGGGGGTGGGGTGGGGGGGATGTTGACTCCAGCTTTGTTGCAATTTTGAGCCATGGCTCAACAGGGGGCATCATCTATGGTGCTGATGGAAGCTGCAGTCCAGGGAAGGCACCTTCATACGCATCACAGAGATGTACAACTTGTTTACTTCAACCAGCTGTCCACTCCTGCACCAGAAACCAAAACTGTTCATCCTGCAGGGTTGCAGAGGAGTGATGGAAGACCCAGCTGCAGGTGTAAGGCCAATAGATGTACCCTGAGATGCTGGCATAGAATCCCCACTAAATGAATCCAGATTCTTAATATGGCCAGTGTGTACAGCACTCTTGAAGGTATGGTAGCGTACAGACACAGCTTCATCCCGCTCTTGGCCCAGGTGTTTAGAGAGAATGCAGCCACTTTGTCCTTTGATGAGATGCATGGAAGGGTGATTGATGTAGCTGGGACAGCTCCAGTTGCAGAAGGGTTGTTTGTTTCAGCTATGTGCAGTGACATAGCTGGCCTAAACTCCATCCTGAACTTATAAACTTTTAAAAAAAAACCTTTTTCCCTCCTAGTCCTTGAAAGCGCAAGATCTCAACATTAATGGGTTCTTGCTTGGGTTCCTGGCCATGTTGGCATTTGGGGAAATGCAGCAGCTGATCGTCTGGCCAAGAATGCCACAACGAATTATTTATCCCTACTCAGATTTGAAACCAAAAGTTAACGATTATGTCGGAAACCTCAGAGAACAAAAATTAATCATCTACAAACAATGAGCAGTCAGAACCCTGTTGAACTGAATTAACAATGTTGTTGATGTTAATGCTAAAGACGGCAGGAGACAGTATGCTCCCTTGTGGAACACCCAATTCCTGCTCGTGACCATCAGAGAGAGTGGTCTTGAGTCGGCTCGTTCTATCCCTCGCTCCCAGGTTCTGACTCCTCAAGATCGTTCTAAGCATGACAAGCGCCCTGTTGCTGTCCTCACGTTTCACCCCCCACAACCTTTCTGTGAAAAACATCTTGCTCCACAGCTTCCACATCATACGGTCCAATCCTCCCCTACAAGAAGTTTATCCCCGCTGCCACTAGTTGCGTTCAAATGCGACACCAACCTTCGGGACCACCTGGTGCGAGCTGTTATCCCCAGAGACAGACTGGCACCAGTCCTTGAGGTATCAGACTGTAAAACATACCCGTTCATCGACCAATCAAGGACCATTATCGGCCCCTTGGGGAGGTTCACTGTCAAGGTGCCGTTCAACTGCCAGACTGAGAACATAGTACATGTCCTTACGTGCACACTGTGTAACAAGAAATACACTGGCGAGACATACTGTTGCCTACACGATCGTTTCTCAGAGCACCTGCCGTCAATGCACCTGGGATACAGAGACTCTGTAGGCGTGCACTTCAACAGCCCTCAACACAGCTTCAAGCACATAAGAGTTGCTGTGGTCTGGCAGAACAATGCAAGTGGCCCTTACAGACTGTTCATGGAGTCTACAGTCATCGCACGCCTCGGCACCCGCATCCCAGATGGACTGAACCCAAGGAGTGACCGCAGTGTGTTCCAGGCTTCTCGTAACAATTTTTGTTTTGCTTGTTAGTATGCGTGTCACCCTTGTCAGTTTGTGTGAAGGGTGCATAGTGTATACTAGGATGTGTGTTTATAGTAGGCCTCCTTCCCCCCCTCCCCGTCTTTCCCTCTCTCTCTCTCTTCCCATCACTTGTTGTCATGCGGCCTGAAGAAGAGCAGTGGCTCGAAAGCTTGCGCTTAGACGGTGCTTTGTGTTTTTATTGAATTTAATTATATCTTCCCATATTCTTGTTAGTTCTGCTCGCCTTCTGTGTACCCGTTTGTTTTGTGTCAGTGTGTGTGAACACTCTTCACTTTTTTCTTTTGTTTTTGCTATCGTTTTCTTTCTGTCTGTCACCAACTCATTCTGCCGATGAAGACACTAAGTGTCGAAACGTCCTAACTTCATTTCCACCTGTAAGCTGACAATTTACTTTTTCTGCTGTTTCACCTAAAATCAGTCTCCTCCAGAGACCCTTTCCACTTGATGGTGCACCCTGGTGCTGGTGCTGTTAAGAGCGTCATCAGGTACGCCTCCCTCCTTGTGCGTAAGATCAAATTAAAGCCAGCAGATCAAATTATACCCTGGTGAGCTGAATGCTCTCGTAAAGCATCATTCGATGCTGTCACAAGCCGTGCTGGCCACTGCAGTGAAAGAACCCCGATATCGCGATACTGTCCTATCAAGGAGATGTGCAGCAAACCCCAAAAGCCGACGTGCAAACCCAAAAGGCCGACACGCAAAACCAAAAGGCCGACGCGCAAACCCAAAAGGCCGACGCGCAAACCCAAAAAGCCGACGCGCAAACCCAAAAAGCCGACGCGCAAACCCCAAAGGCTGACGCGCAAACCCCAAAGGCCGACGCGCAAACCCAAAAAGCCGACGCGCAAACCCAAAGGCTGACGCACAAACCCCAAAGGCCGACGCGCAAACCCAAAAAGCCGACGCGCAAACCCAAAAAGCCGACGCGCAAACCCAAAGGCTGACGCGCAAACCCCAAAAACGGACGCGCAAACCTAAAAGGCCCACACACAAACCTAAAAGGCCCACGTGCAAACTCAGAAGGCTCACGCGCAAACCCAAAAGGCCAACATGCAAACCCAAAAGGCCAATGTGCAAACCCAAAAGGCCGACGCGCAAACCCGTTCCTCCTCCTCCTCCTTATATGGCCCCTCTCACCGAGGACACATTACCCATCTCTGTTTCTACGGTATCCAATCCCACCAGTAACGCAATGTTTTACCATCCTACGTATGGCAACCCTACTACTACCCCTACGGATATTCATCAATAAGCCACTGCAGCAGCCGGGCTATACCCAAAAGACAAAACGCTCCGTCTGCAAGACACTTTTCAATGACACCGGCGACACTCTGCCCCCTGCCCTGGTGAACCATGGAATGCTGATAATGAACTGGGTTATTGGATGTAAATATGTTTGAAACACTGTTCAAGAATCGATGTTCAACAGTTAATAAAAAAAATAAAATTTTGCAGTCGTCCCTGCACCCAAAGCCTAAGGGACACTCGGGGCAGCTGTACTTCACCACCAGGTCGTGGACGTTTCGCACGTGACGGTCACGGTTGGTTTGGGTGGTGGAGACGGCCGGGCACTCGGGGCAGGGAGATTTGTCCACATGTCGTTGGATGGACCTCCCTCTCCCCTGAGATGATGATGATGATGCAGGGGCAGGAGGGGAAGCTGGTGGTAGTGGTGTAGATGTCGTGATGATGAGGATATGTTGTCGAACAGCAAAAACGATGCTAAAAAAAATATTGTTTTCACAGCACACACAATAACTTCAGCTGTTTTCACAGCACACACAATAACTTCAGCTGTTTTCACAGCACACACAATAACTTCAGCTGTTTTCATAGCACACACAATAGGTCCAGGTGTTTTCACAGCACACACAATAATTTCAGCTGTTTTCACTGCACACACAGTAACTCCAGCTGTTTTCACAGCACACACAATAACTTCAGCTGTTTTCACAGCACACACAATAACTCCAGCTGTTTTGACAGCACACACAATAACTCCAGCTGAATCGATTCCGTCAAATAAAGTCTGTTGAATAAAACCTGTGAAAGCTCTAACTGCAGGTCACATTTGATAATGTTTTCGGTGGAATCAGTTAAGTCAAAGTTCCGCTATAGCAGATTCTTGAGTTTTAGAAGCGCTGTTTCCTGCGGGTGATCGCTGAGGTTCGACGGTTAGATTTAGCCTCCTGGACTTTATTAGTCACCCCGGATTTTCATCAGAGATACCAGTAACAAACAAATCGCGTCATCGATACCAAGAGACAACAACAACGAGGCGGAACCGTTATCTATGACGGCCGCTACGGGAAGCAACAAAAAAAAAAAAAAAAAAAAGAAGGAAGATTTTACGGGTCGTGTGCACACACACAAACACATAGGACAAATGACCGTTTGTGAATTGCACTCCCATGCTAACGATATCAGACACACAAGTTCCCAGGATGCTTTGCACTAGGTGGCGCTTAACAATGTACGTCACTTCCGTTTGCGCGGATCAGCGGGAGCATGGCGGCTTTGGTAGGCAGTGAACTCCGATAGTGTCTGCTTCTTTGTGGGGTGGATCCTGTGCAGACTGCTACTAAACTGAGACAAGGTGGGAGACAGGGTATGGATCGTGTAGCGCAGTCTATTAGAGATATGCCAAAGTACTGAAGGAACTGGCACCAGAAATCACTCCCATACTGACTCGCATTTTTCAATCCTCCATCGACAACGGAGATGTACCGGAAGACTGGAGAACAGCAAATGTTGCCCCTGTATTCAAAAAAGGAGAACACTACGACCCGGCTAACTACAGACCAGTCTCTCTGACAAGTGTACCCTGCAAAATCATGGAGCATATCATTGTCAGCGCTCTAACAAACCATCTAGA
Organism: Conus ventricosus; assembly: GCA_018398815.1. Taxonomy (NCBI): domain Eukaryota; kingdom Metazoa; phylum Mollusca; class Gastropoda; order Neogastropoda; family Conidae; genus Conus; species Conus ventricosus. The sequence continues at coordinate 55,062,582 of CM031616.1, forward strand.
GAGCAACAACATACTGTCCCCACGCCAACACGGATTCCGCAGAGGAAGATCCTGCGAGACTCAGCTAATAGAACTGGTGGAAGAACTTTCAGAGACAATGGAGAAATGTGGCCAAACAGATATCGTCATCATGGATTTTGCGAAGGCCTTTGATAAGGTTAACCACTCACTCCTCCTCCATAAACTACATCAGTATGGGGTCCGAGGCCTTATCAACAGATGGATTGGTGAATTCCTGCAAAACCGTAGACAGGCAGTTGTGGTTGATGGAACCAGATCGGACTTTGTCAGTGTTAAGTCTGGTGTACCTCAGGGCTCCGTTCTAGGACCGAGTCTCTTCTTAGTCTACATAAATGATCTGCCCGAAAACCTCACTTCACAGACACGTCTCTTCGCGGATGACACAGCTGTCTATAGGCTAATAAAGTCAAGCCAGGATCAGGAAGAACTACAGCAGGACTTGCAAAAGCTTGAGACATGGGAAAGGAGCTGGGACATGACTTTCCATCCTGGCAAATGTACCACCTTGCCAGTCATTGAGACATGGGAAAGGAGCTGGGACATGACTTTCCATCCTGGCAAATGTACCACCTTGCCAGTCATTAGCTCCAAGCGAAAAGACAAACTCCGCGTCCCAAACTACCATCTACATAACCAAATCCTGTCAAATGTAGAATCATCAAAGTACCTAGGGTCTCCATTGCTCAAGACCTAAAGTGGGACCAACACATCAAAAACATCATCAAGAAGGCAAATCAAACCTTGGGTTTCCTAAGACGCAACTTAAAGATCAGCGTTCGAACCATCAAGGAAACAGCATATAAAGCCTTGGTACGCCCAGTCTTGGAGTATGCGAGTACAGTGTGGGACCCATACATAAATGACCATGTCACAGACATTGAGGCGGTACAAAGGAGAGCAGCGCGCTTTGTCAATAACAAATATCATCGACAAGCAAGTGCTCAGCAAATGGTAACCGACATGGGATGGGCAAGTCTGGAGAGCCGGAGGAAAATCGCACGGCTTACCATGATGTATAAGATTATTCACGGCCAAGTACATGTGGAGTTTGGAAAGGCACATGCAGATGGAAAGGATAAACTAAGAACGGCAACCTCACGCAGAAGAAGACTGCACTCTCTCCAGTTGAACCGCATCCAGTGCTCGAGAGACTATAGACTGAACTCGTTCCTGCCACGTACAATCAGGGAATGGAACGATGAACTGACAGAGGCTGCAGTAACATCGGTTACTCTTGACCTTTTCAAGGCAAGAGCTCGCAGCCTCATCCAATAAACTAAACCTTTTTTTTTTCGTCGTCACAACCCCTAAAGTGTCAGAATAATCAACCTGATGATTGTGGACACTTAATGGATGATGATGATGATGCTGGAGTTGTACGATTACATACAGGAGGCACGTTTTAAGGGCGCAACGGACCAAAAGGTCTGCGTCATGTTTGCTCGACGTTCATTCAAGAATTAAACCACATTTGATGTATGTTGACGTATATAATTTGCCTTCTCCTTTACTTAACTTTTTGTTTTTTAACTGGACTTGCATGGAAGACTTTATCAATTTTGAACCGTCAGATGTTTGAAGTGCAGTTCGAATATGGTTACAAGACAATTCAGTACATCCAAGTTCCAGCGTAAGCCAAAGTCCGTGAAGCAAACGTGTAAATTCTCTGGCCTTTGGCCATTTTCAGGGCCACACATCTTCCAAAGGGAGATTGACATCTCGTTGCAAAAAGAGCCCAGTACATCGTGCTTACACTCGCACGCGGAACAATACAAATAGAGGAGTTGTTCTTCTTCTTTTTGTTCTTCTACCTGTTCTTTCTTTCTTTCCTTTGGACTGGAAGGACGTTCTTATTCACGTGACAGATCTAAACACAAACTTGTTTTAGCTGTATGAGCAGTGCAGAGAGGTACCAGCCCAGTATGTTGTGTTTACACACACACGCACACACACACACACATATACGCACACACACACATATGCACGCACGCACACACACACACACACACACACACACACACACACACACACACACACCACGTTACACTCGCGCACACATAAACGCATACACAAAAAGGAAATGGGTGGAGAATGTGACATTCATCTGTTTAGTATAGGAATGGACCAATTATTATTGATGGAGGCTGACAAAGTACCGGATAATGACGACGTAACGGACACACAATCAACCAAGCAACCAACTGAGATGGGGCACAGGAACCCTCTGAAAGGAAGCAGTCACAGTTGCAGACTTCAAACTGACAGAGTACCGGAACGGCGTGTGGCCACACGCCACAATTAGGGTTTTGCACCAAATCACTTTCCAATCCATGTAAGCGTTTTGAGGCCTACCATTAGTTTGAGCCAGCATTTAATACTAAACTGTTAACTGATCAAAAGAACACCTCCCCAACAATTATTTCCCTTGTTTGGGGGGATTTCCATCTACGAAATCACATACGATCTTCAAATACATGACATTTTCCTCACTTGGCGTCACTTTACACTCAACTCGTGACCCTATCTTTGCGACAGCTGGTTCCTTCCAAATAGTCCCATCACTCTGATTTTAAGCCGTCTGCGTGGAACCACCTGGTTTGTACCTTGATGGCCATATGGAAGTAGCCGAGGCGAATTAACTTTTAAACACAATAACAATTCTCAAACTATCGAATATCGCCAGTCTATAAATACCCGACCCCTTAAGCAAGGCCTTGGACATTACTTTTTAGTGTGCAGCCTGTGGAAGTTACAATACTCGATCTGTTCATTTCGGTTGATTTTGGTGTCTGATCAAGTTTCATATTTTGATAAAGACGCCGGCGCATAAAAAGTAAGTGAAGCTTTTAAAGAATACAGAACGCCGTATTATGCAGAAAGGGACCATTTCAAATTCTGCCAGTGTTCAACTGCTGTTTTGTACAGAATGGAACTGTCTTATGCTCTGCAAGTGATGGCGCCGCCAAACTGCACCAAAGAGAACCATCTTACGCCATGCCTGAAGTTAGGTGACTGTTATCAGTAATATCAATTTCTATCTGTTCTACGCTGTACGCCAGTTGGTAGTAACTTGACACAGGGACCATCTTCCATGTTTTCTTACCCCTTCACAAAGAAGCAGGCCATTAGGCCGAGCAATGACAACATGACTACAAACACGAAGCTGAGTACCCTTTACAGGTGATGTTTATAACCAAGCCAACCACAAAGGTCATCTCTTTGGTGGATCGAAAGTTTAAAAGCAAAAAAATGAACAAATCAGAATGCTCTGTTTCGTCAACGAGACTTAAATGCATGTGGACTTAATTCTACGCATTGTACCAATTCGGACATCAAGCTGCATATTTAGCCCTCCTCAGGGCTGTAAATGTTCTCGACAACTACTTCAAAGTTGTGAATGTTTTCTGAACAACCTAGCACATGATCTAAAAGCACTGCTTAGCCTTCTTCCGGACTGACGAGGGAAGGGCAGTAGACAGCAAAATAACGATCATGGTAATACTGATGTACGCATCTTTAAGCATAACACTGTGAAGGGATGTATCCAAGAAAAAAAAAGTGGAGGGGGTGCGGGAGGGGTGGGGGGAGGGATATGGGAGGAAATGGTTGAGGGGTTCGGTTAAAAATATTTTTTTCCCTTCTGGAATGTGATAGAGAACAAGACACCGAAAAAAAAGTTTTATGTGCGTGCGCGTATCTGTTTGCGCGTGTATGTATGTTCTGTGTGTGTGTGTGTGTGTGTGTGCGTGTGCGTGTGCGTGCGTGCGTGCGCGCGCGCGCCTGCGTGTATGTTTATGAGTGTAGCGTGTATGATTATGAGTGTAGTGTGTGTAACGCTTTATTTGTTGTAAATACAGCTTGCATTCGTGACATGTTTAGCAACTGTGGTCTGCGTTCTCCCACCTTTCCATTCCCATGTTCAGGTAATGTGATGACTGTTGCAACCTTCCTCATAACTTCCGGTCGATCTCATCCCTCTTCTTCCCAGGAGCCTCCACCTGTTCCAACCTGGTGCTGACGGACTGCAGACCGCATGCATCCTGTTAAAAATGATGTTACTAATTAGGTTGTGAATATTTGTAAAAACGAAGCCAAAGCTACTACATGCATGTTCAAGCATACAGACACTACTTTACACGCAAAGCAATCAATCACAATGGGAGTTTCATAACCAAACCGATTCTGGAAGGCGTGGGGATGGGAGGGGCTGGGGGAGGGGGATGGAGGAGGCAGGAGGAGGAGGAGGGAGAGGGAAGTGGATGTGAGAGGAAAGGGATGGAGAGTGTACGGAGGGAGGGGGTGTACATCATAACCGATCCTTCCTTCTCACACCAACTTGTCGACCTTGCCCTCCTACAAGAAAAACTCCCAACAGGTAAACCCAACCACAAATCTACAAACAAGCGCAGAAAAGTGTAACCAATGAATTGCACATGCATTGAAGGGCATAAAATCCAAATTCAAGCTATTCAGAAAGCCTAGTTTTTATCTTCAAAACAAAAATTCTGACTAGATTAATTAGCCAGAGAAATTGGGAACTGATCACTATCCCTGAATTGTGAAACTGAAAACTATGTCGACGATATTATCATTGGAAATACTTTCTTTTTTAAAGGCATAATTATTATGCATGAGGATTAACCCCCCCCCCCCCCCCCCCCCGCCCCCCAACACACACACACACCCTGCCGCGCGCACAATGTGTAAATCCAATCTGTACCTGTTTTGCATGGTTACCATCATCCTCAAATCCACGTAACATTTAGACTGAAAAACCGCGGGAGAGGAAGGGGAGGGGGGGGGGGGGGGCAGTGAGTGCTTGGGGAGGAGAATCAGCGTACGAATACGAATAGCGCGGATCCTGTTTTCAGTACTGTAGCAGACGACGCAAACATCACGAGATCTGCTGGTGTACGGGAGTGGGCAGCCGCTAGTTTGCCCGCGTCGACAAGATGCCACGAATACGCCTAAAAGACATCGTCAAAAGCCATACAAGTGGTCCTCATCGGACCGAAATGTGGGCCACAGCCACTTGATGCTCAGACTCTTGTCACACTGACCGCACCATTTTGAATGAGAGTTTCAAACTTTTCCAGGGGCGGAGAACAAAAAGGAGAGGGAAAGTGTGTGTGTGTGTGTGTGTATGTGTGTGTGTGTTGGGGAGGCGAAGGGAGGGGGAGGGGGGGAGAGGGGGAAGGGGCATAGTTTTGGCTGTTCGCCAGTCATGATTAGCTTTAAAAAAATAAAAAAAACCTCGGACATAAAAGCGAAAAATTGCATGACGGAGTATTGGCAACACGCGTGTTGGCCACCACAAGAATCGAACAAACAGAACTCGGTAGTTCCTGCCGATCTGCATGATTTGTTTTTCCAGGTTACCCTAGCCACGAACCTCTTTTTTTCTGGCCTGGCGCCCTTTGTGTTTTAATAAAACTTCGGAAGATAAAGATCGATTCAAATCTATTTTGAGGGTTCTTCCCCTCACCCATTCCGGTAACACGCGCGCGCGCGCACACACACTTTTATTTCCCCCGCGGCTGGCGGGTGGTCTGGCTTCGGGGTTTCCCCTCTCAACCTGTGCCCCGTCCTGTAAGTTTTATTTCGCATCATTTTAACAAAGATTTTCAGGGCACTACTATTTCCCAGATGCACGGTGTGTTGTAGGAACTTTGAACAGGAAACCATTGACAACAGTAATAATTGTTGCCGAATGTTGAAAAGTTTGATGTTTGTAATCAAAGTGTTTTGCTCTATCGGACTTTTTACAGCTGAAACTGCACTGGCTGCTACATCATTTTTTCAATCGATTTGGCAGTATGTTTTTTTTTTCTTTCCTCGCCAAGCAAACTATCGGACTTTTACAGCTGAAATTGCACTGGCTGCTACATCATTTTTTCAATCGATTTGGCAGTATGTTTTTTTTTTCTTTCCTAGCCAAGCAAACTCCTTCTGTTCAGCCATGATGCCGGAATAGAGCGTCGAGTATTAAAAAAGACTCAATTTCTTTCTTAAGCGTATCGGCCGAAAGCTAACCCTAACTCGAATGTAACCCTAACTTCCTATCATATCATTCAGAAACACACACACACACACACACACACACACACACACACACACAGAGATCTTCCTGTTGTATCTGAATATGTAAGGCAGGCATTCCCTGATCATGACATAAATCTGCGCTGAGCCTAATTTGAGTATTTCTTCCCCTGTTTTCATTGTCTGATAGACATGAAAATGCTTACTTCGCCATCGCGCGCGCGCGTGTGTGTATTGTGTGTGTGTATGTATGTATGTATGTATGTATGTATGTATGTATGTATGTATGTATGTATGTATGTATGTATGTGTGTGTGTGTGTGTGTGTGTGTGTGTGTGTGTGTGTGTGTGTGTGTGTGTGTGTGTGTGTGTGTGCGCGGGCGCGCGCGTCTGTGCGTGTGAAAAAGAGTTAATTTGCTTGAAATAACTTCGCCGAATGCCGATGTCGCACGCAATACAAAACTTCTGTTAAAATGCAGTCGGCTTGTTTTGGTTGTATTGAGGGGCGGGGGGGAGGTATGGTGACTAAGTCGTCGGATTTGAGTTTCAAGATCTTGTATCAGCCGGTCCAAATGAATACATTTAACGATCATGTTATGCTTTGACATCCTTATTGGCAAACACTTTTTGTGTGTGTGTGTGTGTGTGTGTGTGTGTGTGTGTGTGTGTGTGTGTGTGTGTGTGTGTGTGTGTGTGTGTGTGCAGCCTGAAATGTGGACACATTTTCAAAATTTAATTTTGCGTATAACACATAGACACACTGTCTAGGGAGCCCTAAAATGGATCGCTACTTAATGAACATGTTAACAGTTGCTCACATCAAAATAAAAATTTCTGGCCGTCAGAATCTAGATGTCATGACTCGAGAGCCAAAACGGTTGAAATTTCTATTTTGAAAATTCTTTGTCCATGCTTCCAAGATGAACACTTCCGGAAGCGGGTGACACAGATTCATGCAAGTTCTGCATTTAACATATCAGGATCCTCTCCCCCCCCCCCCCCCCCCCCCCCCCCCCACACACACACCACTGGCTCTGCTGTATGAACAAGTCACAATAAGTATTCCGCGATAACTCTTCTGTATTTAGACAGGAATTCTTGCACTAGCTCTACTGTACTAAGGTTTCCCACACTTGCCTTAAAAAATGGTTAAACGAAGAAGAACAGATTATCACACTAACTTGACATGTCACAAGAACGAGTCCTTTAATAAAAGAAAAAGTCAGTTTTGCATTCAAATTAAATATATATATATATATATATATATATATATATATATATATATATATATATACATATATAAAAGATTAAGAAGAAAGCTGATAATTATCTGCAGTCTACTCAATAAAGATGCACACTCCATCCAACATACAAACGTTCGACACGAAAAATTGTACATTTCTTGACAAACCCAAGACAGTTTCAAAAACAGTCACCTCCCACCTCAGTGCTGACACTCTCGACAGTCTCGCTGCTGCGAAACTTCAGGAGCAAGATTTTAAAAAACAAAAACCCCACACAAACCCAAACTGTCCTGTATGAATGCGAGAGTGCTTGACTAGGTAGGTAGTGGGTAGGGGTGTGCTGGTAGGAGGGCCGCTGCGGCGGGGGGTGCCGGGGGCCGTCACTAAGATGCCTGCTCGTCACTTCTCGTCCCCTCTGATCCAGTTAGTGGGCAGGGAGTGTGTAAATGTGATCCGGAGTAAATGTTGTGATCAACTCATGCAACTTGAAGAGCTATTTCAAGCCCACATAGGAAAAAGAAAAGAAAAGGATTTTTTTTTCAAGTCGGGCAGCCGGTTCATGGAAACCCTCTATTCTGTGGCAAAATAATCAGTGTTGATTGTGGTCACATAACAGAAGAAGAACCCACTGACACATAACGTGAATAAAGGCCAAAACAATGGCAGAAGGAAAAAACATGCTAAGATGTCCTTTTGTTCCCTGCGGTATGACGTTTTCCTGGAACCCCCCGGAAACACCGAAAACCCCCAGAAACCTCAGAAATACCGGAAACCTCTATTAAACAAAGTTTATAACAAAGCATTTTGCGTGTTTTGTGTTTACCTACATAGGTTAAACTCTACCGATAAAAACAAACGCCTACCTGCATGCGATCATATGGGGAGCGAGTGCAGAAGGCTGTCCCATCAACTGCCAAACGGACTATTCGCCACAAGTTTATTTTGCGATCTTCACACTTTCAAGGCCAACTTCACAACTTGAGATGCATGAACTCGCGTTCAGATATATAAACCCCGGAGATACAATGTGCAGCATACATTCCTTCGATACCTGCACTACTGACTACACGTACTAAACAAATCTTAAATAAATGTAGGAAACCGCCAAGAGAAACGTGCGCAAACGAGTCACAAGACAAAACACGACGCGTTTCGACCTCTTAGGTCTTCTTCGGCAAGACACAAACAAATAGGACAACGAAAATGAACGAAGTTGTTACTTAGCTTAGATCTCTTCACTCTTCAGCGCAAGGTAGGCAGGCGTTGAATCAACTGTTTGTCCACGTTTCTCTACATTTCGCTACATTTATTTAAGATTTATATTTAGATTTCCGTCTGCAGTCGTCTCACTTTGCAACTAGATCTACACGTACTTCTTCTACAACCATGAGATTTCCATGTGGAATTTGCAACTCCAACTGCGGTCGGAATTGCATAGTGTTCTGCCTGCTTGAAGTGGATACTCAGGTAACTGTCTATATCGTACTATTTTTTTACATACTATTTGCATTTGCTACGCTTCTGCTTTTTGGACGTTGTTTTTGGAACAAATTAACCATATGTTCTTGCTTTTTTTGTGTTTTAGACGCTGCGTTCCTCTCAGCAATGACCAGCTATCGGCCTGGGGCCAGGACGATCTATCGTTTGTCTGCAAGAAGTGTGCCTTCACTGATGCCAGCGCATATGACATGGAAGGCGCCTTGAAACGGTTAGTCATCCTTTTTTTCTCAGAAATATAAGATACCACATTAACGCTAATTAATGCATTAGTTTTCACAAGGCTTACGTGCTGTGGACTAGGTGGAAAAGTACGACGAAGTCATGCATTATAGTTTTTATTTGGCTCACTTGATAGAGACTAAGTGGAAAAATATGATTAAATAATGCAGTAGCATGTGGGTACAGTCTATCATCATAATGTACGTAGCTCTTGTCTTTGGTATGAATTGGTACTGCAGTAGTATAAATGTAGCTGTCGTACTTACGATGAGTAATAAGCCTCAAGTCTTTATGTCTACGGCACCGTGGCGTGTCTATTGAAATGTCAGTTGATCTCATCTTTTGGCTATTGTTCTTGGCGCGTGGCAGACTCGCGCACATGGCACGTGGCCGACTCGCGCCAACTGTTAGCTCAGCAGGGTAGATTATTGGTTACGCAACAATTATGTAACAAGTTATGCAATGATTATATAACCGATTATGTAACTGGTTGTGTCGCGCTTAGGTAGAAGAACGAGCAAGCACTACAGTTTATGAATTTGAAAGTGTTTATCAAGGTGCTAGTTAGAATTGCATAAGTGAAGAAGTTAAGCATTATAGTAGCCTAAATTAACTTAACAATAAACATGGCTTTATATATATGTGCTTTTTACTCATCACTCACAAATGTATTATTCATCATTCATTAATCATTCACATTAGTCACTCATTCGCTGTTCATGTTCATGTGATTGTGTTTGGATGCTTTGAACTCGGCCTCACCTATCACTGTACTATCTTCTCTTCATAAAACTTCTTCATTTGGCCTGGTCCCATACATAGAGCAATACCAAGTTCATGACTTGTCATAGAGCAATACCAAGTTTATGACTTGTCATAGAGCAATACCAAGTTTATGACTTGTCATAGAGCAATACCAAGTTTATGACTTGTCATAGAGCAATACCAAGTTCATGACTTGTCAAGCAAGAAATCAACAACAACTAAAAAACCCATTCCTCCAACTATCTCCCTTACTCTATCCTTCGATCTCTACATGTACTCTGACTCTATACGTGTATATTCATTTCATACATCATACGTTATGAAGCACAAACATCATGGCTGTATTGATTGTTAGGTTGCATAACTTTTATAACAAGAGGTCTTAATGGTGAATTTTTTTATGTTTACGGGGTGTACCATGCTGCCACGTCCAAGGATGCTGATGTGAAGTCGCGCGCACTGAGCGAGGTGATGATGCTACAGACCTACGGTGTCAAGCTGCCCGAGTTCGACCCGGCCGTGGCGGGCGACTTGACTAGTAGGAGGAAGAGAGACTGGGGAGCCATGAAGGTCCTCAAGAAGTTTCACCCCATCATGCTTGAGACTCACACACCCCTGGAGGTTCAAGGCGACGGGAATTGCCTCTTCCGTGCAGTGTCCCTGGGATTGTATGGCCACCACCTTCAACTTCGGCTGACAGCTGCCCTGGAGATTGCACTTCACCCGTGGTTCTACGACAGCAGCCTGCCCGACTACGAAGACATGGTGTGGGACAGCCCACTCCTGATGACCCCTACTCAAAACTGTTGTCCACCATGGCCACTGTAGGTGCCTACTCTGAGCTGCTGGTCATGTTTACAGTCAGTGCTGTCCTGTTAGTTGGACTGCAGTCCTACTGTCCACCTACCAGCAGGGCAGCGTTTCTGACAGAACCTCTGTCTAGACGGGTGTACGGCCGTGACGTGAGGACAGCCCAGGCACCTGCTGTGACTGTCATGTGAACCACAACCTCAGAGCCTCGTTCCCCTGAACCATACTGTACAAAAAATCATTTAACATCACCCAATTTGTAATCTAAACACTCGAAGCCACGTCAGAAAAGGGGGACGAAAGGAAATCCCCTCCAAATACCAACTAAACAAGTGCAAGGCAGAAACGGAGCTCTTTTGCATCTTATCAGATTCATAACAAGCAAACAATACACAGCATAACGATTGCAGCCAATTCATGACAAAGCAGTCTGCGCGTAGCCAACAACACGGTGGCCTTTTGATAGCTGGAAATAAAATTAAACATAAAAACCAGAGAAAAAGGGCTGAGCAAAGTTCAGCTATCACATTCCTATTGAAGCAGTCTCCTCACTTACCTGGTGCACGCTGTGTGGCGTTCCAGCACTGGTCAGCCTTAAAAGAGGTGATGAACTGCATCGTGGGAGAGAGGTCACAACGCCCATCTTCTTTAGAACCTAGGACTACTTTGATGAACGGCTGCGTGACATGACTTCAGAACAATGAAGGGAAGTGGGGGTGGGGGAGGGTGGACATGGCATCCAATGAGAAACCAGAGTATAGATCTAGTAGGCCTAGTCTAGACTAGATCCATGCTTCACCATTTGACCCTATTCTTCACATGTACATGATCGTGATTTACAAGAGTTGTAAGCTTGCATGCTAGGTTGTGACTGCCGTTAAATGCCACTTAAAGCAGTTCCAACTTCAAGTTATGCGGCAACAAGGTGCACATTCTGAACAATGCCAACTTAAGCTAATGTGGATCTACTGCATTTTACAACCGCAAGTTATGCGGATAGAAGGTGCGCATTCTGAACGACGAAGGATCAGAACTCAGACTGTGAAGCTGGGTCATCATTGCTCAATTTCCGAATCCGGTGATTCTCTCTAATCCGAAATTGTCACAATATTATTGATCAAGTCTTTCCGACAAACCAAAAGGCTGTTGCACAAAGACGTTAAGCGGACAACCTCATCGTTCAATTTCTGAATCGGTGATTTTCTCTAGGTCACAATATTGATCAAGTCTCTCGGACAAACCAAAAGGGCGTTGCATGAAGACATTAGCCTAAGCGGACAAGCTCATCCACAGTGTGAGCCTGACGGCTTCTAACGGCACACACTTATACAGCAGTGATGTCTGATTAAAAAAATAATCAAAGTACTGATCAACATCGCTGGTCCTTCGCACAAGACCAAAAGCGTGTTGCACGAAGACATTAAGCGGACAACCTCATTCTGTGAGCGAGTTTATCAACTGCACCAACTTGCTCAGTAGAATTAGACTTGGCCTAGCCTACGGGTGAATTTGGTGAATCCGTTAGGCTAGGCCTACGCCTATTTAAGCCGATCCTAAATGTACAATCAAACTGAACTGGATGGAACTGGTTTGATACTGACAGTTTAAAAAAAAAACGCTTTCTTGGGCGGGGCCTTTTCAAGGTTACAGTCTCGTCAGACGATGAAAGACCAGGCTATTGTTATTGTATAATTGGCTACAATTTTGTGGCGACGTGGCATATGCTTCCTTGCTTTAGACAATGGCACACGATACTTATGATGTTTTCCTCTTAAAACACGAAACAAATTCTGCCCTCTATGAAGTCGCGAATGCAGCTTGTGCGCAGTGCTCCGTCCCCTTTGATCCAGAATGTTAACAGCTCAGCCAATAGGCTAGGCCCTATCTTATTAGGCCTACTGAGGAACATCTCAGCCTGCATTCTCCGTGCCGCCATTGCACGGATCAACTGAGCATTATCAGGTCTATTAGAGTATGTGTGCGCACGCGCGGGTGTTAGGCCTAGTGCGTGTGTGTGTAGGTGCGCGCGCGCGGGGGAAATGGGGGAGGGGGGGGGGGGGGGAGAACTTCAATGGCAGTTTGTCATTACACAAAAAGTCACCCATTTTAACTAAAAAAAGGTGTTAGTCTGTGTTCTGTTAAACTTATTTGCAAAGTGAGGCGACTGTCAAACGTTTGATACTTGTCGGATATGACTTTGCGTGGTGTGCACAACATGAATGTAAGCCGATTAGGCACTCTTTGTTGCAACTATAGTTGAATGAGAAAAACACGAAGGGAGATCTATCTCTCACTCTCTGCTTACGCGTGAGGGTGGGGGGTGGGGCTCGAGTGTCTGCGCTAGTGAACAAGTTGGTGCAGGCGAAATCAGTTTTTCTTTTTCTTTTTTTTGAGGGGGGTGGGGGGAGGGCCGGCACAATTTGTTAGCCCTACATGCGCACCATATTAGGCTACATGTATTCAAAATTAAAAGAAAGGCGATTTCATTTTCTGTACAATATGGGTTTACATTCACTAAACATTGTGTTCACAGAAGTTTTATAATGAAATAATTCTAGGTTTTCTAAAGCAATCTCCAAGTCTCAGATATAACAAAATTAATGAAAGAACACACACACACACACACACACACACACACACACCCTGCAGCTGTTTTGTACTTCAGTATGTATGCCGAGTTGTTTTAGCATCTGAAATGTGAGACTGGCCAATCGGGAGTCGTGTCCAAATACCGCCAAGTTAGACCAAAATGGTGCAAGATACTCCATAAACATAATCCTTACATATTTGCAAAATTCCGATATCAACGATGAGTGCATGTGTAGAGCTACCGCACTGTCAACAACTCCACTCACGAAAAGTAAGGACCATAGTAGAAATGAATATATATTCCTCATGGTGGTACATGCATCAGTTGGAATGTTCGCTTTAGGTTTTTTGTTTGTTTGTTTGTTTTTACTGTTATACAATATTTACACAGAGAGACAGAGACTCTGTGTGTGTGTGTGTGTGTGTGTGTGTGTGTCTGTGTGTGCGTGCGTGCGTGCGTGTGTGTGTTCATTTTGTATAGCAGATTCCCCGTATGTTCATCTTCATTTGAAGCTCGTGTGTTTGGTCATCTGAACGACTTAAGTTTTTGAATGTTCGCTGTATTATTATTATTTTTTTTTTTTTTTTTACTGTGATGCAACATTTACAGCATGTGTGTGTGTGTGTGTGTGTGTGTGTGTGTGTGTGTGTGTGTGTGTATACGTGTGTGTGTGTGTGTGTGTGTGTGTGTGTGTGTGTGTGTGTGTGTGTGTGTGTGTGTGTGTGTGTGTGTGAGCACGCGCATACAAGTGCGTGCATATGTGTGTGTGTGTGTGTGTGTGTGTGTGTGTGTGTGTGTGTGTGTGTGTCTGCGTGTGTCTCTGTGTTTGTTTTTGGGGGGTAGGTTGTTGGTGGTGTTCTTGGTGGTATTGTTATTGCTGCTGTTGATGTTTTTTTGTTGTTGTTGTTTGTTTTTTGTTTGTTTGTGGGTGCGTTTGTTTTCTTTTTTCTGTTTTTATTTTTATTTCATTATTTTATTTTTTATTATATTTATTTATTTATTCTTTTCTTTTTTTTGGGGGGGTGGGGGTGGGGGTGGGGGGTGGGGGGTTAAGCTATCATAAAGCTCGACTCAGTCCACAGTCAGGAACAGGAGTAGGGTTTGGTCAGGGTGAAGGTTTGGTTCCGCGTAGATTATGGTTAGAGTGAAAGTCCCACGTTCAGGAGTTGGAGAGTGGTCTGGTTTTCTTCCCCAAGCTCCCCTCTTCTCACACATCAACCCGCCGTCAGCCCTGCAGGCCACACAGCGAAAGGCCATGACGTCTTCTTCCTTACGCCGTTCACACATCAACGTTCTGCATCAGCGCCGCCTCTGACCAGGAAAGCTTGTGAACGGACTGGGTTTACAGACGAATAGAAGGAATGTTTCAGGTCAGCAAGCGAGACAGATTCTTCTACAACGCCTCCACCAAGACGGGTCCGTGGATTTCTTCTATCAGGACGGGGATGAATGTGTTGATCCTCTTCAAGGATGGCATCGTTCTCTGACTCTGGAAGATAAGAATCCATGGAAATTCCTCGAACAGCAACGTATGGAGGAGGGACACCCTGAGGAGGACTGATGAGAGCTCTTTCAGGTCGACTACTGGAAGCTCTTTGAGGAGGACGGTCACGAGCTACTGCAGAATCGCCAGGAGGTACTGCAGGAGAACCCAGTGCAGGGGGACTGGCGGGCGCCTGTTGAGGAGAAACGTCTTGAGGATTGTTTAGAGCCCTTTGAGCAGCGTGGGGGTAAAAACCATCACGAGAATTATCGTCAGCTCCTACTTGAGTGTTCGAACCATCGGGAGTATCTTGAACAGGATTGTTGGCAGCTCTTCTTTGAATGTTTGGATCGTTGGAATTATCTTGATGAGGATTGTTGGCAGCTCCTCTTTGAATGTTTGGATCGTTGGGATTATCTTGATGAGGATTGTTGGCAGCTCCTCTTTGAATGTTTGGATCGTTGGGATTATCTTGATGAGGATTGTTGGCAGCTCCTCTTTGAATGTTTGGATCGTTGGGATTATCTTGATAAGGATTGTTGGCAGCTCCTCTTTGAATGCTTGGATCGTTGGGATTATCTTGATGAGGATTGTTGGCAGCTCCTCTTTGAATGTTTGGATCGTTGGGATTATCTTGAGGAGGATTGTTGGCAGCTACTCTTTGAATGTTTGGATCGTTGGGATTATCTTGATGAGGATTGTTGGCAGCTCCTCTTTGAATGTTTGGATTGTTGGGATTATCTTGATGAGTATTGTTGACACATGCACATTTTTCACAAATACATGTACATTTTCCACGAACTGTGTCTGTCAGCACACTCCTCTGTGACATGGAAACTGTGACTGTCCTAGAGCTGTGTACCCTCCGATAGAGCAATGAAGCAATGAAGAGACGTTAGAAACCTTCCTTGTGATTGCTCTGTCAGGGATATCCCACAGTGACATGGACTCAGTGACTGTCTTAGAGCTGTGTATTCAGGGACGGAGCAGTGAAGACAGACAGCTTAAGAACCTTCCTTGTGATTGGTCTGTCAGGGACCCACACAACAAGATGGAGTCAGTGATTCGCCTGGAAGCTGTGTACACCTGGGAAAGAGCATTGAAGACATGTTAAAACGTTCCTTGTTTGTATATCAGAGATCCCACACTATGGCAGACGGCTTTAAACGTTTTTTTTTTCCCTTTTAATTTATTATTATTTGTCTATCAGAGATCCCACACTATGGGAGACGGCTTAAAATGTTTCTTTTTATTTGTCTCTCGGAGATCCCCTACTATGGGAGACGGCTTTAAACGTTTCTTATTATTTGTCTATCAGAGATCCCCCACTATGACAGACGGCTTTAAACGTTTCTTATTGTTTGTCTATCAGAGATCGCCCACTAGTTAGTGACCTGTCATAAAGAGCAGGGAAGACAGCTTTAAATGAAACATTCCTTGTCACTGGTCTGTCCAGGATCCCTCGCTATGAAATAGACTCAGTGGCCTGGGGTTCAAGTACAGAGCTGACATGATCACATCAACCTACAGCGCCATGATGGTGAAGGAAGAAAGAGGACGGCCTGGGACATGCAGGTTGCAGTCATCTGAATTTCCCCACAGTTTGAAAGCAGGTGATAAGGAGAGTTACTCCAGTCTGATGAAGTACCAGCGAGTGACTGGAGCAACTGCCCCATTTCTGTGAACTCTGGCTTTGCAATGTCTCCATATATCAGTTGATCAACTGTCCCATTTCTGTGAACTCTGGCTTTGCAATGTCTCCATATATCAGTTGATCAACTGTCCCATTTCTGTGAACTCTGGCTTTGCAATGTCTCCATATATCAGTTGATCAACTGTCCCATTTCTGTGAACTCTGGCTTTGCAATGTCTCCATATATCAGTTGATCAACTGTCCCATTTCTGTGAACTCTGGCTTTGCAATGTCTCCATATATCAGTTGATCAACTGTCCCATTTCTGTGAAATCTGGCTTTGCAATGTCTCCATATATCAGTTGATCAACTGTCTCATTTCTGTGAACTCTGGTTTTGCAATGTCTCCATACATCAGTTGATCAACTGTCCCATTTCTGTGAACTCTGGCTTTGCAATGTCTCCATATATCAGCTGATCAGCTGCCCCATTTCTGTGAACTCTGGCTTTGCAATCTATTATGTAAAGCTGAGTTTGTCTGTCTGTCTGTTCGCTTATACACGCACACAGTTTTAGGCCGATCACCACCAAATTTGGTAACAAGTATCCTTGGTGTTTTACAAACAGCAACGTTGGGTCGGCGATCACGTGACGCATTGCGACGCAATTTGGGTCCACAGACGCAAAACTGGACATCGGAACACTACACGACAGACAAACTCACCGGGGCGAGACGGGGTCGAAGCGCGTAAGCGCTAGCTAGTGTCTCCATATATCAGCTGATCAACTGCCCCATCTCTGTGATGTCTGTCTTGCTGTCTTTTTGTAAGAACTGATCAACTCTCCTGATTGAGTGAAGTCTGCTTTTGCCATATCACCGCACATAATAAGCTGATCAGCTGCCCATTTCAGTGAAGTCTGCCATTGCTATCCCTGTGTGTCAGTCGATCAACTGTCCCATTTCACTGACGTGTGTCTTTCCGATGATTCCACAGGTCAGAGGCAGTCAAAGAATTGCTTTCAAGTGGTGTGTTTTTCACAGCGCACACTTTTGACATAGGTGAGATATCGTAGGTGGACATCCATGACATTTAAACATCTTTCAAATAACAAAAGGAAAGAGAGCAGTGAGTTCATATACAGATAACAAGCTCTGTCAAAGTGAGTTTTTTTGTGAATGAGGGTTACAACGAAGTGACCACGTCGAGTGCAGACCGTATGAAACTATGGTTTCTCACTCCTGTCAAAAGATTGCAGTATGAAACATATACCTAACTTTGCCGTTCCCGATAAAACATCAACACAGGAAGGATGTTGTCATGACATGAACTCTGGAGTTTGACTGACGCATGCACTGAGGTTTATTTACTTATTCGATTTTGTGTGTGTGTGTGCTCATTCTTTTTTGCATTTACCGAGTTGGTTGGTCGTTCATTTGCTAATGCATACATTCTGAGATTTATTTACGCTTTTCAGCAAGTTTAACCCAAATGAGACTACTTTTCAATTCCCACTGTTCAAACTTGATGACAGACATATTTCCGTTGGCGGTGTTCGATCCACGGAGGTGGTGTGATCATGGTGAAGCAGTAGTGGCCTGTCTCTGCATCATGGTCAGTGATGGCTATAACCTCACATCACTGGGGTCACTGCATCATGGTCAGTGATGGCTATAACCTCACATCACTGTGGTCACTGCATCATGGTCAGTGATGGCTATAACCTCACATCACTGTGGTCTCTGCATCATGGTCAGTGATGGCTATAACCTCACATCACTGTGGTCACTGCATCATGGTCAGTGATGGTTATAACCTCACATCACTGGGGTCACTGCAACATGGTCAGTGATGGCTATAACCTTTCATCACTGTGGCCACTGCATCATGGTCAGTGATGGCTATAACCTCACATCACTGGGGTCACTGCAACATGGTCAGTGATGGCTATAACCTCACATCACTGTGGTCACTGCATCATGGTCAGTGATGGCTATAACCTCACATCACTGGGGTCACTGCAACATGGTCAGTGATGGCTATAACCTTACATCACTGTGGTCACTGCATCATGGTCAGTGATGGCTATAACCTCACATCACTGGGGTCACTGCAACGTG
>CM031616.1:55086004-55110448 GCA_018398815.1 Conus ventricosus
GCACAAATTGAAATGATAATAAAGCCTGGGCGCAGGTGCTTTTGATTCTTATGTAGGTGTGCAGCAAATAGCGAAAGCCGTCCCAGCTGAAACACATAACTTTAAAGAACAGATTTTTGTTCAAGGGAAATGCGGTGTGATAAATCGTCCCTCTCTAGTAAGTGCTCTTTGTTTTATTGTTCTTCGAAAGTACCAGGGGTTCGTATATATACGTGGACACAGTCAGCAAGAGCTGTTTCACAAATCGGAGAGCTTATCAGGCTTGCTGCTGGACCTGATTACCTGCTGGTGAGAAACACTTGCCCGGAAGCTAGAAGGAAATCCTCCAGAATCGAATAGATCCTTCTGCGTGCGTGAAAAGTCTCGTCCCATTAAAATGCATGGTTTTAAAAGACACACTTGCGATTAAGACGTAGGGGTATGAGAAGTAATCTTTTTCCGGAAAGTACCTAGTTAGATTTTGGTTCCTACTCCAGGGAGTACTCTGTTAGTTTTATTGCTCCCTATCCACGAAGTCCTCTGTTAGTTTTATTGCTCCCTATCCACGAAGAACTCTGTTAGTTTTATTGCTCCCTATCCACGAAGTACTCTGTTAGTTTTATTGCTCCCTATCCACGAAGTCCTCTGTTAGTTTTATTGCTCCCTATCCACGAAGTCCTCTGTTAGTTTCATTGCTCCCTATCTACGGAGTACTCTGTTAGTTTTATTGCTCCCTATCCACGAAGTCCTCTGTTAGTTTCATTGCTCCCTATCTACGGAGTACTCTGTTAGTTTTATTGCTCCCTATCCACGAATTCCTCTGTTAGTTTTATTGCTCTCTCAGAGGGGAGATCAGCAGGAGCAGAAGGCGACAGGTAATCTACTCTGTGAAGAGCTCACCAGGTTTGCTACTGGATCCCGTTTACCTGCTGGAGAAAAAACACTTCTCCATAAGCAAAAAGGAAACTGTCCAAAAGCGAGTAGATCCTCCTGCCTGCAGAAAAAGTGTCTCTCAGAAACGAAAAATAGCACTCAATTCAGGGGAAAAGAAACACTCTTGAATATGATGATAGTCTAAAATTTGCCTGAAAAGTCCGAAGATGGAAATATGACGG
Organism: Conus ventricosus; assembly: GCA_018398815.1. NCBI lineage: Eukaryota > Metazoa > Mollusca > Gastropoda > Neogastropoda > Conidae > Conus > Conus ventricosus. The sequence continues at coordinate 55,087,099 of CM031616.1, forward strand.
ATAAGGCCTATGAGGGCAGGTGGCCAGGGATAAACATCCACAAGGATTTACAAATACTTTGAGAAAATCCCACGCTTGAAACACTGGGTATCGCTGCACAAGCTTGGTGGACACACAGGTTGATGCAGGACATGCAACAATGCAAAGGTTAATAAAACCTTGTTCCAGAAGCCTTTACATTCCAGACAGGGGCTGGTGCAAACACCTAAACCCGTCCCAGGTAGAATACAAATCTGTAAATGAGAGGCTGGCGTATAAGAGGAAGAGGGTATGAGAAGTAATCCTTCTCCAGTGAGTACTCTGTTAGATTCATTGTTCCTCCAAAGGAACGAATGTCGGCAGAACCAGCAAGCGACAGCTATGCTCATCAGACTGATCACCCTGATCCACTGTGTCTTTAGGTTTGTTTGATCCACATGATTTCATGCTGTGTGTAAAATGATGATTTTGACTCATACTTGCCTGGTTCTTGTCGACGTGCTTCAAATCTCAGCGTCATACTGGTGGTTCTGTGGCTTCGTGTTTCGTTCAGGATGACCGTCATCGTGAACTGTGTTGTTCTTGACGTGAGCAGGGCCTGTGTTGCATCGTTTCGCCGTGCATCCTGTGAGGGCTGGTGTTGCCCAGTGACAGCTTGCTGTTGGTTCCTCCATTCGAGAAGATGTGTGCATGGGAGCTGGGGACCATCACCCTCTTCAGCCCGCCAGTGACGCCGTGTCAACGTCTTTCGTAGCCCTGGTGGAGCTCCTCCTGTGCTGCCCACCTGTCCTAGAGGTCTGGCCTAGTGTTCTGTGGGCTGGGAGTCCTGCGAAGATGATCGTCCGTCACTTCACCTGTTGTGGTGGGCATCCCCATTGGGAGTCCTACGTGGATAATCGTCCGTCACTTCACCTGTTGTGGTGTTGGCACCCCCATTTGTGTTCTATAGTCTTCAACAGAAGAGTCTACCAGGGTGGCCAACTATACCCCGTGTCGTTGAGTGCATCTGAGACAACGTGTGGTGCCATCCAGTTGTGCGAGTATGTGTTGTACAACTACTCTTGGCACTGTAAGGAAATACGTTACGTGAAGACGTAGATCATTATGTAACAAATAATAAAAAAAAGAGGGCGATTTTGATTCTATGCTTGAGGATCCACTAGAGGATACAAGGAGGGGTCGGAAGGTGTCAACAGTCGGAGTGATCTGCGTAAGTGTTACTGATGCAAGCATTGTCAGTCACATACATATTTGTTGATTTGGGACTCCATTGATTCCGCTGTGCTACAGCTGATATCGTGTATCAGTAGAGGCGAGAGAAGCTTCCAGATCAGCATGACCTGTAGACACCAGACCATGTATTTAGCAGGGAGCCAACACTGGTCACCATGTGCAGGCTGTCTTCTGCCGTTTGCTTGGTTTCGTTTTCCCTCTTTGCATCTTTTAAGAAGTCATCATACCAGCTCCCAAGGCTCTTGACTTGTTCTTCTGGTCCAGTTGGAATGATTTGGTTGGCTATAGTGAATAGAACTTCTAGCTACTTTACTTTGCTGCAGGTAGAGTCTTCGTGGTTTCTCTGGTTTGCAGTTTATCTTGGATGAAGCAATTGTCTATCTGCTTCAGTACTTTTTTTGGTCTCATCTTCCACGGTGGAAAACAATGTTGTGTCACCAATGAAGGCTTTTGGAGGGGTCATCTGGTATTTATCCCCAAGGTCTACTGAACCTGCACAGCTCATGGCAACTTTCAAGATGACCTCCATTGCCACCACAAACAGTGCTCGAGAAATTGCACAACCCATGGCTAAGACAATGTCCAGATTGATTCAATCAGTTTTGTATTTTTTTGTGTGTAGAGAACCTCATTGCAATGTTGTGGAAGTACTTTCGTGGCATTTGTTTGATATTATTTGGGAAATGATACATCTCGGGGGCCAGCTGGATCAACTTGTATGGAACTTGTATGTGTACGCATTTGCCAGACTGTGCCACACCACATTGGGGTCCAGTTTCTGTGCTTTAAATGTTTGGATTGCTTCCCAAATCATAGTCGCATACTCTACTCAGCCAGACACGCCTGCTTTCTGGAATGACAAATTTAAGCACTCATTTTCTGTCAGGTATTTAGTCACCATGGCTGCCATGACAGAGACGATTTTTCTCTCGCCGTTCAGAAGTGTTTTTGGTCAAACACAGTTTATAGTCTCTCGAGTTTTGCTCTTTGGGAATGTACACTCCATCATTTGTCAACCATTGGTCGCTGATCGTCAAATTTCTCCATGATGATCGTATCGTTTTAAGGAGCTACTCAAGGGCAGCGGGACGTTTCTTATTCAGCACAGGCGAAGATTTGGCTCTGGCTCTTTTAACCACTTTCTTTACCTTATCGAGTATTGGTGGCTAGTCACTGGACTTTTTCACTGACAACGCAGGCCACAATAAGCCATGGAATTCAAGTGGTGCTTCGGAAAATGTGGGTCAGATAACGTTTTCCTAGGAAACTGCTCGGGAATGTCTTTGTTGAGTGTGAGTGTCCCTGGTTTTGGTTGCTCGAATACGTTCCTGGTGAACTGGTAAAGATTTTCCGAAGAAGCAGTCTTGGGTTTTCTTTATTTTGTTCCTTTTCCTTCTTGCTGATTTTGCTTCCCTCAGGGTATTGTGCTGTGTTTTCAGGTATTTCCAGAGCTTCTCCAGCCCTTTCTTCATGGATTCCTAGGCTGACTTTAATTCGTTTTTTATATTTCTCTTTCTCTTTCAGGTGTTATCTATCTCTCGCTGGCACCTGGATTTTTGAAGATGTGTTTTTACTTTTGGTTGTTTCACTATTCGCGTCTCTACAGGTTCCGTGTACGATGTCTGGAAATGTGGCTAGTTTGCACTTCAGCATGGTCTTTCCTATCTGCGCGTCCAGTTACTGGACTGTTTTTTCTTCTAATTTCTCCCGTTCCACTTTTACACATATGGGTGGCAAGTTAAATTTCTGGAGTTTGGCATCGAGAGCCTCTACAAATTCCTCCTCTAAATGAGAGCAGCGTAGAAGTCCCTGGATATGTGGTTTGAATCCTAGTCTTCGTTTTTCAAGGTTTTATCTGCTGGCACACTGGGCTGCTGTTCCTTCATCAGTCAGTTCCTTCATACAGCCCTACTTCGTTCTATGGATCTTCCTGCTGCGCTCAATTGAGAATTGTCCTCCGCAGGCACGTGGGAATTTCACTTGGTCATTACTCATAGTCCTTTGTGCATTTCCATTCGTGATTAGGTCTACTCCGATGGATTCATCACTGTGGTTGAATCCCGGGAGCATCTTTCGTTTATGGTACCAGTAGCAAATTGAGAAAGGCAAGGCGGGGAGCCAGCCCACACAACCCGTAAGTCTTGTCTTGCCCATTGTTTTCCTGTCTTTTCTGGACGTCCCCCAGACTATTCCAGGAGGGTCAACGCTCTAGCTATGTGAATTAGGAAAAAACACTAGAGAGAACTTGACAGCAGAAGGTCTTCAGAGAAGAACTCCCCCCCCCTCCCTCTCTCAGACAAGTGTTTCGGTCCTGAACTCCTTACACTCTAAGAGGGCCGGGCCGCATCCAGGCCATGATTCGCAGATGCCTTTCTGCAGCCAGATTTTTCTTTGCTTTGGGTGCTGCCCGGATTTGAGCCCGCAGCTTTCGGCATCTGGATTTTTTTTTTAGGTATCTGATGTATGTATGTATGTATGTATGGATGGATGGATGGATGGATGGATGAATGGATGGATGGATGACACAACAGCTACACCTCTTCCTGAGTAATGTAGTGGTTTGGGTTGGGCAGTGCCGTTCTCTCTCTCTCTCTCTCTCTCTCTCTCTCTCTCTGTGTGTGTGTGTGTGTGTGTGTGTGTGTGTGTGTGTGTGTGTGTGTGTGTGTGTTGGTAAAGCTAAAGAGATACCCTGTTTTGTGTTTGTGAAGACCCTCACTGTTGAGGGAGCAAGCATTGTGTCAAGCCAGCATTTGGCCCTAAACAGAATTTAGTCTACACAACTTTGAATACGTGGTTGTGAGTTTGTCCTCCCTGTTAATAAAGTTATGTAACGTGTGTGTGTGTGTGTGTGTGTGTGTGTGTGTGTGTGTGTGTGTGTGTGTGTGTGTGTGTGTGTGTGTGTGTACTGTTTTCTTTCAATTTGTTGTGTTTTGTGGTTTATCTGTTAATTTAGTTTTAGAGTCAGTGGGTAGAGGAGAGATATTTCCGGCCGTTGCCGCGACAAATGAGTGCTCTGTTACTTTTATTGCTCCACCAAAGGAGCGGAGATCAGCGGGACCAGCATAAGACAGTTGTTTCGCTCTGTGAACTGTTCATCATGCTTGCCACTGGATCCTGGTTCCCTGCTGGTGTCCACTGTAGTTGTCCCCGATAAGCGAAATGGAAACTCACCAAAAGGAGTGGATCTTCCCGCACATTTGAAAAATGTTCCTCCAGGCAAACGATCACTCAGAGAATGGAAATTAAGACGTTTAAGCAAGATGGTAGACTGAAATTTGTCTAAAAATCTAAAAGGGGAAATGTAAAAGACATGGTCAACTGAGACCAGTATCTAGGGGAAAACATCCACAAAGATTACAATGTGCTTTCAGAAAAGCCCGAAGTTATGCACTGAGCTTAAGGACACAAAGGTTCATGCAGGATATACAAAAACAGAAATGGTAAGAAACCCTGGGCCAAGATGCCTATTATTTTCCGATAGGGAATGAAACAGAAATCGAAATCTGTCTCAGTTTAAACAGAGAATCTTGAAACACAGACTTGTCTGTAAAGGGAAAGGGGTATGGGAAGTAATCCTCGAACATGTGCACAGTCAGTTTCTTTTTTTTTTCAAAGGAAAGGTCAGCAGGACCAATAAGTGACCTCTCATTTGCTCCATGGAAAACCTCACCAGGCTTGTGCTGGAATTAGCTATCTGCTGGTGAGAAACACTTCCATAAAAACAAGAAGAAAGATTTCCAAAATCGAAAAGCCTTCCTGCTTCTACGAAAAGTGCATCCAAAAGAACAAGAGAACATACCAGTAAAAGCAAAGATAATAAATAAATAAATAAACATTTTGAATGAAATGGTGATTAATTTGTGTCTAAACCACACTTCGTATGCAGTTACTAATTAGGGCACTTGTTTCATGTTCTTATTTATTTCAACATGCTTTGCATAAGCCTATGAAGTCTTTTAAGTTGTGTAGCTGCATCCAATGCTTTAATCTCATATTTATATATTGTTTTGTTCCATTTTACTACCCTTCGCTGGCTGCTTTGGGGTGCTGTTGGATTCTTTTTTGAACCCTTGGTGGTGAGAACACCACAGAATTATGGACTGTGGTGTGTCTCTATTTGACACCAAGAGCACAGACACAACCAGCCGTGTCTCCCTGATGGGTCCGATCCAGCGGACGAAAGGCCTAGGAGCAGGCAGTACAAACAGATGTGCCTTCAAGATTGATTACGATAGTTCCCTCATGCAGCTAGTGAAGCGTTTCTCATATTTATGATATATTCACCCCATTTTCTTCATCTTCAACTTTTTTTTTTCTCTACAAGTTCAAATCTTTGCCAAGTCATTACTATAGCGACCGAAGTATTGTTAGCCTGCACTTGTTTTCCCCCACTACTTAATTGTTCAGTATTTTTATATATATATATATATATATATATATATATATATATATATATATATATATATATATATATGTATATATATATATATATATATTTGTTAAGAATATTTTTTTAAATGAACACTTCATTTTTTAAAAATATTCTTAACAGATGTTGCTCCCCAAGGGGTTGAGCACTTTCAGATTTTTAAAGAACACTTTTATATTGTTCATATATATTGAATTATAAACAAAGCTTGCTCTTTTGTCTTAGATTGAAGAAATAGGGGGAGATAAGCATTCATATCTGCAGTGGTAGTTAATACTGCCCAACAGTATGTGCTCAAGTGGGTGGATGGGGAAAAATAAAATAAACGCTTCTCAAAATGAGCCTTCAGCAAGCTTATAATCTCCAATAGGGAGGAAACTCACTAACACATAACTCCTGGTCATATACCGATATTTCGAAACTTGGTTGTTTCTCCTCAGTGACCACGGAAAGTGGTAATTTGTCTCCTCTGCCTTTTCGGTTTTAAGAAGAATGCTATCCCAGAAAAGGCTGGTGTGCAATACCGTAGTATGTTCGTTGAGTTTTCAAAAAACCAACCAAAGGTGCCACCTAAGAAGCAAAAGAAAATCATGAAGGAACAAAACAAGCTACATTTTCTTGTGAAAAGTAGAAAATATAAAACGATAACCTCTTAAGACACAAGTGCTGAGGGCCAGTTCTTGGAATTAATCCGCAAGGGACTAAATTACAAAAAACTAATAAATTCCAAGGATAAGTACTGAGCACCATTCCAGCAACTTACAGAGCACCTTGGTGTTGCAATGACTGCAAGAAATATTGAATTATAAACAAAGCTTGCTCTTATGTCTTAGATTGAAGAAATAGGGGGAGATAAGCATTCATATCTGCAGTGGTAGTTAATACTGCCTAACAGTATGTGCTCAAGTGGGTGGATGGGGAAAAATAAGCGTTTATTTTATTTTTCCCCATCCACCCACTTGAGCACATACTTTACAAATATCTTTTTGTCATTTTGTATGAAAAGAATGATAGCCAAAATTCAATTCAAAAAATCTAAGAACGATTTCCAAACAACATTAAAAAACCAAATAAAACAAATACAAAATGACAAAAAGATATTTGTGAAGGCTGACAAAACCAGCAACTACTACAAAATGGAACCAAAAGAATATTCCCAACTCATTGACAAAAATATTCAGAAAAACTACAAAAATGCCGACAAAAATACACATGACAATATTCGCACTAAAGAAAAAGAACTTGCACATCGCATGGACCTAAGTGACAGGGTAGAAGCAACAGCAACAAAAGAAGCATTCATAACACTCAAGGACCACAAGCCCAACTTTCACAACAACCCAACATGTAGACTAATAAATCCATCTAAATCTGAACTAGGCAAAATAAGTAAGAAAATCCTAGAAAAAACAATAAAGAATGTAAAATCAAACTCTGAATACAATCTCTGGAAGAACACAAATGAAGTTATCCAATGGTTCAAAAAACTCAATAAACAAAGCAATACAGTATTCATCACATTCGACATAGTGGATTTCTACCATCCATAGATGAGGAACTACTCACCAAAGCTCTGAAATTTGCTAGCAACCATACAGACATAACAGGGTCAGAAATGGAAATCATATTCCACACCAAGAAACCGTTACTGCACAGCAAAAATGAAACCTGGATCAAGAAAACGAACAAAAACTCAACATTTGATGTAACCATGGGATCATATGACGGCGCAGAAACATGCGAACTGGTCGGACTATTTATGCTATCCAACATCAAGAAAAATCTTGGAAAACAAGTTGGATTATATAGAGACGACGGCCTTGCTGCACTAACCAACAACCCAAGAACCATTGAAAACAAGAAGAAAGAACGATGTAAAATCTTCCAAAGCCACAACTTAAAAATCACCATTGAAGCAAACAAAAAGGTAGTAAACTACTTAGACATAACACTGGATCTCAACAACCACATATATAAACCATACAAGAAGCCCAATGACACACCTATCTATGTAAACATCAAAAGCAACCACCCACCATCTGTATTAAAAGCCATACCCAATGGCATAAACAAGAGACTATCAAACCTGTCATGCAATGAAAGAGTATTCAACAATGCAGCAGTTGAATACCAAGAAGCACTGCAAAAAAGTGGGTACAGCTACAAACTACAATACAACCCAGACAACAACACAAATAGAAATAAGAAAAACAGGAAAAGAAAAATCATATGGTATAACCCACCATACGAAGGGAAACTCAAAACAAGCATAGGGAAAGAATTCTTTAAAATTTTAAAAACTTTATTTCCAAAAGAACACAAACTACATAAAATATTCAACAAAAACACCGTCAAACTATCATATTCATGTATGCCCAACCTCAAAAATTTAATTGACGCATCTAACAAAATGAAAACCAACACAGCAAAGAAGGGTGAAGAAAGGAAATCTTGCAATTGCATCAAAAAGAGCAGTGCCCCCTAAGCAATAAATGCCTTTACAACAACATTGTATACCAAGCCACTGTGACATCAGAAAATGAAAAAGAAACATACATAGGGATCACTGAAAACCACTTCAAAACCAGATATGCAAACCACAAACAGTCATTTAATAAAGAAAAATACAAAAACCAAACAGAACTGAGCAAATATATCTGGAAACGTAAAGACGCAAAAACAAACTACAATATATCCTGGAAAATCATAAAAAGAGCATCATCATACAGCAGCATTTCAAAAAGGTGCAACCTATGTTTAACTGAAAAATGGTTAATACTATGCAAACCACACTTAGAAACTCTAAACACCAAAACAGAAATAGTAAACAACTGCAGGCATAAATGGAAATCGTTGCTAGTGAATACACCCAAAGCAAAACCTGAAAACCTAAAAAAAAGAACACGTGCAGCCAACCCGCACGTGCAAACAACCGCAAACTGGAGCCCACACGCTGTATAACACCGGCGGTGGGCAAACTAAAATCATCCTGACGACAGCGAACAGCTTGAAACAAATTTGTAGATGATTGACTTTTAAAAACCTTATTTTAACAAATGTTGCTCCCCAAGGGGTTGAGCACTCTGAAAATCATTTTAGGAATTTTAATCACATTGATCTATATATATATATATATATATATATATATATATATATATATATATATATATATATATATATATATATATATATATATTCAGTTATAAACAAAGCTTGCTATTATGTCTTAGATTGAAGAAATAGGGGGAACAAGCATTCATTTCTGCAGTGGTAGATAATTCTGCCTAATTCTGCCTAACTAACAGTATGTGCTTGAGTGGGTGAATGGGGAAAAATAAAATAAAATAAATGCTTCTCAAAATGAGCCTTCAGCAAGCTTATAGTCTTTAAGAGGGAGACAGTCTCCAATGGGGTGGCACCTTTGGTTGGTTTTTTGAAAACTCAACAAACATACTACGGTATTGCACACCAGCTTTTTCTGGGATAGCATTCTTCTTAAAACCGAAAAGGCAGAGGAGTCAAATTACCATCTTCCGCGGTCACTGAGGAGAAACAATCAGGTTTCGAAATATCGGTGTCTGACCAGGAGTTATATGTTAGTGGGTTTTCTCCCCATTGGAGACTGTCTCCCTCTTGGAGACTACGAGTATAAGCTTGCTGAAGGCTCATTTTGAGAAGCGTTTATTTTATTTTATTTTCCCCCATTCACCCACTCAAGCACATACTGTTAGTTAGGCAGAATTATCTACCACTGCAGATATGAATGCTTGTTTTCCCCTATTTCTTCAATCTAAGACATAAGAGCAAGCTTTGTTTATAATTGAATATTTCTTGCAGTCATTGCAACACCAAGCTGCTCTGTAAGTTGCTGGAATGGTGCTCGGTACTTATCCTTGGAATTTATTGGTTCATTATATTATATATATATATATATATATATATATATATATATATATATATATATATATATATATATGTGTGTGTGTGTGTGTGTGCGTGCGTGCGTGCGTGCGTGTGTGTGTGTGTGTGTGTGGGGGGGGGGGGTCATGTACATAAACAAACACACTAGCAATAACACACTAGCAATAGATGTGTTTCAGAGACGCACAGATAGACAGACAGACACACACACACACACACACACACACACACACGTGCGTACGCACGCACGCACGCACACACACAATCGCGCGCGCGTGTGCACGGAGTAAGAGAGACAGACAGATAGACGGACAGACAGACAGAAAGAGAGAATGAATGAATGATTTTAATGAATTCGGGCCTTGGCCCATTTCATGAGTTGACATTTTTACATAAATTGGAGACGATTGAACAATACATGCGTAGGGAGAGGAGGGGGGGGGGGGGCAGGAGGGGGGGGGGAGGGTAACGGGGATGGGAGGGGTAGGGCGTAGGGGTGTGGGTGGTGGGGGGAGGAGATCACAATGTTCAAAGCACATATACTAAACAGGGACAAAAAGTCCTCGAATACATTTCAAGCAAACTTACGGTTTGTCACGAATCTCAAAATATTTAAAGACATACTAAGCCAGCTGCCTTATTTTGACTTCACTATGAGTTGACCTCAAATGTGAAAACTGTCTCCATTCATTGCAAGGCGCTATATTCTTCATATGTACATGCCTAATACTATCATATAGTTTGCATTGGAACAAAAAAGCATGTTTCGTTCTCAATTTCACCTGGACAGAAAGAGAGAGGGAGACGGAGAGAGAAGAGATGGGGGAAGGGAAATAGAGAGACAGACAGACAGCTAGATGGATAGATAGGTAGATAGAGAGAGAAGGGCGGGGGAGGCAGGAAATAGACAGACAGGTAGATAGGTAAATAGGTGAAGAGACAGACAGATAGATAGATTAATTGATTGATTGATTGATTGATTGATTGATTGATGGAGATCGATTGATAGGTATGTAGATATATAGGTACGTAGATAGATAGATACCTGGATAGATAGATGGATAAACAGACATATAAATAGATAGATAGATAGACAGAGAGATAGATACATTAGAAAGTAAGATGGATTCTTGATGCAAAGAGGTAGTTTCGATGCACACTTGGTGTATGATACTTTTGGCGTTAACATCAATGGAATGGGTGAAGGTTTCTCATCATTTAGTATTCAGTTATCGATCCACTTCTGGGATTAGAAAATACAGTTTTACTGTGTTTTCTTCGTTGTCAAATCAGAGGCTCAGCATCCATTATGACACTGAACATCTCTCAGCGATCATGTACGACATTATATTTATAATACGTAAAACGTCTGTTTAAAATGGTTATTCGTTTCAACAGTGTCATTTTTCAGCTACTGTGTGTGCTCTGTACGGAACTAACCCAGATGATCTGGAAGCAACGGACCGAGTCAGGTGGCATGGCGTTGCAGAATCTAGAATCAAACTCGTCCATAAATGAAAGCTAATAAATGATAGCAATTAATGTTGCCATGACTTTGGAAATCCTAATTCTGCGCTGTTTATATTGGAATATCTTCACCAAAATTGTCATGCACCCACTATAAACGGCAAAATATCACAAGTCTTTCTTAACGCACAGACGAATAACGAGTACCATAAGAACAACGTCACGATAGATACATTTAAAAGATAACCAATGTCAAGTTATTGGTGATAGCAATGCCGTGTGCGTGCGTGCGTGCGTGCGCGCGCGCGCGCGCGTGAGTGAGTGTATGCGTACGTGTGTGCCTGTGGACGCGTCTGTGTGTGTGTCTGGGTGGGTGTGGGTGTGTACGCGTGAGCGCGCACGCGTGAGCGCGCACGCGAGCGTGTGTGTGTGTGTGTGTGTGTGTGTGTGTGTGTGTGTGTGTGTGTGTGTGTGTGTGTGTGTGCGAGCGCGCGCGCGCGCGTTTGTGTATCTGTGTGTGTGAGTGTGTGTGTGTGTGTGTGTGTGTGTGTGTGTGTGTGTGTGTGTGTGTGTGTGTGTGAACGCACATACTTGCTTGAAAAAATATGGCAGAAGTTTTATGTACAAACTGTCATCGTGAATCGAGCACTTTACTGATTTATTACATGTAAGGCTGTTGCACGGTGGTAGGACAAAGGTCGTATCACCCGCATTTTGATTAACATGTTCGCAGAGAGAGAGAGAGAGAGACATAGAGAGAGAGAGAGAGAGAGAGAGAGAGAGAGAGAGAGAGAGAGAGAGAGAGAGGAGAGAGAGAGAGAACGAACGAACGAACAAAATGATTTATTGCTTTAAAGCAGTACAGCTTCTTTAGCAATTCGAATCGATCCACCATGATATAAATAAACGCGGTACATGATCGTCTGACATGGAAACCATGACAAACTTGTCCTTTTTTCAAACACAGTTCTGACATATTTCATGTCACTGGTAAGGCACTGGTCACGATGATTCCATCTGAGGCGTGAGTCTTGAGCCGAGGCTGTCACCCCAGGTGGAATAGGATCAGGCCGTGTAGCGTCTCCAGCGTCCGTGCAGCACGTGCCTGGATGTCAGCGTGTTGTGTTCTGCTGACACGTTTTCCTCGGCGGAGACTGGCCAGTTTCGTCCGCTCCTCTGTCAACATGTGTCCGTCATCTTGCTTCACAAACCAGAACGAACAGTCACTGTCATCTGGCGTACACGGAACCTCCAACACCAGATCGTCCGATTCACAGAGTAATATGTCTGATCCACTGGAACGATCAAGAGCGATTTTTCTGAATAACTTGTTTCTGCTCTTGTCTCTCAAGTGTCTCTGGACGGATTTTTCGGTCAGAGTGGCAACATAACTATTAACGACACTTGTACTTAATCCTGCCACGAGGTTTTCATAGACCGGCTCGATGTCCGTGTCAGCTGGTGGAGAGAGGACATATCGATGTACTCACATGTTTCAGCACTATCGTTCAGGCGTAAAGTATCATTCTCCGATCTTACTGGATCATCCAAGCTAACCGCATGACTCGAGTGTGTAGCCACTGTGTGTTCCGTTTCTGGGTCATGATCACACAGGTTTTCAAGTCTTGCATCGGTCGAAGACGGAGTGTTCAAAACAGTTACAGTAGCTTCATCATGCTGTCCACTTGCCTGCCTCTCTTGCTGCTGTCGGGCTCTCTGCTGGTCACATCGGATCTGGCTGGGTGGTTTTTTCCTGTAATACTGAACCTGTGTGTTGCGGTTCAGGACAGGATCCGCCATATTTGTTGACATTTGAAAAGTGGCCGGCTTGAGGCGCAAAACAACCACAGTGTTTTCGCATTCCCCTGCAATTTTCCAGCTTGTCACGTTGTTGTCCGTTAGCAGGGCGTTCAGGGTAGTCTCCACAGCTACTGGCAGTCCAGAAACTGGAATGTTTGCGAGGAAATTCGTCAAATTTATCGCAGATCAATCAGTGTGCGCCCTGTTGCTTCTGCTCACGTCACGTGACTCCCCGGTGGTAGGACAAAGGTCTTATCACCCGCATTTTGATTGACATGTTCGCAGAGAGAGAGAGAGAGAGAGAGAGAGAGAGAGATGTGATTGTATTGATTGTTGAGGAGCACGCGGTAATGTAAGTGTGAAGCTTTGAATCTGTCCAGTAGTATTAAGTACTCACTTTGATGTCTGAAACAAGATGATAGTGTTTTATCGATGCTATCTTAATTAGAATGCATTCTTCAGGTTGCACTGGTCATAGCTTCACAAGTTACACGCAAAAATATCACAGACGAAAGTAAGCTCAAACAAAAGTAACAAACATAAAATAAACATCAACCAATTGAAAGCCTGAAATACAAGCAAAATAGGCCAGTATCTAGACCATCCGGTTTGATATTATTCATAAAAGAAAATACGTAAATACCATACCCCAAAATATTTTACTACTTCCTGTAGCATTCATTTTTCATTAGAGAGAGAGAACAGAACAGAACAGAACAGAATTTTATTCAAAAATGCCAAAGCCCCATTTGAAGGGGTGTGAACAATAACAATGAATATATGATACAAATATGAATGACACTGTCATCCCATTATAAGCATGAGAACTAGGTCAAATGCAAGACTGAAAACCAGTTTCCAACTTACAAAGGAAAATAATGGAAATTCAATAAAGAAAATCATTACATTCGTACATTTATAGACTCAATCAACAAATTCACATTCATACAACAACAAATTTGATAAATCAAGATATAGCTATTTCCGTATGAGAGAGAGAGAGAGAGAGAGAGAGAGAGAGAGAGAGAGAGAGAGAGAGAGAGAGAGAGAGAGAGAGAGAGTAATGCCAACTTCAAAGCTCCATTGATTCTTGAAACAGTGCACATGGTTCGCATGAGTGTATTCCTACGTGTCGCAATGACATCGACGACAGTCACACCGGATGAAGTGGCAAGAATAGCGAAAACGAGGAGAGTTAAAATAAGCCTGTTGTGCTCGTCCGTCATCTTGCCATCTATCCATCCATCCATCCATCCCAACATACATACATACATACATTCAAGTGCTGAGAACTTTACGATTCCGCAAACAAACCAAACTTTTCCTTTAATGTCAGAAAGACAGCTTCCAATGACAACCAGCTGAATGTTCGGGCATTGTTGTAAACTTAATAACGTGTTCAGGTGGACCAGCAGCACTGTTTTCAGTTGTGTTTGATTGTACTGGTGTTCAGCACATGTCACCTACTCCTATAACAACTCTCTTATGGCTTCAAACCTTCCTATTGTTTCTCCTTCTATGGAAATGGCATAAAATGTAAAACAAAATTCGTTCCTTTGATTTTAGTTTTGTTTTGCGTTGTGGTCACCTTTTAGCTCTTCAATTGTTGTCAGGCACGTCCCCTTAAAGGCACAGTCATTTTATTGTATTTTTTGGACATATTTGGAAAACAGTTGGCTCCAGTAAGTTTATGACAGGAAGCTAGTTTCTGCATAGAATTACCTGGTGCATGTTTGTTTTCCAAAGTGTCGTCATGATGTTCACCTATGATTGAAAATATATGGATTCTCTTTTGTGACAACTTTTAATTGACTGTTCATTTTTTGCACTCCCAGTTCTTAAAGAACAGGGAGTACTTTATAATGGGAACGAAGAAATGCTGTCTGTGTGTCTATCTGTCCGTGGTCAAAATGCGTTCCACTCCCTCCAGACAAAACTTCTGGGGCGATCTTTCTGAAAATTTGTAGGTATGTTTATTATGGGTCACGGATGATGCTCGATGTTTTTTTTCACCAAACTAGCCGTTACTAACGGCTGTAACGGCCCAAAACGGTTTTTCTTCTTTATGGCATATCTCAGTGACGTCGTCATACATTATGACGCATGTTTGATTGTAACGTTTTTCAGCCCCCCCCCCCCCCCCCCCCCCCCGCGTATTCAAGATAAACTGGGAGTACGTTTATATGCTTTGCATCTTGTTTTTAATACTTTTATTGGTTCCCTCACAATACAAAATTTCTCCCTCCATTATTTTCAGACGTCTTTCGAATTCTTTTTAATTAATGATGAAATACTGATAATCTTTCATCTTTTAGACCTCTTAAAGAAGGCAATATGTGTCTTTTTCATTTCATAGGTAAAATATTAATAATATTTTGTTATAATCACAATACTCAATAGGTAAGATGAATAACATTTTGCCATATTCATAATATTTTAAGATATGAATGACTTTTTTTTATATTTACAATCTTTTTTAAGGCAACGGTCGTTTTCATCACTCATTGCCTACAATGTCATGGCAAGGTCCAGTGACACATTGTCCATAGAAGTGCCACAGTCATGATCTGATATTGATTGCTCCCTGTAGACTGTGGTGCTGTAGCTGTGACCGGACAGTCCAGACTAGGTAGGTGGAGACAAAATGAGCAGACACGGAGTAAAGTGACAGAACAACCTGGGTCGGGTGCGGTATGTGGTGGTCAGAATGAGTGGACAGATAGCAATGTGACAGGACAACCCAGGGTTGGGCTGGGCATGACGTAGCAAAAGTGAGTGGAGAGAGAGAGAGAGAGAGAGAGAGAGAGAGAGAGAGAGAGAGAGAGAGAGAGAGAGCACGTGACTGCACAACCTAGGGTTGGGCTGGGTATGATGTAGCAAAAATGAGTGGAGAGAGAGAGAGAGAGAGAGCACTGTGACTGCACAACCTAGGGTTGGGCTGGGTATGATATAGCAAAAATAAGTGGAGATAGTATTGTGACAGGGCAGCCAGGGTTGTGTTGGGTACAATGTAGCAAAAAGGAGTGGTGTGATGGACCGTATTTCGTCCGGTCCCAAATTTTGGGGACACGTTTGACCGGAACAGGTAAACCTGTAAAACCGGTTGGCCTGTTTACCTGACAGCTACTCACCTGCGTTTTGTGTTAGTCGGTGTGAGCGAGGATTTCCCTTCAGTCTCCACAGAGCTACCGGCCGAGCAACTTATTCAGAAGAACCGAAGGGAGACTGAAGGCAGGTCCTCGCTGGCAGTCTGGTACGTGTTGATAATTGAATTGAAGTTAGGGGCTGTATTAATGAAGTTTTTTTTTCTACAGGTGGTTGGGAACTTTCCGGTGCTTAGTAAAGGCCTTAAAATATTTGATTGTTCGACATTCCCTTGATATATATCTTATGATTTGACGAGACATAGGGTGAAAGTAGGAAGTTGTAGCCAGTGAATGAGCGAGTCGAGAGGAGGATGAGGAGAATGGAGTGAACAGAAAAAAGAAAGAATATGTATATTGATATGTGATCGGAAAAAGTAATCTCGTTAAATCACTGTCTTATTGGAAAAAAAAGTGTTTATCTTTTCCCTTAAAGCATTATAATGATGTGAGTGTTGGTGAGCTCTGGCAGTGAGCAGTGAACATTACTGTGCATAAATTAACGGAAAATCTATTCTGAACTTGTGGAAAGATAAGGAGGGACGAACGGAAATCGTTCCTTGATATGTAATTAGACACGTCTAGTGATGATGAACATTCTTTTTTTTTTTCTTTTTTTTGATTAAAGGGGACGAACGGAAATCGTTCCTTGAAATGCAATTGGACACGTCTAGTGATGATGTGCTAAGATGAAAACATTCTTTTCTTGATAAAATGGGACAAACGGAAATCGTTCCTTTATATGTAATAATTGTATTCTTGGTACCTTGAAAAAGGGTTCCATGTGGAAATCCGTTCCTTCAATGTAAACAATCATGGTGTTACACAAAGAAAATTTTATATTGTAATGCGTGCACTGTATTAACTTAGTAGTTTTTTTAATGGGTATTTTTCCCCCAATTCCAGTAAAATATATTATGGGAAGAGTGACTGTTAAGTACTAACAAGAACGATAAATGTGTTGGAAGTAGGCTAGATAATCATGTGTCGAAGCCCCCGTGTCCGACCTGGAACTGACTGCCGTTCGGGTGTGGGGTGCAGCCCGTGCCCAGCCACTGTCTCTGCCCCGTGGGAGTATGGAGAGACTGACCGAGGGTCAGACATCGTGTGTGCACTGCTAACCGGGTGTTGGGTGCAACACGAGCCCAGCCGCTGTCTCCACCCCGTGGGGGGGGGGGGGGGGGGGGGGGGGGTGGAGAGGCTGTCCGTGAGGTCAGCAACGAGCTAACGTGTCAAAGGGCTTCAGAGTTTGTTGGGACGACGACTTGGTTTTTTCTTCTGTTGTGTGGGAGTTCCTGGAAGGACTCCACGAACTGCTTTCGTGAGTGACTTCTGATCTGTGTGAAGACAGTGTGATTCGAGCCGGACACGGCCAAGTGCACAGACTGTCCGTGATGACACTGCTGTGGGTGCACATTATTCTTTCACTACTCATCTTCTTCTTCCTTTGTACGACCAACATCATTTTGCTGATGGTTTTGTCATTCTGCCACCACATGCCCAGTCCAACCCAGGTTGTACAGTCACACTCTCTCTCTCTCTCTCTCTCTCTCTCTCTTGGGAGTGAGTTTAAGCTCATGAAACTGGCAACACCATTCTTTGAGGAGCAGCGGCATTATTAGTCAAAATTCCCAATTATTTTCGGCAAAGCGCAAATTAAAAATATGCAATTATTACCATCATCTTCGTGAGTCTTCGGTAAATCGAATGGTACAAATTTTGTCTCTGAGTGACTTCAAGTTTTCTCCATTCAACCTGTATTTTATTTTTCTCCATTGCTGGCTGCTGTGGTGGCGTGAGGCAAAGGTGTTTACCTGAGTTGCACGCGCTCACGTGTCGGCGGTCGTCACTGCCTGCATTCCAACTGAGCGGTGGCACACAGCTACCACTGCCATGTCGTCCCCGTCCTCTGAATCTGTAGAAGTTGCTGTTAACGGTGTATCTGATCGGGAGGTCGAGGATACATCACCCTCGCCCCTCACTCTGACAGACATCCAGCGTATCCTCGACCATCAAACACAGGCTATCAACGAAAAATTGTCGTCACAGCTTGGCGCTCTGCGTGCTGACATGAACTCTGTGTTGTCGTCGGTGCAAGCCATTGCCTGTGACATTGCAGACTTGAAGGACCGCACCACCAGTCTGGAGAAAACCTGTGAGCAGCTGGCTGAGAAACAGGAGGATACGGCAGAGTCTGTCGAAGATCTGCAAGAAGACCTGACGGACCTGCGAAAATGGTACGATGAAGAACTAGATAAGTTAGAAGCCTTTTCGCGCCGGGACAACCTTCGTTTTTTCGGCCTCGTTGAAACTCCTGGTGAAACCTTTGAGTCATGTGCCAGCAAAGTGGTAGAATCTTTGAAGAATACTGTGCCAGGAAAAACATGGTCGGTGGATGATATTGTGCGCGCTCACAGAGTGGGTCAAAAACCTAACTTTGCGTCAATGGCTGCCAACCGTACTCCTAACCCCAACCCCCGCTCAATGATTGTCAAATTCTTGCGTTGGCAAGACAAGATGGACGTCTTGACGAAGGGACGTATGGTGCTTAAACAAAAGGGAATTCAGGTTGCGGGCGACTTGACAACGAGACAGTCGGAGCAGATCAGAAAGCATCGCGAGAAAGGACTACATGCTTATTACAAGGGCAACAAGCTGGTGGTCGCAGGCCCTCTGCAGCAACGTTCCGGCAACGGCAGCACCGACAACTCACGCCACCACAACGGAGCCTCCAGTCATCTAAGAGGGGGGTCAGTCGGAAATCTTAACCTCGGAAGCAGGTCACCTGTCCGTGGCAACAGTGCGACCACTAGTGGGCCGTCCTCGAGAGCCACCAACACGCGTCACCCCGACCCCAAAACGAAGGCGCCCACCCAGCTCCCCCAACGATGCAGCTTCAGCAAAACCGAACCAGGCATGTGTCGGCCAAGCCCCAGGTTTGAATACAGTCCAACGCACTGTAAGCCCTTCACTGTCTTTCTTGTCCTGGAATATTGATGGCTTTTGGAACAAATCTTCCGACCCAGATTTCTTAAATTACGTTAATAACTTTGACTTTGTGTGTTTATTTGAAACTTTTCTCAACAGTTCGTCCCCCCCCCCCCCCCCCCTCCCTCCAGAGTGCTGGTCAGCTTTTTCATGTTTTTCCTCTCCTGCTGTGAAACTTTCTCGAGGTAGGAGCAGTGGTGGTATTATCACTTTGATACGTAAAGAATATGAAAAATTTGTATCGTGTGTTGAGGTTTCATACGACCACGTTCTTGTTCTAAAATTAGATAAATCACTCCTTGGAACTGTCAGTGACGTTTTTCTTGTAGCTTGCTACGTACCCCCCATCGATTCTCCGTTCTGTAATTATGTGCAACATAAATGTCACTTGTTAGAAATAGAACAGTGCCTTGCAGATGTGCTTGAACAATTTGGTGATGCCCTTTTTCTACTGTGCGGCGATTTTAACAGCAGAAGAGCTAACCTTCAACCCAATTCTGATGTATTCCAGACTGAGCTGGAAAACATGTTGAATGACAACTCTGCATTATTTGTTGATGACCGTCAGACAGACGACTTGGTTCTTAATGCCTTTGGTAGACATCTTCTAGATCTGTGTGCCTGCTATGAACTTTTGATTTTAAACGGTTTCTGTTACCCTGATGCATCAAAGCAATTTACGTTTGTTTCTCCAAGTGGCGCAAGTATAAATGATTACTTTATTGCTTCTCCGGACATTGCTTCTTTATGTACAAATTTTGTTGTAGAAGAGAGAGTGGAATCAGTACATATGCCCCTTGTGCTTTCAGTAAATCGTTTGCTTACAGAAAATGATGCAGATAACTTATGTGACAGCTCTCCTTGTTCTGTTGATAAGATAATATGGAACCCTGATGAAGTACATAGACTCAATGAATCCTGTTTTTCTCCTGCATTTTCGGACCATATAGCAGAAGCCACTGCTCAGATCGAACGATCAATTGATGATGCTTTGGACACTTTTACGTGTGCTATTAAAGATGCAGCAATGTGTATGACTAAGCGGATTTGTCCCAATAACCCCAAAGATGTTGTCCCCACTTCTAAACAAAGTAAGCCTCGGTTCGACAAAGATTGTCGCCTGTTAAAGAAGAACGCAATAAAAGCGTTAAGAATCTTTAATAGAAACAAGAAACTAGAAAACGGATCATCGTACGTACAGGAAAGGAAAAAGTATAAAACTACTCTTAGAATTAAGGAAAAAGAATTCAAAAAGGAAACTGTAGACAGACTTGTCAACAATCGACATTATTCGCAGGCATTTTGGAAAGAAATAAAGAAATGGAAACGTAAAGCCAGACTAAAAAATAACATACCAAAAGAAGACTGGTTTCGTCACTTTTCTAATCTCTTAAATGACAATGCTGAACAACACGTTCACGATATTTTTGAGCCAGAGGGTAGCGAAGCTGACAACTTGTTTGATTGCCTAAATATTGATATATCAGAATTAGAGGTTAAAGAAGCTATAAAACATTGAAAATCGGGAAAAGCAGCTGGACTTGATGGGTTAATAAATGAAGTTTTAAAAGTCTCACAGGATGCGATTGTCCCTTTTTTGACAAAGTATTTTAATGCTTTGTTTTCCAAGGGTACGTATCCCAGTGAATGGTCCAAAGCAATCATATTTCCACTCCATAAAAAGGAGACATTAATAATCCCGATAACTATCGTGGTATTGCTCTTTTGTCTTGCCTCAGCAAACTGTATACTTATATATTAAATAAGAGGTTGTCAGAATGGTCGAATACATACAATATTATATCTGAAACACGGGCTGGTTTCCGCAAAGATTATTCAACAATCGATCATATTTTCACATTAAATGCCTTAGTTCAGAAATATCTCGCTCTGAACAGAAAGATTTATGTAGCCTTTGTCGATTTTCAGAAAGCGTTCGACACGGTCAAGAGACATGTACTGTGGAATATTTTACTAAAGATCGGAATCGGTGGTAAAATGCTTTCAGCGCTCCAATCAATGTACAACTCTGAAATTTTGCGTAAGAGATGATCTGGTTTATACCGACTGTTTTGAATGCCTTCAAGGACTTAAGCAGGGCTGGTTGGCTTCTCCAATTTTATTTTATTTTATTATTGACGAATTAGCGGCTTATATAATTAATAACGGTAAACATGGCTTCCAGCTTAGACCTGACACTATTGAGTTATTTTTGCTAATGTTTGCTGATGATATTGCTTTGTTTTCGTCCAGCCCGTGTGGTCTTCAAACTCAGCTAAACAATTTATTTGTAATATCGGCAGAACTTGGACTGAAAGTGAACCCCAGTAAAGCAAAAATTATTGTGTTCAGAAATGGGGGCTACTTATCAAAACATGAAAAATGGAATTATGGAACCCAAGACGTTGAAGTAGTAAATGTTTACAAATACCTCGGCCTCATCTTTACTACTCGCCTGAGCCGCAAATTGTCTGTCGAAGACATCATTACAAAAGCAAAGAAAATGTGTTGTAGACATATTTAGAACCATGTGGAGAATCAGTTGTACTGACCCAAAAAATGTCTTTCAGCTCTTTGATGCCCAGATTGTACCAATACTGTTGTATGCGTCAGAAATTTGGGGTACTGATGAAATAGAAGAGATAGAAAAAGTACATTTATTTGCATGTAAACGGTTGCTGAATGTAGCTCTCCGTACACCAAATCTAATGGTGTATGGTGAACTTGGTCGTTTTCCTCTCTTTGTTCAAGCTTCAGTACGGTGTATTTCTTATTGGCTTAGACTTTGTGCACTACCTGAAAACATATTTTCTAACGTGGCTTACCAAATGCTTAAAGAAATGGACGATAGAGGAAAGGAAACGTGGGCCACTAAAGTCAGAAGAATGTGTGTAAATGGTTTTGGACATGTATGGCGTTCACAGGGTGTCGGAAACAGAAAGTTTCCTGAAGGAATTTAAACGATTGATTGATTGTGCTAAACAAAATTGGTCGTCAAAACTCTGACAGCAACCGTTACGAACTTTACTGTAGTTTTAAAAGCTTACTGGAGCGTGAACAATATTTCGATGTTATTCACATTACGTTAGAAACATGTTCACTAAATTTCGCTTGGGAATAACGGATCTGAAGTGTAACAGATATAGATACAAACCAGAATATGTCGACGTGTTACAATGTCCTTTTTGTCTAGCCTCTCAAGAAGATGAAACCCATTTTTTTGTTCTACTGCCCGATTTATGACGACCTACGTAAGAAATATCTGTCAGGTTTCAATTTTTGTTCTATAGAACACTGAAATTAACCATTCTCAATACCACTGTTCCAACATCAACAGTGAATCTGCCTAAGTTTATTTTTTATGCCTTCAAACTCCGCAGTAACATGTTGGATCACCGTCTTTTCACGTGCGACTGTGGATAAATTCATTGTTTGATTTGTTGTCACGTATTGCTTACGGGCTGCTGGCCTACTATTCTTTCATGCATCATCTCCCGTTCACTTGCGTAAATTTTTTGACTGTGTACCTGTGTGCTTGCTCGCGTGCGTTTATTTTTGTGTGAGCGCTTGCGCACTCACGTGTTCCATTCCTGTTTATTTGAGAGAGAGAGAGAGAGAGAGAGAGAGAGAGAGAGAGAGAGAGGAGAGAGAGAGAGAGAGAGAGAGAGTTCTAAAGTATTTTGTGTGTAACGGCGTAACGGAAAAGCTCCACAATGATAGTCATAACTCACTCGATTGTATGGACACAACGTCTGAACAATAAACCATCTGAAGTCTCTCTCTCTCTCTCTCTCTCTCTCTCTCTCTCGCTCTCTCTCTCTCTCTCTCTCTCTCTCTCTCTCTCTCTCTCTCTCTCTCTCCACTCATTTTAGCACAGCGCACAGTGCTGTCTCTCCACTCATTGTGACCCCAAAACATACCCAGCCTAACCCTGGCTGCCCTGTCACAGTACTATCTCCACTCATTTTTGCTGCATCATACCAAGCCCAACCCTAGGTTGTGCAGTCACAGTACTATCTCTCCACTCATTTTTGCTACATCATACCCAGCCCAACCCTAGGTTGTGCAGTCACAGTACTATATATCCACTCATTTTTGCTACATCATACCCAGCCCAACCCTAGGTTGTGCAGTCACAGTACTATCTCTCCACTCATTTTTGCTACATCATACCCAGCTCAACCCTAGGTTGTGCAGTCACAGTACTATATATCCACTCATTTTTGCTGCATCATACCCAGCCCAACCCTAGGTTGTGCAGTCACAGTACTATCTCTCCACTCATTTTTGCTACATCATACCGACCCAAGCCTAGGTTGTTCTGTCACATTGCTAAATCTCCACTTGTTACGGATGGTGTGCGGTGCGTGCTTTGATGTCTGACTCTCAC
>CM031616.1:55113448-55145948 GCA_018398815.1 Conus ventricosus
CAGGTGAGGGTGTAATTAGTTCTGTATTACAGTCTACAGAACTTTTACAATGTTTTTTATGTTCAAGCGCGGCTGGAAAGGATGGAATTATTGTTAAACATTGTCTACAGAATTCTTGTTTGTGCCCATTTTTTGAAGTATGCTGCATTAGTCTACTCATTGTGCGTATCATGTGTAATGTTGAGGCAACCCTGTTGGCGAAGACATTAGGAGTAAGTCCACATGACTTTTGGCCGGATCACCTATTGTTGGGCTGTCTTTAGACACTCTAATAGGCACCAAATTTGTTTTCTCAGACCATGTGTATACATTAACAGTTATTGGTTTGTTTTGTTCTTCAAACTGATCAATTTTGTCCACGCTAACAGGAAAGGATATTCCACTAAAGTTAAGATCATTGATGTAAGGTTCATAGTTAGATACTTTCTCTGCGTTTTTGCGGACATAATGCAGCCTTGCAAGAACACACCATGAAACATTTGTTGTCTGAATTCTTTATGTTTAGAACTGCTCTTTTCGCTACTAATGCTGGAGGTAGTGAAATGTAAGCCTTGCCTACAATCGGTGCATACTTAGACTGTTTTAATCTGATCTCTAAGACTTCGCCCTCTGACCAACCAGAGCCTCTCATTTTGGCTTCTTCAGCGGCCACATCAAACTGTGTAAGCATTTGGTCTGCCCAACCGGCGTTAAGTCATTATGAGAAAGAATAACCTGTTGTTTAGTTGAGACCCAGACTTCTAGATTTTCATTCATTTATTGTTATATAGTCGATTAAAACAGCTAACATTACTTTAACTGGCGGGTCTATTGTTAGTTTACCTGGAACTTGAGAAATAGCATGCACAACACTTGCCTGTACGTTTGTTGGATCAATGACTTCTAGATTAATATCATTTAAAGCTTTTGACAAACGCTCTCCCTTACGCATTCCTTCAAACAATTCGTCTGGTCCTTCATATATCTCAGCCATGTTGAGTTTTCTTTTCTAACTGAAAATATTTATTTAAATTAAAAACAAATACTTAATCAGAATCAATATCAACGGTTTTTTTGTGCTTGGACTCATAAACTAAAGTATAAACGCCCTTTGATGTTGTTACTGTGAGCTGTTTAGAACAGAGTTTAATGTCTCGTTTACTTTTTTTAAACATTCCTTTTTTATCTGCTCCGTGTCTGGCTGTTGAGAAAAACTTGCCCTTGCCTTTTTTTGAAGTACAAACTTTTGTCTTTTATAGTCATCAAAATCGGCCTGTAAACGACTAAATTCTTCATCCGTGATGTTTGAGTCAACTAGTGCTTTATTTATTGTCAGTTTGAACGAACTAAGTTTAGCTGTTATTAGTTGAACCATAGCTGTGTGCTTTTGGAGTTTAGTTTTTAATTTTTTGCTAGGAGCACTTACAGCTAATGAACACAGGCCAAGAGCTAAAGACAAACCGCCTAGAGGTAAAGCTGCGGGTGCACCTACACCTGTTGCTAAGAGACCAACACTTGTTCCTGCTGATAGACCACTCAAAGCCGATGCTCCAGTATTAACATATGTAACAGCATTAAAGGCAGCAGAATACCTTCGTTTAGTTTTGCTGTATTTTGAAAGGTCCTGCTCTAGTTTTTGTTGCATTTGTGTAATGTTGGTTAATCTGAAGGTTTTTATGTCGGGGGTTTCTACTATCTCTTCTTTAGGCGGCTCTGTAGGCACTTTTGGATAATGCTTAACAGACATGCTTTTTTAAAATAAAAATAATTTAGTAATGTATATCTTTTAATCTGTTATCTTGAATATTCAGCTGCGCATCATATATTAAAAACAATATACATTAACTGGTTTATCATTCTCTTTTTCTTTATCAATTTGAATGTTTATTACGTCTCTAACAGTTCTCCCGCTTCCATGCAACTGATTATCCTCTGTTGACCTTAGGTCAATCCATAAACCGTATTTCGTTGTTAAATAATCATCAAGTCTAACACTGTGAAGGTGTAGATCTTTAGACACAAGGTCTACTGTTGGACTTCTATGCCTCCCACCTCCGAACAATTTTCTTATTTCATCAAAATGCTGATAAGGTTTAAGTCCACTCCCATAGATTTGGTTAGGACTACCCTCAATCGAACATTGTACTTTCGTTATTTTAGGATTATGAAACTTTTCAGTTTGTCTTTTAAATGGTTCTTCATCTTCGCACAGCAATAAAATACCTTTAAGTGATCTTGCTGAGACGCTAAAACTAAAATTCCATATAGTGTCTGCCTTGCTTTTAGGATATGTTGTGTGATGAATCACTCTTTCGTAATATATTGCTAATTTTGACTGATATTGTTGCTCAATCAGCCTTGCTAAGTGAGGGCTGCTAACAATGTCAAACTCTAACGAGATGTCAGAAATACTGTACTTTGCTTCGGTGTCTGATGATCTGATAACACGTTTGTATTCATTAAAAGTTAGTTCATATGACAATCTGTCTTTTAATGCTCCTTGAAAGTATGGCGCATGCGCACTTAACAACTCAAAATCCAAGGGGATGGAAAAGCGATTTCCATACGCATAACTTACAGCTACATACTTTTTGCCGTCTTCAGCATTTGCGGCGCCTATTCTGTGTTTTAGTGCTTCATTATTTTCAATTCCTTGAAACGCAAGATCATTCCTTTCATTCCCGGTTAGCCATAGATCAGAATAGGTTAAAAATATGTCTGCATTATGTAACGAAAATATTTCTTGCCCCTCAAGTTTTATAGAAATTTTCTTAACGATTGCCCGTCCCAGATTCTGGACAACTGTCCTGTTTGCATCTGTTGTTGATTCGAGTTCTATTTTGAAAGTAAGTCGCGCAGTGCCTGGCACAATCACTTCATCTGCTCCTAGGTCTGGAAATTTGACAGTAAGAATTTGATCTGCATCAATAGTAGATGGATTATTTGGAACAATAATATTCCGTTTATTTCCCTTCACGCCAAAGGGCTCTTTCAGTCTTCTATGCGGGTCAAGAATTGAACCATATGTTTGCGACATTTTTATAAAACAAAATAAAAAGTTAATTATTAAAAATATGGCAGGAATTGAAGGCGAAGAAGATTATGATGTTCCTGATCCTGGAGACGACATGAGTGAAATGCCACAGCATCGCTCAGCGGCCTCAATGTGGCATGAATTAACAGAACCTAAGGTCATATCATTTTACAGAAGTTTAGGCCTAGAACCTCCAGAATTTATAGCCCCTGATGATTTTGAATTAAAAGGTGGCCATTTGTATGTGAAAAACGATCAAGGACAACGTGTTCCGCTTACAGATAAACGAGACCCATTAAAGTTTGTAGGCATGGATACAATTAGACAAAGACTTAGGGTGGGTGTTCGAAATCGCCTTGGCCTTGTTAGACCGAAATTAAGGGGGGAGGCAGTTTCTAAACTTCAAAACACACTACAAGATCTCCCAACAGATAACCAAATACAAAACATGGAACTTCAAGATTTAAGTCAAACAGCGGACGAAATAATAGAAGCAGAAACCAGTTTTTCCGAAGAAACAGCATTAAAAACTATCCACGATCCGCCGTTACCCATGCGAGAAATAGTGGCCCTTGATCATGCTTTGAGAACCATTAGAGGTGAATTAGAAAACAATTTAGCAAAACTGGGTGTAGTAGATGAGCAAATAAAAAGAGAAAAAGAAAAACTCGTTGAGGCTAATGACGCCAACTTAGGGCATGATATTAAAGAAAGAATAACCCGAAGACTACATGATCTTGAACAAGAGAGATCAGCAAGACTAGAAGTTTTGTCTACTAACCGAGAACAATTACGAACTCAAGTGAATAGAATAAGAGAAACTATCCAAAGAATTTTATATGAAGACACAACACTAGCAGAACGAATCCGAACACTGTTTAGAGAGCAAGGAGTCACATTAGTAAGCGTTATAACGGCCTTAGGATTTGCAATAAGTACACTGGTGATGGCTATTACAGGCGGCGGTGGTCCCGGGTCAGTGCCTCCACCGCCATCACCTCCATCACCACCTGATAAATCATGGGTAAAAAAAAACAGCTTGATCATCTTGCGGGTTTATTAAAAAAATTAGCCAGTAAAGCTATAGACTCTTTACCTGGTATATTAGGAGTGTTGTTAGCTGGCTTTTGTCTACTGCAAGCAAAGTAGTTGGCTTTATGGCCGAGCACTTATGGACATTAGTTCTCTTAATAGTTGGGTTAATTTTTTAGTAAGATAAAGAAGGAGTAATCCTAGGCCAGTTAATCCAAAAACAAGTGCTGTCTTTTCATATTCATGGTCATTATTTTTTTTTTACTTCGTGGTCTTCAACGGCCTTCGGGCTTTGGACCACGGGGATTGGATGACTTATTCTTTTAGGGTGGACTTGTTTGTTTACTGCTTGCAATATTACTGGCTCAGAATTTATTTCGTTTTTTCCGACCTTCTTTTCATTGCCTGCCACAAGGATTTCATTATTGTAGTTTATTATTGTTCCTATCTGGAGTCTGAGGTCAGAAGGCAGCATGTATAAACCAGTGCCAACAGCAAAGTCTACTTTCGATCTTGCAATTGTAAAACATTTTGGTACCTTTTTATACTTGAAGGTAAATCAACTGTAGAATTAATGGCGTCCTCTAAATTTGCTAAGTATTGTTTTTGTGCATCAAAACCAGTAGAAGGATCAGTTATGCTCGATCTCGTTTGTGCTTGCGAACCTAGCAAACACCAAACGTAAGTACGAATAGAGTCGTTTATTCGTTCTATTCCTGCTTTAGTTAGGCCCTTAGAAGTGTCTAAGATAAATGTTGTCCATGCTGTTTTATGCTCTTGCTCTATGGACCCGAGGTGAACAGCTGTGCCTGAAGAGAAAGATGTGTAAGGAGGATTCCAGTCATAGTTATACTTTCTGTGCACGCCCCAAAAATAAGGGGTGCCTAAGCCATGATTAAGATCCAACTTTTGTCTAAAGTCTGTCTTGACCTTAATATTGAATTCGTTACAGATCCTTTCAAAAGCCTTCATGTCTATTCTGTTGCTGAATGGATTAAACGGTTTGTCATTTGGCAATGGCGCTTGCAATTCAGACAAAATACGTCTGAAGGTGTAATAGAAATGAAATCTATACACTGACCTCACCAAAGGATCAGGGTGATTTAAATGATCGGCATACGACACTCCACACCCAGTTGATGCACAAAACACAGCAAAGTTTAACTGGTACTGATAAAACTGCATCGGATGACTAAACCACACTTCGGGATGTGGTCGTTTTTAATAGGAGGGTTAAGATAGCTGTTCAATGGAGTACTAACCTTTACTTGAAACGCGTCAGACTGAGTCACAGAAATGTCAAGAGTATCAGTTGTTATGTTTTTAAGATTGTAGTGCGGCCCAACAGAATATTTTGCATCAGTATATTTGAATGCACTCATTTTTATTTCGTTTAAAAAATGTTTGTAACAATAACAACCCAAGACCGTCCTTCGTTTTTAGAACATGCTATTGATAACGATTGCGGAACCCGAAGGGTTGCACTCCATGAAATTTTTTACAAAGTCGTATGGTTTAATATAAGTGAATCCAAGAATAATAATACAATTCTAAAGTTTGACAAATCAGGGACCAAAGTTAGCCAGTTAACAATACCTGATGGTTATTACGGGTTTTGCTCGCTAAAAGAAGCAATGAGTAACTTCGACATTACTCTCAAACTTAACAATGCAAATCTAAAAACAATGTTAACATTCAAGCCTGAAGAAGAAGCAGGTTACTATTTTGATGAAGAGCTAGCTAAAATGTTAGGCTTTGCAGCTGACAATCATAGATTTAGAGTTGCACCAAACAAAACTACTTATGAGGGGGAAAATCCGCTCGATCTTGCATTACATTCATTACTCTATGTTTATTTGGACGAGCTGAGCACTGATGAAAACTTATATGATGGAAGGCCCTCAACTGTTTTAAGAGCTCTTCCGTCAGGGAAAGCTGCATATTGCGATTATGAAATTATACAATTCCCTAATTTACAGTTTAAAAGATTAGTTTGTGGGAGGGTCGGATCATTTAATATAAAAATCACAGACAAAACGGGGAAAGTTGTGAAATGTGATAACCTACACATTGTTTTGGAAATAAAATAATAAACTGTCCTAAAAAATAATGTCGCATGGGCCAGAAGAATCAGGAGTTACATTAGCGCCTGTGAGGTGTATAACTTTAGAATTAAAAGACCTTGCAGACGTTGCGGACTTTGAACAGAACGGTGAAATAGGCGCTTTGTATGGTTTTGAGTACACTAAAGATGGTGATTATAAACGTAAAGAGGTTGGCGACAACAAAAAGTTTCCTAAACTAGAACAACTACGCAATGTAGAAGCAAATAATGCTGGCCAGTATGAATATAAAATAGTTCGAAAACCTGACAGCAAATGGCACTTAGAACCATATTTAGAATGGGACATAAAATTTGAATTCATAAGCCCATTTACATTTTTAGCCGCCAAAAAAGTTTCAGAAAAGCATTCAACTCTGGCCCTTTACATGTAAGTCTTATGCCAGAGGACAATAGTCGGAAAGAGATTGAAATAAAGCCGTATGGGAATAAACAGTACATCCTCCACAGAAGAGAATCAGTTTTGAAAGATGCTTCTACAAAATTACAGTTCATTCCGCAAATGAAATTAGGAGACACGTTCACAATGATATTTGAAATTTCTGTCTTAAAAGATAAGGAGAGGGATGGGGTTGTGGGCGTTAGTGACGTCCTTCTAAAAGGAATTCTAATTAGCTGGAAAAACTTAGACGTTGAAAAACTTAAAGTTACTGTCGTCATTCTTCACAATGGTGAGGATATTAAGGTCATAACAACAAGCAAAAAAATCAATATTAGTCTAAATAGAAACAATCTTACAGAACTGAATTGGATTAATCTTACACATTTAGGCCTTATAGGGTTTTTATTACACTGAACAAGTTTTGACAGAGAGCATGATAAAATTAATAACTGGATTAAATTAAATTCTGTTATAAAAAAAACCATGGAGCAGTTAAACTTTATGACAAAAACTCCTCATTGTTCATTGATTTGTGGGCAGACTGGTTGTGGAAAAACAATATTTGTCCTAGACCTATTACAAACAGTTTATGGCTATAATTTTGATTATATTGTGATTTTCTGTCCAACACTTAAATGGAACAAAGCATATCATGATAGAAGGTTTATATGGACAGACGATGACATATTTTTAGTTGATCCTAGCAATAAACTGAGTGAGTGTTTAGAACGCTTTTATAGACTGTTTGAAGGAACGAAGACACTATTTATTATAGATGATTGTTCAGCAGAAAGAGACCTAGTTTAAAAAAGAACCATTTTGGCAAAACTAGCTTTCAGCGGAAGACATGCTGGGATAAGTGTGTGGATTTTATGTCAAAAATATAACTCAGTTTTAAAAGACTTTAGAGAACAATTAAAGACTGTAGTTTTATTTCACATGAAAGACAGAGACGCATTTGATGCATGTATGCGTGAAAATGATGTTATTGAAAACAAACAAGAAAAACAAAGGATTAAGCAAAAACTAAATCTGAAAAGTTTAGTAAATTAGTATTGAAAACGGATAACCCAACACAGTATGTATGTTTGTAGGGTTTACTATTTAGAGAACGGGAAAATGCCTAGTCTAGGGAAACCGCCCAAAACTGGTTTTGGGCGGGTGAGCTAGACTTAGCATTTTCCCGTTCTCTGTCAGACTGTGAATAAAATGTAACTAAATTTCAGTCATTTCATGAAATGACTAGGAATTTTAGTCATTTCGTGAAACGACTTACCCTCACAGTCATTTCATGAAATGACTGAAAATTTTAGTCATTTCACGAAATGACTGATTTCACATTCTGACTGTAACATATATATAATATATATATATATATATATATATATATATATATATATATATATATATATATATTTTTTTTTTTTTTTTTTGTGTGTGTGTGTGTGTGTGATATTTGCTATGTGGTTTTCGGATTGTTGGTTGATTAGCTCATTGCTTTTTGAACCATATGGTTTAAAGTCTGTTTCTATATCTGCCCCTGTCTGTCTGTCTGTCTGTCTGTCTGTCCGTCCGTCTCTCTCTCTCTCTTTCTCTTCCCCTTCTCTCTCTCTCTCTCTCTCTCTCTCTCTCTCTCTCTCTCTCTCTCTCTCTCTCTCTCTCCCCTCTCTCTCTCTCTCCCTCTCTCTCTCTCTGAACGACCGACCTAATGATAGGTTCATAAGTATGATCATTAATTTGTTGAAAGATTATTGACCAAATTCTCCATTTGTTTATATCCGTAAGTTTGCTCTCTCTCTCTCTCTCTCTCTCTCTCTCTCATCTCTCTCTCTCCTCTCTCTTCTCTCTCTCTCTCTCTCTCTCTCTCTCTCCTCTCTCTCTCTCTCTCTCTCTCCTCTCTCTCTCTCTGCTCTTCTGCTCACTGTTGTCTGCGTGTTTTTGTCTTATGTAATGGGTCCATTGTGATCTCTATAAGGGAACCACACTTCTAGTGCCGTAAGTTGATATTGGTGCAATCAGCATGTCATTAAATTGGGTCATGTGTGTGTGTGTGTGTGTGTGTGTGTGTGTGTGTGTGTGTGTGTGTGTGTGTGTGTGTGTGTGTGTGTGTGTGTGTGTGTGTGTGTGTGTGTGTCCATGTGGGTGTATGTGGTGTTCACATAGCATGACTGTGGATAATGCAGCATTCATGACGCGACTCAACTGACAAATGACTTCACATATGAATGCGAATGAAACGATTGGAATTAGATTATAGTGACTGATGTGATCAATCGTGCATGTGGCATCCATGTGATCACACTTTACCGAGCAGTGATTTATGACAACAGTCACTCGTAGATATCTGTAAAGTACTGTCACACTGATATGAAGCAATTTCGCTGCCAGATACTTATACAAAGTTTTAGCTTGATTTGGACATGCATTTTGTAGTGTGTAATTTCACTGCACACTCGCGCTTAGCCTCTTGCCAACCAGGCGCTGCATATCCACATTTTTCTTTGGTCATTCATCCTGAAATCCCCAGCCTTGTCTCCTCTGCCTCCTCTTCTCTGATATAAAGCTTGTTTATTTTTCTATCAGTTTGATAGGTGTATGTATAGGTGTATATACACATAATGTCCTTAAAAGGTCGTCAGTACAATTCACTTTGAAGATGATTTGTAAAATCCAAATGTAATGTTACCCAAAATGTTCTTTGATTGAATTTTACTGTTTAGAACATTAAACAGATGTAAGAAACGTAAAATAATGATAAAAAAAAATATTGTTTTGCAATGCATGCTCATCTGGTCAGCGCTAACTCATGACGTAAAGTTGCTGCTACAAACTACTTAGCACTCAACATGCACCACAAAAAAAACCCAAACCAAAGAAACCAAAATGAAACAGCAAAAAAACAAGAAAAAAAAAAAGAAAGAAAAAAAGAAAAGAAAAGATAATATGTCAACATTCAAATATTCATTTTGGTCATCAAATTAGGATCTAAGAATAAGGAAAACAGTCACGAAAACCAACTAACCATCAGAATTTTCAATTCAGATCTGTTCTTTATATTTAAGTATTTCCATTTGTAATTTGAGGTTCCTTCTCCGTCCTCTTATGATACCCCCAGGTCTTAGGTGTGTGTGTGTGTGTGTGTGTGTGGTGTGTGTGTGTGGTGTGTGTGTGTGTGTGTGTGTGTGTGTGTGTGTGTGTGTGTGTGTGTGTGTGTGTGTGTGTGTGTGTGGTTTTACCATGAAAAAGTCCAGTGTAATTCTGGAAGGGAGGGAAAAGAGACTTGAGCCAATTTTACAAGTTTCGAAGAGTTTGAGGTGATTTGGGCCACTTCCAGGGAGTTTTTAAAGAGTTTTAAACTTGTTTGGAGAAAATAAAAGGCTAGAGAGCTTTTGAAAATATTTCGTCTTATACTCTAGATAACAAACATTCTTTTCCTCGCTTTTTCAATTTCGTTTTAGTTTTTGGTGATGAAACGGGAGTTTACATGATAGGCAACACCTTTGGAGGAAGCCATGATAAAACAAAATTACCTGTTTACGCACTGGTATAACGAAAGAATCGAACTCTTGTTATTTGACACTTCAGTGGACGTATGACACACACTGACATGACTGCAAGAGCTGATGTCTTGCTCAATTGATCCAGACAGAGAAAAGGTCCGACCTCTGGTAACATATTCAAAATCGTTACCACAAGAAAACACTCACCAATCAGTCATCACAACCGTCACAACAGTCGCAATAAAATGCCCTTCAACCTCATTTTAACACCCCTTCATCAACAACCCCTCCCCCTCCACACACACACACACACACACACACACACACACACACACACACACACACACCACACACACACACACACACACACACACACACACACACACACACAAAATATTTATAGTCTGCGAAGACGAAAGTTTCGAGACACAAGGCACACCAGAGCCAGTCTGCTAGCATGAACTGTTCTAGAAAGTTCGGGAATCATTTTGGAGAGTAGCCGATCTTTACAGAAGTATCTAAAACCATGTCATGTTATAGCCGATCAAAATGCATAGAACTTTGCAGAAGCATCTGAAACCATGTCATGTTATAGCCAATCAAAATGCACAGAACTTTGCAGAAGCATTTGAACCATGTCATGTTATAGCCGATCAAAATGCTCGAACACTACAAAAATATTTTCTGAAGATTCTTGCACCACAGCATTAGTTTGAGACGGTATAGAATCCTTCAGAATCATCAGATATTTTGTTCAAATTTCAACTGTCACGTGCAACTTAATACACCCAAAATAACACTCAAAATATAGATCTGAATCAACAATTCACAATAATTCCCGTCGATCTGTTTATGATAGGCTGATTTTAAATGATGCATATTTTCTATTGATTTTCCAAAAGATAAGGCGCCACATCTTGAAAGCCTCATCAGGATTTTGTATGTCAGTCTATCCCGAAAAATTCTTGTTAAAACAAATACAACCTTCCTTTTTATCAAAATGGGCACGGTTTTGATATTCTATAGATTTATCATTATTCTTAAGGATTTTATTGCCTTTTTAGACAATATAAAACACGCAAGGAAAGTAATCATTTACAGCTTCACACTAGCAAGTAAATCTTCAAAGCATTACTGTTGCAATGCCGTCTATGTGATCAAAAGTTTGTAGGTCGTTGTTGTTTTTGTAGGTAGATCGAGTGACTGAGGAGGATTAAATGAATCATAAGAATATAATCAGACTTCGATACCTTTTTTCACCGATGTTAAAATTATCTGGCAGTATAAGCTTCTTTTTTAAACTGAGAAACGTTTCCTATCAGTAAGATCAAGTTGTGGGATTATCTTATTCATCAAAAGATTGTCAGCAGAGTAGCTTTACATGCGTATTTTGGCATTGGTTTGTTTAAGGTGGCTGCTACTTACCTATTCCTCCTAAATACCAACTGCAGAATGATGGATGACGCTGTAGTTCTGTGTCTAGCCTATCCATTTTCGCTTTCCAATATCATTCTTACGGCTTTGGGTAGTCTTATTACGGTTTTACTTCTTCCATTTGCTCTTAGTGCAGTGCTATTGGAGTACTTAATCACGCTGAATGGATTATCACCCTCCCTCTCACTGGTGAGATAAGTTACATCTGGTTGGCGTGTTCAAGTAGGACTACCGCTGATAAATTATCTTATGATGCAGAGCTGTATGTCTTCGTTCTGTATTATGTTTGTTTACTCTGTATCATCACATAACTTGCTGACGGTGTGCTGAGCTAATTGGTTTGGTATCACACTGCCAAACTCTGATGTGCTGAAATATTCAATGGCACGGCCGTTTTTTTTTTAATATATTAAGCGAATTTTCATTCCAGGCAATCTACACTGGCCGTTACCACTTTCCTATCAAATTCTTTCAAATAATTCTTTTTTTATTTCTGTTTTTTATATCTATTTTTTTACAACGATGTATTCTTTCGGAGAGTGCGTCGTTACAAGCCATCTAGACA
The DNA here is from genome assembly GCA_018398815.1 of Conus ventricosus. Taxonomy (NCBI): domain Eukaryota; kingdom Metazoa; phylum Mollusca; class Gastropoda; order Neogastropoda; family Conidae; genus Conus; species Conus ventricosus. The sequence goes on from CM031616.1 coordinate 55,125,497, forward strand.
CCTCAACAAAGAGTTGCATCAAAAACACACTTTTTTGTTTACTTATTTTAATGTTTATATATTCATTTATCAATGTAGTTGTCATGAGTCGGCCGAATGTTCTCGAGCATTTAGGCAAATTAAGGTAGTTTTGCTGTTGTTAGAGCAAGTTCCTTGGGTTGTTCAGTGTGCGAACTCAGGCTTCACCAGAGGGGAATACCCCGAGTCGTATACTGAAGGAGGGAGTTACTGGAAGTGTTTCGCATGTCCGAGGATAGTGACAAGGAGTTGCCGACCTGCCGTCCTGGGTAGAGAGTGTCCAGTCCGACCACTGCTGGCTAGTCACTGGTTCTCCAGTGGGCCTGAAGGGAAGGCGATCGTGTCAGTGACCGTCACGGGTAGGTGACCGTCAGCCTGCAGGGAGAGTACAGCGACCATCCAGTCATCCCTGTTCTGAGAATGAATGGAAGGCTTCGGCCTATTGAGTGATTTGCACCTTGTTATCTATAGAGGTAGTAAATACTTGAAGCATCAGTCATGGCTGTGAGAAGTCCAGGCTGTTTAGTACAATGGGTAGCTTCGGGAATCGAACATGAGTTTGAATAGGAGGTATATGCATTAACCACTGGTACCCAAGTCTTTGTTGGCGCTAGCAGCTGTGTGTGTGTGTATGTGTAGGTGACTAGTGATTCCTTGTGGAGTAAAAATAACTTGGGGATTTATTGGTACAAATCGTGTGATGTGTGTGTGCCAGTGATTCCATTGGTTGAGCCAGTTAAACTCGGTTCTCTCTTTCTTTGAGAACGAATATAAAGTGCTTGGAAAACCAGGAAGTGTGTGACTCACTTAAGGGAAAGTGAACTCGCCCGTCTTGCCGAGGCTCAAGAAAATACAGCGTGAAGCAGAGGTTAGCTGTCGCCTTGTTGTCTCCTGGTGGGGACGTAAGACAGTGGAGGTTGCTGTAGCCTCGGAGCCGACGACGAGAAGAATTGTCTCCCATGTGGGACGGTCGACAGCAAGACGTGTCAGCCTGTTTGGAGCCTAGACAGGGAGCTGCCAGACAACGGTGGGTTTTTTGCAGCCAGAGAAACCTGTGGGAGGCCGACAGGAGCCCTTTCCGTGGAGAGGCGAAGTACGGTGGAGTCCGGGAGACTCGGTGTGAGGGTGCGACTCAAGCTACGTTGCCAGTGTCCCCCAACTGGGATTTGGCCAATCGGGAGGACACAACGGTGTGGCAGCTTCAGCTCGTAGTCGCACAGTGGGATGAGAGAAACTGACGGTCAACCGAGGATGCTGGCACAAGTTACGGACGTTTTATTTGTTCTTAAGTTTATAAGTGTGCAAACAGAATTGTGGAATATTGTCTTTCCTGTTAATGAAGAGTGATTGAAGGAAAGGGGATGCGATTTATGAGATTGTCCTGTATGCTGTTTACATTGTTGTATGATACAGATAGTTGTGTTGTGTAGTGACGGTGGGGCTCGAAGTCAAGTTGAATAAAAGTTGATTATTTCTATAAATGTTATTGTTTCCCGTCACCTTTGTGCGGGCCCGAGTGAGTGACAGAGTGCGTGTGCCTATGCGAGAGCGCATTTTGGTTGTGAAAGCGTAAATACTTCTGTCTATAACCCCCTGCATCCCTGAATATGAAAATCATATTTTATTAACGAGGGGGAGTGTCGAGACCCGTCACAGTAGTGTTTTCATATTTCTACAGCAAGAGTAAGAAGAGGCAGACCAGACTTTCACTTAATTTACCCATTTGGAGGGGATGAGCTCACATATTTGCGTTAAAGTCTAGAAATCGATCAGTTATGGAGCAAAAAGTAGCAACTAAGACGTGTGAGTTTTGAATTTGAAAACATTTTACACACAAACACACCTAGGTACCTGACATCTTATATTTTCATAGATTAGCAGTAACTCTGTGAAAACATGCTTGGGAGCCTATGTCACTCTGTTAGACAAACGGTTTGGCGAATATCTTCAAGAACTGAGCGAAGAATCACAAAATGGTTTTCATTTTACCTTCATACGTATGACATACCAAGACATTATGTCTATGATGTCTTTGTTACTAAACAAGTTTTTATTCATAAAGCACAAATCTGGCTGTCGTTCTTTTGACATATTTGTCTAGATCGAATCATAAATTAGGGTTGAATACAATGATTACTTGTATCATTTCTGTACAAAGTGAGCTGCTCACTAGTTTTGATACGATCATTCCACATTTGCCTTGCTCATTCAACAATCCTTTGCTGGAAAATGCCAAATGAACCAATATGTACATCCAACACACTGAATCGGCCAAACGTCACCAAGTCTGTGCTTACACAAAACAGACGCACATTAGAGACCAGTGACAGAGTTGTTTCCCCACGCCATGCTCTGCGCCTTATCAGTCGCATCATGCCATGTCGCACAGTCCGGCTCTCTCTGACACAGCCCCACCCAGGCTTTGTCCTGCTGCATTCCCACCTTGGCTGGTCACGGGGAGCGATACGTAAAAAAGTTCTCTCGGGAAGTCAACAGAGAATGTTTGGAGAGAGAGAGAGAGAGAGAGAGAGAGAGAGAGAGAGAGAGAGAGAGAGAGAGAGAGAGAGAGAGAGAGAGAGAGACAGACAGACAGACAGACAGACAGACAGACAGACAGAGAAATAGATAGATAGAGAGAGAGAGAGAGAGGAGGGAGGGAGGGAGGGAGGGAGGGAGGGAGGGAGGGAGGGAGAGAGAGTGACAGATAGAGAGGGGGAAGGAGGAAGAAAGGGAGAGAGAGACACAGAGAGAGTGAGAGAGAGGGAGAGAGAGAGAGAGAGGGAGAGAGAGAGAGAGAGAGAGAGAGAGAGAGAGAGAGAGAGAGAGAGAGAGAGAAGAAGAAGAAGAACGAGGAGAGGAGGAGGAGGAGGAGGAGGAGGAGGAGGAGCATGTGGAGGAGATGGAGAAATGCACAGAGAATTATCTGTGACGGATGCCACGGTTCTATGGAATTATTATCAGCACGACGAAATTTCAAATGCAAAGTGGATTCTACTGGATATAAAATACACCTTAATTCTTTAAAATTTTGTAAAACAGGATACTGAAATATGTCCGTCTGAGCGGGGATATTGGCTTTAAACCAGGAATGCAGGCCAACACTGATTCAACGACATTACTACTTGCGTAAGCTATGCTTCATTTTTTTCTGCAGCAAACAGTCACTCTACCTCAGGCAATGCTCTCAAACTTCTACTAAACCAATTCAAAATGCTACGTTTTATATTTTGCCATCGGGAAAGGTTTACAGTGTTTATTACTCGGCTTTCTAGAATATAAGCGCTGTTCTACTTTCGTTGTGGGCCAGAGAATTCTTTGTTAAGACAATGGTACGGTTACAAATTACGTGCACACGTGTGGACGAACGCACACACGCACGCACGCACGCGCGGACACACACACACACACACACACACACACACACACACACACACACACACACACACACACACACACACACACACACACACACACACACACACACTCACTCACTTACTCACTCACTCACTTTCACACACACACACACACACACACACACACACACACACACACACACACACACACACACACACACATACACACACACACACACACACATACACACAGACACACACACACACACACACACACACACACACACACACACACACACACACACACACACACACACACACACACACACACACACACAAGTGCAAGCGCGGGCGTGGTTATCGGAAATCAGAGCCATAAATCTGTCAGGTCATATCACGTTCTGAAGAAAGTATGTCGGGAAATGGACGTCAGGTACTAAACTATCGAATGACATGTAATTTATTAATGACACTTAGACTCTCTGAGAGAGAGAGAGAGAGAGAGAGAGAGAGAGAGAGAGAGAGAGAGAGAGAGAGAGAGAGAGAGAGAGAGAGGCGGACAGCTCCTCTCTCTCTCTCTCTCTCTCTCTCTCTCTCTCTCTCTCTCTCTCTCTCTCTCCAAAAAAGACTAACTTTCTACATTCCACTCCTTTCTGGAACGTTTTTGTTCTTTTTCTCTTTTTTTGTGCTTTGTTTTGTTTTGTTTTGTTTTTGTTAGATTTATATGCAACTGAGGCAACTGCAAGCCGAAATCTAAACAAGTTTGATTTTGTTGTCAAGGCGTAGAGCTTCGAAAAATAATATAAACCATAGCTATGTGTCTTTGAATAAACTAAGAAAAAGGTTTCATACTCAGCTAACTTCTGTCTGTACCAAAGATGCATTCGCCACGCAAAACCTGTGTCCTAATTCAACAGAGTTTTAGATTACACGTCACTTCTCCGGTTATGGCTAGGTAGGCAGCGTATCCAACCCCTATCGCACATTCTCGCGCGATTTCCTTGCACTGTATGTCAACCGGTTTCGATAGGGACTGTCTGCTTACCAAACTCGAGTTACACGTGTTCTTACCCCTGTGTGTGTTTGAAAACAGCACAACTCAGGTTTCAGGAAAAGTAACAGTTCGATTGTCTTTTTAAAACTTTTCCTTAGCCTCGTGCGTATGTTTTACTTCACTACGTTGTAGCCTAAGCAGTTTGCGTACACTTTCAAAGAGACCACCTGTCCACAGGCGAAAGCCTGCCGGCGACCGGGCAGCACGTATCGCCGGTCAGCCTACTGGTCACTGAGAACAAGATTTGAGATTGCCGCCCCACTTTAGTCATAGTCCAACTTCAAACACCTACTTTCTGGCGATAAAGCAATAAGTTTAAAAATCTCAGATGATTTTTAGAAGCGTTTTTAATCATTTGATGCTGTAAAATGCTTTAAAAGTACGCGCTGCGAGTGTTTGAGGAATTGCGCCAAGCGTTGACACAGATTTTAAAGTAGGGCAAAGCCAACTTTCAGGGAATGGAGGACGGAGTGTAAACAATCAAGTCATGTGGAATTCCATGTTTTCTGGCACCATATGTGGCACACAACTGAGAAAGGCGGTTGCGATTTTACCTTTTTTCCGGCAATTATTATCGTTCATCAAAAGGTGAAACATCAATGGACACACATGGTATAAAGTAATGCCAATTTAATGTGAAATATAAAACAGACACATGAATTTTCGACGAATATGTCTTTTTGGATGCAAAAACAATACTCCGTACATTGCAGTCAGTATGAAAACGACAAGGCATCACAAAAGAATGTGTAAGCACAGGTCATACAGAGCAAAACCATCATTCCACCTACTTTAGAGGTGTATGGTTTTCAAAATCTGAAAAAAAAGTTTTGAAATATGCATCTGTAAAATGTTACTTTTAAATACCTCTGTGTGTGTGTGTGTGTGTGTGTGTGTGTGTGTGTGTGTGTGTGTGTGTGTGTGTGTGTGTGTGTGTGTGTGTGTGTGTGTGTGTGTGTGTGTGTGTGTGTGTGTGTGTGTGTGTGTGTGTGTGTGTGTGTGTGTGTGCGTGCGTGAGTGCGCGTGCGTGTGCGTGCATGCGTCTGCGTGTGTGTGTGAAAATGAATACTTTTTCGTTTTGTTTACTTATTTAAGAGTAATTTATGTATGTCGTCTTAAATTCAACGATTTACTTCCTTTCGTTGTGTTAACTACTAGTTTGGACATCACCCTGATCACATGTGTATTATATACATATATTATACAACAGACTCTATCAGATGGCAATCCTTGCAGGCAAAAATAAAACGCTTTATTTCGAAGACAATGATCGTTGTTTTTATAAATGAAGTGTAACAACACACTCCTTTCAGACACAGGAATTCTCTTGACAGAGCAATAAGCGATCAGCTTACGTGACAATATCTTGAGTATCTATAACTTCCTTGGTATTCAACCAGATCTAATACGAGCAGTAACAACTGATTTCATAATGATGAATGGATCATGCAAAATTATCACATGGAATTCCGCGATCGCGCGTACACGTGTGTGTGTGTGTGTGTGTGTGTGTGTGTGTGTGTGTGTGTGTGTGTGTGTGTGTGTGTGTGTGTGTGTGTGTGTGTGTGTGTGTGTGTGTGTGTGTGTGTGTGTGTGTGTGTGTGTGTGTGTGTGTGTGTGTGCATGTGTGTGTTTATTGTTATTTATTGTTATTTAGTTATTCATGTATTTATTTGTTCATTTTCTATTTATCTGTTTAACTGCATTTGATCTCATTTATTCACTCATTTTTGTTTAAGCTACTTATTATATAATTATTTATCTATTTATTTGCTTATCAATTGACTTAGCTTACGTAGACTTATTAGGTTACAGCTTTCAGTAGATTTGCAACTCAAAGGTTGAAATCGTTATTGTCTGCAGATTTTCTTTTTCAATAGTTAAAGTACACCTCAAGAACGATCAGAGCTACACCTATTTGCACGTAAAATCGGCAACGACACGAAATGGTCTTGAACTTTGATCTGATGCTGTCTCTCTTGAATCACAGACCTGTGGCATGCAAAAGCGTTGCTTCTCATTCCCTCCACATCTTTTCCTGTTTAGGCCGTAAGACCAGCTGGTTTCCTGCCGCTGCACTACAGAGGAAAACCTCTTCCACATACGAATGGTATGACAACTTTGCACAAATGATGGAGTGGATCTGTCACAACAATTCAAATATATTACTGTTAGGGCACTTTAATATTGATATGTTAAAACAACAACCAGCTTGGACAAGTACACTATCACTTCATGCACTCCATCAGTTAGTACAAACCCCAACGAGAATAACTAAAACAACTGCGACTCTTATTGATCATGTATACACTAACAACAAATCTGCAATACTAGATGTTCCAGTGGTTCATTCTGGTATTAGCGATCACTGTCCAGTCTTCTGCACGTGGTCCTTAAGGCTCCCAAACCACCACCCAAAGGTCACACGACCATCCAATACCGCTCTTTCAAAAAGGTTAATGAAGCAGCATACCTCTATGACTTAAACATTTCCCCATTTCACTTAACTTATAATTACTCAGACGTCAATGATGCACTGTCCATCTGGTACCAAACATTCCTCACCATCATAAATAAACACGCGCCGTTACATCAAAACAGAGTTAGGCATCCGCAGATGAACCCATTGTTAACGCCAGAATTGCTGCAAGAAATGGTACTACGTGACCAACTCAAGGCAGCAAATTTGTTTGACGAATACAAAGAGCAGAGAAACTTGTTTCAAACGAAGTTGAAAAAGCCAAACGAGACTACTTCAGTCAAATGATAACGGATGCAAAATCCACAGCGCCACGTGGAGGGCAATAAATACTACTGTACGCAACAAACATACAGATTCAGAAAATTCAAGCACAAACATCACCCCGGACAAATTTAATACCCACTTTCTGTCATTATCAGATACCCTTACTCAAGTTTCACAGACTATAAGAGCACCAAATGAATATACATGCCCGACTTCCCTAATATCATTTTGCAAACAAAAACTTGAATCAGTAATTCATTCACAATTCCCCTTCTTGCTGTACATGAAGTAGGAATGCACATAGCGCAATTAAAGAATAAAAAATCCATGGGTCCTGATAACATACCCGCGTTTCTTCTCAAACTCGCTCTACCTTACATTGTTGAGTCTCTTACATACATATATAATTTATCCATCGAAACTAAAGTTTTTCCCTCAGGCGTTCAAAAACGCCAAAGTGATCCCCCTTCCAAAATCAAAAGATTTGTCGGATCCAAATAATTTCAGACCTATATCCTTACTATCAATTCTATCCAAATCCCTTGAAAGACACATACACTCACACGTATCTCAGTTCAAGGAGAAAAACAAACAATTTCACCCACTCCAATCTGGATTCCGATCTAATCATTCCTGCCACACAGCTTTTTCACGAATGTGTGACTCATGGCTTTCAAATATGAACCAGTCACAAATGACAGGGGTTGTCTTTCTTGACTTCAAAAAGGCGTTTGATCTTGTTGATCATTCCATTCTGCTAAAGAAACTATCTGTCTACTTGAACCATACACCAACAGTCTCATTATTCCAATATCATACTTGAACGATAGGACTCGGTATGTGGTACTTAATGGCAAAACCTCCGCTTCAGACTTTGTCAAACATGGAGTCACACAGGGCTCAGTACTAGGCCCCTACTATTCTGCATCTTCATCAATGATTTACCATTGTCCGTATCAGACGAAAAGGTCACGACAGATGTATTTGCTGATGACTCGTCACTCCAAACGAATGGTAGTGATCTACAGGCAATAGAAACTTCTCTCCAGGAAAGTCTAAACGCCGTGTCAGACTGGTGTCATTCAAACCCAATGGTCATACACCCAGCCAAAACCAAATCTATGATTATAGCTATCCGCCAAAAGCACCAGTTGACTCCTCTTTGCCTAAAACTTCAGTTGAATGGCACTTCTATCGAGCAGGTAGATGAGCATCGTGTTTTGGGGTTAACGATAGATAAAGAATTGAAATAGCAATCTCATCTCAATAACGTATGCAAGGTAGTCTCAAAACACCTTTTCCTGTTATCTCAATTAAAACGCTACGTCAACAGTAATGTGCTTAAACTTTTCTTCAATACACACATAATGTCACGTATCAATTACGCCTCAACAGTGTGGGACGGAAGTAGTGACGTCCACAAAAAAAGGCTGAATTCTCTCCATAGACGTGCAGCAAAGCTACTCCATTCAGCTGTATCTCTAACAACAGACGAAAAACTAAAAGCGCCGAACATACCTCCTCTGAATAGGCAATTGGAATTCAACAAGGCATCATTAATGTTTACAATCTTGACAGATACCATGCCATGTTATATCAATGCCCTGTTTACAAGATCGAACAGCTTTCCTGGCTCGACGAAATTCCTTCTTCCCTACCCACGCATTGATCTGTACAAAACAAGCCTAGCTTACTCTGGACCATATGTCTGGAACTCACTTCCACCGAATCTACAAAACATGAATACTTTAAAACTTTTCAAGGAACATTTGCATAAACATTTTATGTCCCAGTAATCAAATTATTCGATTACAATGATTAGCGCCCATTCACAAAGTCTTCTGTGAACCATACTTTGAATAAATCGTCTAAACATAAAACTGCTCCGTTAAAATCGCTCATCCCCACTCCCACTCTGTCTACCATCCCTTTTCTTCTCACCCTGCCAACCATTCTCTCTTCCCCATCCTCCTCGGACCTCTCTCTCTGTAGTTTTGTTTTTGTTTGTTTGTTTGTAAGTTTCCTTCTGTTTTACCATCCCCCATCTCATTAGTGCTTTTATGAATAGTTTGCTTATTATTGTAGAATTACATTACCATGTTGCTATGTTGAATTGTCAGTATGAATAATATGTGCTGAAAAATGCATGCATAACAAGAACAGATTGTAAGACTAGGCTTTGGCCTAAAATCTCCATCCTTGTGTATTAAAGATCAATCAATCAATCAATCACTCCTCTCTCTCTCTCTCTCTCTCTCTCTCTCTCTCTCTCTCTCTCTCTCTCTCTCTCTCTCTCTCTCTCTCTCTCTTGTGTGTGTGTGTGTGTGTGTGTGTGTGTGTGTGTGTGTGTGTGTGTGTGTGTGTGTGTGTGTGTGTGTGTGTGTGTGTGTGTGTGTGTGTGTGTGTTGCCCTTCTCGATCTAGACTGTTCTGGTCGCTAATGTGGGGGGTCATTATTTGTCACAGTATTTATGAACTACATTGTTTACGAACAAAGAAACAAACAAACAAATAAACAAACAAAACAACAGACAGGGAGTGAGGTACGTATCTAGAAAGTCTGAAGAAATAAACAAATTTCATTGTCTTGCAAGCTACAGGTATAGGAAATATATACATGTACCACAGCACACGTGTTAAATGCAGGCAGGTGCTTTCTATGTTACCTTCCTTGGTTAGGAAGGACTTGGGAGACGTGAGTGGGTGGCACGTGCAATCTAAAACAAAACCGACGTCACATGCGCGATCCGTACGGTACCCCAATACGGGTACGTATTGGGCGATCAGTAACGGCTATTCTAAAAGTCCCTCTGTTGTCATCTCGTTCACATACGGTTTAGACCTCATCAATCCAAAAGGTCTGTGGCTTTTAGTCTGCAGAAAAAAAGTGAGTCATCAGTGAAATGCTTAGTCAGTTTATGTGATGAAGGTTTCGATGGAAATGCCAAAATCGTAATTCCTGGAGTTTCTACAGCAAAGACATCTTTTTTTTAAAAAGTCGTTGACTTTACCGTGCAAAAACAAACTACCCTGAAGACATACACAAAGTTTACCTCAGTGATTGTGCATTTACGTATTTAGTGATGATTTTTATCAACACATTTATTAACGCACTTACTTTTTCAAAAATGTTGTGAGTTTCCGCACTAATGAAGTCAGGTCTGTGTGTATGTTTGCAAACGTATTGAGGAGGGTGGTGTATTGAATGGATGCTACGTACACTTACTTTTTTAATGACCTTAGACACTACAAGAGTCTGTTTTGTTTGTATCCTTACAAATGTCTTTGGAAGTGTGTTGCATTAAAATACAGCCACCCTTGACGAGAAATATGATGATAAAGCTGAATGAATTTGTTGCCTTCTTCTGTGCACAGGCATAGTCTCCTGTGGAACATAATTGTATTTGGTGCCAAATGTCTGTCTGTCAGTCTCTCCACACACTAAGTCAAAAGAAATGTAGTGAATCTTTATACAAGAATGTTGGGTTAATTGTAGGGTCACAATTTCACAGGGATTACACTTTTTGATCTGACTAATATTAAATGACAAATGGACTAAAACAGCTTTAACGGGATGGTAGAACATTGCGGAGTCAGCGGGGAGCCACAGCATGCATTGGCCGGAATGCATCACAAGCTTCCACTGACAATACAACTGAACAGTGTCCAAGGAAGATGGACTGTTTCATGTGCGTGGAGAATGGTTAAATGTGCATGGTTTGCGTCCGTTTATGAAATGTCATCTCCATATTGATGTCTGTTATATTTCTCACAGATCAACAAGTCACGAACACCATCAACATCAGCACCAACACTACCAGCATGAGGTCCGTGTGTCCAGTGTAGAGTACCTCATCAATCAAGATGCCAAGGACAGCACATTCCTGCAAGCTAATGTCACAGACTGCAATAACGACATTTCACAGTTTACATCCCACCAGGGAGTGGTGTTTGGTGTGTGTGACGATGCCTCCACTTTCTGTAATATGCACATAGACGTTCCACAGGGCATGCATATCTATATTCATCTCCAACGCCTGGCATATGACTGGTGTGATGACAGCCATTGGAAAACACAAGTGAAACGTTTGGAGGATATTATGAGAGCGCCAACGATAGAATGCTGTTGTCACAGTGCAGATGAACTATTTTCCTGTCATCTCAAAAACATGTACATATTGTGCATAAAAACAACCCTTTTGTTAAAGTTGGTTTGAGTCATATTGATCATCTTACGTTTGTTGTCAGACATATATCGAACATTTCTGGATTTGTGATTTCACCGTTTGTTGGTTTCGTGCAACTTAGTCGAGAGCTAAAAGGACCACCCGGATACATCATTGTGATCAGTATACGAAGGTCAGGTTTCCTTGAAACATGTGGAGTACTAGAGTCGATTGGAATGCCTTTGAAATTTAAATATCGAGCAACGAACTCGCTGAAACAAACTATTGTGTGTCTTTGTGTTGACAGTTTTTCGCCACCTCTGGTATTCCCCACTTCCAGTCTTCAAATTCAGCGCACAGCCAGCAGACTTCGCGGAAACAACAATCTGATGCTGTATTATTCTGCACTGCCTGTGAGTTTCCAACCCCATAAATTGCCCAGTGGTTTGTTCAACTGTTCAGTCACGTATTATGTTAACTTTCAGGATCATACAGACTGCAACTTGAGGACCGAGTGTGAAGATGGTAGAGATGAAACAGAGCACTGTCATTTCAGCAGTTCCCGTTGTCAGGGTCTTGTTGCTTCACACAACAAATGTTTCAAACTGGTCATAACAGAGAACAGCATACTAACTTCTTTCTTCAACCACCAATGCCGTGCTGCTGCAGGCAGACTGGCAGCCATTAAAACGAGGAAAGAAAAAGATGATTCCCTGCACATCTTCAAACACTATGTCACGTTCACTGTTGGGTTTGGCTTCGAATCAGGCTGGGATGGTGTTCCTTTCATATATGGTAAATTTGGTAAATGGTCTGATGACACGTTTATCTACAGCATAAATCACTTAAGTCTGCACAAACGGTACCGCCATTCAAGAGTTGTAAAATATGGTGTACTTTTCAAATTAACCATTCGAGCAGTTTCAAAATATGGAGTATCTAAAAATGTTGTATTTCTTTGTGAAACTAAATATCATTTACCCGCTATTCTTCCTTCCATGGCGTCTTTTTCTCGTTTACATTTTCCGGAAAACATCCTCGTGCCAACTCGTCAGTCTTTATTTGTTTGTGAAGATGAGTATGTAACACATACATTTCTCATTTCTAAATTAGAAAATGACAATGGCAAAGTATTCCATTCGCAGATCCCTATGTTTCGTAACCACAGTTTCAGAGACATATCTAATTTAGCTGCTCGGCGATTGATACTCACAAACAGACACTATATGTTCATGTGCAGTGGTATGGAACAGGCAATACATTACTCTTTGGTTTGTGACTTTCGCCAGGACTGTCCAGATGGTAGTGACGAGTCGTTCTGTGACCATGTTCCATGTCATGGTTTTACGTGCTCTAACGGTCAGTGTACACTGCGAAGTCAACGTTGCAATGAATATTCCGACTGTCAAGACGACTCTGATGAGATGAACTGTCCAAAACAAAAAGCCGTTTATTTTCCAACAGAACAGGAGGTAAGAAAGCAACAGCTTTACATCAACTTAGATGGCACTGGTTACTTCACTCAACAGGTAATGAAGGATGGAGAGGCATGTCCTGAGTCTCATTATAGCTGCACTAGCGAGTGGCTGTACTGTCTACCCGTCTACACCCGATGCAATGGATTTTCTGACTGCGTTCATGGTGAAGACGAACATAACTGTGAGAGGGCTGTGTGCCAGTATTATTACCTGTGTAAAGATTCCAAAGTTTGTCTGCATGAAGATCAACTGTGTGATGGTTTAGCACAGTGTCCACAGCAGGACGATGAACTGATGTGTGACATGTTCTGTCCTGAACAATGCCAGTGTCAAGGTCACTCGTTTTTCTGTAGTGAAAGATTTGCCTCTGACCTTTATCCTCAGCTTCGCTATTTGGACGCATCAGGCTCAGGGATGTCAATGGCTGATTGCAAATCAAATGCGTATCTGATTTACCTAAACCTATCTTATTGTTCTCAAGGTAATATTTCAAGTGCCAAGCTCATCCATTTACAGTGTGTTGACCTTACGTATAACCAATTAAAGTTTTTAAATGTAACTCTGTTTGTTGAACTCCCAAATTTAAAAACCATATTCTTATCAAACAATCCCTTCTGGAAGACGACAAATAAATTGCAAAAGCACATTCATTATTTTCTTATTCGAATGGACATTGCAAATACGTATCTAAATATAGTTGATAATGAGGTGTGTTTATACATTTACCTTGTCTCAAATATATGAATCTGTCGTTTTCTGCCATAGATTCTCTTAGACCTAGGGGTTTTAAAAGCATGCCTCAATTAATGGAACTGGATATAACTGGAAATCCAGTAAACCAGTTTCCGCTAGATATATTTTCAATGTCTTTTTATCTTCAAAACATTTTTTCCTCAGATTATAGGTTTTGTTGTGAGAATCGTTTCCCTGAAAAGTCAAATAAAAGACTTTGTTCTGCGGATTATGCTATACTTCCTTCATGTGAAACGTTGATACCATCGGAACTGTATCTGGTTTTCTTTTCATTTGTAAGTGCATTTTCTGTCGTGGGAAATCTGTTTTGCTTATTCATTTCAGTTCATGTCAAGACCGTGTTTGAACCCAAATTCTTAATGACCGTTGTCCATTTGCATGTTGCTGATATATTTATGGGAACTCACACCAGCATTGTGATGGCGGCAAATAGAATGTTTTCTGGTGAGTATATTCAGTTTGAAGAAACATGGACCAAAAGTGAAATTTGCAAGTTGTCTGGTTTTCTCGTTTTTCTGTCTGTTGAAATATCCGTCTTTATTATCTCATTCATCACCCTCGACAACATTATTGTTATCTGTTTCCCTGAAGATCCACGGAGGTTTAATCGACTTTCAATCTTTTTAAGCTGTTCAGTGATGTGGATTAGTGGAACCGTCTTATCTCTGATACCATTGCTTCCTGGCTGTCTCACTGGGGCCTCTCTGGCCAGTCTGGTCTGTGCAGGATGGCTTTATTTCAACGCTACAACTCTCACCAACACTTCAGGTGGTTCAAAGTGATCGTTGCCATCAACTGTACTCTGTGTTTATTGTCAGTAGGTTGTCCACACCGCCATTTACATACGTACACCAAAATACAGATTTGCATTAGATCCTGTCAACAGATGTCTGTACTCCTCTGTTCACTTGATGAGGAAGCTGGCTGTCACCAGTGCCATGTGTTGGCTTCTGTTCGGTCTGGCGATGAAGATGTCTACAGAGGGTGTTTCACTGGCGAACAAAATTCACGACACCATGGTTGTGTTCGTGTTACCCCTCTCTTCAGCTATCAACCCATTGTTGTACCTGTGGACTGTTGCCTCGCAGCGGCTAGCGATACAGCAGGAAAAGAAATTATTGAAAATGTTAAAAGTGCGACTTGACTTATCTCGCAAACAAAACAGTAAATGCTTGGTTTAGAAAAATAAAACAAAACAAAACAAATAGAAAATAAATGTGTGAGCAAAAAGCCAGATAACACAAAATGAGTGAACACGTTAAAAGCCAGAAAACACAAATGAGTGAACACGTTAGTACATGGTAATGAATAGAAAAGAACTAACCGAATACATCAATATCATAGATAAAATACAATCACATCGATAGATGTAACTAAATATATAACTAAATAACGCCGATTTCTGAGCGAGAAAGCGACAACAATGAAACTAAGAATATTAATTTAATCCGGCAAATCTCGTAAAGATCTACACGAAGTTATATGAAAACATTCATTACTGCCCACTCTCGTCAAATTACTGACCACTTTTATGACGATTTTATATTTCAATTGCCAACTAATACAGTTCTCGAAACAGCGTATATGTTGACATGCTTCGAGTTTCCTTTCGTTTAAAGGCAACTAGAAGCAAATTGCGTCTGGACGAATCCGAAAAACATTTTTCTTGTTCATTTTCTTAGGATTTTCACTTTATAAAGATTTTGTTTATGTCTATAAGCTGTGGCTTTAAAATCTGAAATAAATAGCGATTCAGTTTTTTCCCTGGCATTCTTGACATGTCGATAAACAACCTCATTGTTTAAAACGCCTCCTTAACCAGGAATCTAGGCAAATATAATCTTGTTATTAACAGATTTAAGAGTGGTACACAACACATGGAATTCCAAAAGCATTGATCAAGCTCCACCCCCCCCCCCCCTTCCAAACACACCCCCCCCCCAAAAAAAAAAAAAAAAAAAAAACGAAAAACGTTGACAAACGAATCACAAGACAAAACACTACCCGTTTCGACCTCCTAGGTCTTCATCAGGCCAGATACACAACACTTAGGGCAACGAAAATGAACGAGAAATCACTTCTCTTCATCCAATTCGGGGCAAGATGGGCGTTGTTTCAGATCTGTCACATTTTCTCCTTATGCAAGCTGTCAGATCATCGTGTCAGCTCGTGGTTCACCCTAATTCAAGAGAGATCTCTTTGTGTCCTTATCAAGGCTGTCGAATCATTATATCAACTTATAGTTTACTCATGGTCTAGAGAAGTCACTGTTTGTCCTTATCAGGGCTGTCAAATCAACACGTCAGCCTGTGGATATTAACTTCACGTGTTACTGCACTTTGACTGCATTAATGAAGTGCGAGATCACTGCACAGAAAGTCGCATTTGGAAACCATCATGGCTGCTGAAAGTGGTACAAATCACTTAGAAATTACATGAGATATCTGGATTTTCCCAGAGAACTATAACAACGAAAAGTTCCATCTTTAATTCGTTAATAACTTGTGACCAACAGCCATTTTGCGCCGAATGTGAGAAGATAAGCGGTTTCTCGTTCTTCGTTTTCATTGTCCTAAATGTTGTTTGTTTTTGCCTGAGGAAGACCCAAGACGTCGAAATGCGTTGTTTTGTCCTGTAATCTGTTTGTCTGTATCTGTGGCGGTAACTAATCCGTTTCCTTTCTAAATTTTGTAGGAGCTTAAGATGTACGTTAACATGTGCTATACTGAGAGGCAGAAATTCCGCAAAACATAAAAAATCATGCACAAAAATCTTATTTGTCAGTTATTTAATTGGAAACTTGGTAACAACTTAAACAAATCAAATCTGCGTTAGAAAATTTGATTGAAAAGGGCATGTGTGAACAGAAAAAAAAACGACATGAATCAAATTCATAATCAACTGTAAAACATATTTATTGCACAGCATAAACCATCTTTCAAAAGAGATGATTCTGTCAATATCTGGTGTATCCACCATTGGCAGCTACACACGCTCGAAGACGCCAAGGCATGGACTGCACGAGACGTCGGATCAGCACCTGCTGGATGTTGACCCAGGGATGCTGAAGAACGGCGATCAGTTCACCTCTCGTCTGGGGCCTCGGCTGATGCTGCTCCACTCCCCTGCCGAGCGCGTCCCAAAAGTGCTCAATGCAGTTCATGTCAGGTGACAGGGATGGCCAGGGCCTCACCTCCACTCCATTTTGCTGCAGAAACTGACGGGTCATTCGGGCACTGTGAGGTGTAGCATTATCATGCTGGAACACAAATCTGCGTCATCCACCATGGTGATCCAGGAGTGGAAGCAGGACAGGCTGGAGAACGTGGTTCACGTAACGCTGTGCCGTGATGTTGCCATCGATCACCACGAGCTGGATCTAAAGCTGGCGTTGATGGCACCCCACACCATCACTGAAGGGACGCCAAACCGGTCGAGCTGCCTAACGCATGGGTCATGATACCGTTCTCCTCGTCTCCTGTAAATTCTGATTCTCCCATCAGCGTGGCTCATGCAATAACGTGACTCGTCAGAGAAGATGACATTCCTCCATGCGCGTCTTCCCAGGAACGCACCATTTGCTGCCCAATGGCGCAGGGCCTGCCTGTGTCTGTCAGTCAATACAGGGCCAACGTAGGGTCTGTGACACCTGATTCCTGCGTGTGACAGGCGTCGTCTGATGGTGCGGCAGCTGATGGGTCCCCCACGTTCCCCCAAAGTTGCTCTAGCGGTGGCAGCAGCAGTCAGGAATCGGTTCATGAGGTGGGAAGGGCAAATGGCTTGATCTTGTCTCGGAGTCGTCACTCGAGGTGCGCCTGGTCGAGTACAGTCAGAAACTGACAGGGTGGCTGCCAAGTGCTGTAGTAGGTGGTAGATAGTGGTGGGGTGGGCGTTCATGGCTCTTGCCACCTGTCGGACAGATGAACCGTCCCTCAGCATCCCAACACCGCGGTTTCGCTGGTTGTTGTCTAGCCGTGGCATTTTCTTGCCGAGTGATAAAATCATTCTAGTTGCGACATTATATGGGGATAAACTGTGTGTTTATCACGTGAAAAGAAAGCGACGCAATATTCACTCTGAACTGAGTTGTCGCCCAGTTTGGCTTTTTGCTTCTGGCGCTGTTGTCTGTTCGTTGGCACGTGCTGCACGAGAAACGTCGCTGTGGAAAGGTGGGTCACACTCCCACCAACTGAGGAATGGGTCATAAAAGGAGCAACAAATCAAAGTTTTCCCGTGGAACTTGCGTGCATGATGTGCGGAATTTATGCCTCCCAGTATATATGTTAAATATGTACCACGTACTGAAGATCTTCACGCGCTACTGTATAGTTCTCCGCCCTTGACTGGTTATAGAAGCAAAAGCTCATTATACAAGCAAAATGCTTAAGAAATCCAGAAACATTATAGGACAGTTTCTCTGCTCCTGAAACGTAGCGACACTTCACAGAAATCATCAGAGTACCAAGTTATGGTACCAAGTTATGAAACTGCGCTGAAAGAAACACACGATGGTCGAATAACACATGCATGTATTACGCGCACATGCTTGATTGATTATTCACCATTTGGGTTTAGTGCAGTCGTCGACAGGTCAACTTTAGGTGCCTTAAACATTAGAAGATCAGATGAAGATCTCTCTCTCTCTCTGTCTCTATTCTCGTGTTGAAGCACTCTCTTCTCTTTCGGTGTCTTCATGTGTGAAAAGGATACCAAGTTACTATGTTATCAGTTCTTTAATTGACACTTCGTTTACATAATGCTGTCGTCATCCATAAAAAAGCCCTTCAAGTCATCGATGAGTTACCTTCAGATCAATTAATCGGTAATATGTGAATAATGATCATCATCGATTCCCGTGTCATTACACAATTATACGTTATGTAGTAGCAGCTTACTATGAATGGTACAAAAAATGCAGCATATGTTCTAGGCCTATACGTTGTGTAGAATTCATGAAAAATGGTAAAAAGCGCCAGCATCCCGTCAATGAAGGCTTCATTCTGATCAGCCCATACTTTTTAGACAGGGCAGTGCAATGGCGAGCACACGTTTTATGACAGATCAGATTTCTTGCGATACTCCGTGGCGAAATGTGGTAACACCTGATTTGGTACTAAATCGTTGGGGGTGGGAGCCCTTACAGCTAACTGAAGAGATGCCTGACCTATGCATTCACGTTCAGCGCTAGTCAGGCCTCAAGAAGTCCAGTCAATATGGCGTGTACCCTGGATACATCAACGTCTCTTCTCTAACACTGCAATCCTTTTTCTTTCCCCCAAACTTACCTCTCTCTCTCTCTCTCTCTCTCTCCTCTCTCCTCTCTCTCTCTCTCTCTCTCTCTCTCTCTCTCTCTCTCTCTCTCTCTCTCTTCTCTCTCTCTCTCTCTCTCTCTCTCTCATAAAGTGCTCATACAATTTCAATATGTGAATCTGTGTTTATTCCTATGTCCAATATGACGCTTGACAAAAGACATGAATTTTCCTACATGTATACACCGGTTGTTCCTTGAGTTCTCCTACTGTTACATTTTTCACCTTTTACAACACTCTCACCTGTTCTCTCATTCTCTCCTCCTCCTCCTCCTCCTTCCCCTCCTCCTCGTTTTCTTCTTTTTCGTCTCTCTCTCTCTCTCTCTCTCTCTCTCTCTCTCTCTCTCTCTCTCTCTCTCTCTCTCTCTCTCTCTCTCTCTCTCTCTCTTTCTCTCTCTCTCACTCTCTCTCTACCTGCTTGAAACCCTGTTCTTGAAATATTCTGTCTTTAGATGTCCAAGCATAAAACGTGGGCTGAACAGAGCCATGTGTCTCTTTAAATCCGAATATATGAGAGAGAGAGAGAGAGAGAGAGAGAGAGAGAGAGAGAGAGAGAGAGAGAGAGAGAGAGAGAGAGAGAGAGAGAGAGAGAGAGAGAGAGCGGAAAAGACAGTATTTTGTTTGGAATTACGTGTCCAATGAAAACGTAGAAATTTCAGCAAGCTACACGGTATAATAACTAATAATGATATATCATTGTCAGATCATATTCTTTCAATTGTCAAAAAAGAAAACGTTTACTCAATCTTAAGGCAAAAACAAATGTTTTGAGGACAGTTTGATTCACTCACTAACTGTGCTTCCATTGTGTGGGATTCTGGCTGACACTAACACTAATGACTTAAAATCCATTGTTAGATTGCACAAGGGTGACGTTAGGTTGTTTCGAACTGATGTTTGCGGACCTAGTGAAAGGTTTTGTACTCTAGCTTAACAGAATAAAGCACTCGTAACGAATTTCGGTGTGAAATACTCTACCTTCTTTGGCTGACTGCCGCTATTATTGTTCTGTGCAGTCGTGGAATTTGGGGGCGATTCCAGACTTGTTCGGGCGTTTTCAGAGCTCCATCTTTGCCATCCATTCTGGAAAAGCCTGACACTATTGTTGTAACTCCCAGGGCCAGGTGACTCTCTGGACGCGTGTCACACGCACTATCTGGACGTGTGTCAGGGACTATTCTTGTAACGCCCAGCAGTCATATGCGCTATCTCGACGTGTGTCAGGGACTATTCTTGTAACGCCCAGCAGTCATATGCGCTATCTCGACGTGTGCCAGGGGCTACTCTTGTAACGCCCAGCAGTCATTGTACTATCTGGACGTGTGCCAGGGACTATTCATGTAACGCCCAGCGGTCACCTGGACTATCTGGATGTGTGTCAGGGACTATTTATGTAACGCCTAGAGGTTAGGTCTGTCATGTTGACGTGTCTTGGGGACTGTTGTTGTAGCGCCCGGGGGTCAGGTGTGCAGTGTTGACGTGTCACAGACTATTGTAACACCCAGGGGTCAGGTGAACGCTGATGACGTGTCAGGGACTATTGTAACACCCAGGGGTCAGGTGAACGCTGATGACG
>CM031616.1:55150948-55158448 GCA_018398815.1 Conus ventricosus
TGTAGTGCTGTGCATTGACACCCTGTCCGCGACCAGGACCAATGTTCTGAAAGATGACTGGTCCTATGGCGTGGTTAATGCCAATTGCACCCCATATCATAACGTTCGGGCCTCCCCAGGGTTCCACTCTACCACACAGGAGTCAGCATAGCGTTCACCAGGTCGACGCCATATTCTGACACGACTGTCAGCCATGTCAATACAAAAACGGCTCTCATCTGAGAACAGTATGCGTCCCCACTGCTGCCTGCGCCAGTTGATTCGGGCTTGTGCCCACTGCAGCCTGTCCTGCCGGTGTCTTGGTGTCAGTACCGGACCTCTGTGAGGACGCCTACATGCCAGCCCGTTCTCCTGAAGATGCCGCCGCATAGTGTTGAGGCTGATTCGTTGCTGGAGATTCCAAGCACCTGTCGAGCAGTGTTAGCGGCTGTTTGCCGCCTGTCCCGCAGATGGGTTCGAACAAGATGGCGATCCTCTCTTTGTGTGGTGACCCAAGGACGGCCTGGCCGGGGACGATCATCAGTGGTACCAGTGACTCGCATGCGGTGCTGCAGATGATAGATGGTCGAGATGTGGACGTTAAAGATGTTGGCGACCTGCCTGGCATCCACACCAGCCTCCAGATGGCCTAGAGCACGATTGCGTTCCTCTGCTCGTAGTCTTGGCATCTCTGTAGCGCTCAGACGGCAAGTCGTTACCTGAACCTTGTAGCGCGGCTTTATAAAGGCTGCATGCCTGCGTACTTGTCGCTGGTTAACTTTGCTCTGCATGGTGTGCACGTGCCTCACATGCAGCAACCAGTTTGCCATTTTTGTTGACCCTCCAATGCCGGGAATGATGTGTTGCTCACACAATTTTTTCACTGCACGTGAGTCTTGGACCCAAACAACTTGCCACAATGGTTTAATATTGTATATTCACCCCTTTTCACCCGAAAAATAGCCTTTCAAATTTTCGCGTTTTTTTATGGAAGTCAGTATATATACATATGAATATACACACACACACATACATGCACACACATACACATACATGCAAACATACTACATACATTGGTGATATATATATATATATATATATATAATATATATATATATATATATATATAGAATTATAAACAAAGCTTACTCTTATGTCTTAGATTGAAGAAATAGGGGGAGATACGCATTCATATCTGCAGTGGTAGATGATTCTGCCTAACTAACAGTATGTGCTTGAGTGGGTGAATGGGGAAAAAATAAAATAAATGCTTCTCAAAATGAGCCTTCAGCAAGCTTATATTCTCCAAGGGGGAGACATCCTCCAATAGGGAGTAAAACTCACTAACATATAACTCCTGGTCATATACCGATATTTCGAAATCTGGTTGTTTCTCCTCAGTGACCGCGGAAAGTGGTAATTTGACTCCTCTGCCTTTTCAGTTTTAAGAAGAATGCAATCCCAGAAAAGGCTGGTGTGCAATACCGTAGTATGTTTGTTGAGTTTTCAAAAAACCAACCAAAGGTGCCATCTAAGAAGCAAAAGAAAATCATGAAAGAGCAAAACAAGCTACATTTTCTTGTGAAAAGTAGAAATATATAAACATATCCTGTTAAGACACAAGTGCTGAGGGCCAGTTCTTGGAATGAATCCGCAAGGGACTCAAACACAACAAACTAATAAATTCCAAGGATAAGTACCGACCACCCTTCCAGCAACTTACAGAGCAGCTTGGTGTTGCAATGACTGCAAGAAATATTGAATTATAAACAAAGCTTGCTCTTATGTCTTAGACTGAAGAAATAGGGGGAGATACGCATTCATATCTGCAGTGGTAGATGATTCTGCCTATTCACCCACTCAAGCACATACTGTTAGTTAGGCAGAATCATCTACCACTGCAAACATATTTTTAAAAATATTCTTTTTAATTTTTTTTTTTTTTAATATTCTTAACAGATGTTGCTCCCTAAGGGGTTGAGCACCTTCAGATTTTTAAAGAACACTTTTTTATATTGTTCATATATATATATATATATATATATATATATATATATATATATATATATATATATATATATATATATATATATAGAAGAACAAATAAAAACTCAAAATCCAGGTAACATTGGCTTCAGATTTGCTAAATTTTCGCCGTAGCTTCGTCAGAGCTGAAACAGAAACAACGCATCGCAACTGCAATTAAAACAATAATAAAAATTAAAGATTAAAATAGGAGGCAGAGGGGGAGGGGGGGGGAGAAGGGGAAAGAAGGGGTGTGGTGAGGAAACATTTTGGGACACTCCACACAACATTTCACATTTGCAGCTTTCTTCTGTTAAAATGACTGTCATTCTCCTATTACGATCTTAGTAAAAGCACATGTACAAACCAGAATCTATCCACTGGAGGAAAATAATTCCAGCAATATCAAGGATTTCAGCATGAACCCCACCAAATACCATAAAGGACAGAAGGGAAGAGAGAGCGAGAGAGAGAGAGAGAGAGAGAGAGAGAGAGAGAGAGAGAGAGAGAGAGAGAGAGAGAGAGAGAGAAAGAGGGAGCGCGCGTGCGTGAGAGAGAGAGAGAGAGAGAGAGAGAGAGAGAGAGAGAGAGAGAGAGAGAGAAGAGAGAGAGAGAGAGAGAGACTAGGAGAACTATCTTGTTACTAAATACTTTGCAAGAACATAGTGCTTACCCTCATCTATGTCTTGCACAGATTAAAACATTCTTGTCTTTAGGGATTGGTGTCTATTGTTGTCAAAAGCTATGGGGGGGGGGGGGGGAGGGGGGGGGAGAAAGGGTGGGGGAGGAAACATTTTGGGACACTGCACAACTGCACACAACATTTACACTTGCGCTTTCTTCATCATTTAACAGAGAAGCGCAGTGTGACAGTCATTTTAACAGAGAAGCGGCAGTGTGACAGTCATTTTAACAGAAGAAAGCGGCAAGTGTTGACAGTTCAATTTTAACAGAAGAAAGCGGCAAGTGTGACAGTCATTTTAACAGAAGAAAGCGGCAAGGTGTACAGTCATTTTAACAGAAGAAAGCGGCAAGTGTACAGTCATTTTAATGAGAAAGCGGCAAGTGTACAGTCATTTTAACGAAGAAAGCGCAGTGTACAGTCATTTTAACAGAAGAAAGCGGCAAGTGTACAGTCATTTTAACAGAAGAAAGCGGCAAGTGTACAGTCATTTTAACTGAGAAAGCGGCAAGTGTACATTTTTAACAGAAGAAAGCGCAAGTGTACAGTCATTTAACTGAAGAAGCGCACGTGTACAGTCATTTTAACAGAAGAAAGCGGCAAGTGTACAGTCATTTTAACTGAAGAAAGCGGCAAGTGTACAGTCATTTTAACTGAAGAAAGCGGCAAGTGTACAGTCATTTTAACTGAAGAAAGCGGCAAGTGTACAGTCATTTTAACTGAAGAAAGCGGCAAGTGTACAGTCATTTTAACTGAAGAAAGCGGCAAGTGTACAGTCATTTTAACTGAAGAAAGCGGCAAGTGTACAGTCATTTTAACAGAAGAAAGCGGCAAGTGTACAGTCATTTTAACTGAAGAAAGCGGCAAGTGTACAGTCATTTTAACTAAAGAAAGCGGCAAGTGTACAGTCATTTTAACAGAAGAAAGCGGCAAGTGTACAGTCATTTTAACTGAAGAAAGCGGCAAGTGTACAGTCATTTTAACTGAAGAAAGCGGCAAGTGTGAAATGTTGTGTGCAGTTGTGCAGTGTCCCAAAATGTTTCCTCCCCCACCCTTTCTTCCTCCCCCCCCCCCCCCCCCCCCTATAGCTTTTGACAACAATAGACACCATTCCCTAAAGACAGGAATGTTTTAATCTGTGCAAGACATATATGAGGGTAAGCACTATGTTCTTGCAAAGTATTTAGTAACAAGATAGTTCTCCTAGTCTCTCTCTCTCTCTCTCCTTCTCTCTCTCTCTCTCTCTCTCTCTCTCACGCACGCGCGCCTCCCTCTTTCTCTCTCTCTCTCTCTCTCTCTCTCTCTCTCTCTCTCTCTCTCTCTCTCTCTCTTCCCTTCTGTCCTTTATGGTATTTGGTGGGGTTCATGCTGAAATCCTTGATATTGCTGGAATTATTTTCCTCCCAGTGGATAGATTCTGGTTTGTACATGTGCTTTTACTAAGATCGTAATAGGAGAATGACAGTCATTTTTAACAGAAGAAAGCTGCAAGTGTGAAATGTTGTGTGCAGTGTCCCAAAATGTTTCCTCACCACACCCCTCTTTTCCCCTTCCCACCGCCCCCCCCCCCCCCCCCTTCCCCTCTGCCTCCTATTTTAATCTTTAATTTTTATTATTGTTTTAATTGCAGTTGCGATGCGTTGTTTCTGTTTCAGCTCTGACGAAGCTACAGCGAAAATTTAGCAAATCTGAAGCCAATGTTACCTGGATTTTGAGTTTTTATTTGTTCTTCTTATCAAGTCTTCGGACTTCCAACTCGGTTCCTTGGCCACGAGTGCTGGTGCGGCAGTGTGCGAGTGATTTCTCTTGTGTTTTATATATATATATATATATATATATATATATATATATATATATATAAAGACAATCTAAGACATAAGAGCAAGCCTTGTTTATGATTCAATATATATATATATATATATATTATATATATATATATATATATATATATATATATATTATATATATATATATATGAAATTAGAGTTAAAAGACCACTCAGAATTCTTAACATGCTCAACCAATGATGGAGCTGAAACTTGTGAATTAGTTGGACTTTTCATGTTGTCTCATATACAGAAAATACTTGGTAAACAGTAAACCAAAAATCATTGAAAACAAGAAAAAAGAACTTTGTAAAATCTTTCAAAGCTACAACCTAAAAATCACAGTAGAAGCCAACAAAAAAATAGTAAATTATTTAGACATTAGACCTTAAGGACCACACATACAAAAAAACCCAATGACACACCTGTCTACGTAGACATCAAAAGTAACCATCCACCCTCCATTTCAAAAACCATACCTAATGGCATAAACAAAAGATTATCTAAACTGTCATGCAATGAGAAAGAATTTAACAGTGCAGCAGCCGAATACCAAGAGGCACTGAAAAAAAGTGGCTACAACTACAAATTACAATATAACCCAGATAATAACATGAACAGCAATAAGAAAAACAGGAAAAGAAAAATTATATGGCATAATCCTCCATATGATGGAAGAACAAAAACCAACGTAGGGAAAGAATTCCTCAGAAACCTTAAAACATCATTCCCAAAAGAACATGTACTATCTAAAATATTCAATAAAAACACCATCAAGCTATCGTACTCGTGTATGCCCAACCTTAAAAACATAACTGATTCTTCCAATAAAACCAAAAACAATACAACCAAAGAGGGTGACGAAAGGATACCTTGTAATTGCACAAAAAAAGACCAGTGCCCTCTGAATAACAAATGTCTCTACAGCAACATTGTGTACCAAGCTACGGTAACAACAGACAGTGATAAAGAAACATACATAGGGATCACAGCAAACCATTTTAAAACCAGATCTGCAAACCATAAACAGTCCTTCAAAAATGAAAAATATAAAAACCAAACAGAACTAAGTAAATATATTTGGAAGCTTAAAGATAAGAAATAGATTACAACATATCATGGAAAATTATAAAAAGAGCAGCACCATACAACATCATTTCTAAAAAATGCAACTTATGTACTACAGAAAAGTGGCTGATATTATGTTAACCCCATCTAGCATCACTGAACTCTAAAGTAAAAATGATTAATAATTGCAGGCACAAATGGAAATCTTTGTCAATGCACCATTCCTTGGCACGTCCCCCCTGAACGCGCCCCAAAAAAGAAAAGAAAAAAAAATCTACAGGCCACGTGCCACACGCGCAGAGCTCACACGCCCACACACTAAACTATATAACACTGGTGGCGTGCCCAGATTATACATACCCTGAGGAGAGCACTTGGCTCGAAACAAGTTAGTAGGGTGGTTTCACACTTCCATTTTAAAATCCTATTTTAAAACCGTTTATATATATATATATATATATATATATATATATATATATATATATATATATATATATATATATATACAACAAACTAATAAATACCAAGGATAAGTACCGCACCGTTCCAGCAACTTATATATAGAAGAAAAAGAAACACCCGAAGGTGCTGGGGAGGACCCAGAGAAGCACTGTCTTCACCCGCCTTTAGAGCAGTCCTGTACCACCCTTGGAGGCCTGCGCTGTGTTGACGATGGGTACAGGCACGCGCAGGACACTCCATTAAGATAACAAGGGACATAACTGCTCCTGAACAGAGGTAAATTAGACTACAGGATGCAGCTCATAACAGCCTTAAAGTAGCATCCCCATGGGTGTACCAGCCCGTATTTCATGACTGCAGAGCCCACCAGCGAAAAACTTAACCAATTTGTTTGTTTTTTCTTGCAGAGCGCATAGACCTAAGTGACAGGATAGAAGCGACAGCAACAAAAGAAGCTTTCATAACACTCAAAGACCACAAGCCCAATTTTCATAACAACCCAACATGTAGACTAATAAACCCATCCAAATCTGAATTAGGCAAAATAAGCAAGAAAATTCTGGAAAAAATAATAAAGAACGTAAAATCAAACTCTGAATACAACCTCTGGAAGAATACATACGAAGTTATCCAATGGTTCAAAAAACTCAATAAACAAAGTAATACAGTATTCATCACATTTGACATAGTAGACTTTTACCCATCTATAGATGAGGAACTACTCACCAAAGCCCTGAAGTTTGCCAGTAACCACACAGACATAACAGGGTCAGAAATGGAAATCATTCTCCACACCAAGAAAACGTTACTACACAGCAAAAATGAAACCTGGATCAGGAAAACCAACAGAAACTCAACATTCGACGTAACCATGGGATCATATGATGGTGCAGAAACATGAAACATGTGAACTGGTCGGACTATTCATGCTGTCCAACATCAAGAAAAAACTCGGAGAACAAGTCGGACTATACAGAGACGATGGCCTTGCTGCACTAACTAACAATCCAAGAACCATCGAAAACAAGAAGAAAGAACTATGCAAAATCTTCCAAAACCACAACTTAAAGATTACCATTGAAGCAAACAAAAAGGTAGTGAACTACTTAGACATAACACTGGACCTCAACAATCACATATATAAACCATACAAGAAACCAACGATACACCTCTTTATGTACACACCAAAAGTAACCATCCACCATCTGTATTAAAGACCATACCCCATGGCATAAACAAGAGACTATCAAACCTGTCATGCAGTGAGAGAGTGTTCAACAACGCAGCAGTAGAATACCAGGAGGCACTACAAACAAGTGGATACAATTACAAATTACAATACAACCCAGACAACAACACAAATAAAAGCAAGAAAAAATAGGAAAAGAAAAATCATATGGTATAACCCCCCATACGACGGGAAACTCAAAACAAACATAGGGAAAGAATTCTTCAAAA
>CM031616.1:55165948-55207283 GCA_018398815.1 Conus ventricosus
ACACTATCAGCCAGTCCTCTGACACACTATCAGCAGTCCTCCGACACGTTATCAGCCAGTCCTCTGGCATGTTATTATCCAGTCTCTTGCACATTATTATCCAGTCCTCTGACACATTATTATCCAGTCCTCCGACATATTATTATCCAGTCTCTGACACATTATCAGCCAGTCCTCTGACACATTATTATCCAGTCCTCTGGCATATTATTATCCAGTCCTCTGACACATTATCAGCCAGTCCTCTGTCCTCTGACACATTATTATTTAGTCCTCTGACACATTATCAGCCAGTCCTCTGACACATTATCAGCCAGTACTCTGACACATTATCAGCCAGTCCTCCGACACATTATTATCCAGTCATCTGACACATTATCAGCCAATCCTCTGACACATTATCAGCCAGTCCTCTGACACATTATTATCCAGTCCTCTGACGCATTATTATCCAGTCCTCTGACCCAGTCCTCTGACACATTATCAGCAGTCCTCTGACACATTATCAGCCAGTCCTGACACATTATTATCCGTCCTCTGACCCAGTCCTCTGACACATTATCAGCCAGTCCTCTGACACATTATCAGCCAGTCATCTGATACATTATCAGCCAGTCCTCTGACACATTATTATCCAGTCCTCCGACACATTATCAGCCATTCCTTTGACACATTATCAGCCAGTCCTCTGACACATTATTATCCAGTCCTCGACACATTATCAGCCAGTCCTTGATCCAGTTCTCTGACACATTATCAGCGAGTCCTCTGACACATTATTATCCAGTCCTCTGATCCAGTCCTCTGACACATTTTCACACGCACACACGTTATCAGCCAGTCATTGACACATTATCAGCCAGTCCTCTGACACATTATCAGCCAGTCTTCTGACATTATAAGACAGTCCTGACACATTGTCAGCCAGTCCACTGATACATTATCAGCCAGTCCTCTGACACATTATCAACCAGTCATCTGAGACATTATTAGCCAGTCCTCTGACACATTATCATCCAGTCCTCTAACACATTATAATCCAGTCCTCCGACACATTATCAGACAGACCTCTGACACATTATCAGCCAGTCCTCTGAAATATTATTAACCAGTCCTCTGACACATTATTATCCAGTCCTCTGGCACATTATTATCCAGTCCTCTGGCACATTATTATGCAGTCCTCTGGCATATTATTATCCAGTCCACTGACACATTATCAGCCAGTCCTTGACATATATTATCCAGTCCTCTGACACATTATCAGCCAGTCTCTGACATATTATTATCCAGTCCTCTGACACATTATCAGCCAGTCCTCTGGCACATTATTATCCAGTCCTCTGACACATTATTATCCAGTCGTCTGGCATATTATTATCCAGTCCTCTGCCACATTATCAGCCAGTCCTCTGGCACATTATTATCCAGTCCTCCGACACTTTATTATCCAGTCCTCTGGCATATTATTATCCGTCCTCTGTCACATTATCAGCCAGTCCTCTGACACATTATTATCAGTCCTCTGACATATTATTATCCAGTCCTCTGGCATATTATTATCCAGTCCTCTGACACATTATTATCCAGTCCTCTGACACATTATCAGCCAGTCCTCTGACACATTATTTTCCAGTCCTCTGACATATTATTATCCAGTCCTCTGGCTATTATTATCCAGTCCTCCGACACATTATTATCCAGTCCTCTGACAACATTATCAGCCAGTCATCTGATACATTATCTGCCAGTCCTCTGGCATATTATTATCCAGTCCTCTGGCACATTATTATCCAGTCCTCTTTCACATTATTATCCAGTCCTCTGACACATTATTATCCAGTCATCTGACATATTATTATCCAGTCCTCTGACACATTATTATCCAGTCATCTGGCATATTATTATCCAGTCCTCTGACACATTATTATCCTGTCCTCTGGCATATTATTATCCAGTCCTCTGACACATTATTATCTAGTCCTCTGGCACATTATTATCCAGTCCTCTGACACATTATTATCCAGTCATCTGACATATTATTATCCAGTCCTCTGACATATTATTATCCAGTCCTCTGGCATATTATTATCCAGTCCTCTGACACATTATTATCCAGTCCTCTGACACATTATCAGCCAGTCCTCTGACACATTATTATCCAGTCCTCTGCATATTATCCAGTCCTATGACACATTATTATCCAGTCCTCTGACACATTATCAGCCAGTCCTCTGACACATTATCAGCCAGTCCTCCGGCATATTATTATCCAATCCTCTGGCACATTATTATCCAGTCCTCTGACACATTATTATCCAGTCCTCTGGCATATTATTATCCAGTCCTCTGACACATTATTATCCAGTCCTCTGGCATATTATTATCCAGTCCTCTGACACATTATTATCCAGTCCTCTGACACATCATCAGCCAGTCCTCTGACACATTATCATTCAGTCCTCTGACATTGTTATTCAGTCCTCTGACACATTATCAGCCAGTCATCTGACACACTGACACATCATCAGCCAGTCCTCTGACACATCATCATTCAGTCCTCTGACATTATTATTCAGTCCTCTGACACATTATCAGCCAGTCATCTGACACACTGACACATTATCAGCCAGTCATCTGACAATTTATCAGCCAGTCCTCTGACACATTTCAGCCAGTCCTCTGACACATTATTATCCAGTCCTCTGGCATATTATTATCCAGTCCTCTGGCATATTATTATCCAGTCCTCTGACACATTATTATCCAGTCCTCTGACACATTACTATCCGGTCCTCTGGCATATTATTATCTAGTCCTCTGACACATTATCAGCCAGTCCTCTGACACATTATCATCCAGTCCTCTGGACACATTATTATCCAGTCCTCTGACACATTATTATCCAGTCCTCTGGCACATTATTATCAAGTGCTCTGACACATTATCAGCCAGACCTCTGACATATTATCAGCCAGTCCTCTGACACATTATGATCCAGTCCTCTGGCATATTATTATCCAGTCATCTGACACATTATCAGCCAGTCATCTGACATTATCAGCTAGTCATCTGACACATTATCAGCCAGTCTCTGGACACATTATCAGCCAGTCCTCTGACACATTATTATTCAGTCCTCTGACACATTATTATCCAGTCCTCTGGCACATATTATCCAGTCCTCTGACACATTATTAACCAGTCCTCTGACATATTATTATCCAGTCCTCTGGCACATTATTATCCAGTCTTCTGGCATATTATTATCCAGTCCTCTGACACATTATTATCCAGTCCTCTGACACATTATTATCCAGTCCTCTGACACATCATTATCCAGTCCTCTGGCATATTATTATCCAGTCCTCTGACACATTATTATCCAGTCCTTGGCATATTATTATCCAGTCCTCTGGCATATTATCCAGTCCTCTGACACATTATTATCCAGTCCCTCTGACATTATTATCCAGTCCTCTGGCATATTATTATCCAGTCCTCTGAACACTTATTTTCCAGTCCTCAGGCATATTATTATCCAGTCCTCTGACATATTATTATCCAGTCCTCTGGCATATTATTATCCAGTCCTCTGGCATATTATTATCCAGTCCTCTGACACATTATTATCAGTCCTCTGACACATTATCAGCCAGTCCTGTGAACATTATCAGCCAGTCCTCTGACACATTATTATCCAGTCCTGTGACACATTATTATCCAGTCCTCTGATAAATTATTATCCAGTCCTCTGACATTATTATCCAGTCCTCTGACACATTATCAGCCAGTCCTGTGACACATTATCAGCCAGTCCTCTGACACATTATTATCCAGTCCTCTGACACATTATTATCCAGTCCTCTGACAAATTATTATCCAGTCCTCTGACACATTATCAGCCAGTCCTCTGACACATTATTATCCAGTCCTCTGGCACATTATTATCCAGTCCTCTGGCATATTATTATCCAGTCTTCTGGCACATTATTATCCAGTCCTCTGACACATTATTATCCAGTCCTCTGGCATATTATTATCCAGTCCTCTGACACATTATTATCCAGTCCTCTGGCACATTATTATCCAGTCCTCTGGCATATTATTATCAGTCCTCTGACACATTATCAGCCAGTCCTCTGACACATTATCATCCAGTCCTCTGACACATTATCATCCAGTCCTCTGACACATTATCATCCAGTCCTCTGACACATTATCCAGTCCTCTGACACATTATTATCCAGTCCTCTGACACATTATTATCCAGTCCTCGACATATTATTATCCAGTCCTCTGACACATTATCAGCCAGTCCTCTGAACATTATTATCCAGTCCTCTGGCATATTATTATCCAGTCCTCTGACACATTATCAGCCAGTCCTCTGTCCTCTGACGTTATTATTTAGTCCTCTGACACATTATCAGCCAGTCCTCTGACACATTATCAGCAGTACTCTGACACATTATCAGCCAGTCCTCCGACACATTATTATCAGTCCTCTGACATTATCAGCCAGTCCTCTGACACATTATCAGCCAGTCCTCTGACATATTATTCAGTCCTCTGACACATTATTATCCAGTCCTCTGACACATTATTATCCCGTCCTCCGACACTATTAGTAATCTGACACAATCAGCCAGTCATCTGACACAAGATGAATCACACATCATCAGCCTGTCATCTAACACTTCAGTGATCAGCTGTCTGCTATGCCATTGATCATTCATCTGACACATCATTGATCAGTCATCAGATGCATTATCAACCACCCACCTGACACAACATTGGCTGGTCATCTAACACATCATCAATCAGCTATCTGCACATCATTAATCAGTCATCTGACACATCATTAATCAGTCATCTGACACATCATTGCTCAGCCATCTGACATTATTGGTAAGTCGCCTGAAACATCAACAGTAAGTCATCTGACTCGTTGTCAGTCATCTTGCGCATCATTACTCAGCATCTGGCACATCATTGATCAGTCAATAGATATGTCATCAGTCAGCCATCTAATACTTCATTCATCGGAAATCTGATACATCATCAATCATACAATGCTTCATCAATCAGTCATACGACACATCAATAAGCCATGCGACACATCATCAGTCAACCATCTGACACGTCATCAGTCATTCATCTGACAAATCATTAATCAGACATTTTACATATCAATCAACTATCTAACACGTCATCAATCAGCCATCTGATTCATCATCCACAAGCCATCTGACACGCCATTGATCAGTCGTCTGCTCCATCATCAATGAACCAGCTGACATGTGCCCGCAGTTTTACACACGCACACACACACGCGCGCGCACGCGCGCGCACGCACGCACGCACGCACGCACGCACGCACGCACGCACGCACGCACGCACGCACGCACGCACGCACGCACGCACGCACGCCACGCACGCACGCACGCACGCACACACACACCACACACACACCACACACCACACACACACACACACACACACACACACACACTCGTTTCCATAAACACAGTTTCCTGGTACTCAGACCTTTAACAATTCTTTCCCAGTTTCCAGTCCTCTGCGACCTCAGGTCGACTTACAAAACAAACCGCAAACTGTGCCTGTGCCCTTCTGAGCAAAAAGGCTGTTGCACCTGATTATCCGCGAGAGAAGTTCCTGAAAGAACCAAA
This sequence comes from Conus ventricosus, assembly GCA_018398815.1. NCBI lineage: Eukaryota > Metazoa > Mollusca > Gastropoda > Neogastropoda > Conidae > Conus > Conus ventricosus. The sequence continues at coordinate 55,171,642 of CM031616.1, forward strand.
AAAAATGCATCACCATAGTATTCTTAATCTAAAAAATGTTCATCTTCCTTTTTTTCACTATTCATTTTCTTCATTAAGACCTTATGTTTTGTTTTGTTTTGTTTTATCTGGGACAGCCGTGGCCTTCAATTTTCAATCTCACAAGACACTTCCCGTGTCTTTGAAGAAAAACACAAAGACAACAACTCTGAGGCATGTGTTCTTGCGGAGCCTCGCTATCTTTATGGCGCCTTCGACCAGCCTTTTCTCTGTCTGCCTCAACTACCCATCCTACAACTAACAAATCTCCTCAAGCTCTGTTCACTGCTTCGCATGCATCAAGCATGCTGCACGGTTTCCTTCAACAGGTAAGCGTGGCCACAAGACTCTTCAATCCTTCCTTTTTTGTCAATACACTGCACAAATGATTGCTCCTTTCCGTCAGCACACTCCCTAACACACTAAACCATCAAGAACTTCGGCATAATTCCGGACAGAGACCTGGCACAATCTGGGAACCTGGAAACATTTCAACAGGTAATCGGCAGTCAAAAGCCTTGAAGAGAGACTGAAACTTCAGTCTGGAATCAGACTCAGGCCGCCCCAGGATGGAAAACAAACCAGAACACTCTTGCTCGTGTGGGTGATGAGTAATCTATGTAGTTTTCAGGCGAGAAAGGAAAAGAAGCTGGGTAGGTTCATTTACGAACATTAAGTTTTGTGTTACTATATGCGCTTTGTTGAATATGATTTGTAATTTGTTTGCATTCTCTTTTCCAAGACAGATAGGTGCATTCTCTCTCATCTTTGTCACACACACACGCACTCGCGCGCACACACACACACACACACACACACACACACACACACACACACACACACACACACACACACACACACACACACACACACACACACAACACACACGCACACACACACACGCCTTGTAGACTGTCTTGTCTGTTTATATTTCTTCCTTTCTTTTTTTCACGTTCCAGGCCATGCTAGATCCTCAATCCAGTTTGTAAGGTGAAGCCAATCATCTACCGCAGAGACCCCACAGCTTCTCCTGGGTCTCAACCACACTGGGCCACGTATCGCTTCTCCAGTCGCTGTGACTGGGCCCCTTTGAGGCTGAAAAGCCCAGCGCTGCCACCGCCTGGAGAACCACAGGACGATCATCATACCGTCAAATATCAATCTGCATGGCCACATTGGGTGAGATGCGTAGTGTCTGCTCTTCGCGTGTTCTTGTGACTCTGCAGGAGGTCTGCCAGCTGGCCTCAGCCAACTTCGTGCAGCTCATGGTTGTCTGGTGACCCAGTTAGAACGGGGTTAACGTACACCAGACAGTGGATTTGGGTTTGGACTCCAAGCTCTCCTTCTCTTGATCTACACTATTTCGCGGCACTTTGTTCCGTATTATCCAGTGCACCCCACAAGCGCAAGCCTTGGGGTATCCCCAATCCAACAACCAGGGCACACACCTCTACGCAGTATAGCCCCAACGCGAGGTCTTTCCGTTTCAAGACCTTTGAGACCAGTCCTTCAACCGAGGACAACTCCTCCAGCCTTTTGTCTCGTCTTGTCAACAGAAAACAGGAACCTGAGATGGAGTTGGTAGGGTTCGGTCGTGCTGACATGGGCGACTGCGGTAGACTTCCGGGTGGTTGTCACCGGTTCTGGGCAATGGTAGGTAGACCTGTTCCTGGCCTGGACGCCCATGGATTCCATGAAAACAGCACTGCACTGCATCTGACATTTTGAAACCTGGAGATTACAGATACACAGACTTAAGCGAGTTTATGTGAAAAAAAGGGGAAAAAGTAATCAAGCAAACACACACAAACAAACAAAGCAACGACTGTAGAAGTGCGCTTGGAGTTGTAGGCATTTATAGTTGGTGTTCGAGTTTCTGTGTACATTGTTAAAACTCTGACTTGATGAAGAGAAATAGCTCATATATGTTTGTCTTTCACGTTTGTAGTATGGGACTTGTGCATCTTGTGTCTGTATTTCTGTGTATTTCTGTGATCTTACTTCGCAAAGGCCGAGAACGTGCCAGAAGAATCTGTTCACCTCACGAGTGAAGTCTTTCGATTTTCAAGCCTGCCTTAATGCATGAAACTTGACATTGCGACTACCTTCTTCCTAACTGCGCGCGCACATACACACACACACACACACACACACACACACACACACACACACACACACACACACACACACACACACACACACAAACCAATTTATTGTCAGATTAACCCATGGTAGTACTGACAACACACACACACACACACACACGAATATCACTTTCAGTGAACAGACGTTAAACAGACTAACAACAACACACACTAAGCAGGACCATGCGGAGTCGATCAGAAAACAAGAAATTCCTTCGGTGGTCAATGACAACTCCCAGACTGCAAGCCTTCATGCCTGGCCACTTTGTGATCGTTCCTGTCTGTAGGATCTGTATTGGACCTAGCGTGAACTGATTCTGCTTGTGGGATCTACGTCAGCCCAATGTTGACTGATGTTTGTCTACGGGATCTACGTCATCCCAATGTTGACTGATGTTTGTCTATGGGATCTACGTCATCCCAATGTTGACTGATTTTGTTTGTCTACGGGATCTATGTCAGCCCAATGTTGATTGATATTGTTTGTCTGTGGGATCTTTTTTTGTGACATCTGTTATCGGATCAATGGAACACCTAAGGCGGTGATTTTTTCTTCTTTTTTTTTCCCCTAAGGCCAAAATCCACCTCTTCATTTTTGGTGCTTCATACTGTCCTCTTCATCTGCCAACAAAAAAAGCAAAAAACAAAAGAAAAAGCAATTTCCTCTACTAGCTTTTTTTAAACTTTCTTTCTTTTTTTCTTCTCTCCAACCAGTCCCTTACACACCATGCATAGTCTGTATGTTCATTTACAAATGGACATAGTCTTGCTGATTTTAGCGTTTTGGCGTTTGATACAAAATGTCTAGGTTTGTTAATGTTCTAATGTGTGGTGTACTGGCACTCTCACACTGATAATGTGTTGCTTATACAAAGAGAACAACACAAATGAAGCAAAAGACTTAATACTTAATTGTTTTCTTTTCTTTCAGATTTTCCCAGAGAGACAGACAGACAGGCAGGCAGACAGGCAGGCAGGCAGGCAGGCAGACAGGCAGGCAGGCAGGCAGGCAGGCAGGCAGGCAGACAAACAGACTTGTCTACGGGATCTACGTCAGCCCAATGTTGACTGATGTTGTTTGTCTATGGGATCTACGTCAGCCCAATGTTGACTGATGTTTGTCTATGGGATCTACGTCAGCCCAATGTTGACTGATGTTTGTCTATGGGATCTACGTCAGCCCAATGTTGACCGATTGTGTTTGTCTACGGGATCAACGTTAGTCCAATGTTGACTGATTATGTCTATCTGTGGAATCAGTGTCGGCCCAGCGCTGACTGATTCTGGCTGTCTGTGGATCCATATCAGTGCAGTGTTGACTGATTCTGGCTGTCTGTGGGATCCATGTCAGTGAAATGTTGACCGATTCTGTCTGTCTGTGGTATCCGTGTCAGTTTAATGTTGACAGATTCTGCCTGTCTGTGGGATCCATGTCAGTCCAATGTTGACAGATTCTGTCTGTGGGATCCATGTCAGTGCAATGTTGACCGATTCTGGCTGTCTGTGGGATCCATGTCAGTCCAATGTTGACAGATTCTGCCTGTTTGTGGGATCCATGTCAGTCCAATGTTGACAGATTCTGCCTGTCTGTGGGATCCATGTCGGTGCAATGTTGACAGATTCTGCCTGTCTGTGGGATCCATGTCAGTGCAATGTTGACTGATTCTGTCTGTCTGTGGGATCCGTGGTCAGTTTAATTGTTGACAGATTCTGCCTGTGTGGGTCCATGTCAGTCCAATGTTGACAGATTGTGCCTGTCTGTGGGATCCATGTCAGTGCAAGTGTTGACCGATTCTGGTGTCTGTGGGATCCATTCAGTCCAATGTTGACAGATTCTCCCTGTCTGTGGGATCCATGTCTGTCCAATGTTGACAGATTCTGCCTGTCTGTGGGATCCATGTCGGTGCAATGTTGACCGATTCTGCCTGTCTGTGGGATCCATGTCAGTGCAATGTTGACTGATTCTGGCTGTCTGTGGGATCCTTTGTCAGTCCAATGTTGACAGATTCTGCCTGTCTTTTTTGGATCCATGTCGGGTGCAATGTTGATGATTCTGTCTGTCTGTGGGATCCATGTCAGTTTAATGTTGAAGATTTCCCTGTCTGTGCGATCCATGTCTGTCCAATGTTGACAGATTCTGCCTGTCTGTGGGATCCATGTCGTGCAATGTTGACAGATTCTCCCTGTCTGTGGGATCCATGTCTGTCCAATGTTGAGATTCTGCCTGTCTGTGGGATCCATGTGGGTGAAAATGGTGGACTGATTCTCCCTGTCTGTGGGATCCATGTCAGTGCAATGTTGACTGATTTTGCCTGTCTGTGGGATCCATGTCAGTCCAATGTTGACGATTCTGCCTGTCTGTGGATCCATGTCGGCCCAATATCGATTGGTGTAAAACGACAGCGAGTGATCACGGGCCCACAACTTTCTTCAGTGACGTCATTATATCGACCACACATGGACTGTCACTGATCCAAAAAGGTCAAGATTTTGTTTAATATCTAAACATTATGATTAAAACGACTGACCAAAATCACACGGCCATACTGTTGGTTTTTTTTTGGGGGGGGGGGGGGAGGGGGGGGGGGGGGGTAGACCCTGTAGACAATCTTTTTGTGCTTGTCAGGAGCACTACCCTCTCTCGCTCTTTTGGACATCATATACCGTCCACCCCATATTTCTGTCACAGCTCTCTCTCTCTCTCTCTCTCTCTTCTCTCTCTCTCTCTCTCTCTCCCCTCTCTCTCTCTCTCTCTCTCTCTCTCTCTCTCTCTCTTTTCTCTCTCTCTCTCTCTCCTCTCTCTCTCTCTCTCTCTCTCTCTCTCTCTCTCTCTCCTCTCTCTCTCTCTCTCTCTCTCTCTCTCTCTTCCTCTTTCAGATACGCCAGTTGGACTGCAGAATCATTAAATGCACTAAACGGGGGAGGCAGCTAGACTAAAATTACGGTTAATATGGATAAGACAAAGATAATGGTTTTCAGAAAGGGAGGGTATTTGGCTAGGCATGAAAAATGGTGGTATGGCGATTTAGAGTTAAAGTTGCAAACAACTAAAAATACTTGGGTTTCTCATTTTCACAACTGAACTGAGATGATAGGCATGGATGGAAATGTATAGAAAAGGAAGGAAAGGAGTTTTTGAGATTTTAAGATCTCTAAGGAAGTTGAAATGTATCGAACCTACTATATTTTGGAAACTTTTGATTCACAAGGGGAAACCCTATGATAACATATGGAGGAGAAATATGGGGTTTATTGGAAAATTACCTTAGGGAAAAAGGTGCAACACACTGGCGATTAAACGTTTTGTAAACATCCCTTTACACAGTTCTAATAAAATGGTATTGGAGAAAGGGGTAGATACCCTTGCAAATACGTTAGAGAACAGTAATATGCCAAACTCTCCCCCACTTGCTCCCACCAAGTTTTCGGGGGGAAAGTGCCCTAGAATCAGCATATTACTTTTCTCTGAAAGTAAGGACTTCAAAAACCCAAAAAATAACGATTATCTACAAAAAAATATGTGCAGGGTTATCCGTTTTTTTTACTAATTTACTAACTTTTCAGATTTCAGTTTTTGTTTAATCCTATGTTTTTCCTGGTCTTTTCAATAACATCATTTTCGCGCAAACATTCTTCCAAATGAGTCTCTGTCTTTCATGTGAAATAAACTACAGTCTTTAACTGTTCTCAAAAGGGTTTTTTAAAACTGAGTTATATTTTGGCATAAAATCCACACACTTACCCTAGCATGCCTTCCACTGAAAGCTAGTTTTGACAAAGTGTTTCTCTTTTTAACTATGTCTCTTTCGGGTGAGCATTCATCTATAATAAATAGTGTCTGTGTTCCCTCAAACGTCTAAAAAACTGTTCTAAACACTCACTCAGTTTATTGCTGGGATCAACTAAATATATGTCATCATTGTCCATATAAACCTTCTATCATGATTGCTTTGTTCCATTTAAGTGTTGGGCAGAAAATCACAATATGATTAAATTATAACGAAAAAACTGTTTGTAACGGTCTAGGACAAAAATTGTTTTTCCACAACCAGTCTGCCCACAAATCAATGAGCAATGAGGAGTTTTTGCCCTAAAGTTTAATGCTCATAGTTTTATAACAGAGTTTAATCTAATCCAGTTATTATTTTTTTCATACTCTCCCTCAAACTTGTTCAGTATAATAAAAACCCTACGAGGCCGAAATGTGTAAGATTAATCCAATTAAGTTCTGGTAAGATTGTTTCTATTTAAGTCAACATTGATTTTGTTGCTTGTTGTTATGATCTTAATATCCTCACCATTGTGAAGAACGACGATGGTAACGTTAAGGCGTTTAACGTCTAAGTTTTGCCAGCTAATATTAATTCCTTTTATAAGGTCATCACTAACGCCCACAACCCCATCCCTCTCCACATCTTTAAAGACAGAAATTTCAAATATCATTGTGAACGTGTCTCCTAATTTTCTGCTTGGAAAGAACTGTAATTTTGTAGAAGCTTTTTTTACAACTGTTTCTTTTCTGTGGAGGATGTACTGTTTTTTCCCATACGGCGTTATTTCAATTTCTTTCCGACTATTGTCCGGCATAAGACTTACATGTAAAGGGCCAGAGTTGAATGCTTTTCTGAAACTTTTTGACGGCTAAAATATGTAATGGGCTTATGAATTCAAATTTTATGTCCCATTCTAAATATGGTTCTAAGTGCCATTTGAGGTCAGGTTTTCGAACTATTTTATATTCATACTGGCCAACATTATTTGCTTCTAGATTGCGCAGCTGTTCTAGTTTAGGAAACTTTTTGCTGTCGCCAACCTCTTTGCGTTTATAATCACCATCTTTAGTGTACTCAAACCCATACAAAGCGCCTATCTCGCCATTCTGTTCAAAGTCCGCAACGTCTGCAAGGTCTTTTAATTCTAAAGTTATACACCTTAGAGGCGCTAATGTAACTCCTGATTCTTCTGGCCCACGCGACATTTTTTAGTACAGCTTATTATTTTATTTCTAAAACAATGTGCAGGTTATCACATTTCACGACTTTCCCTGTTTTGTCTGCAATTTTTATATTAAATGATCCAACCCTCCCGCAAACTAATCTTTTTAAACTGTAATTAGGGAATTGTATAATTTCATAATCGCAATATGCAGCTTTCCTGACGGAAGAGCTCTTAAAACTGTTGAGGGCCTTCCATCATATAAGTTTCATCAGTGCTTAGCTCATCCAAATGAACATAGAGTAATGAATGTAATGCAAGATCGAGCGGATTTTCTCCCTCATAAGTAGTTTTGGTTGGTGTAACTCTAAATCTATAATTGTTAGCTGCAAAGCCTAACATTTTAGCTAGCTCTTTATCAAAAATAGTAACCTTCTTCTTCAGGCTTGAATGTTAACATTGTTTTTAGATTTGCATTGTTAAGTTTGAGAGTAATGTCAAAGTTACTCATTGCTTCTTTTAGTGAGCAAAACCCGTAATAACCATCAGGTATTGTTAACTGGCTAATTTTGGTCCTGTTTTGTCAACTTTTAGAACCTTATTATTCTCCCTGGCTTCACTTATATTAAACCATACGACTTTGTAAAATTATTTCATGAAGTGCGACCGTTCTGCTTCCGCAATTGTTATCAATAGTGTGACGGGTCTCCGACGCTCCCCCTCGTTATTAAAATATGATTTTTATATTCAGGGATGCAGGGGGTTATAGACAGAAGTATTTACGCTTTCACAACCAAAATGCGCTCTCGCATAGGCACACGCACTCTGTCACTCACATCGGGCCCGCACAAAGGTGACGGGAAACCAATAACATTTCATAGAAAATAATCAACTTTTATTCAACTTGACTCCGAGCCCCCACCCGTCACTACACAACAAACTATCTGTATCATACAACAATGTAAACAGCATACAGACAATTTAATAAATCGCATCCCTGTTCTTCAGTTATTCTTACTAGCCAGGAAAGACATTTCCACTATTCAGTTTGCACACTTATAACCTTAAGAGCAAAATAAATTCGAGTTTCCATAACTTGCCGGGATCCTTGGCCCTTGGAAGGGGCACTGTATAAAATCCCCACCACGTCTGCCCCCAAAAATTTCCCCGGGTTTAAAAACCTTATTCCCTGTTCTTTTCCCCCAAAGCAATTTTTTAAACACCGGGCCTCTTTCCGAAAATTTTAAATTTCTTTTTGGGGAAACGGGGAAAACCATAAAGGGGCCCCTTTTTCATTTAAAAAGGGGGGGCAGGGGCGCTGTCCGCCCGGGGAAAGGTCCCTCCGTGGGTCACCCCAGCCCCTTTTTTTTTTAACAAAACCCGTGAATCCAGCGGGGGAAACCCCCTTTCCCCCCGGGGCCCAGGTGGGCAATTTGCCCCCCCTTGGGCGGGGAAACCTTAAAAAAATTCCCTCCTTCGTTGATCTTCCCCCCGGGAAAATGCCCCTGTGAACCTTGAAGCCCAAGAACCTTCTCCCGAATCCCTTAATTTCCAAATGTTGAAAATTCGCCGCCTTGCCCCCGCCTAAAATTTTGCCAATCCTTTTTCCAGGGGAATTTTTTCCCATTGGAAAAAAAAATTCGGGGGGAATCTCCCTTCTTTAAACTCAATTCCATACACTCCTGGATAAAGTAAATTAAAAAAAATTTGATTAACCCTTTAAAATTAAATCCCCTTTAAAAAAAAACCTTCTTAAGTTAGCCGCTGCCCTAAATTTTTTTCCATTACTAAATCCCCCCAAAAAACCCGGATTTTGGCCTTTTAATCCATTAAAATTCGGGGTTTTTCCCCCCTCTTAAACAAAAAAAATTCAGGGGGGCCCCCAACCCCAAAAACAAGACAATTCGGCTGCCCCCCTCAAATCCTTTCGGGGGGAAAAACCCCACATAAACCCCAAAAAACAATAAGCATTTACCCAAACAAAACATAAACTTCCAACCAGTTTTGAAAAACAACATAGAAAAGATAAAACCAAAAAATTTAAAAACCAAACGGGTTTTTTTTGGAAAGGAAAAATTTAAAACTGAAAAAACCAAATGCGGCCAACCCCCCTATACCCCTGAACCTCCCCGAACAAAAACAAAATTCCGACGGCTCAACCCCCCCCTTTCCAATAAAATCTGCAAAACCCCTCTCCTTTCCTCTTCCGTCGCCTCCCCCCCCCCAATCCCCCCTGCTTGCTCCTCCTTTCCCCTTTTCGTTTTCCCGCCCCCCCCCTTCCCAAACCCCTTCCCCCCCCCCCTCCCATTTCCCCCCCCTTTTTGGGCCTTTTCCTTCCCTTTTTTCCTTCCCCTTTTCTCCCCTTTCCCCTTTTCCCCCCTTTTTTCGCTTTTCCCTCCCTCAGCCTTCCCCCTCCTCCCTCTCTCCCCTTTTAAAATTTTTTGGGCCCCCTCCTCATTTTTCCCGAACCATTTCCCCCCCTTAAATCCTTTAACCCCGTAAGGCCTAGAAAAATTTTGGGGATTTTTTCCCCTTTTTTTTAAAAAAGGTTTTCCCCCGTGGTGAATTTGGCTTTTTAAGTAGGGTTCCCCCCCCTTTTTATCTTTTTCCCCCCTTTTCCCCCCCCGGGTTATTACCTTGGATTTTTGAAAAGGGGAAATTTTTCCAATTTTGACCCCCCAAGAACCCTTTTTTAAACCACAAAACGCCCCCGGAGAAAGTAGGATCCTGGGGCACCCCACTGGCCCATTAAAGGACCCACCCCCTACACCTATTTTGGTATGACCAACCCCCAGACCCCATCCCAACTAGCCTATTCGCCCTCACTCCCCCCCCTTTTTTTTTCCCCTCCCCTGACCCCCTTTTTCCCCCTTGACGGACCCTTTACCAAATCCCAACCCCCAACAAACTGGTAGGAAAATTTTTTTTAATTTTTCTATTTAATTTAAAAAATTTTTATCTATTTCCGGGAAAATTTTCCTTTAAAATTTCCTTCCCCCCCCCCCCCCCCCCCCCCTTTTTTTTCCCCGGAAGTTTTTTTCAAAAACCCCTTCCCCCAGATACTGTTTTAAAAAAGGGTCCCCTTTTCCCTTTTTTTGGCCCTATATTGTTTTTCTTCCCTTTCCGTTAATTGTTCAACAAAAACCCCCGGGGATTCATCCCAAATTTTTGGGGATAGCCCTCCCCCTTTAAAAATTTGTTTTTTTCCCTTTTAAAATTTCCAACCCAATTTATTAGAACGTTTTAACGGTCCCCCCCCCTTTTTGTTCCAACCAAACCCTGCTTTTCGGGCATTAGGGTTGTTAAATTTCCCCCCAAGTAAAAAGGAATTCATCCTTTGTTTACTACTCCCAAACTTTTTCCCCTTTTAAAAAATTTAAACCCCAAAAGGGGTAGAAAATTTTTCCCCCCTTAAGTTTTTCCCCTAAAGTCAAAGTTTTTTTTGGTTTTTCCCAACCTTTCCTTTTGTAAAAGAGTAACCAAAAAAGGCTTAAGCCCCGGGGCCACCCCAATTCCTTTTTTGTATCTACCCCAACCTTCCTTTAAAACAAAAAGCAAAAAATAATCCTTTTTTTCCAAGGGTCAAAAAAACGTTTTTAAATTTTTTCAACGTGGGCTGTGGGGCCCCCGTTTTTTCTACCCCCTATTTAATTTTTTCAAATGTGGATAAACCTCAAAATTTCCGGTTATCTAAAACTTTTAAACGCAAAATGTAAAGGGAAAAAAATTTCCTTTTTTCCCCACCCATTTTTTCCTAATTAAAAACCAATTTTTTATCAAACGCCCCCTTTTTTTCCTTCAGTTCCCCTTTCCCTTTTTTTCCCTTTTTCTTCCCCTCTTTTTTTTCCCCCCTTTGTACTTTCCCCCTTTTTTCCCCCCTTCCCTCCCCTTTTTCCCTTCCCTTTTCCCTCCTCCCCGCCCTTTTTTCTTTTTTCCTGCCTTTCCCCTTTTTTTTCCCCGTTTTTTTCCCCTTTTTTTTTTTCCCCCCCCCTTTTTTCCCCTTTCCCTTTCCCCCTTTTTTTTTCCCCTTTTTTTTCCCCTTTTTTCACCTTTTTTTTTTTCCCTGTTTTGTTTTTTGAATTTGGGGCCCGATTCGGGGCCCTTTCCCTACAAGCCTTAGTTGGCCCCCTTTTCCCCAAAAGTTTTCCCTTCTTCTATATACTTTTCAGGGACCCAGTTCAGCATCTTCTCAATTTGGTTTAACCCTATCAATTTTACCCCCACTTAAAAATATACAACCTTTAAAAAGGTAAATTTTTCCCCAAAATAACCCTGGGAAAAATTCCCATTAAAAAGAATTGAAAAAAATAAAAACCCCAAAAGAAAACTTTTTTTAAAAAAAAAAAATTTTAATTTCCCTTTTTGCTTTTTAAATCCCGCTTTAAAACCAAACCCCTCAAAATATTACCCAAATTTTTTATCCCCGAACAAAGCCCCTTTGGGCCCCCGGGCCCTCCCCCTCTTTAAAAAAAAATTTTTTTTTTAATGGGGGGTTGCAGGTTTACGTTTTCCAAACCAAAATTTCCGCGGCAACCACCTCCTCACATCGGGCCCCCCAAAAGGGACGGGAAACCAAAAACCCTTTAAAAATAATAAAATTTATCAACTTTCCCCCCCCACCCTCATACCAACACAATACGTATCATACAACAATGTAAACAAAAAAATTTTAAAATCCCCCCCTTTTTTTTATTTTTCTACTTAGCCGGGAAAAAAAATTTTCCACTATTCAGTTTGCACACTTAAAACCCTTTAAGAGCAAATAAAGCTCCATAACTTCCAGTTCCGGTTGACCTTCCCCAATAACGGGGAAAGCTAAGCTGCCACACTGTTTTTTCCCCCCCAAATCCCGTTGGGGGACACTGCAAGTCTTTTCCCCCCATTCCCCCCCCCCTTCCCCTCCCACGGAAAGGGCTCCTGTCGCCCCCCACAGGTCTTTCCCGGGGCCCAAAAACCCCCCCCGGGGAGCTCCCTGCTAGGCCCCCCCCCCCCCTTTCCCCTCCCCCCCAACAAAAAAAATTTTTCCTTTTGGGGGAGGGCCCCAATCCCGTTTCCCCCCCCACAAAAAAGCCCCCCCGGTTTTTTTTTCTTAACCCCCAAAAAATTTTTTTTTTTCCCCCTTTTCCCCCAAAAACCCCCTTTTTTTTAAAAAAAAAAAAATTTTTAAAAAAAAACCCCAACCCAACCCTTTTTTAAAAAAATTTTTTTTTAAAAAACCAAAACACTTCACCTCACAAAACCCCCACCACAGCCCGGGGCCAACCTTTGGAATGGTTTAAACATAAACTCCTTTCCCAAGCATTCCCCCCGCACCCTTCCCCCCGGCCCCTTTTTACCAAACATCCAATTTTAAAAAACCCCAAAACCCCCCCCAAACACTCAAAAGGCCCCCACCTTTTTTCCTCCCAAAGGCCCGAAGGTCCTTCCCGCCCCCACTGACGGTCCCTTCCCTTTCGCCCCCCCAAACCCATCCCCCCCCGGGGAAAACCCCAAACCCCCGGGTCCACCCTAAAACCCGACCGGATCCCCCAACTCCTTTCTTCCCGGGCACCAAAACCCCCCCTTTTCCCCCCTTTTAATAAGACCGGGGCCCCCCCGGGCCAATTCCCCCAAGCCCCAAAATGGGCCCCAACAAAACCACTAAATTTTTCCAAAAAACATTTTCCCCACCAAAGCAAATGATTTTAAAAAAAAGAGGAGACGGGGTTTTTTTAAAAAATTTTTTTAAAAAAAAATAAAAAAACAAAATTACCCAAAAAAATTGTGGCCCCTAAAATTAAAAATTTAAAACTGCTCATAATCGGGCCCCAAATTCCCCTTTTAAAAGGGGTTTCCATTAAAGGTTTTTTAACCCCCCTTTAAAAACACCCCAAAAAAAACGGGTTTTTTTCCCATCCGTTTTTTTTCAAAATTTTTAATTTGTGGTTTGCCACAACTTTATTTAAAAATCTTTAAAACCCAACCTTTAAAACAGTCAATTTTTTCCCTTCCCAAAGTAAATTTTATAATTTCAAACGTTGCCAAAAAAAACGTTTTTTCCACCACAAAGAAAAAAAACCCTTTTAAAATGAACAATTCAATAAAAAAAACAACAAAACAAAAGTACAAAACCAACCCTTTTTTCGGGGCACCCCCGAAAAAATGAAGGACCCTCCTTTCAAAAATTTTTAAAAACCCCCAATGAAAACCCCCCCCAAGGGCAAAACAAAGGCAAATTTTTTAACATTCAAGGGGAATAACGGGGAAAAAACGTAAACGCTCAAAAAAAACACTTTTGGGTTTTTTATTCCAAAAAGGGGTCGACAAAAGACTTTCCCACCACCACAAAAAAAAAAACCCCGCAAAAATTGGGCCCTTTTCTCGTTGTTTACCTCAAGAAAAAGGTACCCAAATTTTTTAAAACGCTCAAATCTTTTGGTTTTTCCCGTTTTAAAATTGGGGTTTTTGGATCCAGTTAAAAAAATAAACTTTAAAAAGTTTTAAAAACCGCTGAAAAATTGGGAAAACCAAAATTTTGGGCCCCAAAATTCAAACTAAAAACACCCTTTTTAAAAAAATCCCCGAATCCAAAAACCCCCCTCTTTCCCAAAACCCGGGTCTTTTTCATGCCAAAATGGGGCCCCCTTTTTTTTTGGATTAATCTTTACTTTGGCTTTTCTTCCCGTAACCCAAATATTCCAAAACCAAACCAAGGCTTTTTCCTGCCAAAATTTGCCCTTTCCCCAACCCCGCCTGCCCCCCCTTTGGGGGAAAAATCAACCCCCCCGGCAAAAAATTTTTTTAAAAAAAACCCCAAAGAACCAACTTTTTTTTAAAACAGGGGGCATGGCGGGGGAAACGCCCCTTTGGCCACCCCCCGCCTGAAAGCCAAAAAACCCAAAACTATTGCAAACCAAAGGGTTTTTAAAACCCTTTTTTACTCCCCCTTCTTTCTACTTCTTTGGGGGGCCCCTTTAAAAATTTTTTTTTTTCCCTTTTTTTTCCGGGCTTTTTCCTTATGCAGCCTTCTACTTGCGATTCCCCCCCAAATTTTTTTTTTGTTTATTTTTCAAATACCCTAACTCATCACCTAACGGTTTTTTTTTCTTTTATTCCATATTCACCTAGTTTTTTTTGTTTTTAATTTGTTTTCTTTTTAAAGCGCAAGGCCCTTTTCCCGGCCCGGTTGGGGGAAAAAACCCCTTTTTCGTTTTTTTGAAAATGGGTTTGCCCTTCTTTAAAAATTTTTTTTCCCAAGAAAAACTTTTTGTTCCATTTTTTTTTTTTTGCGTTGACCTCTTGGAATTTTAAAATGCCTGCCCTTAAATTCGCCAAAAAAGCCCGGGATTTTTTTCTTTTAACTGGTCCTTGTTTAAAGCCTTCTAAAAATTTTTGGGTCGGTTTTTGGGGGCCGCTTTCCCTTTTCTTTTTTACAGCAATTCATCTTTTTCAAAATCATTTTCTTTTAAACTTTTCTGCCAAATTTTGTAAAAAATTTTTTCCACCGAATTACCCTTAACGTTCTGGATTAAAGGGTCATTTTCCTAACTTCCCGTCAAAAAAACTAAACTTTAAAATTCATTGCCGTTTTTTTAAAATTTTTTTTTTTTTTTAAAAAAACGCAGTTAAAAAATTTTTCTTTAACCCAAAAAACGAAAGACCCCCCGGGGGGAAAAAAAGGGGAAAAAACTTTCCAAAAACCTTTTAAAGGCGGGCAAAATTTGGCAAATTTTGTAACGGGGGGATTTTCCCTTTTTACTTTAAAAAAACTCTAAAACAACACAAACGGACTTAAAATTTTAAAAAATTTTTTTTCCCATAAAAAAAAAGGGGAAAAAATTTTTTTCCAAAAAAAAAAAATTTTTAAAACCCTTTTTCTTTTAAAAAAAAATTTTTTTTTCTTTTCTCTTCTTCCCGGGTGTTTTCCTTTTTTCATTTTTGCGTTTTTCCCCTTTTTTTCCTCCCTTTTTTTTTTTGGGGGCCCCTTTTTTTTGGCCCCCTTTTCCCCCCTTTTTGTCCTTTTTCTCCCCGGGCCGCGCTTTTTCTTTTGGGTTTTCTTTTCAAAACCCTTCTTTTCCTGTTCCTTGTAAAATTTCCTAAAATTACAAAGGGATTCTCATCCTTCCCAGGCGGGCAGCCAAAGGTTTTTTTTTTTAGGTCCACTCGCAAATTTTTACTTGTAAATGGGAACCCTTTAAAAACAAAAAAGTTTTTTTCCAAAAAAGAAAATAAACAATGCGGGTTTTCCCAAAAATCATAGGGCAACCATCACCTTTTGCAAAAAAAAAATTTTTTTGGGGGGGGGGGGGAAAAACCACCCGTTCCTTTTTTCAAAGATTTAAAAATCTTCCAAAGTTAAGTTTTTAAAAAAAAAAAAACGGTTTTTAAATTACCAAATCAAAAATTTTTCAAGAACAAAAAAAGAAAAAAACATTAAAAAAAAACCGAAAAAACCCCCTTATTTTTGTTTTTAAAAATTTTATCGAGCTGTTTTAAAAAAGATTAAAATTTAAAACCAAATTTTTATTTTAAAAAAAAATCTGTTTATTTATCCGGGGGCCACAGGCCGAAAAAAAAATTTAAAAAAAAATAAAAACCTTAATTAAAACAAAAACCCCCAAAAAAAACAAACCCTTTTAAAAAAAACAAAACCAAACGAATTTTTTCGCTCCCCCCTTTTTTAAATTTTACGGAAAACCATCCCAACGGGAAAGGGAAATTTTGCTAAGGCCCAAAAGCCCCAACCCCCCTTGGGTTTGTTTTTATCCGCCTGGCAAAATTTTTTCAAAACCAAAACCCAGTTTTAACAAAAAAAAGGTAAAAATTGGTTTTAAACGACAAAAAAAAACCTTTGCCCCTCCGGAAAGTTTTGTTTCCCGTTTTTGCTCAAAAACAAAAAATTGCTAAAAAAAGGGGGGGCAAATTTTCTCAACCCAAAGCCCGAAAAAAAATTTTTTGCGAAACTTAAACCCCTTTTTAAACCCCAGAACCAAACGAAATTTTTCTTTTTTTTGGCCAAAAAACCAAAAAAAAATTTTTAAGTTTTTTTTTTTTAAAAAATTTTCAAAAAAGAAAACCAGGTTTTAAAATTGCCCCAAGGGAATTTTGAAAAATCAAAGGGGGTTTACAAAACCTTGATTTAAATTATTTAAAATTACCCAAAAACAAACCCAAATTTTTTTATGCCCAACAAATTCCCCCAAATAAAAAACCCCCCTTTTAAAAAATGTTGTTTTAACACATAACAAAAATGAAGTCAAAACTGGGGCTCGATAAAAAAAGAAAACCCACTAAGCAAAAAACCCCTTGGGCCAAAAACACGTTTTTCGCTCCCCGGGGCTAGGTCTTTTTCGAGGGCGAAGCGGTTGTTCAGGCCCCGAAAAAGATGTGGCGGCAAACCCTTTACCCCCGGGGGTTTAAAAAAATTTTTTAAAAAAAACCCCAACAAATTTTAAATCTTCTGAACGACTTCCCCCCCAACCCCAGGATCCCCGGGCCCCAAAACCTCAAAAAAACCCCGGATTTCCAAAATTTAAAAATTGCAAAAAAAACCCCAAAAACTGTTTTAAACCCGGGTGGGGAAAAAAATTTTTTTAAAAAAAAGACATCCCCCCAAAAAGGGGAAAACCCCCCAAATTTCTGTGGGGACTCCAAAAATTTTTAAAAGGGGAAAAAAAACATTGTCCAAAGAAAAAAGGCGCAAAATTTAAAAAAAATAAAAAATTGGAAAAATTTTTCAAAACCCCCTAAACCCCCTAACAAAAAACTTGAAAAAATTTTTAGTTAAGACAGAACCCTTTTTTCCCCCGGGTTTTTTTTATTTAAAAAAGAACCTGAAAATCATTAGTTTTCCCCCCAAAAAATTAGTTTTTTTTAAAAACCACCCCCAAAACCAAAAACTTAATTAAAAAACCCAAATTTTTTTCATTTGCCCTTTTTGAGGTCAGGGTTTCCCCAAAAAAAAAGCCCAAAATAAAAATTCTTAAACCTGCACAATGGAAAACCCTTTTTTTTAAAAACAAACTTTCAAATTTCCCTGGCCAACCCTTTTTCTCCCACGCAGGGATTTCGGTTTAAACAAACCCCCCCAATTTTAAACCCCCCCCAGAACCAAAAAAGGGGGTTTTTTTCAGCGACTTGTTTCCCAAAAATTTCCCGAATGAAACCCCTTCTTTTCAAAATTTCAAATTTTTACCCCCCCCCCAAAAACAAACCCTACAGGGAGACCCCAAAAAATTTTTACTTTAAAAAAAAATTTTTTCACCAAGAACAATTGGGCCGGGGGACTGGTATGTCCTTAAAGTTGCCCAATAAGGAAAAATATTTTTTAATTTTAAAATTTTAAACCCATAAAAAAATTTTTGGGAAAACGAAAAACCCCCCCTAAACCCCTTTTAAAAAAAAAAAATCCCATCCGAATTCCAACCCCAAAGCTTGGCAAAATTAAATTTTAAAAAATTTTGGGGCCCTTTTGGAATGATGTTTTGGGGGAAAAAAAAAAAAAACCCAAAAAATTACAGAAAATTTTCCAAATTTCCCCCGGGATAGCGGGGCCTTTTCTTAAAATTTAAAAAGGAGTACAGGAATTTTTTTCAATAAAACCAAATTTTGATTTAAAAAAGATTTGAAATTTTTCCCCTTTTACTAAAAAAAAACCAAAAAAACTTGGCACGCCTTTAAAAGGGCCAACACCATGATTTTGCAAAAATCTTTTGGAGGGTAAGGGGCAAAGCTCCCCAAAACTTTTAAAAATTCCAGGCGCCCAAAAAAAAAATTTTTAAAAATTTTTTCTTTTTCGTTTGATGGTTTCTTAGAAATTGCTTAGTACCTCTGTCCAGACCCCAAAAAATTTCTCCCTTTTAAAAAAGCCCCAAAAAAACCAAAACCGCCCAAATTTCCTTTTCGGGCAAAAAAAAGTCTTCATTAACTTTCAATTTTTTTAAACGGTTTTAAATTGAAGCTGTCAGGTATTTTTAGACGACTTAAAACCTAATCGCTTTAAAAAATTCCCCCTAGAAAAAATTTTTATTCAAATTTTTAAAAACAGGGGTTTTTCCCCGGGTCTGGGGAGAGAACGCTTAATCTTCAAACCAAATTGACTTTAAAAATTTTTTGATCCTTTTTGGGAAAAATTTGGGAAAAAATTAAAATTTTTTTAGGGTTTTAGAAATTTCGCTTTTGAGTTTTTTTTAATACTTTAACCCCCTTTTTGGTCAATATTTCCCGTCCATTTGTTTAAAAAATTCCTACTGGAATTTTGAAATGGAAACCCAAGTGGTAAAGGCATCAGGATGGGCGCCTCAATCCAAAAATTTAATTTCTTTTTACTTTAAAAAAGGTTTTTAAAAAAAAAATAATTTAAAAATAAAAATTTTTTGGTTTAATCAAAAACATACCAAAAAAAAAAAAAAGGGAAATTTGCGGTTTCGTCCCCAAAAATCCAGACAATACAAAAATTTTTTGGAAAAATTTCCACAGAAAAGAAAATGGGGTCTAACTAAAAATTTAAAAAACTTTTAACAAAGAAAAAAGATCAAAAAAACCCCGGGGGTTTTTTTTAAAATTTTATAAAATTGGAGGGAAAGAAAATTTTTAAACAATGGCGGCAATAATTATTTTTTCCAAAAAAAACCTTTTTAGGGGGGTTTTTTTTTTCATTTTTGAAATAAACAGGGGCTTTTTAAAAAATTTTTTTTGTACGGGAAATCCAAAGGATCGTTGTGCATTTTCCCCCTTTGTTTGGTTTAAAAAAAGGGCCTTTCTTTTAAAAAAAAAATTTTTGGTAAGACTTTTAAAATTTAATTTTTTCGTTGAACGGGAAAAAATTTTTAAAACTTTTTTTGGGGGGAAAAAAAAAAGGGGGGGCAAACCTTTTCTTGGGGGAAATTTCACACTTTGGAATTAGGGAAAAAACTTTCGCAAGTTTTTTAAAAATTTTAAAAAAAGTGAAATTTGAACTCCCGGAATGGGTTTTTGGGGGGAATCAGTTTCAAAAAATTTACCTTGGCCTTTTTAATTTTTTTCCACTGACTTTAATCATGGGGGAAATTTTGGGTTTGGAAAATTTAAGAAAAACCCAACCCGGCCCTTTTGGAAAGTTTTCATCTTTTACAAGTTGTAAAGATTAAACAAAAAAAATCTTTTTCCTAATCCCCCCAGAGGTAAATATGAAGAAATGGGTTCGTTTATTAAAAGAAAAGGGGCCATGGACGCTTAAATTTTTTAAATCTTGTTTGATTTAAATTTTAAACGTTTGTTTTACTTTAAAAAATTTTTGGGTTTTATTTTTTTTTAAAAAATTGCCCCAAAAAAGCTCCTTCATTCCGGGCCCTTTAGTCCTAAAGCTTTTCCTTCTTCTATGAGGTCCATCTTTTCAGCGGACCATTGTCTCAGCACCCTCTTCAGTCGACATTCTGAAGCTATCTAACCCTCGATCAGCTAGTTAATACCACCACAGTAACAAGCAAGATATCCACACGATCACTTGTAAATAAGCGATCAAATAGTTGTGCTACACACAATCAACCTCAGCGGCAACCAAATTAAGCCAGTTCAAACAACAGGCCCAGTCATGAAAAAAAAGATCAAAACAATCAACACATGATTAACGTCTTTCCAGGTAACAAAAAAAAATCTAGGTTTCCACAATTACGACAAATTTCAAATCCCTTGCAATTGAACAAAACCCAGAATCAAAATCACTTATGGCTCATTTATGTTCATCCCGAACGACAGTCCCCAATTTGTGACGGGTCTCCGACGCTCCCCCTCGTTATTAAAATATGATTTTTATATTCAGGGATGCAGGGGGTTATAGACAGAAGTATTTACGCTTTCACAACCAAAATGCGCTCTCGCATAGGCACACGCACTCTGTCACTCACATCGGGCCCGCACAAAGGTGACGGGAAACCAATAACATTTCATAGAAAATAATCAACTTTTATTCAACTTGACTCCGAGCCCCCACCCGTCACTACACAACACAACTATCTGTATCATACAACAATGTAAACAGCATACAGACAATTTAATAAATCGCATCCCCTGTTCTTCAGTTATTCTTACTTAGCCAGGAAAGACAATATTCCACTATTCAGTTTGCACACTTATAACCTTAAGAGCAAATAAAGCGTCCATAACTTGCCAGCATTCCTTGGTTGACCAGTTTCTCTCATCACACTGTGCGACTACGAGCTGAAGCTGCCACAACTGTTGTGTCCTCCCGATTGGCCAAATCCCAGTTGGGGGACACTGGAAAACGTAGCTTGAGTTGCACCCTCGCACTGAGTCTCCCAGACTCCACTGTACTTCGCCCTCTCCACGGAAAGGGCTCCTGTCGGCCTCTCCCACAGGTCTTCTCTGGCTGCAAACACCCCACCGTTGTCTGGCAGCTCCCTGTCTAGGCCCCAACAGGCTACACGTCTTGCTGTCGACCGTCCCCACACGGGAGACAATTCTTCTCGTCGTCGGCTCCGAGGCTACAGCAACCTCCACTGTCTTACGTCCCCACCCAGGAGACAACAAGGCGACAGCTAACCTCTGCTTCACGCTGTATTTTCTTGAGCCCTCAGCAAGACGGGCGAGTTCACTTTCCCTTAAGTGAGTCACCTCCTTCCTGGTTTTCCAAGCACCTTATATTCGTTCTCAAAGAAAGAGAGAACCCGAGTTTAACTGGCTCAACCAATGGAATCACTGGCACACACACATCACACGATTTGTAACCAATAAATCCCAAGTTATTTTTATTCCACCAATGGAATCACTAGTCACCTACACATACACACACACCACAGCTGCTAGCGCCAACAAAGACTTGGGCACCCAGTGGTTAATGCATAACCTCCTATTCAAACTCATGTTCGATTCCCCCAAGCTACCCATTGAACTACAGCCTGGACCTCTCTTCCAGCCATGACTGATGCTTCAAGTATTTACTACCTCTATAGACAACAAGGCGCAAACCACTCGATAGGCCGCAGCCTTCCATTCATTCCTCAGAACAAGGACGACTGAATGGGCGCTGTACTCTGCCTGCAGGCTGACGGTCACCTTCCCGTGACGGTCACCTGACACGATCGCCTTTCCTTCAGGCCCACTGGAGAACCCAGTGAATAGCCAGCCAGTGGTCGGACTGGACACTCCTCTACCCAGGACCGGCAGGTCGGCAACTCCTTGTCAATATCCCTTGGACATGCGAAACACTTCCCAGTACTCTCCCTCCTTCAGTATACGACTCGGGGTATCCCCCCCTGGTGATGCCTGAATTCGCACACTTGAAGACCCAAGGAACGTGCTCTCAACAACAGCAACTACCCTTAATTTGCCTAAATGTTCGAGAACATTCGGCCGACTCATGACAAATAGCATGTTCTAAAACGAAGGACGGTCTTGGGTTGTTATTGTTACAAACATTTTTTAAAACAAATTAAAAATGAGTGCATTCAAATATACTGAATCAAAATATTCTGTTGGGCCGCACTACAATCTTAAAAATATAGCAACTGATACTCTTGACATTGCTGTGACCCAGACTGCCTCTTTTCATAAAAAGGTGAGTACTCCATTGAAGAGCTATCTTAACCCCCCTATTGAAAACGACCACATCAAGAAAGCGTGGTTTAGTCATCCGATGCAGTTTTATCAGAACCAGTTAAACTTTGCTGTGTTTTGCGCATCAACTGGGTGTGGAGTGTCGTATGCTGATCATTTAAATCACCATGATCCTTTGGTGAGGTCAGTGTACAGATTTCATTTCTATTACACCTTTAGACGTATTTTGACTGAATTGCAAGCGCCATTGCCAAATGACAAACCGTTTAATCCACTCAGCAACAGAATAGACATGAAGGCTTTGAAAGGATCTGTAACGAATTCAATATTAACATCAAGACAGACTTTAGACAAAAGTTGGATCTTAATCATGGCCTAGGCGACCTTTATTTTCGGGGCACGCACAAGAAAGTATAACTATGACTGGCATCCTCCTTTCAAAACTTTCTTTTTTGGCCCAACTGTTCAGCCCGGGTCCCTACAGCAAGAAACATAAAACAGCATGGACAACATTTATCTTAGACACTTCTAAGGGTCTAACTAGAGCGGGAATAGAACGAATAAAACGACTCTATTCGTACTTACGTTTGGTGTTTGCTAGGTTTGAAAGCACGGGCGAGATCGAGCATAACTGATCTTTCTACTGGTTTTTTGACCACAAAAACAATACTTAGCAAATTTAGGGGAAAGCCTTTTAATTCTACAGTTGTTTTAAACCCTTCAAAAAAATTAAAAGGGTTTCCCCAACAGGGGTTTTCCCAATACGCAAATCAAAAAAGTAGTTTTCCCTTTGGGCACTGGTTTTTTACATGCTCCTTCTAAACCTCAGACCCAGATGGGTTTACAAAAATTTAAACCTAAAAAAATAAAAAATTCTTAAAGCGGGGCAATGAACAAAAAGGTTGGGAAAAAACGACATAAATTCTGACCCAGAAAATTTTAAACAAAAAATAAAAGAAAAACCCAAAAATTAAGCCCACCCAAACCCCAAAGGGTCCAAACCCCCAAATCATTGAAGACCACAAAGCTCGGGGCCTCTTTTGCGAGGGACCATGAATATGAAAAGAAACGCGCTTGTTTTTTGGATTAACGGGCATGGGTTTTACTTGGTTTTTTATCTTCCCTAAATAAAACCCCAACTATTCCAAAACTAATGCCATAAGTTTTCCCCAAAAAAGCTCCCCTATTTTGGCTTCCCGAAGAAAAAAAGCCAGCTAAAAAACCCCCAAATTGCCAAAAAAGTCTATAGTTTTAAACCGGCTAATTTTTTTTAAAAAATTCCGCAAGATAAACAACCCTTTTTTTTTACCCATGTTTTAAACCCAGGTGGGGGGCGATGGCGTGGGGGGTACGGGAAATTTTTGGCCACCGCCCCTGAAATTTAGCCAACCCCAAAAGTATTTTAATTGCAAATCCAAAGGGCCCCAGTTAAAACGCTTGCTAATTGCCCCTTTCTCTCTAAAAGGGGGTTGGAATTCGTTCGCTTTTTGTCGTGCCCTTCTTAAAAAATTTTTTTTCGATATTTTCTCTATTCTTTTCATTTGATTTCGAAATTTGGGTTTCTCGTTAGAAAGTCAGCGCTTCCTAGTCTTGTTGGATCTTTTTTGGGCCCAAATCTTTGGGTCTTTGTCTTATTCTTTCTTTAATATCAGGCCCAAATTTTGGCGCCCATCAGCCCAACGATTTTTTTTTTCTTTTTCCTTTTTTATGCTCATCTAGTTCACCATTTTTTGCTAAATTTTTTTGTTAATTCGCCTTTGATGCTTCTTAAAGCATGATCAAGGGCCGCAAAACCCTCGCATGGGTAGGGGTGGGGCCGTGTATAGTTTTTAAAATCCCTTTTCTTCTAAAAAACTGGTTTTTTCTCCTCAAATTGCATTTATTTTTTCATCTGCCGATTAAATTTAATTCTTTAATTCCATGTTTTGTTTTTTGGTTAGCTTTTGGGAGTTCCTGAAAGTGTTTTTTTTGAATTTTTAGAAACTGCCTCCCCCCTTTAAATTTTCGGTCTAACAAGCCCAAAGGGCGTTTTTTGATTTTTTCACACTGATCTTTGTAAAATTTTGAAACCTGGCAAAAAATTTTAAAAGGGGCCCCGGGGTTTAGTTTTAAGCCGAACAAGTTCCCCTTTTAAACGTTTTTAAACAGACAAATAAACATTTTTTAATTCAAAATAAAATTTGGGTCTAAAATTTCGGGAGGGTTCTTGACCTAAATTTTCGAAAAAAATTTTTAAAACCCTTTTCCCTTTCTTTAAAATTCATGCCGCTTTGAGAGCGTTGAGCGATTTTTGTTTTAAAGGGATCTTTTCACTCTTTGTCGTCCCCAGGATCAAAAAAAACATAATCTTTTTCCCCTTCAATTCTTGCCATGTTTTTAAAAAAATTAACTTTTTATTTTTTTTTTAAAAAAATTTCCCGCAGCAAACATATGGCCATTCTTAAACCCGCAAGAAAACTGAAAGAGCCCTTTGGGGGAAAAGGGAAATTAAGCGGAATAATTTCGTTCCAAATAATCCATCAAATAATTTTAGCGGATCAAATTCTTTCTGGGCAAATTTTTTCCCGACTTAGGAAGGGGGGATTAAAATGATTGTTCCAGGGGTCTGCACGTCCCTTTCTTTTAAAATAAACTTTGCTTTAAAAACAGACCAAAAAACAGGACAGTTTTCCAGAATTTGGGACGGGCAATCGTTTTAAAAAAAAATTTCTATAAAAAAAGAGGGGAAGAAAAATTTCCCTTTTCAAAATGCAAACATATTTTTAACCAATTCTGTTTTATTTCAAACCCGGGGAAAGAAAGGGCTGACTTTGCGTTTTTAAGGAAAACGAAAAAGAAGAACACTAAAACATAAAAAGGGGCCGCAGAGGGTTTAAAAAACGGCAAAAATATGTTAACATTTAAAATTTTTTCGTATGGAAATCGCTTTTTTAAACCCCTAAATTTTTTTTTGTTAAAAAACGCATGCGCCATACTTTCAAGGACATTTTAAAAGAAGATTGTCATATGAAAATAACTTTTAAAGAAAAACAAACCCTGTTAACAACACAGACACCGGGAGCAAAGTTTCGCAAATTTTTTGAAAAAATCCCCGGAAGGTTTTACGGGTTTTTAGCAACCCTTACTTTTTCAAAGCGATTTACAAAAATATCAGTCAAAATTACAAAAAATTAAAGAAAAAAGTGATTCATCATACCCCTTTTCCCCGAAGCAGGCCCGACACTATAAAGGAAAATTTTTGTTTTACGTCGCAGCAAGAACGCTTTAAAAGGGAATTTTTTTGCTGGTGAAGATAAGAAAAAGTTCAAAAGAGCAAGTGAAAAATTTTTAATCCTAAAAAACGAAAGGGGCAATTACAAAATTTAAAGGTTTTCCAAAACCCAAATTTTACGCTAGCGGGCCCTTTGACCTTATCATCAAATTTTACGAAATTAAAAAAAATTTTTGGGGGGGGAGGTGTAGAAAATCCCAAAAAGTTTTGGGCCTTTTTGAAAAAAATTTACTCTTCACAAAGTTAGGCTTTATGATTTAAATTTAACAACAAAAACGGTTTATGGATTGACCAAAGGGCAAAAGGAAGGGTAATCAGTTTTTTTGGGAAACGGGGAACGTTTAGAGACGTAAAAAACATTCAAATTGATAAAGAAGAAGCCGATAAAAAACCCCTTAATGTAAAATTTTTTTTTTTAATAAATTTATTTCGCACGAAAATTAAAGAAAAGCAGATAAAAAAAAGTAGTATACTAAAATAATTTTTTTTTTAAAAAAAAAAAACATGTCTGTTCAGTTTATCCAAAGGTGCCCACAGCCCGCCAAAAAAAGAGAAAGAAAAAAACCCTTTAAAAATAAAAACCTTCAGATTTAAACCAAAATTACACAAATCAACAAAAACTAAGCAAAACCTTTCAAAAAACGCAAAACCCAAAAGAAGGGATTCTGCTGGGCCCTTTTAAACTGTTTACATATGTTTTAAAACTGGAACATCGACTATAAAACGCTCTATCAGCAGGGGAAAGAGTGTTGGTCTCCTTTTGCAACGGGCATAGGCGCACACGCAGCTTTAACCCCTAGAGGTTTTTTCTTTAGTCTCCCGCCCCTTTTTTCATTTGCTGTAATGCGGTCAAAAAAAATTTAAAAAATAAACTCCAAAAGCCCCACAGCATTGGGTTTAAAATAATAACGGCTAAACTTATTCTTTAAAAAAACAATAAATAAACCTAGTTGACTCAAAAAAACACGAAGAAGAATTTAATCTTTAACAGGGCCCATTTTGATGACTACAAAAACAAAATTTGATCTTCAAAAAAAAGGGGGGGACCCAAATTTTTTCTCAACAACCAAACGCCGAACAATAAAAAAAAGGGAAACTTTAAAAAAAATAAACGAAACATTAAAATCTGTTCAAACAGCTCACCCGAAAAAACCCAAAGAAGGGTTTTTACTTTAGTTTAGGTCCAAGCACAAAAAAAACCGTTTTATTTGATTTTGATTAAACCTTTTTATTTTTTTTTAAAATTTTAAAAAAAATAAGTTGGCTTAGAAAAAAAAAGACAGCATGGCTTTAAAATATATGAAGGGCCCCAATTTAAAATTTTTTTAAAGGGAAAGCTTTTAAAAAGAGCGTTTAAACAAAGCACTGAAAGATATTGATTTTTGAATCTTTTTACCCCAAAAAACGTAAAAGGCAAATTTTTGTTCATGGGGAAATTTCCCCAAGTTCCAGGCAAAATAAAAAAAAAACCCCCAGTTATAAAATAATGTTTTTGCTGTTTTAAACGACTATATAAAAATAAAAAAGAAAAAAAATCTAGAAAATCCCGGGGCCGAAATAAAAAAACCCGACTATTCTTTCCTCTAAATGAAATTTTTAAAACCCGGGTTGGGGAGACGAACGCTTACACAGTTTGAAAAGCTTTCCGTGAAGAAGCTAAAAAGAGGCTCGGTTTGGGCCCGAGGGCAAGTCTTAAGAATTTGATTAAAACAGGGTAAGTATTTCACCATTTTTTTGGGAAAAGGGTTCATTCCGCAAACCCCCGGGGGGTTGGGTTAAAAAAAAAGATCATTTTTTTAAAACTAAAAAATTCCCGACAACAAATGTTTTATGGGGGGCGTTTTTTGCAAGGCTTTCATCATGTCCGCGAACACGCAGAAAGAGTGACTAACCCATCGGGAAAACGCCAAAGACCCTTTAAATTCAATGGAATAACCTTCCTGTTTGTGTAACCAAATTGATCAGTTTGAAGAACAAAACACCCCAATAACTTTTAAATGTATACACATGGGATGAGGAAACAAATTTGGTGCCAATTAAAGTGTCCAAGAACAGTCCAACAATAGGCGAACCAGCCAAAAGTCATGTGGACTTACTCCTAATGTTTTCGCCAGCAGGGCTGCCCCATTACACATTGATACGCACAATGAGCAGATTAGTAGCGCATACTTCAAAGCATGAACATAAACAAGAATTCTGTAGAAAATGTTTAACAAGAATTCCAACCGCTCAAGCCGCGCTTGAACATATAAAACATTGTAAAAGTTCTGTAGACTGTAAGACAGAACTAACTACGCCCCCGCCAGGATCTAAAGTTAGTTTTAAGAACTGGAAACGGCTGCAAACAAGTCCATACGTAGTTTACGCAGACTTCGAGTCGCTTATTGTTCCTTATGAAGGGCCAGCACCACAAAAACTTCGAAAAACAGTCTTAATGAGTAATCATCAATTTGTTCATTTGCCTTCATTATTGTTAGGTCGGATGGCGTTTATTCAGAGCCAGAATTATATAGAGGGCCAGATGCTGCAGAAACATTCTTAAAACGCATGCAGCAAGTGCGTAACGCCTGTTTCTAATAATCTAAACTTATCTGAAATCATAATGGCGCCTGAAGACCAACAACAGTATGACTCAGCCACGCATTGTTGGATTTGCGGTTTAGAGCTAACGCCCAAGAGTGTAAACCCCACAGTAAGAGACCATGATCACATTAGTGGGAAGTTTAGAGGTGCAGCGCACAGTAAATGCAATCTTCAACTAAAGTTTGATCCAAAGACATGGAAGCTGCCTGTATTCTTTCACAACTTGCGAGGTTATGACTCTCACCTTATAATGCAAGCAGTAACCAGCGCCTTCAGGGTAGCATGCATTGCACAGTCATCAGAAAAGTACATGTGTTTCACTTTAAATAACATGTCTTTCTACGACTCTATGCAACACATGATGGGCTCATTAGAGGCACTGGCTATGTCCTTAAAGTCCTGCCCAATAACGGAAAAATATTTTGACTCAACTCTTGTTAGAAAGGGTGTTTACCCTTATGAATACATGAACAGTTGGGAAAGGTTTGACGAAGATACACTTCCGCCTAAAGGCGCGTTCTTTTCTAGTCTTAGAGGAAAGGACATCAGCGACTCCGATTACCAGCATGCCAAATGCTGGCAAAAGTTAGATTGTAAAACGATGGAGACTATCATGACTCCTATTTAATGGCAGATGAAATGTTTGTTGGCGGACGTCTTTGAAAATTATAGAAAGACCTGCATAAACATTACAGTTTTGGATCCTGCGCATTATATTTCTGCCCCCGGGATGAGCTGGGACGCTTTCTTAAAGTTTACTGGAGTACAGATTGATTTATTGTCGATTTACCAATGGTTCAGATGATTGAAAAGGGATTGCGTGAGGAATTAGAATGGCGTCGCCATCATTACTGTAAAGCAAACAACAAATACTTGGACGACTAATGATCCGAGTAAAAGGCCTAACTATCTCATGTATTTAGATGCAAACAATCTGTATGGATGGGCTAGGGCGCAATCGCTTCCATTACGCAACTTTAAAATGTACACAGGCGGCGATCCGAATAATATTCAAAAGGCATTAAAGTGGTTGGGCAGTTTAACGCCTAATCAAGCGTGGTTTCATTCTAGAAGTTGACTTAGAATATCCTCATAAACTCCATGACCTACATAATGACTACCCATTAGCAGCAGAAAGTCAAAAAGATGGATCCAAGAGAGCCGCCTAAACTTTTTGCCTAATCTTCGAGGCAAAAAAAATTATGTTCTGTCATTACAGCTTCTACAATTTTTAAGACATGTTTGAAGTTGACAGCTGTTCCATCGTATAATTGCTTTTGATCAAGAACAGTTCATGAAACCATACATCATGAAGAACACTGATCTCAGAACTAAATCCGCAGATGCTTCAAAAAAAGACTTTTTTCAAATTGATGAACAACAGCTGTTTCGGAAAGACTATGGAGAATCCTCACAAGCGCAAAGATGTCAGATTGGTACCCAGAGAGAACGAAGCAATTAAGCTGACTTCTAAACCTAATTATCAGGACTTCAGAAGATTTCATGATCAGCTTTTTGGTATAATGATGAAAAAAAGAAAGTCAAATTAAAACAGCCTGTAATTATTGGGTTTTACTGTTTTAGAATTATCAAAGCTTTTGATGTTAGAGTTTCTTTAGACTACTTTAAAACCCTCGTATCCTGAGTCCAGAGTACTTTACACAGATACAACAGTTTTGTTATAGATATTCCTACTGAAGACATCTATAAGACATGGGAAAACCCAAGTGGCTAAAGGTCATGCAGGATGGTACGACACATCTGATTATCCTAAAGATTCACCTTTGCATTCGACTGTTAACAAGAAGGTTTAGGAAGATGAAGGATGAAATTTTCTGGAAAGGTGATCAAGGAGTTTGTTGGTTTAAGGTCAAAAATGTACAGTATTTCGAGCCAGGGGAAAATCATTAAGAAAGCAAAGGAATACTCGCAGCGTTGTGCAGTCAAACATATCACATGACAACTACAAAGAAGCATTGTTTTGGCAATAAGACTTTTCCCTCATGACAACGTAAAACTGCGATCTAATCTACATGAGATCAACACAACTGTTGTAACAAAGAAGTCATTAGATAGAACAAACACAAAACGGGTGTTTGTTAATCCAAGTTTTCATATGCAATTGGGCACTGGAGAACCGTAATTAATTAAAGCGGAACTGGTCTGCGGAATTATCTGCAGTTCTTCTTTCACAAAGATCTTTGAGGAGCTGGTTGTTTGTTGTTCAGTTTCTCGTAAATAATACACGGGCGGATTCATTTTTACAATTCTTTTTATTTCGTACGGGTCAACACTCCAAACTGGATCTGTTCCCCTGATGCGAGTGTCCCCTTCTGCTTCCCCCGGTAAATAAAGGTACCTTACTTTCAATCCAAATGTAATAGTTTGCTGGATGAAGACTCTCCTTCAGCAACATTTATTGTTTTCTTTTGATTGCTTGAAACGGTTTTAACCCTTTAAATTCTTCATTATTCTTTGCGCGCAAAACCGAGGCAATCTTCTAACCCATTCTGTGTTGAGAGAATTGTCAATCAGCTCTGTGATACTGGTAGGAGAAAAGTCTTTCGGCTAACTTTTTTGTTAAAGTTTTCAACTAAACCGTATCTTTTGAACTCCCGGAATGCCTCTTTTGGCGGTAACTCTATGTTTCAACAATAATTGATTCACTTGGCCTTTAAATTCTTTTCCATCATCGACTTGAATCATGCGAGGATAAGTTATGGCCCTCGTTGGTATAACAGCTGTATGGCAACAGCAACAGCAGAAGCACTCTTTGTGTTAATGGTTCTGCATCTTTGTACCTTGAAGCTATGTCAATGACTGTGAGTGCGTACTTAAATCTTTTTCGTCTAACCCTTTATCAGAGGTAAATATAGAAGATCCATTTGATGGGTGTCGTTTGGAGTTGTATTGACAAAGTGTGGTTCTGTATTCGGCTAGGCGCTGTAAATAAATTTGCCAAATCGTTGTTTAGATAACCATTCTTTGCTGTTTTTTCACTGACTCCAGCTGCTTGGCTTAGCTTTTTAATTGCCGCGATTCCCTTCCAATATCCTTTTGGGCGAATAATAGATTTTGTTCATTTTTTACTCAGCCAATATTATGCGCAAACAAAATACACAACGGTCTACCAAAGGCAATAAACGCGATTTCTTGCATCTTTTGTTTTTCTGATGGTTTAAAAGTCACCGAATTTTGGCGAGGGCAATGTTTCGATTGGCTTGCCTGTTACAAGATAATATTCTTTTATCGCTTGGTCACATCTTTAAATGTGTAAGCTGCAAAGCCCCTGTTTTTCAGTGTGTCATTAATAAAATTAACTGCTCAAGTCTCTGCTTTTCATAGGCGTTTGCGCAGCGCTAGTTGCTTTCCCTAGCTTTGTTATGTCTTTTTCTCTCGCCGTCATCCCGCAGTTTACTAAATGCGAAATTTCTTCCGCTAAAAGCAAGCGCATTCACCACAGCGCCGCCTATCATCATTACGAGTGAAGCCATTTTTATAAATGTATTTTTTTCTTACATATTTATATTGTCCGAATTATTCCTGCTTAACTAGAAAATCTTTCGTAGCAAACGAAGCTGCAAGATAGCAATTGCTTTGCTGAATCCTCAAAGTCTAGTTTGCTAATATCTGCTGGTTTAATCCTTACAAGCTTTTACCAAGCATTGAGTATCCTACACTTAGACCTCCAATAACAGCAGAATGGTATACAAGGGTTAGCAACAGTTTTTTCAGTGCTCATTTTTTTTTAAATAAAATAATTATAATTAATAAAAACATGAACAGTGATGATCTACTACAGCTACAAGGCAGCCTAAACCTTCCTGAACTTATGAATGACCAAGTTGATGACCAAGCTATTATGCCCAAAAAGGAGAGGCTGTATTCTTTGGCAGCATGTGGAAAAACAAAACAGTTCCTCGGAACTGAATTCAGCATTGAACAAATTCAACAGATGTCGCCGCAAGACATTTTAAAGTATCATAACAGGTATGAAGCGCAGCTGGGGTCTAGAATGGTGAAAAGTGTGGGGGCAAACGGTTCTTAGTTTGTACACTAAACTAGTCAGTAGATTTGCTCCCATTGATTCTGAACAAGATCTTACGTATGATTTAACGCAAGATCCAGTTTTAACAAAGTCATTAGAGTCTCTAGGGTGTGATCTATACTACAGATTTGGAACATTGTTATCGCCATTAATCATGGGATTAATTACTTTTAATCATATAGACTTTATTTCCCTTCAAAATGAGCGAGTCGGAAAATCAGCAGAACCAGAATCAGGAAACATTGAATCAGGTGGAGAAAGTAACCAAGCCAGAAAATCAGCAGAATCAGAAAAACACTGAACCAGGTGGGGGCCAGTGAAAAGCATCCTGGGCGTGTTAAAGCAGGAAAAAAATTAGCAGAGTGGAACAGACAAAAAAAATTAATGTTACAGAATATAACTCATCATGAAAACATACCGCCGCCAGCGCCAGAACAAGTTGATTCAATGCCCGCTATAAAAACTCCATGTGATACAAGCCCTACAGCACCAAAGTCTTCATGGAATATTGAACTTAAAGCTGTTGCCATTTTTGGCGCCCTTGCTGCTGCTGGGGGCTGTTATTACGGTTATAAAATAATAACCAATGGCAACAAAAACAAAAGTTAAAACAACCTGAACCACTAAATACAGAAAAAGACAACTGCACGCCAAAACCGCCAACAACAAAAGATCATTTTGATCCATTTATAATGCAATAATATTTTAAAATTTTTTTAATAGAAATAGATCATGGCGTATTATAAAATGATAAAGTCAATAAATAAAGACATGGAGTCTATAAAAGACATTTCCATAGACCCGAATTGTAATCAATGCGGTTGCTTAGGATGTAAGAACTTCATTAAGATCTATGCTGACCGATCTCGCGCAGAGAACGCCGAGCAAAATATTCTCAGTGATGACACGTTTTTTGAGGCGTGTGTGTACTATATTAGACATTTACTATTTAAGATAAAAACATAGATTGTATTTTTTTGATAATTATAAGATAACTTAAAATAAGAACTTGGTTGTACTTAGAGGATGACTTAGTTATGATCTTAGGTTAACTTGGGTAAGAACTTGAGAATAACTTGAGGACAACTTGAATAAGAACTTAGAAGTAACTTGAGAATAACTTGAGGATAACTTGGGTAAGAACTTGCGGATGACTTGAGGATGACTTCAGGATGACTTGAGGGCAACTTAAGTAAGAACTTAGACGGGACTTGGGATGACTTAAGGATGACTTGAGTGTGCATGCGTGGGGTGGGGTGGGGGTACGTGCGTGCGGAGGGTAGAACAAAACACAAACAACAAACAAACAATAAACACAAACAAACAACAAACAAACACACAATAGACAGTCTGGGGGTGGGGGTGGGGTGTGCATGCGTGGGGTAGGACAAAACACACAAACACCAACAAACAAACAAGAAGTGAAACTACTAGGCCCACTTCTTGCTTTGTGACTAAACAGGCTGTGTCTTGCTCGCAACCTCAATCAACTAGGCCAAGTGATCACATATGATCACTTGGCCTAGTTTGCCGCTGAGCTTTGCAGGGTGCTGCCGCGCTTTGCAGGTCAAGTGATCATATATGATCACTTGGCCTAGTTTGCAGGTGCTCCGTGCTAAACGTCATTGGCGGCAGGCTGCTGCGCTTTGCAGGTCAAGTGATCACATATGATCACTTGGCCTAGTTTTGCTGTGCTCCTCTTTTCTCAACCAGGCTTGCAACTGGCTTTGGCAGAGTTACAGCAGTAATTGCTGTAGCCAAGCTTTATGGCGGCTCTAATCGCCAGTAGTAGTACATCCGTCATTGTATATTGGAGCATTTATATGAAGATAGTGCTGGCCCCACACTACTCCTCTCCATACTGGTAGATGTACTAAGGCCTGCCTAGCCCTATCTAGTTTGTTTGCCAGAACATTCGAAAATCGTTATCCAGTTGCATAAGTCTAATAATGGTTTGGCGTTTGCTACACAGTTCATTTATACTGATTCCTAGCTTATGAAATTTAGGATAGTTATAAAAACACATAGAAATTTGAATAAGTTTTCTAGCATGCGAATCAGCCATGTTTACCTGCGTCTTAAGAAATGAACGCCATGTTTGATGCGTTTTTTTTTTTTTAAACATGACTTGGGCTGTCTCAAGCCAACGCCCAACAATCAACGCATGATGGATTGTTTTGCTTTGGCCAACTTTCAACAATGCAGCGCCATTTATTAAATAAGGAACCATCTCATCGATAGTCAAACACATATTAAAACTGGCTATATCTTGGTCAACAATATTGCCTTCAACGTTTTCATTTCCTTGAACCAACAAACCTTTAAGATAGTCGCCCATTTCCAAAGCAGTCGGTTCACTTTTTTCTTTTTCTGTTCCTTCTAGGAAAGCAATACTTCTTTTCGGTTTCGGCGGCAACGAACATGCTTCACCTCGTTCTTTTTTCAACAAATACTGACATGCAAGTATGGTAAAACTTGTGGTGTTCAATGGCGAGAGCCTGCTCTTCAGTGAAACGGGTAGCCATTTTTTAGAATAACACACCAAGCACAGTACACAGCGCAGTAAAAGTGTCCTTGCAAGTCCGGGAGTCAGTGGGGGAATGTTGGTGTTCCTAGTCCTGTGAGCGCCCCTAAGCACTGCGCCCTCGCTGATTGGCCGGGCTGTGACAGCGCCCCTCTCGCGGCATGATCAATACATTGTAACCGGCGTGAGGAAGTGGGGTGAAAAGGAGGGGAGAAGAGGGGGTTCGGCAGTATTGGTTTTTTGGCCTCACGGTTTGCCAGCTGACTTGGAACGCAGACACTACTGTGTATGTGTGTGTGTGTGTGTGTGTGTGTGTGTGTGTGTGTGTGTGTGTGTGTGTGTGGTGTGTGTGTGTGGTGTGTGGTGTGTGTTGGTGTGTGTGTGTGTGTGTGTGTGTGTGTGTGTGTGTGTGTGTGTGTGTGTACGTGCGCGTGCGTGCGTGCGTGCGTGCGTGGTGGTGTGTGTGTGTGTGTGTGTGTGTGTGTGTGTGTTGTGTGTTGTGTGAGTGGTTGTGCGAGTGTGTGAACGTGCGCGTGCGTGCGTGCGTGCGTGCCGTGCGTGCGTGCGTGCGTGCGTGCGTGCGTGCGTGCGTGCGTGCGGTGCGTGCGTGCGTGCGTGCGTGCGTGCGTGCGTGCGTGCGTGCGCTTTACGAGCCGCTTCAATCATTTTTCAAAGTATCTTATATTTTCATGTAAAGCATTCTTTTCTTCCTCTGTCCACAATTCCGTTGGTGTTGGCAGCAGTAATGGGAAATTTTGAGCTTGTTAGAAAGTTGTAGCTGATTCCATGTCTTCCACACAATTTAATCTATAAAGCTGTTGAAAAAGTATTTGTGATTCAAAAACTTTTTCTAACTTAGAATCCACACTGCCTTCTAAAACTGCAGCTATATTTTTGTGCCATATGCAAACTCACACCACCACAGCACTGGGAGAAATAAACACCCCAAGTGCTGGGCAGGTAGGCCGGCAACTAGCAATTAAAAGCTTACCTACCACCTGCAGAGCAGGGCCGTTGACACCGCCCTGACAGAGTTGACAGTACTGAAAAGAAAGCCGGGGGAACAGACACCGTTTGTATATGAAGCGCGTTCAGTCACGGCTGCTTTTCCCTACGTTACTCTATGGGGCGTGTTCAGTCCCGGCTACTTTCCCCTACGCTACTCTCTGAAAACTTTAGTAAATTAGTATTAAAACGGATAACCCTGCACAGTATGTTTGTTTGTAGATAATCGTTATTTTTTGGTTATTGAAGTCTTACTTGTCAGAGAACAGTAATATGCTGATTCTAGGGCACTTTCGCCCGAAAACTTGGTGGAGGAGCAAGTGGGGTAGAGTCGGCATATTACTGTTCTCTACGTTCCAAATCTAAGTGTGTCAAGTATTGGCTACGTTTTGTAAAACTTCCACAAAGCAGAATTAATAAACAAGCATATTTTATGTTATTAAGACGTACATGAGAATGGAAGACAAACTGGTTTCTGGAGTAAAAAATCTGCTTTCGAAACTGGATTTGGTTTTGTATGACAAACGACAAACTTTTATTCTAGAATTTAAAGAGTGTTCGATATCCTTCTACCAACAGATC
>CM031616.1:55207383-55231761 GCA_018398815.1 Conus ventricosus
ATTTCTATTGATCTGAGAACTTAATCATTCCAAGCTTAGATTCTATAAGAATAGATCAACCCGAAAGCTGACAGGTAGTTCTTAGCATGATGTCTGTCTGTAAAACTGATTTGTATCTGGAGAGAAATTAACAAAGAAGTTTTTTTTTTTTCGTTTTCTGGTTTTTTCTTTCTTTTTTTTTTGTGTCCCAACCTCTGCGCCACCCCAGAGGCAGTGCATCCACGCCGCTCATTCCGACACAGCCCGGCACCGGCAATCCAAGAGGCAACCACCGGAGGAGACACTGCACTGCTGCCGAGTCACTTCGGTGGTGTTCAGTGGCGCCTATTCTGATCTAACATACGCAGGACACCACCTTCTAAGCCCCCTACTGACGACAATAATTGCTTAGTCGCGGAGCCGGCGTAAGTGAGCTCTCCCTCCGGAGGGCGCCACCACGTCCGTCCAACGATAGCCCCCATGGACTCGCCGATATCGGTGACCCCGACGGAACCAAACGAAGACCACAGACGGGAAAGGACATCGAAATTGAGGTCACCATGGGAGCAGGACATAAAGGGGCCACAGAATTTGAGACATTTTTTTTTAATGCTGATCGATGAGAATGAGGATGATTAAGATGATGCTACGGATTTCCATTTCGGTCTGAGACTATATGACAGGGCTGTACTCTACGCTTCCTTTCATAATATATCCTGGCGTCAACCAGGCCCGAGAGATACAGGCACCTGCAGTGTTGGTCAGGAAATTTGAGCAACACTCGCTGAGATGCATCCATTAAGTGGATGAAACTCGACTGTGTGGTCCAGTCTTCCCAACTGAGTCCGCAGCAAACTCAACTCTGGGTTGGAGCCGGTCGGGGCAGAAAAACCCACATGACTCTGATGGGATTCGAACCCACGACCTCCCAGCCGGGAGTCCGCGACGCTAACCACTTCGCCACAGCGGCAACCAAGAAGTATCTAAGTTATATAGAAAAGACCAGCGCCTTTGTAACAAAGCCAGCTTGACTTCTTCCTGCTCTCAGGTCCAGTTATTACTACATTAAAAATGCTGATATTCTTTTTGGGTATCAACGCGGTCATTCCATTATCAACATTAATACTGCTTTAAGGCAGGAGCAGAAATACAGAGGTCTGTGGAAATTTGATCAACCATTCTGCAGAGATCCTAGTCATGTAGAATTAATACAGCAGACAATACCAGAGATCAAAGAACAATATGTTGCTTTACCTTATAGATGAGAAAGTATACACGAGGTAATGAAATACAATTTATTGTAAATAAACAATTATTTTGTCATTTATTAAGGATGGAAAGAAGTCCAAACACAAGTTCACTGACATCAGAGAAAAAAAAGGGAATTAGTAAACAGAGAATCAGAAACATTTGAGCATGAGACTGGTAAATTAGGAAATAAAGTAACAGCGAATCGTAACGCCAGGGAGCTATCAAAACAAAGAGAGGATGAACTGGAAGACGGTGGAGAAACACAAATGGAGGCAAAACAGGGAGAAAGAACTAGAAAGTACTTTTGTTATATGGAAAAAAGTCACCTTGTCAGCAAATAAATATTCAAAATAGTAACTGTTAAAAGTGAGACACTGACTGAAACAAAGAAATATAGTTACTCTTTTTCAAGAATATAAAGAAAGTGGAAATAGGGAGGGTGAGGGTGAATATTAGAAATAATGTTCAGAGTTTACAACAATAAAAGAAGCTCTAGAAGCATTAAACAAATGCAAATTGACAAGAGTCCAGGAATACATGGTTTATAGCGATTTTTTTCAATTTCTTTGAGAAACAACTGGGAGCCTGTCATTCTATCACCAAATTAAGGGTTCTAAGTGGCAAATTGTAGAAAACACAAAAATAAAGAATAATTGTATGTTCGCCAAAAAGAAGACAAGCTAAGAGAACATATGCAGAACTGGAGACCACGGTCATTGTTGAATGTCATATAAAGATTGGATCAACATGTACCTCAAGCAGACCAAAGACATTCATAAACCAATTAGTCCACAAGGACCAGACACGCATTCTACCAGATAGATAAATCGGGAACAATCTAAGCAGAGTACATGACTATGCGGCATCAGAAAGTAAAAGTCTTGGATTTTGACTTCGTAGATTTTGAGAAAAAACTAACTGTGATTATGTTAGTTGGAAATGTGTGAAAAAATATGCTAGTTTGGTTTAGGAAAAAGATTTGCCTTCTATGAAATATAAAATCTTACGTTCTGGTAAACGAAGTAATGCCCCAAAATTCCAGTCGAAAGAAGTTGTCGCCAGTGTGACACTCTTTTGCCCTGTTTATTTCTCTTTCTTTCCAAAAACTAGCATGTAAAATTCGCAAGGATATAGATATGTACAATCTGCACATCGGGTGCCATTTTAAAGACAAATCACTTTTCCGACAATACTACAGGCTTGCTAGGTGGGGATAAAGAATTGTATGCAAACTCCTTGGAACACTGAACTGATTCAAGAACATCTCAGAATTATAATTAAACCACGAACAATTCTAAACTTTATTTAGGATAGAATAACCTTTTCAATGTAAGATATCTGTCAACAATAACCTTAAAATGATGCCTGCCTAAATTCAAAGTCTAGGAATATGGTTTATGAAAGATCTTCCAGAAATGACAGTTGAGTTTTGCGTTTAGGCGATGGACACGATCAAACGATAAGTCGCCTGTCAGCTTCTATTGTCCACGATCACGTCTCTAACGAGTCTTTTACGATCTGTCTGGGTCATGCGAGTACCTAAACAAATCAAATTGTTCCGCTTCCAGAGCCCTTAATCCCTTCAGATTAGTCAGCGTTCTGTTCTGTGTCCTGCATCCGCCTCTTCAACTCGTCATTTCCCGTCTTCGTCACTTGCTTCTCAGGAGACTTCTCCTCCTGCACAGCAGCATGGACATTCCAGATGTCCCTTATGTTATATTTCATGTCGCTAATATATTCCTTCATCTCCCTACTATCTTCTTTCATATTCCTGATGTCTTCCTTCATGTTCCCAATGTCTTCCTTCATGATCCTAATATCTTTATCCATGATGTGAACTTGACACTCAGAATCTGGAGTGAAGACATCAGATTCTTCGCGGTGAGTCCAGCAGTAGGGTGGGCAGGGGGAGCAGAACTAGCAGCACAGTCTTCTGACTCTTTGCTGCCACTCCGGGTTCCACCAATTAAACAGGTTTTGCAATGACTCTCCTTTCATGGTCCACGATTCTGTTCCACGTCGCTGCATGCTAGTAGCAAACTGCTCCAGAATGAATACATGCGGAGGCAGCACACTATAAAATGCCTGTGAACGACTTGAGTTTTTGTTCTTGAAACATGCGGCATGTTTTCTGGCCCTTTTCAACATGAAGTTGATGAATGAAAGGAGAACACAACCCACATCTTACGCGAGTCTCTAGCAGAGAGGAAGGCAAACCTGTCAACAGAATACAGAGTTCAATCACTATAAAAGAAATTCCAAGGTAAAGAGCCAATTGTTTGGAGCTCACTTACACGATGTCAGTCACTTCTGAACTCTCTTCAGCTCCCCGGAGAGAGAGAGAGAGAGAGAGAGAGAGGAGAGAGAGAGAGAGAGAGAGATTCAGATTCAGGTGATTTAAGCATTTAAGGCCATAGCCCCATATGAAAGGGGCGATAACAATATTACAAGAAAATTATCATAAAGGCAGCAGTATCACGAGTCCTTACAGTTACGAAATGCAGTCAATCAAGAAAGCAATGTCTCTCTTAACTGGAAAGCTTCATATAGAGAGAGAGAGAGAGAGAGAGAGAGGAGAGAGAGAGAGAGAGAGAGAGAGAGAGAGAGAGAGAGGGGGGAGACACAGAGAGAGACAAAGAGAGAGAGAGACACAGAGAGAGAGGAGACAGACAGACAGACAGACAGACAGACAGACAGACAGGCAGACAGAGAGACACAGAGACAAACAGAGACAGAGAGAGAGAGAGAGTTTCATTTCTTAGAATTTCCATTCGGAGATATCAAAATACATTTTATTGATTGCTAACAGTTTATTCTGAAATAACGTTACACATTGCATTTTTTCTTCTTTTTTCCATTTTATTCTCTAAAGTTGCAAGCGTGCTCTCAACATATAATGCACACAATTATCAATAAAAAAAAAGAAGCTTGGAAAAAGAAGGAACGACTCAATTCTTAATGCATTTAAATGATGTATATGATAATATATTTCAATGAGACTTACGTCCTTACAGCTCTCATACCAAATTATAGGCAAAGGTATATTTAACGGCAAATCTACAGGCTGCCTACTTCTTCCAGTGGTTTTCTTTTTCCTCTTTCTTTTATTCTTTTCTCTTCCTTCCCCTCCGATGTACACACTGCCTACTTCTTACAATATTTTCTTTCTTTTACTCTTCTCTCTTCTCAGAGCTTACTTTCCATTGTGATATCTTTGTGTGTAATTTGTGCAGCTATGACCAGCGCAATCTGAAGAATCCATTCTAATTAAGATAACACCGATAAAACAATATCATCTTGTTTCAGACAACAAAGTGAGTACTTAATACTACCGGACAGATTCAAAACTTCACACTCACATTATCACAATACCGTATGTTCCTCAGTAATTTGATACAATCACATTTCTCTCTCTCTCTCTTTTCTCTCTCTCTCTCTCTCTCTCTCTCTCTCTCTCTCTCTCTCTCTCTGTCCGTCTCTCTCTCTCTCTCTCTCTCTCTCTCTCTCTCTCTCTCTCTCTCTCTCTCTCTTTCTCTCTCTCTCAGTGAACTTTTAAATTAAAATGCGGGTGATAAGACCTTAGTCCTACCACCGTGCAACAGCCTTACACGTAATAAATCAGTCATGTGCTCGATTCACGATGACAGTTTGCACAGAAAACTTATGCCATATTTTTTTCAAGCAAGTGTACATACATACATACACGCACACACACACACGCAGACACACACACACACACACACACACACACACACACACACACACACACACACACACACACACACACACACACACGTGCGTGCGCGCGCGCACGCGCGCGCGCACGCGTTCACACGTACACACACACACACACACACACACACACACACACACACACACACACACACACATACACACACACACACACACACACACACACACACACACACACACACACACACACACACGCACATACACACACACATACACACACGCGCTCGCGCGCGATTACTTACAACCATATAACACAAAACTCGCTTCTAAACGGCGAGAGAAAAATCGTCTCTGTCATGGCAGCCATGGTGACTAAATACCTGACATAAAATGGGTACTTAAATTTGTCATTCCAGAAAGCAGGCGTGCCTTGCTGAGTAGAGAATGCGACTATGATTTAGGAAGCAATCCAAACATTTTAGGCACAAAAACTGGACCCCGATGTGGTGTGGAACAGTCTGGCAAATGCGTATGGGTCAGTTCCACACAAGTTGATCCAACTGGCCCCCGAGATATATCATTTCCTAAAGAACATCAAACAAATGCCACGAAAGTACTTCCACGGCATCCCAATGAGGTTCTCCACAAAAAATACAACCTGAATCAATCTGGAAAAATTGTCTTAGTCATGGGTTGTGCAATTTCTCGAGCACTGTTTGTGGTGGCAATGGAGGTCATCTTGAAAATTGCCATGAGCTGTGCAGGTTCAGTAGACCTTGGGGATGAATACCAGATGACCCCTCCAAAAGCCTTCATGGTAGACACGACAGTGCTACCGAGGAAGATGAGACCAAAAAAGAAAGTACTGAAGCAGATAGACAATTGCTTCATCCAAGATGAATTGCAAACCAAAGAAATCACAAAGACTCTACCTGCAGAAAAGTAAAGTAGCTAAAACAATTCCATTTACTATAGCCGACCAGGTCATTCCAACTGGACCAGAAGAACCAGTCAAGAGCCTTGGGAGCTGGTATGATGACTTCTTAAAAGACGCAAAGAGGGAAAAGGAACCAAGCAAACGGCAGAAGACAGCCTGCACATGGTGACCAGTGTTGGCGCTCTGCTAAATACATGGTCTGGTGTCTACAGGTCATGCTGATCCCGAAGCTCTTCTCACCTCTATTGATATTCGATATCAGCTGTAGCACAGCGGATTCCCTGGAGTCCCAAATCAACAACATTGATATATGAACAACTGACAATGTTTGTGTTTGTAACAGACCACTCCGACTGTTGACAACTTTCGACCCCTCCTTGTACTCTTTAGTGGATCCTCAGCATAGAATCAAAATCGCCCCCATTATTGCTTGTTTGTTACATAATGATCCAAGTCTTCACTCAACGTATTTCCTTACTGTGCCAGGAGTATTTGTTATTTGTACAACACATACTCGCACAACTGGATGACACCACACTTTGTCTCAGATGCACTCAACGACACGGGGTCTAGCTGGCCACCCTGGTAAGCTCTTCTGTTGAAGACTGTAGAACACAAATGGGGATGCCCACCACAACAGGTGAAGTGACGGACGATTATCCGCGCAGTACTCCCAATGGGGATGCCCACCACAACAGGTGAAGTGACGGACGATTATCCGCGTAGGACTCCCAATGGGGATGCCCACCACAACAGGTGAAGTGACGGACGATCATCCTCGCAGGACTCCCAGCCCACAGAACACTAGGCCAGACCTCTAGGACAGGTGGCAGCACAGGAGGAACTCCACCAGGGCGAAGAAAGACGCTGACACGGCGTCACTGGCGGGCTGAAGAGGGTGATGGTCCCCAGCTCCCATGCACACATCTTCTCGAATGCAGGAACCAACAGCAAGCTGTCACTGGGCAACACCAGCCCTCACAGGGTGCACAGCGAAACGATGCAACACAGGCCCTGCTCACGTCAAGAACAACACAGTTCACGATGACGGTCATCCTGAATGCAGCACGAAGCCACAGAACCACCAGTATGACGCTGAGATTTGAACACGTCGACACGAACCAGACAAGCTTAGGTCACGTAATAGAGCAATAACAGTCGCTTCTTACATGTGGCCACTATGAACAAAATTCCAAGGAGGAAACAATCACAGAGACTGGTCGCCCTGAGTCACGGGACGAACAGTCTGGCCCTGCCTTCGTTGCAGAAATACAATTGGGAGGCGTGGGAGTGACCAGTTCAGCAACCTTGTTCCCCATCGTGCCCTCGACAGCGTCGCCACCTGTATCAGCCACCTTATGGTAATCTCTGTACTTCAGTCAATGAATGGGAATCATGTGGATCAACAGGTCTAAAAACACACTGGATCAGGGTGATCAGTCTGATGAGCATAGCTGTCGTTGCTGGTCCTGCCGACCTTCGCTCCTTTGGAGGAACAATGAATCTAACAGAGTACTCACTGGAGAAGGATTGCTCCTCATACCCTCTTCCTCTTATACGCCAGTCTCTCATTTACAGGTTTGTATTTTCACCGGAGCGGGTTTGGCTGTTTGCACCAGCCCCTGTACGAAAAGTAAAGGTATCTGGAACAAAGTTTTCATTAACCTTTGCACTGTTGCATGTCCTGCATCAACCTGTGTGTCCACCAAGCTTGTGCAGCGGTACCCAGTGTTTCAAGCTTGGGATTTTCTCAAAGTAATTGTAAATCCTTGTGGATGTTTATCCCTGGCCACCAGCCCTCATAGGCCTTGTTCTTTATTTGTCTATCTTTGGGTTTTAGGCGAATTTAGTCTATCGTCATATTTAAAATTGTTCCTTTCCAACTGAGTGCTCTCTAAAAAAAAAAAAAGAAATTATAGTAAATCCACCAGACAACAGGGACAGACAAATTACAAGACAAAACACGACGTGTTTGAACCTGTGGGTCTTCTTTAGGTAAAATGAAAAAAGAAAAAAAAACATTCAAAACGATGAAAACGAAGAACGAGCAACCACTTATCCTCTCGAAATTGGCACAAGATGGGCGTGGAATGATTTCCATTTCTGACCCTGTTATGTCTGTGTGGTTACTGGCAAACTTCAGGGCTTTGGTGAGTAGTTCCTCATCTATAGATGGGTAAAAGTCTACTATGTCAAATGTGATGAATACTGTATTACTTTGTTTATTGAGTTTTTTTAACCATTGGATAACTTCGTATGTCAGTCCATCTGTTGAATTCTTAATTGTGCTTTTTTAAAGACCCTGTTTAAAAGTATGTAAATATTTTATTCATGGTGATTTAAATGTGTTTTATTGTTCGTTAGCCTCTTAATGAAATCTTGTCTTTTCGTGTTCTGTGATATGTTTTTATGTAATATGTTTGTAAAAAATGGTGTTGCACCTGATAATAATTTTCTCTTTTTGAGACAATAAAGAATACTTGACTTGACTTGACTTGACTTGATGTGTTCTTCCAGAGGTTGTATTCAGAGTTTGATTTTACGTTCTTTATTAACAAAGTAATACAGTATTCATCACATTTGACATTGTAGACTTTTACCCATATATAGATGAGGAACTACTCACCAAAGCCCTGAAGTTTGCCAGTAACCACACAGACATAACAGGGTCAGAAATGGAAATCATACTCCACACCAAGAAAGCATTACTACACAGCAAAAATGAAACCTGGATCAGGAAAACCAACAGAAACTCAACATTCGACGTAACCATGGATCATATGATGGTGCAGAAACATGTGAACTGGTCGGACTATTCATGCTGTCCAACATCAAGAAAAACCTCGGAAAACAAGTCGGACTATACAGAGACGATGGCCTTGCTGCACAAACCAACAATCCAAGAACCATCGAAAACAAGAAGAAAGAACTATGCAAAATCTTCCAAAACCACAACTTAAAGATTACCATTGAAGCAAACATAAAGGTAGTGAACTACTTAGACATAACACTGGATCTCAACAATCATATAATAAAACCATACAAGAAACCCAACGATACACCTCTTTATGTACACACCG
The DNA here is from genome assembly GCA_018398815.1 of Conus ventricosus. Lineage (NCBI taxonomy): Eukaryota > Metazoa > Mollusca > Gastropoda > Neogastropoda > Conidae > Conus > Conus ventricosus. Next base: position 55,216,324 of record CM031616.1, read on the forward strand.
AAAGTAACCATCCACCATCTGTATTAAAGACCATACCCCATTGCATAAACAAGAGACTATCAAACCTGTCATGCAGTGAGAGAGTGTTCAACAATGCAGCAGTAGAATACCAGGAGGCACTACAAACAAGTGGATACAATTACAAATTACAATACAACCCAGACAACAACACAAATAAAAGCAAGAAAAATAGGAAAAGAAAAATCATATGGTATAACCCCCCATACGACGGGAAACTCAAAACAAACATAGGGAAAGAATTCTTCAAAATCCTAACAACTTCATTTCCAAAAGAACACAAACTGTCCAAAATATTTAACAAAAACACTGTCAAACTATCGTTGTCACACTTTTCACTTTTGCACACGCGCATTCATGACAGCATTTACTCCATACGCACACGCAATCTTTCCCAATCAACCAAAAGGCGCACTACCGAATTTTTTTTCTTCTCCCCCTCTCCTTCGGGAAAACACTTCACAAAATTTCACATAAATTTATAAAACAGATTTTATACATGTACTCTCTTTACACTGAGGATAAACTAATTCATTCAAGTCATGGCCTTCACATTACATTAGCCCAAAATCCAGACCAGGAGAATAAATAACTCCTGAAATCATTGATGTCATACCCTGCATCAGATAAAAGACTCCATACTTTCATGATTCCCTGTCTCTCTCAGACATCGTATCGCCCCTTGATTTCTCCCGTCACTGGGGGGAATGATTTCCACTCCTCTCCCTCGACTTCTCCTGTCACTGGAGAGATGAAGAGTTCCAACTCCTCCCCCTCGACTTCTCCTGCCCCTGGGAGATGACGATTCCGACTCCTCTCCCTCGACTTCTCCTGTCCCGGAGAGATGACGAGTTCCGACTCCTCTCCCTGGAGTTTTTAATTGCGGGGGCTGAACTACCTGTGTGTTCCCCACACCATGGCCATCTTTAACCACCTCACGGGCTGAAAGGGAAGGGTGAAGGGCAAAGGGGTGAAGGGCTGAAACACGAATAAGGTTCGTGTAAGTAACCTGCTTCTTAATTCCAACTATGAATTCTTTCTTTCCCTCTTTTCTTTAGGTTTTCCCCTGTAGCTTTCCCCAACTATCTATGGCTCACCTGGTAATGACTGGTCAGCAGTGAGGACCAGCGTCCTGACAGGTTCGAGTCTCTAGGTCATCTGCTGGGCTAAACTGATTCTTTCCTCCCTCCTCCTAGTGAGTGCATACTCAGTGTTCAAAAACACATAAACCAGCACCTTACCAACCCTTACTAAACTATCTCTCATGGTCACTTTCACCCAATGACCACCCTTCTTTCTTTAATGAGTTATTCTCACAATTATTGGGACGCCCGCTACACTATCAAGCCACATGAATATCTTCCTTTTTAGTAGTGGCATGGGGAAATGATTCATGTCACTAAACTACATGTGATGGAGCGTCACATGCCTGATGGAGGCTACGTCACATGACACCCCCCATCCTGGGGTGAAAAAATTTTTCTCCAGAAAATTTTTTTGAAGGATATAAAAACTTCACTTAAAACACATCTTCAGCCATGAATCTCCAAATGTGTAACCATCACACATGATTCACCAAAAATTAATAATCAACGTATAGAATCAATCATCATGATCCACCATAAATAGCATATTTCAAACTTTCAGTCTTTCTAAAAAAAACCATTCATAATTGATCACCATATCTCACAAAATCATTTCACAAATTAAAATGGATAAAACATTAGGGATATTAACAATTCAAAGCACAAATTGTTTTTTATATTTTACGAATGAAGCACATTTTTTCCCTTGATCTTTGTCTCACATCATATGTTTCAAAACCCTCATGAAAATGAAAAAATTTTTCAAAGTGTAAATGTTTCGCAAAAAGACATGTAAACAAAATAAACATAGTTTAAACATAGTTTTTCCCCACATTAATGTTATAGTCCATTGAAAAGTGAAACACATTTTCCTTTGTTGACAATTTAACAATTGAAAACAATAGGTTTATCTCACTGCACAATCAAAACATGTTAAAACACTTTCTAAAGAGTTATTTGCTCATCACACATACATATATATTCATCTTCACAAGCAAGTTAGACATAAATAGTACATGATGATTTTTCATTGTTTACGAAAGAATAAAGAAAAGAATAGATATTAATAATCAACATCAAGTAGGTTTTGCTTGTAAAACATATAGTCACTCCCAAACAAGCAAAGTAAGCATAAATACCACTTGATTTAAATAGTCAGTAGCATACAATGCACTGTCAAATGTGAGCACACCGTAATCATAAAGAAAGACAAAAAACAGGAATAGTCTTTCCCTTGAAGACAGTTAAAATTTGTCCATTAGTATTCATACACGTACAATAAATCTGCCATGACATTTTGTGTTCCAGGCACTGGTTCAATAGGTAAAATGGAATTCCTGAAATGCCAAAGACCACCTTAATAATCTGCTGTTTTTAGTCTTTGACGATTGCAAGAACTCAATGGCCTGTGGTCATCTGTACGAAACTTTTTTCCAGTCAAGAACCTGCGAACTTCTCACATGCCCATACAATAGCCAAGCACTCTCTCTCAATAGTGGAGTATTTCTCCTGTGTTTTTGAGAACTTTACTGGCGTATTGCACTGGATGTAACAAATCATTTTTTTTCCTGCAACAGAAACCGCTCCCTTTCCCTTTTGGAACTGGCATGGGTTCTCAAAAAAAAAGTCTTCTGAGAGGGAGGGAAACAAAAGAACAGGAAATGAGTTGAGGGTGTTCTGAACACACTCCAAAGCCTTCTGGCACTCATCAGACCACACAATACTTTTGTTCTTCGTCCCTTTCGTCAGTTCAGTCAAAGGGGCCGTCAGGGACGAAAAGTGGGGTACATATTCGTCTATAGTAAGACAACAATCCATGAGTGACCTGATCTGTTTCTTTGTAGTGGTTTGTGTAAAGATAAAATCTTTTCCATTTCTTTCCCTTCTGGCATCATTTTTCCCACTGAAATAGTGTGCCCCCAAAAACTCGAGAGTTTGAAAACCGGCACGAATTTTGGATGGTCTCGCAGTCAAACCAAAACTTCTGAGTCTGGAAAAAACAGCTCGTAATTAAAAAGGAGGTCACTCCATGACTTTGCAGCCAACAAAATGTCGTCAAAAAAACTGCCCTGCACCACATTCATGGATTTTCGGGCTCGCATCATTCTAGCAAAAAAGCGGCGCTTTTTGCAAACCGAATGGCATTTTCGCCCATTGGAAAAGACCAAAAGGTGTTTAAAAATGCTGTCTTTTTCTTGTCAGTTTCCCAACCATTGGAATCTGCCAGTATCCTTAGTCAAGTCTACTTTCCACAAAATAATTTCCTTCTGAGAGCTGACACAGAAGTTCTTCAATGTCGGGGATAGGCTCGGCATCGAAAAACAGGATCTTTTTTACTTTCCTGTAATCGATGCAGAAACGCCCCGAGCCATCAGGTTGTCCACCCAATACAACTGGTGAGCTGTACGGAGATGTAGAAGGTTCTATGAACCTTTTAAATCCAGCATTACTTTGATTTCTCTCTCGACAACCTCTTTTTTGAAAATGGGAGGGGGTATGGTCTGGTTCGCACTGGTATTTCAGTAGTTAACTGAATACTATGGGGTTCAATACCAGTCACTGTACCTGGGGTATCTGTCAACACATCCTGAAAGTCTTTCAAACTTTCTTTGAGCTGTTCTGTTTGACTTGCAGACAAATCATTCGACAGAACCACATCGTCATAGGTTTCCCCTTTTGATAGACAGAGTGGGAAAGGGAACAACATCATTGCACGGGTAAATGTTAACACTCCTACATTTGCTGTTTTCACAACCTTTGATCTGTCCCTGTACGTTACATTGGGTACAAAATCATCAATAATGTCTGTCATGTTGCATCATTTCTGACATAGGACATATCCACTCAACTGACTGGTTGATGGCAACATTTGTACTTTTCACATACTTCCTTCAACATGTTCACATGGAATACCTTCTCATGTTTGCCATTTTGATCTTAAATTAATGCAAAAAGGGTTTTTCGACCACCTAAAAGGACCCTTCCACATAACACAAGCTTGTTATGTTCATCAGTGAGTAGTACAAGGACTTTATCCCTACACTGAAGGAACTTTGCCTTTGCTTTTCTGTCTGCAAAGACCTTGTACACATCTGTTTTTCTATCAGATGACTGTTGAGCAAGCTCACATGCATCCTTCAAACGATTGCAGTTCATAAACGTATGGAAAAAACAGTTTTACTGTCGGGGATGTCCGCCCTTATTTGTCCATTGTGTCATCAGTAGATCCAAAGGACCCCTTGGTGAGTGTCCGAAAAGAAGCTCAAATGGTGAGAATCCCAGCGTTTCATTCGGCTTTTTCCCTGTATGCGAAAAGCAAAGCCGTATGAAACGATCCCATTCATGGGGTTCCTGCCTTGCAACCTTTCTCAACATGGACTTAACGTTCCATTGAAACTTCAACCATGCCATTCGATTGGGATGATATGGCGTGGTTGAAATGGAAGAGATTGACAACAGTCTGTAAATTTCTCTGATGAATCAAAAATGAATTACGTTCCACAATCCGAGAGAATTTCCTCTGAAAAAGACCCACTCTGGAAAAAATCGCAAGTAAGGCTTCACGACAGACACGTATCAATTTTCTTCAGTGGAATCGCTTCTGGATACCTTGTCGCTGTATCCACCAAATTAAGATATAGCGATAATCCGGAAGAAGACAGTGGTAAAGGCCCAACAAGATCAATAGCCACCTTCCCGAAATGGGACGGAAATGAGAAGGGATTTTGTGCAAAGGTGCACATGGGACGCGACCTTTCCCAAGATGTCTTTTGGCAGATGTCACATGAGCGGCAGTATTCTGTAACTTCCTTTGTGACACCGGACAATAAAAAGAATCAAGAACTCTCTTTAATGTTCTTTTGATTCCACAGTGACCAGCGAACAATGCATCAGAGCCGTGTGTAGTACTGTCTCTCTAAGTGGCTTTGAACGACAACTTGTTTGTTGTCCTGTCCAGGTACACACCTGTAGAGAATGTCAGAGTCCAGTATGTACGTTGGTTTGTCCGTTGGTATGTCAGTGACAGTCTGTTTTTGAGCAGAAAAATATTGTCGTCAGCATCTCGTCTTTTCCCTGCATTTTTTTTTAGATCATCTGGGTAATCTGGAGTTCATCCAGTTTGAGACTTTTAGCGGCTTTTAGCTTTTCCCTGCTCTATGACTCTGATCTGGTACTCACAAGACAAGGAACGAACGATCCTCCAGCACCCCATGTACTGTAGCGACACCCTGGCAAATTGCCCAAGATCAAGTCGCAGACTGGGTTATCGATAACACAGGGGGTAAGAAAAACCGGAGTAGTACGGTGTATCGACCGAAATTTTCGCCAGCGGAAACGTTTCAATCTTGCCTCCGAACGACCTACACTTTTGGACAGTTTCGAGATACTGGTTTTGAAGCACGAAAGATTTTCTTACACCAGCATGGTGCACCCTGTGTCTCGCAAAACCGAAGCCTGCAATCCGTTGATGGCTCCGTTTTTTTAACACCATCCCCTCAAAAGATTGATGTGGTGCCACAACAAGGCCTTCTTCACAATCAGTGGAGACTAATGCGGGTTTTGAATCATTGGTTTGAACGGGCAATTCTTTTTCAAATGGGGAAATTGCAATCACAAAAAAAACATCGCATTGTCTGATTTGGCAGCTGACTGATTTTGTTTTTACTTCGGTTCTGTCCACGAACTGGCCCAAAAGGTCCCACGCGGTGGTCATTGTCCACGACCTCGGAACGTTTGCTGAGGAGCAACGGGTTTTTCCGGCGGTGAGTACTGGTATTGACGAAAGTCACTCGAACCGCGGAAAGATCCCTGTCCGTTCCTAGGATAGGATATCCTTGAGGACCCAGAAAGACCCACGATTTTTCCCTTTTCCCGTAAATTTCCTGTCCCGATGGGATAGTACATGAAGCATGAGACTCAAAGATGGAAAATTCTCCTTTCCTAGCCACGCCCTTGTCTGGGTGAGCGATACAATACTGATCAGCCATCTGACACATTTCCTCAACGTTTTCAAATTGCCTTTTTTTAAGGAAAGTGGCCAGATCTTGCCACGTTCTGGAAAAGTTGTTCTCTAAGAAGGAATCTCGCAGGGATTTAAAAGTTTTGTTCGTTTTTGATAAATCGATCCATCGATCTAAACAATGACTCCATAAAGAATTAGAAACGACGGAAATGATTCTCCTTTGTCAGGGCGCACAGAACGGAAACGTTCGCGAAAACGTCGGCAGAACATTGAAATTTCTGAGGAGTTCTTCTTTCAACTGATCCCCAAATTAAATTTTTGTTTCCGCCACAGTGTGTGGTACAGTGCCAAAGCGCTACCCTTAAAAAAACGACGCAATATACAATTCCACTTTTCCTTTGGGCCCAAACCCCAAGACGTTGCGTGACTTTCAAAGCGAAAAGAAAACTATCGACGTCAACCGTTTTTCCTCGAAAGGCGGGAACTTTGGAATATAAACCGTTTTTGGTTGAGGCGCGCTTGCGAAACCGACTGGGGGAACTGGTGGAGGTTCTCTCGACGCCTGTAAACTTTTAATTTCAGCATCAGTCTCTAGTTCTAACTGCCTCAACTTAAATTGACGTTCTTTATCTTCAGCTTCCCTCTGTAGTCTTTTTTTCTTTAGCTTCCCTCTGTAGTCTTTTTCCCCTTTAGCTTCAGCTTCCCTCTGTAATCTTTTTTCTTCAACTTCAGCTTCCCTCTGTAGTCTTCTTTCCTCAACTTCAGCTTCCCCCTGTAGTCTTCTCTCTTCAACTCAGTTTCCTTTCTTCACTTTCTAGTTTTCTTTCTTCACTTTCTAGTTTTCTTCCTTTTATTTTTTCTTCTTTTTCTAGTTTCCTTTTATTTTCTTCACTTCTAGTTTCCTTTGATTTTCTTCTCTCTCCTCTTAGCCTGTCTGCCCCATCTATGCATTGTTGCACATAGTTGGTAAGTTTTTCTCCATCAAAACCCCAAACGTTCCGCTTGTTGAACATATTTATCAAAATCATCCATAATGAACCGTCAACAAATATAAACACAAAACAATTTCTAAGTATGAATAAAATAGGGCGATATATGATGATGCATATGTTTCACAAAACGTAATTATAATAAAATACAAATAAAGAATTCAATTCCGGTATAAACAGAAAACACCTTACTAAACCAAGGTAGATATGAAACACAAGGAATGTATTTTTCCAGAAGTATTTGTTTTCGAAAACAGGGATCAATTTGTAAATGAAAAAAAAAAAACTTTCAATGCTAATCTGTTTTTTCCTAAGAAAGGAAAAAAACACAATAAAGTTTTATGAAAATAAATTCTTTATAAAGTTTTAGTTCTTAAATGTTTTTTGTTGTCATCTTTTTTTCTCAATTACTTTCAAATGAATTTACAAAACAAATGTATCGCCCTATACGATAAATGAATATAAATTACAAAACAAATGGAATCACAAACAATTAAAAAGAGGGGAAGAAACAAACTAGCGGAAATCCCACCTAAAAGATGAAAATTGTTGAAAAGAAAACTAGATAGGAGCTTATTGAAGAGAAGGTTTAGAGGTTTTGAAAAAGGGGTGAAAAGGAAATGAAAGGATACACAGGATCGGAACAGTGAGAAAAAATCAAGAACAGCAAAAGAAGCCCTTAGACAGCAAACCCCAGTGGTCACTGTCTCCCTGAAAAATGGAGACGGGAAAACAAATCATGCACAGTATACACAACACCCACAGTAATAATACAAAATGATAAACGATCAATAAATAAATGCACATTCACCCAAACGCCAAAGAAAATATCACAACACCAAAAAAAACAATAGAAAATTTATTAGGGGGAGTTTTCCCCGCACTTGTCAACCTCTGTCCTGTTTAAGGAGACAAGGTCGGTTTGAAACTCTGGGAAAAGGGGACTACTTTAAATGAAACGATAGGACAGAGAAAGAAAAAAAACAACAAAATAAACCTAATAAGGGCGTCAAAGGCTGCTCCCACTCTTGAACTAATCGCTCAATGTAGCGAGAAGCGGTGGGGCTCACCGATCGGGGGAAAAAGGGCAAAATAGGGAGTCACGGCTGCTCCCACTCTTGAAACTAGTCGCTCAAGTAGCGAAAAGCGGGGGTCTCAACCGATCGGGGGAGAAAAAGGAACTTACAAACAACAAAAAACACTAGCAAAACTGAAAATAAACTCACTTTACACACATAAACAGAAAAAAAATGCAAATACACAATAAATAATTACACTTTCTTTTTTTTCCTTCCCTCAAACCCTTGAGGGTACAAATCAAAATCTTTTTCTTTTTTTAAAGAAAATATATCTTCTTTTCTTTCAAACCCCGAGGGACAAACAGAAATCCTTCCTCTGAGGGTACAAATCAAAATCCTTTACCAGGCCCCGAGGGCACAAAGAGAAATCTTTTCTTTTTCTTTTTTTTTTTTTGGGGGGAAAAAAACGGCAGCTACCCTCGGGGTCACCACTGTCACACTGTCACTTTGCACACGCGCATTCATGACAGCATTACTCCATACGCACAAAGCAATCTTTCCAATCAACCAAAAGGCGCACTACCGAATTTTTTTCTTCTCCCCCTCTCCTTCGGGGAAAACACTTCACTAAATCACATCAATTTTTAAACAGATTTTTATACATGCATTCTCTTTACACTGAGAGATAAACTAATTCATTCAAGTCTGGCCTTCACATTACATTAGCCCAAAATCCAGACCAGGAGAAAAAAATAAATCCTGGAAAAACATTTTATGTCATACTGCATCAGATATAAACTCCATACTTTCATGATTCCCTGTCTCTCTCAGAAAATCGTATCGCCCCTTGATTTCTCCCGTCACTGGAGATATGATTTCCGACTCCTCTCCCTCGACTTCTCCTGTCACTGGAGAGATGAGAGTTCCAACTCCTCTCCCTCGACTTCTCCTGTTCCCTGGAGAGATGACGAGTTCCGACTCTTCTCCCCCCGACTTCTCCTGTCCCTGGAGAGATGACGGTTCCACTCCTCTCCCCGGAGTCTTTATTGCAGGGGCTGAACTACCTGTGTGGTTCCCCACACCATGGCCACTTTAACCACCCTCACGGCTGAAAGGTGAAGGGTGAAGGGCGAAGGGTGAAGGGCTGAAACACGAATAAGGTTCGTGTAAGTAACCTGCTTCTTAATTCAACATATGAATTCTTTCTTTCTCTTTTCTTTAGGTTTTCCCCTGTAGCTTTCCCCAACTATCTATGGCTCACCTGGTAATGACTGGTCAGCAGTGAGGACCAGCGTCCTGACAGGTTCGAGTCTCTAGGTCATCTGCTGGGCTAAAACTGATTCTTTCCTCCCTCCTCCTAGTGAGTGCATACTCAGTGTTCCAAACACATGACCAGCACCTTACCAACCCTTATTAAACTATCTCTCAGTGGTCACTTTCACCCAATGACCACCCTTCTTTCTTTAATGAGTTATTCTCACAATTATTTGGGGACGCCCGCTACACTGGTCAAGCCACATGAATATTCTTCCTTTTTAGTAGTGGCATGGGGAAATGATTTATATCACTAAACTACATGTGATGGAGCGTCACATGCCTTGATGTGAGGCTACGTCACATGACAATCGTACTCATGTATGCCCAACCTCAAAAACCTGATTGACGCATCCAACAAAATGAAAATCAACACAGCAAAGAAGGGTGAAGAAAGGAAATCTCGCAATTGCGCCAGAAAGAAGCAGTGCCCACTAAACAATAAATGTCTTCACAACAACATTGTATACCAGGCTACTCTGACATCAGAAAATGAAAAAGAAACATACATAGGGATCACTGAAAACCACTTCAAAAGCAGATATGCAAACCACAAACAGTCATTTAATAAAGAAAAATATAAAAACCAAACAGAACTGAGCAAATATATCTGGAAACTTAAAGACGCAAAAACAAGCTACAATATATCCTGGAAAATCATAAAAAGAGCATCACCATACAGCAATGTTTCAAAAGGTGCAACCTATGTTTAACTGAAAAATGGTTAATACTATGCAAACCACACTTAGCAACTTTAAACACCAAAACAGAAATAGTAAACAACTGCAGGCATAAATGGAAATCGTTGTTAGTGAACACACCCAAAGCAAAAACCTGAAAGCCCCCAAAAAACACGTGCAGCCAACCCGCACGTGCAAACAACCGCAAACGGGAGCCCACACGCTATATAACATCGGCGGTGGGCAAACCAAAAACCATCCTGATGACAGCGCAACACGCTCGAAACAAATTTGTAGATAGTTTTAAGATTCCTCTTTTAACTTGTTTTAACTAATGTTGCTCCCCAAGGGGTTGAGCACTCAAAAAATTGTTTTAGGCATTTTAAATATACTGATATATATATATATATATATATATATATATATATATATATATATATATATATATATATATATATATATATATATATATATATATATATATATATATATATATAACACAAACTAATAAATTCCAAGGATAAGTACCGAGCACCGTTCCAGCAACTTGGTTTTGCAATGACTGCAAGAAAAATTGATATCCTGAGGAGAGCGTTTTAGCTTGAAACAAGCTTGTAGGTTTTTATTTTCCCCTTTTAAACCCTTTTTTAAACTGGTTTCTTTCTACTGATGCATGGGTAAACCATTGACTTCCGGGAATGGGCCCAGAGGACGTCCGGGAAAGACCGGAGGCACTGGGAAAGACCAGAACCAAGGGCTCTGTGGGTGGCTCCCACTTTGCCTTAAACATGTGGCTACTAAGAATAAAAGGAAAAAATGCTCCCAGGATTCACCGAAAGGGGGAAAGAAGAATGATGAACCCATTGGTGCTCAACCAATCACGACTGCAAATCCCAAACGGACTATGAACATGGCCCAAATGGAATATCCATGTGTCTGTGGAAAGCGTTTCGCTACCACCGTGGCATGAAGATCCACAGAACAAAGATGGGATGTGTGAAGACTCACCCTGAATGAGCAGCAGTGCACTGATCAGCAAATAAGAGGGTCGGAAGACCAAGGCAGGATTTAAACCACAGTGCAAGGACATCCAGTGTTGGTTCGGATGAGGATTTGCACAGGCCCTCGATGCCAGGCGCCTGAAACTCAACCTGCCACGAGCAAACGAAACTGAAGATTGGGAGAAATGGATGCAAAAATCTTTCCAAGATTCGATGCACTGATAGGGAAAGCACCCTGGAAAAAAAACTGCAACATATGGGGACATTGTGTTTTTGCCAATGTAGAGACCCCTATGGAGTAAAACTACCAAGAGAAAACACCTCCAAAGAAATCCAGCCCGCCAAGAAAAGATGGACAAGATCAGAGTCAAAAGAACAACCTCAAGAAGCAAATGAAGACCGCCACTGCCAGCTGAAACAAGGCTTGGAAAAAAACTGTGGGAAGACCTGAAAGAAAAACACCCGCGCCCTCAGCAAAGCGGAATCTTCAAGGAAGAGGAAGAGCAAAAAGAAGAAGACACAAGAGCGCTTCTTCAGAGACCCTTCCAGTTTGCCGAAACACTGTTTGAGCAGCCCAAAATCTGGGACCCTAAGTGTGGACAAAGGAGTTCTTGAGCAGCATCTGAGGAAAACATACTCTGACTCACAGAGCAAAGCACCATCGACATTCAAGGTCTGGTGTGGCCAAAACCCAACCCCGAGGAACAGTTCAATGGCAAGCCTCCCAAAGTTGGCGGAAATCAAGAAGGTGGTCGACAAAGCCAGAGCCAAATCAAACAACCAGGGCCTAACGGAATTCCTTACCAGCTTTACAAGAAATGTCCAAGGTGCTGGAGTGGTCCACAGGCTGCTGCGATCGGCTTGGAGAAACCAGAAGATCAGCGGCCAGTGGATGACGGCAGATGGTGTGTACATCCCAAAGAGCAAAACTCAAGTGACATCAGCCAGTTCAGGCCCAAAATCACTACTGAACGTCGAAGGGAAAATCTTCTTCTCTGTCATGGCGCAAGGCTGACCAAGTACCTGATGGCAAACAAGTACTTGGATGTGTCAGTCCAGAAAGGTGGCATCCCGGCGTGGTTTGGGTGTGTAGAACACGCCCAATGATGTGGGACGCAATCCCAAAAAACAAAAACAGAAAAGAGAGACCTGGAAGTAGTTTGGCTTGATCTGGCAAACGCATATGGATCTGTGCCCATGAGATGATACAGTTGGCTCTTGATATGTACCATGTGCCAAAGAACATCCCCGACATGCTCAAGAAAAGTACTTCAATGGTTCTCAATGCGTTTCTCTACAAGGAGTACACAATGATTGGATCAACTTGGAAGCGGGCATTGCAATGGGCTGTTGGCCCAAATTTCCCAAAACTGTTCGTGCTGGCAATGGAACTCATCTTGAAAGCAGCAACAAACAACGCGAGACAAACAGACCTTGGCGGATGGATACAAGATGCCTCTTCTCAAGCCTTCATGGATGACATACAGTGATTTCATCCAGAGAAGACGAGACACGTCATGTGCTGGAGAGGCTTGACGACATAGTTGCCTCATCCAGAATGAAGTTCAAGCCAAAGAAATCACGGAGTCTCTCACTGAGGAAAGGAAAAGTGGCCGAATCTGTGGTCTTCAGTGTTGCCAACCAGGCCATTCCAACAGTCACAGAAAGAACCAGTCAAGAGCCTTGGAAGATGGTATGATGATACGCTGAAAGACACACAAAGAGCAAAAGAAACCAAGCAGATGGCGGAAGAAGGCTTGGAGACCATTGACCAGTGTGGGCTCCCTGGCAAATACAAGGTCTGGTGTCTGCAGTTCATGCTGATACCAAAGCTCCTATGGCCTCTGATGATATACGACATCTGCACCAGCACAGTGGAGGCAATGGAAGCCAAAATCAACAGTTCACAAGGAAATGGGTTGGTGTCCCACCCTGTCTGACTGACATTGCGCTGTACTGTTGCCAAGCAAAGCTCAAACTACCACTGAAATCCATCCTGGAGGAATACAAAGCAGGGAAGATCAGACTTCAAAGCATGCTGGAGGACTCAGGAGACAAGGTGGTAGAAGCAATCAAGCCCCAGCTGAAGACAGCAGAAAATGGAAAGTTCAAGAGGCGATGGATTCTGCAAAAGAAGTCTCAAGATCAGAGAAATAACAGGACACACACAGACCAACAGACAAGGACTGGGGGTGACCAAAACTGAATGGTGGTCAAGGCCAAAGGAAAAGCCAAAAGAGACATGATGATTCAGGAGATGAGAAAAGAAGAAGACCAAAAAAGACTCCAAAAAGCAGTCCAGCAGAGCCAGCAAGGGAAATGGACAACGTGGGAGAATGCACTCCAAAGAAGTCTCACTTGGAATGACATTTGGCACATGGCCCCTCTCAGGATCAGCTTCATTCTCAGATCTGCATATGACCTTCTGCCCTCAAATGCAAACCTGGTGAAGTGGGGGAAAACAGACGACCCTGCATGCCCCCTCTGCCATGAAAAACAAACAGTGGAGCATGTTCTAAGCTCATGTAAAGTAGCCCTGGCTCAAGGACGGTACACATGGAGGCACAATCAAGTGCTCAAAGAGATTGTACAAGTAGTCTGGGCTAGTACCAACACCACAAAAGGGCGAATCAGGACTCCAAAAGCACCCGCAACATTCTTCACGGCAGGAGGCAGCAAATCATGGCCAAGAACAACAGTGTCACTCGAAACATGCAGGCAGAGTCTGCTGGATGGGGCAGATGACTGGGAGTGCACTGCAGACCTCCCCGAATGGAAGAGTCACACAGAGATCATCAGCAAGAGTGGCATGAGACCAGACATAGTAGTCCACTCTAAGTCAACCAAGCAGCTGATCATGATCGAGCTCACGGTGCCATATGAGAACAGAATGGAGGCAGCTCAAATCTACAAGACTGAAAAGTATGCTGATCTGGCAAACAGCCTGAGGAGAGAAGGCTATCAGGTCAAAGTCCTCACTGCAGAAATTGGAGCTAGGGGATTTGTAGGAACGTCTGCATACAGCCTCATGAAACAGCTCTCAGTTGCAGGGAAGGAAAAACCCAGAGCCCTGAAAGCAATGGCAGAAGCGGCAGAGAGGTGTTCAAGCTGGATCTGGTCAAGGAGGAACAAAAGTGAACTTCATAAGGCTTAATTTCCCTACAAATATCAGGTGTCCCTGTGGCTCAGTGGTTAAAGCGCGAGTCATTAAGTAGAAAATAAGCATGTCCTCATGGTCATGGGTTTCGAATCCCAGCCATGGCTCGTCCCAAGATGGGGAAAAATAAAAAGGGGCAGCAGAGGGACATCCGGAGTCATGAACCGGGTGTGGCCCAACCCCCCTAGAGTGTCAGGAGATAAGGGCCGAAACACTTGCTTGAAGGGGGCTTCTCTTCTGAGGACTCTCTGCTGCCACGCTCTCCACGAGTTTCTTTCTACTATATATATATATATATTTATTTATTAGTTTGTTATATATATATATATATATATATATATATATTTATAATATATATATATATATATTAAGATACAAGAAGGAAATGGTTTAAATGTATTTGTAGCATGTACAATGCAGTTAAAACAAGGATAAGTAAGTGGCAATAAATCAACTGACATTATAGCGTGTACTAGAGGAGTAAAACAAGGAGATATATGCAGTCCTGTTTTATTTTCATTATCTGTTAAGAGTTTGCAATTAAAATAGTAGAAAACGGTAGGCATGATGCTAGATTTACAAACGATCTCATGGAACTCTTTATTTTACTGTAGCTGGTCTGCAGAGACAATTAAATTATCTAAATTCCTGAGCTGATAGATTAGAACTGAAAGTCAATTTTGATAAAAGCAAGATTATTATCTTTAAGGTTACTTGGCTGCAACTGAGCGATAGCTGTATGATGGTTCTGTTATGCCCGTTATAAACGTTTATAAGTACCTCGGCATGATTTTCTCTACTCAGCTGAGTTTTATACCTGCATGTTGATATCTTCCTAGTAGAGCTAGGAATGTGTTATTCATTATATGCGATGAAAAAAGTGTTCGTATTAGATAATGACTCTGTAGAAGTGTTGTTGTTTTTTCATACACATGTTTTTCACAGACACAGATTCAACTCATTCTGCATTATGGTTCGGAGCTAAGGGCTTTGGATAAGAATGCTGTCGTTCTTTGTGAATCAGTTCATTTGACTGGATCAAAAAAGTTTCTGGGTGTAGAATGTAGAACGCCAAATGGTTTAGCATACGGGGAAACGAGTCTATACCCAAAATATATTAATTCTGCAGTTAAAAGTATCCGTTACTGGTTAAAGTTATTACACATGAATAACGATAAATTGCCATGAACAGTGTATAATACGCCCTTTGAT
>CM031616.1:55231861-55251861 GCA_018398815.1 Conus ventricosus
CTCGACGCAAGGGGCAAAAGTAACTGATTTTCAAATGTACGTATTTTTGTGTAAGCTGGGATATTTGTATGCCTAGATATATAAAGGAGTAGGAGAAGAAGAAGTCAGTTTATCCAAACAATTTGACAAAGATTGATCGACAGTAGATGCAGATATGGAGAGTCATATTCAGTCAAGTAACACATTTGATATGTGCGAAGTTTACAGTTCCTCACATTTAATAGAGAATTTCCATTTGCCTGATTTGAGCGGGCATTCACGATTTACTTTCACTAGATTTAGATTTGAATTCTGAAATTAAGATACAAGCCAATCGCTACAAAAACATAAGTCAACAATGAATTATCATATCCCCTTTGTGTGTGTGTGTGTGTGTGTGTGTGTGTGTGTGTGTGTGTGTGTGTGTGTGTGTGCGTGCGTGCGTGCGTGCGTGCGTGCGTGCGTGCGTGCGTGCATGCGTGTGTGTGTGTGTGTGTGTGTGTGTGTGTGTGTGTGTGTGTGTGTGTGTGTGTGTGTGTGTGTGTGTGTGTGTGTGTGTGTGTGAGCGCACGTAGGCCAATTCCCCTAACTGAAGGGATACGTATTTAAAAAAATAAAAATAAAAAACAAACGTTTTAACAGTACACAATGTAACTGAAAGCAGAATAACATTCCAAATAAGGAAAACAACTACCATGTTAGACACAATAAAAAATGCACGTTAAATAGACGAACTATGACGGTGCAGTCTCTAGTATTTTCTGAGCTTTCTAAACATAGAGTGCCAGATGTGTGTGTGTGTGTGTGTGTGTGTGTGTGTGTGTGTGTGTGTGTGTGTGTGTGTGTGTGTGTGTGTGTGTGTGTGTGTGTGTGTGTGTGTGTGGTTGGATCAGTAGATGTAGGCTCGAGGTAGTATGGGAAGATGGGGATTTTCTAATCTTTGATTATCGTCTTTAACTCTTATTCAGGTCTTAAAGAATTCAATTCTGTGCGTTTTAAAGGTGCAGTGATGATAAGATGTGTGTATAACTGTTCGACACTATGTTTTATTATTGGTAGCTTTGAAACATGTTTATCTTTTGTTTTATACGTGTTCACTATTCTGTCCATAGCTACTGTTGTGATTATTTTCTGTCCATAGCTACTGTTGTGATTATTATTGCACTTGGCATTATAAGGTTTATCGTGACTTAATCGTCTTTTATGTGTTTGCTTGGTTGTTTGTTTGTTTTTGGGGGTGGGGTGGGGTTGTGTTGTTGTTGTATTGTATTTTTTTCTGTTATCTTATTTGATTTTAATCTCATGCATTCATACACCATAACTAAATAAAATCCACTAACCACAGATTTCAATACCTCGGGTAGTACGGAGGGCCACAGCCATTTCAACTGGGAGCGTTGGTATGATCAACGCGAACCTTTTCTAGAGCTATCTATGCTCATTTGGGACATCAGTAATCCTCTTGTGCTTGTATTCGGTATATTTGGAAACGTGTTCATTCTTCTGATCATAATACGTCTCCCGGCATCTACTTATGGTGTTTTCTTCGGAGTTTTGGCCTGCTCGGATCAGCTGATATTAGCTATGGAACCCCTCAACTCTTTGCTCTACAGTGCATTCGATGTGCCCGCCTTTGCAGACCTCGGTTCCTGGCAGTGTAAGGTGTACAATATGATGTTCGACACAACAAAGACTTTATCTCCGTGGATGCTTGTGGCACTTAACTCGCTAAGAGCAGCTTCAGTGCTGTGGCCACTTCGTGTCCATGCTGTGTGGACCAAGGGAATGTCACGTGCTGCTGCTGGCGTAATGACCATTGTTATCATTTTAATTCACTGTCACCTCCTCTATGGATTCGATATAGGATCTTGTGGCAACACATGCTGTCCTGTAGCTTTATCAGGAACATATTACTGGTTTTATACATTTGTTTGGACTTGGATAGTCATGATTGAAAGCTTTTTACTACCGTTCGTGTTGTTGGGAATCAGCAACAGTGTTCTTCTCTGGACCATGGTCAGCCCTGCTATAAGAGGCATACATCCTTCTGTACAACAAGTGGCCCAGGATTCCAGACAACAAAAAGTGGCGAATATGACTGTCACCTTGATCGCTACTAGTGTTTGTTTTTTCCTCCTGACAACACCACAAGTAGTATGCAGAATTACTTATCCATATATTGATTGGTCTGACCCAATTCGACATGGAGAATTCGTAGTCCTTTCTGCAGTCTGCCACGTGCTGTGGTATTCCAACAGTGCCGTTAACTTCTACTTGTATTGTCTAACAGGTTCCAAGTTCAGAGCAGAGTTTCAAAATATAACACTACAGTTTTTGCGCTTATTCTCTGCAGCAAAAAAGATAGTTCTGAGCACAGCTCCCCCTGATCAATGACACTGGTGTCATTTAGTGCTGGTGTTTGCAGTGAACGCGACAATGTAGTGGATGTAGCGCCACTAACTTTGATTTGCTTTGAATACAATGATGTGACGGAGAAGGTGATAGCCGCCACTGATTATGATTTGCTGTGAACACAGTCATGTGACGGAGAAGGTGATAGCTGCCACTGACTATGATTTGCTGTGAACACAGTCATGTGACGGAGAAGTTGATAGCTGCCACTGACTATGACATGGAGGAGACAGTCCACAACTGCACCATGATGACACTACCCTACTGGAACTGACAGTATCTATGGAAATATTTCTGTCATGAAAATTGGAAAAAAACAGGAAATGTTCAAATAATCTTATTTGTTTTAAGCCTGCTTAAAATTAGAATAAATATCACAATGTATGAGCAGCCAAATGAATGGGATGACCAAAAACAGCAAGTGGATAAAACAGAATTGTTCAACACAAAAAAAAAAAAATAATTGAGTAAATGAATGAACCCCTGTGAACGCCACCTCCGTTTTGACAAGTGAGAGAGTCCATAGTTTTTTGTAAGATGTGCAAGGGATGGCAAATATTAGTCAGTTCGTGATGATATGCACTAACAAAAATCTAATTAACTTTTGGCAGGGCCTGTTGGGGATTTTTAATTCGCTCGTACCAAGACAGTGTTCAATCCACCAGTGTCCCTCTCTTTTTGTTATTATAGATCGGTTTGTATCGTGGATTGTGTTATAAACTCCCACCTACGATGTCCCACCTATGTCGAAATTGTGCACTGTGAAAAGCACACCACTTAAAAAGAATCTGCTGGCTGCTCCTGACCTGTGGTGACGTAGGAAAGCCACACGTCAGTGAAATGGGACAGTTGATCGGCTGACACACGTAGAAAGCAAAGGCAGACTTCACTGAAATGGGCAGCTGATCAGCTTACGCACAGAGACATAGCAAAAGCAGACTTCACTCAAACAGGACAGGTGATCAGCTGACAAACGGAGACAGCGAGGCAGATGTTACTGAAACGGGACAGCTGACATATGGAGACATAGCAAAGACTGACGTCACTGAAATGAGATAGTTGGTAGGCTGACACATGGAGACATACCAAAGACAGATTTAATGAAATGAACACAGTGGATCAGCTGACATATGGAAAATCACAAAAAAACAGACTTTGTTGAAATGGGACAGCCGATCAGCAGTCCCATGAAGACGTATTGAAGACAGACTTCACACAAATGGGACAGTTGCTCCAGTCGCTTGCCAGTTCTTCATCAGAGACTGGAGTAACTCTCCTTATCACCTGCTTTCAAACTGGGGAAATTCAGATGACTACAACCTGCATGTCTGTGACGAAACACTTGACAAAACCATCCCACTAAAACCCCAAACCAAAAAGATAGATTTCAAATCTATGCCCACTCTCCTCTCTCAACCCCTGCCCCGCCCCCGCTGACACGATCTATGACAAAGGAAAAAATTGTGTCATGGTAAACGCATGACACCTTTCATCTTGTCGGCCTACCACCCCCCCCCCCCTCTTAACTCTCCTTCCCCACTCTGAGTAGCTGCAGATGTAGTAGTAGATGCAGAGTAAATTTCAATTGCATTGTGGCAATGGCCCGTCTCATCCCCCCCCCCTCCCATCTATCCCATGAAAACAAAGGTGCGACACCGCTGCCGTGCTGTCCCCCACCACTCACCCCCCCCCCCCTTCCACCTGAGCCACGTGCGGATGCAATTGATACAAAGGCAATCGCCAAACCTCCTCCTTCTCCCAACCCCCCCCCCCCCCCCCCCCCCCCCCCCTCATATCTGCAGTCCTGTCCTCGCGGACATCTGGTAAATTATGTCACTGGAGTTTCTCTGCGAGAGTCTGTGTCTATACGGACGCATAAATTATACCGGCCGCTGATGTCAGTAAGATTAGGTTCAAACGGTTTCCGAGGTGACTGGTGATAAGACTAGATCCCTCCCACTCTCACCCGTTGAACGCCCTTCTTCCTTGCGCTGAAGCCTGAGCGATCTGAAGCGACCAAAGCTAAGTGAATTTTCGTTGTTTTATTCGTTTAATTATCACCAGACGAAGACCTAAGAGGTCGAAACGCGTCGTGTTTTGTCTTGTAACTCGTTTGTCCACGTTCTCTGGGCGGTTCGCTAACATTTATTTAAGAGTGGTATTTCTGGTAAAATGTTAGGTGTCATCCGAGATATATACGCTCATACTGAGGTTGGCAATATGTATTTTGATTGTTTGCAACGCTCTACTGGAGTCCACAAGGGAGAGAATTTGTCTCCAATACTATTTACAAGCATTTGATTTTCAACAACAACAACAACAACAAAACGAATGGCATGAACTCCCTTGGTTTAACATGTAGACACTTTAGTGATTACATTGATGAAAGTGTGATGCTGTAGATATTTTCATTGTTGTATGCAGATGACACTGCGATCTGTGGTGATAGCACTGAAGACATACAGAAAGCTTTGGATGCTGTGTCGCAGTATCATTTTCTTTTTACGGAAACTAAAGTGTAACGTTAAGAAAACCAGGGTTGCTTTTTTTTCTACGAGGCAGAATTAGAAACCTTCCTACATTTACATATAATGGTCAAAATATCAAGGTTGTTTCCAAGTTTCACGATTTGTCTCGTTACTTTTAATTACAATAACAAGTTCAACGTTGTCCGGAAACATCTGTATGATGAGGCTTCACAAGTTATGTTTGTACTTATCTATCTAGGTTCGTCATACTGGAATACCATGTTTCACAACCATACAATAATCTAGGCACAGTGATTCTGTCAAATAGTTCCAGCTGAATATCCAGTGGCGTGGCTACATGCGTTTCTGGCTTTTTCTTGTAAGCACAAACGTGAAATAGAGAATAACACGAAAGAAATACAAACAAAAATTTGGAATATATGTATCACAAAAAAACCCTCTTGAAGTAGAAATTCCTTAAGAGTCAGTTTTAGCTCTAACCCACTCCCTCTATGTTTAATCCTAAGGCATGGCTTGACAAGCAACGCACCTAAAAATGTTGCTTCGGATCAATATGTAGATGATACTGCATGTGAATCAAAATGAATTAAAAAAAGAAAACCCTTCTACGTAGTATAGATTACACCAAAAGGTTTCATCAAAGAGAGCTTGATAAGACTAGAGAATATACAATAAATAATGGATCACATTTTTCTTCGGAAAAAAAACAACAACAAAAAAAAAACAGCAAAAACAAAAACAAACAGACAAATGTCTTTCTTTTTAAACAGTGGTTTTAATCCAAAAAGACACTATCTTGGAATCAACACAGATTATCTATTCTCAAAAACGAGAAAGGCTTGAAATGTTCTGAAAGTATCGAAGAAAAAAAAAGAGTTGGGACAAGATCCATCCACATTGATTCGTATTTGTAAATCGCTGATAAGCTCTGAAATGACATATGCACAAGAGATATTTAAATGCTTCAAAATGTTTAATTGAAAACTGCAAGGAATAGAACGCAAGGCATCGAATCTAGCATTAGAACTTCCAGTACACCCGTCATCTGCCCCCACATATAACAAGGTTGAGATCTTGCCTTTCGACAAACACAGAAAAATGACATACATTACTCTTTGTGAGAAATGCGTCAATTGAGTCTAATGTGAAAACTAAAATTTAGGTCCGACACTGATTTTCCAAATAGAGCGAAATCAGTCTCCTCTCAAATTAGTCTTGTAACAAACAAACAAACAAACAAAATATCTGAAGCTATGAAATTCCCTTGGATTACTCTTGAATATAATTGCGTGTTTCTCAGAACTTTTTTTCTCCCTAATACCGAAATGGGTACTGCAAAGAGTCTCTATTGATACTGACCACACTGATTTGAAAAAAAAGGATGAAACTGTAAACAGTTTAGCGTGCCATGTTAAGCTGAATTCTGCCCTGACAGCCGTGTTGTCGTTCAGTTCAGTGGTTATTTTAACGTCTGTTGATCATCAATGATATTAGACAATAATAAAAAGCAACCGACATCACTGATGTTGACTGATTCTGCCTGTCTGTGTGATCCATGTCAGCCCAGTGTTGACTGATTCTGCCTGTCTGTGGGATCCATGTCAGCGCAATGTTGACTGATCTGCCTGTCCTTATGATCTATGTCAGTCCACTGTTGACTGATTCTGCCTGTCTGTAGGATCTATGCCAGCCCACTGTTGACTGATTCTGCCTGTCTGTGGGATCCATGTCAGCGCAATGTTGACTGATTCTGCCTGTCAGCGCAATGTTGACTGATTCTTCTTGTCAGCGCAATGTTAACTGATCTGCCTGTCTGTAGGATCTATGTCAGCCCACTGTTGACTGATTCTGTCTGTCTGTAGGATCCATGTCAGCGCAATGTCGATTGTTGTAAAATGACGACAGCGAGCTGATCACGGGGCCCACAGCTTTCTTCAGATTATCTTATGACATTGACCATGACCACTAAGTTAATGTCCCTTACATTTTATACTGTTTGAATAATGCTTTTAGTTTTTCAGCAGCTTTTTTCCTCTCCACACCTTTGTTTTGTTCCATTTTACTACCCTTCGCTGGCTGCTTTGGGGTGCTGTTGGATTCTTTTTTTGAACCCTTGGCGGTGAGAACACCACAGAATTATGGACTGTGGTGTGTCTCTATTTGACACCAAAAGCACAGACACAATCAGCCGTGTCTCCCTGATGAGTCCGATCCAGCGGACGAAAGGCCTAGGAGCAGGCAATACAAATAAATGTGCCTTCGAGAGAGATTATGATGGTTCCCTCAGGCAGCTAGTGAAGGGCTTCTCATAGTTATAATATATTCCCCATGTTTTTCATCTTCAATTTTTTTTTAAGTTCAAATCTTTGCCAAGTCATTACTATAACGACTGAAGAATTGTTAACCTGCACTTGTTTTCCCCCACTACTTAATTGTTCAGCATTCTCTCTCTCTCTCTATATATATATATATATATATATATATATATATATATATATATATTTATATATATATATATATATATGTGTGTGTGTGTGTGTGTGTGTGTGTGTGTGTAAAGAGAGAGATATGTGTGTGTGTTTGCGTGCATGTGTGTGTGCGTGCACACGCGCGCGTGTATGTGTCTTTCACCTTTCAGCTGTTTCATCTTTGGTGCTCGTCAATGGCATTTCGCCCTCTTCATTCATTCAGGCCACCATACCGAGCCCAGCAAAGGTTGTCCTGTCACATTACTGCCTCTCCACTCATTATGGTCACCGATTACTCAGTCCAACGCAGGTTGTCCTATTACATTACTCCTTTACCGCTCATTATGGTCACCAATTACTTAGTCCAACGCAGGTTGTCTTATTACATTACTCCTTCTCCACTCATTATGGTCACCGATTACTCAGTCCAACGCAGGTTGTCCCATTACATTATTCCTTTACCACTCATTATGGTCACCAATTACTTAGTCCAACGCAGGTTGTCCCATTACATTACTCCTTCTCCACTCATTATGGTCACCAGTTACTCAGTCCAACGCAGGTGGTCCTATTGCATTAGTCCTTCTCCACTCATTATGGTCACCAATTACTCAGTCCAATGCAGGTGGTCCTTTTGCATTAGTCCTTGTCCACTCATTATGGTCACCAGTTACTCAGTCCAATGCAGGTGGTCCTATTGCATCAGTCCTTCTCCACTCATTATGGTCACCAGTTACTCAGTCCAATGCAGGTGGTCCTTTTGCATTAGTCCTTCTCCACTCATTATGGTCACCAGTTACTCAGTCCAATGCAGGTGGTCCCATTGCATTACTCTGTCCTCACTCATTCCGGCCATCGCATGCCCCGTCTACCCCAGGTTAGTCTGTTACATTACTCCGTTCTACTCTTTCTGGTCGCCACATATCCAGGTGTCCTGTCCATTGCTCATTCTCCGCTCACTCAGGTCACGGTACACCCAGGTAGTAATTCAGGAGCCAAATAGATAGAGCTTGCTTGTCTATAAGAGCAACACGTTTTAGGTCATTCTGGATGATCTGAAGGAACTCGTTCCAAGTCTGAAAGGCACCACACTGGAATCAGCGACATCTTATTTTACGAATTTAAAAAGAAACGGTATTACTTTCACCACATGGTACAGATTACAGGATTTCATTTCACATTAAAAATCTAATATCGACCACCGATTTATACTATGTTGGAGTCCAATCACAGTTTACTTCTCTGACCACTCAGACTGTTCCATATCTTTTGATCTCCCTTGCATCCTTGAATGGATCCTCAAGCATAGGCTCAAAGATTGACCCCTACATTTTATTCTAGTTGCATAATGCTTTTAGTTTTTCAGCAACTTTTTTCCTCTCCACACTTTCGATTTGTTCCATTTAGTACCTTTCGCTGGCTGCTTTGGGGGCGCTGTTTGATTCTTTTTTGAACCCTTGGTGGTGAGAACACCACAGAATTATGGACTGTGGCGTGTCTCTATTTGACATCGAGAGCACAGACACAATCAGCCGTGTCTCCCTGATGAGTCCGATCCAGCAGATGAAAGGCTTAGGAGCGGGTAATGCTATTAGATCTGCCTTCAGGGGGGATTACGATGGTTCTCTCAGGCAGCTAGTGAAGGGTTTCTCATATTTATGATATATTTCCCCCCATGTTTTTCATCTTCAATTTTTTTGTTTTTCTAAAAGTTCAAATCTTTGCCATGTCATTACTATAATGGCTGAAGAATTGTTTGCCTGCACTTGTTTTCCCCCACTACTTAATTGTTCAACAGTTTACTTTTCTCTTAGAGTAATATCATTTTGATTTATTCTCAGCGATGTGAAGGTGTTCATTCCAAATCTGATGGATTACGGAAGAAACATAATAGAGATGTTGTTGTATGCACTTAAGTCTAATATGGCCACCAACAGTTTTTCCCCTCTACCAATTCAGTGCTGTAAGCCAGTTTGCTTTTCTCTCATGGTCAAACTGGTCAACAGTTCTGAATTACTTTAAGATGCTGATTCCAAATCTAAATGGGTCGAGTCAAAAACATTTAGCCATTTCAGTGCGATGGCGTTGGGTGGTTTTCTCTCAGAACGAAATTTTGAAATAGTTTGATTGATTACCAGCCCCCCCCTCTCCCCTCCCCCCCCCCCCCCAAAAAAAAAAAGAAAAAATATCGTGAGTGCCACACAAAACAAACTTTGAACACATGTGCTCTATTAAAAAGGTGCAGTGTAACTCCCATAGTTTTTGGCTGATACCATTCCAGTGCCGTACAACGGCTTGTTTCTGTCTTACAAGGTTATGAAATTAGTCATTATAAATGCTTTAAAGACGCTAATTCCAATCCCAGGATTGTCATGTAGCAAGCGTCCTTGTCATATAGGGCATATATCGGAATTCCGTATAGATTTAACACTTTGTGGCTTAAATCAGTTCAGTGCAATATACTAACTAAATAGTTAGAAAAAATAAAGAGTTAAATGAATTTTGAAATTGTGAAAATAATTTTAGATGCATTAACTAGACATCATCATGTGAATGATCTTTACTCTTTTGTCAAGGCTAAATAACGTTCAGTTCTCACAGAGGTTATTTCATGAAAGTCCAAGCAGTGATATAGTTAAAGCCGCGACCATATATCTCTAAACCAGCCAGTGTGAGTAATGTCTGATTGAAGTGTTCCGTTGGCTTGCAAAAATTACAGCCTTTACAAACAAGTACATTCAAAATTAAAACAGATTTGGAATGTAAAGTATTCTATCAGCACACTGCGTTTCAAAATCAATGATACATAGTGAATAATATAAACTTGAAATTTACATTCTATTCTGACTCTGAAAAAAATGCTATTAGAATGCTATTAGTGTTGCTGCTAGCGTAATAACCTGTAGGTGTAGGGGTTTCACTCACTACAGAACATTGCTGTATGATTAACTCTACAGCCACAACCAAACATTCACCATTTGCTGATTGTGGTTTTCATATTACTTTTCATTGCTGAAAGACACATGAATTACATGACGGTCACGTAAACAAGTAAGGTTGAACAATGGACAGATCTCTTAAGACATCAGACAATTTTCCACCACAGCCCAGTATATTACTGATATAGGGACATCACTTTCAGGGTTTTCGTATGTCCTCACAGGGTATCAGAGTCACAAACCAACACTGACAGCGTCTGGATGTGGTTGCCAGCATCAAGCACAGGAAATAAGAGGACTGCATAACTGAAGGTTTCAAAACTCTGCCTCCTGCCATATCAGCAAACGCATCATAGTTCAGTGAGCGGCAGAATCAATGATCGTGCTAAAAGGTGAGACATGATGCAGTAGTTTGGGGAATAGGATTCCATGAATCTGAGTGTCTGTCATGCAACTTGCATAGTATGATTGAAAACTGCTGTAGATTTCTTTACTAACGGATTAACGAAAGAGTGCGTACGCTCTTTTCTAGAGTTCGATCTCACCTATTGAAGATTATAAATGAATGTTCGCCATGACAATACGAATTCGTCAATTAAGGTAAAAGATATCTGAGACCAAGCGTTCACTCCTGCAAAAATAAGATTTACTGCTTACTATTATGGATACTATGTATGCTATATGTATGCTATCAGTATGCATATGTATGTTAGCTTTCAGCTGAACACAAAACTCTATTCGTTAGTACCAGAAGGACCAGTTTTGTTGTGCCACACACGTGAAAAAACAACACCACCCAACCTGTCTAAGAACTTCTACAATACAAAAATCAAGACATTGACTCCAGATGTGCACTGTTCTTTTTCTTTTCCAGCAGCATTTCAGCCCTGATATTGGGCCCTCATGGTCGGCTGGGCTATAGAAAGGCAATGTAACCTGTAAGATACACAAAGTCTGGCCGATTTGTTTATAGTACAGCTTATCACTACTGACTTCTCATTATTTTCACCACAAAAATTCCTTGTACTTATCGGGTGCGCAGACTGTGTCACAGCCTATCACAATTGACACACCCTTGATGGGTACACTGGCTCCTCAGGATAAAGCACAGCACATGCACGTTTATGTTTCACACGTGTCCCTAGAGTGAGTCCGTGTCACCACCTTCTGTTGTGTCAGATCGGTAGACCTGTCCGTCATGTCACGACTGCATGGGAGCTGCTTCATATAGTGGTTGTGGTTCTGTGGAGTTACTCCAGTTTTGAACAGGGCCATCAAGGCAGCCTTCTTCACTGTCGGAATGGGCTACCGTCTGACGTGCCAACTTGACAGTTCAGATGCTGGTCTTGATGACGAGTTTGCTCTTTTGTTTCGGTGACTCGCTTTCAACAGGATCTTACTGAAGATGTCAGATGTGATGCTGTATTCGACATAAATACTCTCGTTGTCACCTTTCCTGGACTGGTGGTCCAGTTCACTTATGATTCACTAACAACTGAACAAACGAAAACGACGATGATTGTGTCTAAAATGCAATCATTTTTGTATGCAGTTAGTCCTATTGCATACATTAAGACCAGTACTGTGTATCGATTCATGTGGGACTTGAATTGTAAAGAAAATTACCGAACGATTTTTTTTATACACGACAGAAATATACATCTAAATGATTTAGAGCTTGCAAGATTTTGGAGCAATTGATTTGAATGGACTGTTTTATAGAATTACTTTAACTTTTGAAAAATGACGCTGTTTGAAAGACCAGAACATGTAACAATGCCTGAGTGACATTAAAAGAAATGAATTACTTTGAAACTATCAACCATTAAGGAATGTCCTCCATCCTGACAGCTAGCTATCTGTCTGAATTACCACAACAGTCACTGTTGGTACGTTTGCATTTCGGAACATTGTTCATAGATAACCAGTTCAGAGAGGTCAGTTTTGTAATATGCTAGGAGAAGAATATTTTTACCTGTTGTGTAACGTGGATATGGATTTCAACCTTTTAAATGCATTTCACCAGCCTAAAATGCTCTGATCCCTCGCCACTGCACAACAAACCCTTACATGATAACGTTCCGTGAATTGTCTCATTCCAAGTAAAAGAATCTACTGACAGAAAGCTACGTCTTGTACTTGTCATGATGAACAATATGCAAGACCTAGCCAATGAAACATGTACACAGAAACAACTGCGATTGTGTATGGATGTCTTTCCGCACCGCACGTGTACAGTGTGTAAAACGGGCGTGTGTGCTGGGAACTCCGTCGCCTTGTAACTATTCATGTAATGTACTAGTACTTCTTTCTTTTCATTTCTTTCTTTCTTTTGCGTTATTCTGTCTTGTCTTGTTTTGTCCTCTCTCTCTCTCTCTCTTTCTCTCTCTCTCTCTCTCTCTCTCTCTCTCTCTCCTCTCTCTTCTCTCTCTCTCTCTCTCTCTCTCTCTCTCTCTCTCTCTCTCTCTCTCTCTCTCTGCGTATGTATATGAGTGTGTGTGTGTGTGTGTGTGTGTGCGCGTGCGTGCGCGTGTGCGTGTGCGCGCTCGCCTGTGTGTGTGTGTGTGTGTGTGTGTGTGTGTGGTGTGTGTGTGTGTGTGTGTGTGTGTGTGTGTGTGTGTGTGTGTGTGTGTGATCATAGCAGCGTTCTCTTCAGAAGCAAAATAGAGACGTTTTCAATAAATACATTTCTAGTAGCATGTTTGACACATACATTTTGATATTTGTTCTCCATGTCTTAGAAGAAATCGATACCATGAAGAACGGTAAAATCACCAGTATTTGTCACGCTACTGTCTTACTTCACAACGTACATTGTTCAACTGTCTCTTTACTCTTTAAGTATTCAGTCTACACATGGAACTGAAGCGTTGGATGTGTTCAGTGCATCCATGAACCAGTAACGTCCCCTTCACGAACAATTGAAGTAACTCAGCCCATCAAAACAGTTCGTTCTCAAACAATGAAGTTTGAAAGTATGGAACAACTTTACATTGCTTCTACTTAGTAGTAATTTGCCATCTGTCCTAAACAGTCACATAGGTTAAATGATTCAAACAACTGGAGGGTAAACGTGCAATGAGTTAGCCAGATGCACGTCAAGACAAAGCAGGGAATGCTAGCCCATACTGCTGATCAGGACTTCGGTCATGAATAAGACAAGGGAAGCAAAGCGGGGCACGCTAGTCCTGTACTGCTGATGAGGACTTCACTCAGGTACGGGACGCCTCAAGGATATGGCCGGAATAGCTCAGTTGGTAGAGCACCGGACTCGTAATCTTGGTGATCCTAAGGTCGCATGTTCAAATCTCCGCCGGGCCGTTTCGTTACAGGGGGATTTTACCCTCGGAGTTAACATTGGTTCTGACTCCATTTCCTATACAGTCCTTCGAATGAAACAATTAACCGAGGTTCCGTGCGTGAATGCAGGCATAACATCTTGCACACACGTAAAATCCTGCCAACAACTTTCGGAAAAGAAGGCCAGTTTGGCCGTTGGTGTGGATGACATGTTACACAAAGCATGCACCCTGCGTGAGAAATTAAAAGAATGAAGGAAGTAAGGAAATTGAGTGAACGGTATTGACGGGATGACACGGGAAACGACTGAATAAAGCGCCGACAGGCGACTCTTCAGTCGGCACTACCCAGGTAGGCAGCCCGTTGTGTACAGGACAGTATGGATTGTCAGCGCCTAGAATCTTTGGCAAGGCGCTTCATAAATGCTATGTTGTTGTTGTTGTCGTTGATGTTGTTATTGTTATTGTTGTTGTTGTTCTTGTTGTTCTTGTTGAGACCACCCAGCACAGTTCACTCACCAGAAGAAAGTAAACACGGAATTTCTCTTGCCGTGGCTCCTATGAAAGCAGCGCAGGTTAACAGACTTCACAAACTGACAGAAGAGTGTCAGAGCAAGCTCAAGGAGCAGCGGAAGGTCAGGGATGACGACGAACGGGAGCAAGGCGTGCAGAAACAAAGCAGAGAGTTAAACACCGTTCTTCACGATCAAGTTGTTGAATTCTCATTTAAATTGGGGGGAAAAAAAGCAAAACAAATACAAGCAAACAAAAAATGAAACAACAACACATAAAAACAAAACAAGGACTTTTTTTGTTGAGGAAAATAACAATCTGATCCAGGTTCGTTTCCAAACGAGGTGACTGAGGGCGGAAAATGAAACAAATTTTAAAAGAGAGGGTATTAGTTCCGCCAGACGATGCAAACAAACAGATTACAGGACATAACGCAACGCATTTCGACCACTCCTCCTGGGTCTTCTTCAGGCAAAAAACAAACGATATTTAGGACAATGAAAGCGAAGAACGAGCAACCATTTATCTTCTCATATTCGGCGCAAAATGTCTCATAACTAACTCTCTCTTTTAAAATTATCTGATCAAAGTTATTCTCCAAAAGGAAAACAGAGCCGGCGACATGAAAGTTTTTGCCAGTCTAGATGATCAAGATGCCCAGTCGGTGTACAGAAATGCTTGTAACACTGTCTGGAACAAGGTCTAAGAAATAGGGGGGGGGGGGGGGCTGGCAGAGCAGAACAAACCCAGTACTTTGCAGACACTGGGAATACAATGTATGGCCCAACACACCGGGTGCAAACACATCTAAAGTCTTCTTGTGGTGCCACCCTCTTCACAGATATTCGCCGAACAGAACTCTCTCTCTCTCTCTCTCTCTCTCTCTCTCTCTCTCTCTCTCTCTCTCTCTCTCTCTCTCTCTCTCTCTCTCTCTCTCTCTCTCTCTCTCTCTCGGGGCCAAACACCAAATTTAAGAGTCTTCCACAACAATCAGCCAGGGCAGAAGGTGACAACGCATAGTGTAATCGGGCTCCTGGCATTGACAGAATTCCAGTAGAAGACTTGACGTCACACTGGAAAGGCTGGCTGACCTGTTCACTGCATGCTGGGAACGAAAGTTTGTACCACAAGACTTTTGTGATGTTATCGATGTCTGACGATACAAGAAGGAAGTAGATGAATCGGACTTTTCCAAGTACAGACTTGTCATCCCGTTCTCCATAGAAGGAAAAATTCGTGAGAGCGTCCTCCTGACAGATCATTCCTATATTGGCAAAAACAAATACGCGAGAAATCACAGATCACCCGATATCTCCTACAGTGTGCCTCATTTCCTAGAGAAGTGCGAAGAGCAGACCATGGGGTCAGTGAGGTCACATGCAACCTCCACAGAGCTGACCAAACCTTTTGATACGTCAATTGCTCTGTGGTCCGGAAGACCTTGTCAAGTGTGGGCTGCCCCGATGCGATCTTTGCAATCCTCCAGCTACACCCACGAGGGTATTCGTCCCACCCCTCGTCAGAAACGGTCTGAAGCAAGGTTGTGTCCTCACTCAGCTCATTTCGTGATCTCCCTTAGCGTAATGCAACAGAAGACCAATGAAAATCTTACAGGGGTAATACACACCTGAAAATTGCTTGTTTGTACAAAGACACTTCTTTTCGCAGACGAGTGTGTAAGTCTTCCCCCTCCTCCCCCAGGCAAAAAAAAACCAAATCTCCCGCCAAATCGTTTGGCACTCTGCAGATGCAGCCAAGGCCGTCATCGTAGCTCTGTTTAGTAAAAGAAAAACCCGGAGTTCTGTCACCACAAACCATTACACGGAAGCCGTAACCCTCCCAAATTCAGCAGTGATTGCGAGTGTCTTTAAACGCTGCACGTATCTTGAAAACCTAATCTTCAATGATCCTATAGTAGCAAAAGAATGGAAACACGGCCTTGTCAATGTCAACAGTGCCCATGGGTGCCTACAGAGCTGCTCTGGAATGATCGCTCTGCAATTGTCAATTAAGATCCAAATGTTCATTGCGGTGGTTGTACCACTCTTCCGTGCTGATCTGAAGCCAGAGTTCTGCACAGAAAGCAAGAGTAGCTTCCGGAGCGTTTCCACCTACATTGTCTGCGCACCATCACAAACATCAAGAGGCCAGACCTCATGACCAATAGCGACGTTCTGAAAAAAAAAAGCAAACATCTCCAGCATAAAAGCTATGTTGCAGTTCAAACAACTCCTGCTGGGTGGAACATCTGTCTGGAATGGAAAAAAATGGAAACTATCTCATGGCTGTCTTCAATGGAGAACCTTGCCATCCAAGGTGACAGAGAAGGCAGGAACCAACTGACATTCCAGCTCAGCAGTCCTGGTATTGTGAAGACAAAAGGAAAGAGCTGGCTCAGGACAGGGTATGTAAAGGGCAGCAGCACCGGGAGGAGCAGATTCCGGGGCATTCCACAGTCAGGCTGCTGAAGACGCAGGAAGCCATGGGCTGCGCAGACCTTTCCTCATCCAGGATCCCCTTGCTTTCACCTGCCAGAGACCTAAGATCAAGGAGAGGTCTGCACCACACCACCACATGAAACCACAGGATATGGACCCTCCTTTTCCCACTGGTCTTTCAATACGAAGAATCCGCTGTCATCATCATCATCATCATCATCATCATCATCTCATCATCATCATCATCATCATCATCATCATCATCATCATCATCATCATCATCATCATCATCACCATCATCATCACCATCATCATCATCATCATCATCATCATCACCATCATCATCACCATCATCATCATCATCATCATCATCATCATCATCATCATCATCATCATCATCATCATCACCATCATCATCATCACCATCATCATCATCATCATCATCATCATCATCATCATCATCATCATCATCATCATCATCACCATCACCATCATCATCATCATCATCATCATCATCATCATCATCATCATCACCATCACCATCATCATCATCACGTTGTTAATGCGAAATGTTACCGTGACATTCAACGTTTATGTGATGTGGTTTTAGCACTCTGGTATGCAGGGAAACTCTGATTAAACTAAAGTGTCTGTGAGATAAGAAATATAGTCTTCATAACTGTTTTACATATCATACCATTGCTCACTATCTTTTTTTATTCATATAATACTTCATAATTCAACTCGGACACTGTCTTACTTAAACGATTTATTTTGGAAAGCTATAACGGTTCAATAGAGGCGGGTGGTGTTACCTTAGTGATTTTCCTGGTTTCCAGTTATTGTCCTTTGTTGACAATGGGCCAGCATCCCTTTCTCCTATTTCATAAACACAACCAAAACAGGATCCATGCTTTACAGTCATACCAGCTTTGGCTTCATCTGAGTTTTCCCGACAACCCAGATTTTAATCGGCTATGCCCCCTCCCCCCCCCCCTCCCTTATTTCTCTTAGGGTGGGTTCTGCAAACCTTTAAATGTCACATGTAGTCAATATCCCAGGAAGGTAAGCCAACGAAAACTGCCTTGCCTTGCTCTGCCCGCTATTGCTTTACCCTGCCTTGCCCTGTCTTGCCCTGTCTTGCCTTGCTCTGCCCGCTATTGCTTTACCCTGCTTTGCCCTGCCTTGTCTTGCTCTGCCGCTATTGCTTTATCCTGCCTTGCCCTGCCTTGCCCTGTCTTGCCTTGCTCTGCCCGCTATTGCTTTACCCTGCCTTGCCCTGCCTTGCCCTGTCTTGCCTTGCTCTGCCCGCTATTGCTTTACCCTGCCTTGCCTGCCTTGCCTTGCTCTGCCCGCTATTGCTTTACCCTGCCTTGCCTTGCTCTGCCCGCTATTGCTTTACCCTGCCTTGCCTTCCTCTGCCCGCTATTGCTTTACCCTGCCTTGCCCTGCCTTGACCTGCCTTGCCTTGCTCTGCCCACTATTGCTTTACCCTGCCTTGCCTTGCTCTGCCCACTATTGCTTTACCCTGCCTTGCACTGCATTGCCTTGGCTATCTCTGTCCACCTTCATCTCTGTCCTCCCTTGCCCTGCCTATCTCTGTCCTCCTTGCCCTGCCTATCTCTGTCCTCCCTTGCCCTGTCTATCTCTGTCCTCCCTTGCCCTGTCTATCTCTGTCCTCCCTTGCCCTGTCTATCTCTGTCCTCCCTTGCCCTGTCTATCTCTGTCCTCCCTTGCCCTGCCTATCTCTGTCCTCCCCTGCCCTGTCTATCTCTGTCCTCCTTTGCCCTGTCTATCTCTGTCCTCCCTTGCCCTGTCCATCTCTGTCCTCCCTTGCCCTGTCTATCTCTGTCCTCCCTTGTACTGTCTATCTCTGTCCTCCCTTGCCCTGTCTATCTCTGTCCTTCCTTCATCTCTGTCCTCCTTGCCCTGTCTATCTCTGTCCTCTCTTGCCCTGTCTCTCGCTGTCCTCCCTTTCCCTGCCTATCTCTGTCCTCCCTTGCCCTGTCTATCTCTGTCCTCCCTTGCCCTGTCTATCTCTGTCCTCCCTTGCCCTGTCTCTCTCTGTCCTCCCTTGCCCTGTCTATCTCTGTCCTGCCTTGCCCTGTCTATCTCTATCCTCCTTTGCCCTGTCTATCTCTGTCCTCCTTTGCCCTATCTATCTCTGTCCTCCCTTGCCCTGTCTATCTCTGTCCTTCCTTCATCTCTGTCTCCCTTGCCCTGTCTATCTCTGTCCTCCTTGCCCTGCCTATCTCTGTCCTCCCTTGCCCTGTCTATCTCTGTCCTCCCTTGCCCTGTCTATCTCTGTCCTCCCTTGCCCTGTCTATCTCTGTCCTCCCTTGCCCTGTCTATCTCTGTCCTCCCTTGCCCTGTCTATCTCTGTCCTCCCTTGCCCTGTCTATCTCTGTTCTCCCTTGCCCTGTTTTGCCCTGTCTTGCTTCTTCTTTCTTTAAACATCCGCCATCATCATTTTGATGGTTCTGATGTGTATAAAACTGGTGAAGGGGAGGGGGGGGGGTCCACAAGGCTGTTGACATAGACATGTAGGACTAGCGGTAGAGGGGGGGGGGGGCTTGTGGGGTGGGGGGTGGTGGTGTAGTGGAGAGGGGAGGGAGGGAGTGGGGGGCAGGGCGCTGGTTGGTCAAATCTAGGACTTGAAACACTCCACTGTGGTTGAGGAAATAACCTCAGGAGGCAGGCTGTTCCAGTCCCTGACAGTCCTCGGGAAGAAGGAAAATGTCCTGTAGTTTGTTTTACAAGCAGGGAGGAGAAATGTCTCCCCGTGAGACTGTCTTGTAAACCGTGCTGGGGTGTTTGGTGTGGGCCTGAATGGGGTGTTGATGTTGACCTCTTCTCGGTGATATTTGAAGAAGGTGGTCAGCCTAGCTGCTCTTCTTCTGTCTGCTAGAGTGGACCACTGTAGATGTGTCAGCATGGAATCGACATTTGATGTGTGACGGTGGCGGTTCACAACCCATCGAGCTGCACGGCGTTGGACTTTTTCCATGTTGCCGATGTTTTTGGCAGTGTAGGGGTCCCAGACATGTGAGGCATATTCTAGGGTGGGGCGAACTAGGGCTTTGTAGGCAGTTTCCTTGATGTTGATGGAGCCCACTCTCAGGTTTTACCTGATGAACCCTAAGGTCTTGTTTGCCCAGTTAGTTATGTTGGAGATATGGGTGTCCCAGCTTAGATCTTGGGAAATGGTGGCCCCTAGGTACTTTGTCTCTTCAACTCTTATGAGATTTTGGCCATGAAGATGGTATGTGCCAGTCAGTGTGTTTTTCTTCCTGGAGAAATGGAGGGCTTGACACTTGTCTGGGTGGAAAGACATTTTCCATTTTGTTTCCCAGGCTGTCATGTGGTCCAGGTCCTGTTGTAGCTTCCTTTGGTCTTGGGGGGGAGCTACAGTTCTGTGGCAGACAGTGTCATCTGCAAAGAGCCGTGTTGTTGAAGAAAGTTG
>CM031616.1:55264361-55283919 GCA_018398815.1 Conus ventricosus
CGCTACATTCACCTACTCTAGCTTCCTTACAACCCTCGTAAGGTGCATCGATGATTCTATTCTGACCATGATATGCTATTCTTGATGAGGCTTCCTTCTACTTGAACATTCGAGGCTCCTTTCGTTGCATTCTTTTCATTGACATCTTTTTCTGCTTTCCACTCAATATCACTTCACCTCTTAGCAAAGTATTTACTTATGTTGGTCCAAAGTTTAGTTTCTCAATTTTTTACTTAACAGAACACAGTCCGCCCGTTAACCATCTACGATTTCCTCTCAACGCTATGTCTCCACTGGTGCACCTTACGGTATGGCGCTGTCTCCAGTTCTCTTTACTGTATGCAGTAATCCTTTTTCAGTGTGGACAACAGTCTTCGTATGGTCCGAAGGCTTGCCTTACTCTGGTCTGGACCTCCAAGTTGGTCATGTGGTCTTTGTATGGTCCGAAGGCTTGCCTTACTCTGGTCTGGACCTCCAAGTTGGTCATGTGGTCTTTGTATGGTCCGAAGGCTTGCCTTACTCTGGTCAGGACCTCCAAGTTGGTGATGTGGTCTTTGTATCTTGCGGAAGCATCTCATCTCCAACGCCTTGAATCCTTCTCCCAAGTTCAGCTGTCGGAGTCCACATCTTACAGTCATAGAGAGATACGGCAAAATGACTGGGGAGCGCACCAGTCTGGTCCTGGAACTTACTTACTTAATCCTCTTCATCCCGCAACCCGAGACATCAGGCGCCAACAAGCTCCCTCCAGCCCTCTCTGTCCTGGGCAAGCCAGCTCAGTTCGTTCCAGGTCTTGCCTGCCTCTGTCATCTCCTCCTACACTGTCCTCCTCCAGGTGCCGAGTGGTCTGCCTCGCTTCCTCTTCCCCGGTGGTGCCCATCTTAGCACAGTATGAGGGAGTCTGGTCTTGTCCATCCGAAGGATGTGTCCCAGCCACCTCCACCGCCGCTGCTTCACCTCGGCCACAATGTTGTTTATGCTGGTGCGCCTTGACACTTCCCGTTGGTGACACACTGCTGCCAGTGAAGTTTCAGGATTCGGCGAAGACACCTTCCTTCGAAGCCTCTGAGCCTACTCTCAATCTTCTTCTTGGTTCTCCGTGTCTCTGAGGCGTATAGGAGTACTGAGCGTACGTTGGACCTGTAGATCTTCAACTTGGTTTTGGTTTGCGGGACAGTTGACTTCCAGATGTTTTTCAACCCGCTGAATGCCCGGGCTGCGAGTCCTATCCTGGTTGAGGTCTCCTTCTCGATGTTGATGTCGGCCGAGATGTAGCTGCCGAGGTACTTGAAGTGGTCCACCTCCTCTAGAGCTGAGCCTCGCACACTGGTCTTCTCTGCGCTCTTCGCATTCACCTTCATGATCTTGGTCTTGTCGGGATGAATCTTGAGTCCCACACTGCTGGCTATTAGGTCCACCTTTGATGTTTTTTTTCCTGGATGTCTTTCTGGGCGTGCGAAAGCAGTGCAATATCGTCAGCGAAGTCGCAGTCTTCAAGCCTGGCTGTCAGTCCCCATACAAGCCCTCTCGCCCTATCGCTGGTGGCCTTCCTCATCACCCAGTCAATGACGACAAGGAAAATTGTCGGCGAGATCACGCAGCCTTGCCTGACCCCGGTCTGCATGTGGAACCACTCGCTCTGCTGTCCATCATGTCGCACACAGCACTGGTTGTCTGCGTACATGTCCTGTAGGATGTTGATGACTTTAAGAGGAAATCTGTAGGCTTCCAAAATCTTCCACAGCGAAGGATGATGGATGCTATCGAAAGCCTTTTGGAAATCGATATAGTTGATGTAGAGTGATGAATTCCATTCGATGGACTGTTCCACAATTTTTCGTAAAACAAAGATCTGGTCTGTGCAGCTTCTCCCGCTTCTGAACCCTGCCTGTTCTTCTCGTAGGGTTCTCTCGATGGCTTGCCTCATGCGCTGTAGAAGGACACGGCAGAAGATCTTCCCTGGCATGGAGAGCAAGTTGATTCCCCGCCAGTTGCCGCATTCAGAGAGGTCGCCCTTCTCGGGGAGCTTCACTGTGATGCCTTTCTTCAATGTGCCCGGGGCTTTTTCCTCTTCCCATACCTTGTTGAATAGTTTCACTAAAGCCTTTGCACTCGTTTTGGGGTCTGCCTTCAACATGTCTGCTGTGATTCTGTCTTCACCTGGTGCCCTGTTGCCCTTTGTCTGCCTGATGGCCTCCACAATTTCCTGTTGGGTGATGCGTCCACGTCTCATCTCTAAGTTGAAACCCATGTCTTCGATGGTGGCTTCCTCATCTGGGTCCAGTCTATTTAATGTCTCTCTAAAATGTTCTGCCCATCTGTTGAGTTGGTCTTCGTCTTTTGTCAAAACGTTCCGGTCTTGTCCTTCACCACTGTGGTTTTGCTGGTGAATCCTTCTGTTAGGGTCTTGGTAATCTTATAGACGGTCCTGGAGTCTCCTTTCTCTGCTGCAGCTTGGGCCTCTGCTGCCAAGTTATCTGCAAACTATCTCTTGTCTCTCCTTGTGCTCTTCTTCACTTCTTTGGTTTTTCTTTTTGTACGTTTCGGCGAATGCTTGTCTCTCATCTTCTGTTCCAGTGAGCGTGCCGAGTTTTGCGATCTTTCTCTCCTCTGTGAGTTGCCATGTGGCGTCTGATATCCATTCCTTCCTCTCTCTTCTTCTGTAGCCCAGCACAGCCTTGCTGGTGTCTATGAAAGCTTTCTGTACATTGTAGCACATGGCGTTGATGTCGTCTGCTGGGGTCCTGGAACTAATTGTGATATTTCTGTCACTTCAGATGGGTCTTAGTCTGCCTGGCGCTGCTGTCATTTGTGCAACTCTGGAGAGCAGTTTAGGTTTTGATCCCTCATCTGAAACAATTACCCCGAGGTACTTGAAGCTCTGAGCTGTCTGTAGTTTTTTTTCATTCAGCAGCAATGTTAGCGCTCATGCAGTTGGTGTTGTAGGTCATTAGTTTGTCTTTTGGGCGCTGACCTCCATGCCGAATGCTGCAGAACATTTGTCAAGGCGCTCTGCTAGGTTGGCTGGTTCCTGCTCTTCCCCTGTCAGCCCGTCGATGTCATCGGCAAAGCGTTGGTTTGTTACTGTTCTGCCCCCCAATGCTTACTGAGCATTGGATGTCCCTCCAGTGCGTCAGTCATAATTCTCTCCAGGTAGATGTTGAAAAGAGTGAGTGAGAGTAAACAGCCTTGCCTCACTCCAACAGTTGTCTTGAACCAGTCCCCTATGGTGCCATTGAGGAAGACTGCGCTGGTGGCCTTACCGTAGAGGCATTCCATGGTCCTGATCAGGTTAGCGTTGATTCTGCAGTCTCATGGTCGCTCATAAGCCTGCATGCCACACTCACTCGAAGGCTTTCTTTTAAATCCACAAAAAATGTGGTGCAGGTCCTGATGGTGCTGATAATATCTCCCACACGCTATCTTCAAATTAAAAATCTGTTCGGTGACCTGCTCAAAACCCTGCCTGTTCTTCAGCAATGATCTTGACCGCTAGTGGTTTCAGTCTGCTCAAAAGTATCTCCAGCGTCATCTTGCTCAGGTGACCGATCAGACTGATAGTTTGGTAATTTTGGCAAATTTGGTAATTGCCTTTCATCGGGAGACTGATGATCAGGGATTGTGTCCATGGTGTTGGCTACCCACCAGTTTGCCAGATGTTGCTACAAATGACTTTGAGGGCAGTGATCGTGGCATCTCCACCTTCCCTTCACTAATTCTGCTGGTATGTTGTCCACCCTCGCTGATTATCCCAGTTTCAAGGACTTAACTGCTGCTTCTACTTCTTGACGCAGTATGGGGAAGTTGTCATTGTGTTTTACTGCGGGGAGGGAGCGAGATTCATGACTTGTGGGTCTCCTGTTGTGCTGAAGTTGTAGAATTCGGAGCGGTGTTCTGTCCAACGGTTGAGAACGGCCTCGTCTTCCCTGAGTCACTTCCCTGACTTGTCCTGTACGGTGGAAACTCATCGCTGCTGAGAGGTTGTCCGGTCATTTACAAGTTGGTATGATTTCCTACTGTTGTCCTCCTGTCTTGGCACTGTTCCTCTATCCATGTCTCCTTTGCTTTATTCATAGTTTCCTTTATCCCCTCTGCTAACTGCTCTATACTGTTTTGCTCCATCTGCTTCGTTCCTCTTGTTCTTCAGTTCTCTCCTCTCTCCGCACAAATCAAGAATGTCTGCTGTGACCCAAGGCTTTTCGGCAGGGCGATGTTTGCCGAGGATCTCACTGGCAGTTTAGGTCACCGCAGTGTTGAGGGTATTTTACAAGTGTGTCGACGTCTGAGTCCTCTTCGACATCAACGATGAACAGGGCTGCACATTTCCCTCCTATCACGATCTAAAAGGCCTCTGCTATTTCAGGGTCCTTCAGCTTTTCGAGGTCAAACTTGAGCCGTGTGTGCTTCTGTTTGCTGATTGTCTTCAGACGTAGTTGGAAAGTCGTCATCCGCAAAGCATGGTCATTTCCTACATTAGCTCCCAGGAAGCGATGTTCAGGCTTGACTGAAAGCGTCTCTTCATCGCGATGTAATCAATCTGGTCGTGGCATCGTCCATTTGGGTTGTACTATGCCCGTCTTCTTCAGGCTTTGTGGTGTTCAAAAGTGTTTTCCATTATGAGCTTGTCGAAACTGACAAACTCTGGTAGTCGGAGCCCTCTGTCATTCGTCTCGCTGTCGCAAGTTTCCCGCGTGTGCCCCTCCGGTTCTTGTCAGCCTCTTCTCCTGTCTTGGCGTTGCAGTCCCCTTGTACAACCAGGATGTCTTCCTTGGGAACTTGATCTACGACTTCCTGTGGTTGGTCATAGCTGTCTTCTACATCGTCATCACTGTCCTCTGAAGTTGGAGTGTACGTTTGTATGATGGTGATATTAATGGGGACTGCCCTTGATCGTATGGTGAGGAGCCTGAAACGGGCTGTCACCCCATGGCAGCGTTGATAGTGTCTTTGTGAACGAGGAAACCTCACCATGCTCATGTCTGTCCTCTCTTTCAGTGAAGTCAGTATGTACTGATGTACTTCAGTGTTTGCTAGTAATGTACATTCAGTATATGAATTTCAGTTCCTTCCTGGATGGAATTTTTTTTGTTGTCTTGCTTTGTTATTTTTCTATACCTTCTCTTCATCCTCCATTTCCTCCCTTTACACCAACCTATCCCTCACCCCCTCCCCTTGTCTCCCTTTCTTTTCGCTTTCTCCAACTGTTCTGCACCCCTAGGCATGAAGTAGTATGTTTTTTGTGAGTTGAACGTCCATTCTTGTTTATTTTTTTCTTTTGTTATAATTTAACCTACGTGTGAACTGATATTGTTGTTTGTTGTGCACTGAACGTCCTTTTGGAGTTTGATGTTTTTATCTTGTAAAACCTTTTTTGTATAATTAATTCTGCTATTTTTTATTTCTTTAGTTGCATAGTAGCGTCACCTGCTTTTCCTGAGGGAAACATGTAGAAAAGCCATATACATTTATTCATTTTCCATCGATAAGAAAGGGATTTGTTCGTTCGTACGTTCGTTGGATCGAATCACTGTTTACGATAATTCATATGCTAGTTTGGAAGTCCTGGTGCGCGACGCAAGCGAGTTATGAATAATGTGGTAAATGTTGTTGTTTCTCTTACATTCACAGTCTGTCCATACATGGTGATATTAAAGTGTAGAAATAAGGAAACAGGTGCATAAATAGAGAAAAATAAAATGTATGAAGTAATGAATAATAAAGGTGAATGAACTAATTGACTGGGTAGAAAGATTGTCGGGAGGAAAGGGAGGATAGCTATCATCAAGCAGCAGGGTCAACAAGAATCAGAAACCAAATCGTACCCCTCACATACCGATTTGGTCGTAATCAACGATTACTTCCTAACATCAGAACTAGATGCTGCAGTGTGTACAATCCTGGCTTGTTTGTGATTGTTTCACCGGATTCCATAGTACTGTGCGCCTTGTATATAGTGTTTAAAAGAGGGCATTGAATATGAGCAGCAGATGCTGGATGAGCATGAAGGCATGCTATGTTTTGAGAATGTTTAGATTTCCACGTATCTTTTTTTTAATTTATTAATCAAACTTGAAATACATCTTGGACAGGAGAGAATTTCACGTTCTTTTGGAAATTGCTCGTTGTGTAAGCACTGTTCTAGTAATGAAGTGATTTCATTGTCATCGAGTTGTAAATGGCCTCTGGCACTTTCCTAATCTGCTGATGTGGTAAATGTGTATATTATAGCAAGAACACTTATATAGCGCCTATCCCCGGCCAAAGACCAAGCTGAAAGCGCTTTACAATCCGCATCCTCGTTTACACAACGGGCTGCCTACATGGGTAGAGCTGACGGAATATCTGCCTGCTGACGCTTCATTCAGTCGTTTCCCGTGTCATTCAGTCAAAATCGTTCACTTGATTCAACAACTCTTTCATTCTTTCGATTTTTTCACGCAGAGTGCATGCTATGTGTAACGTGTCATCCATACCAACGGCCAAACTAGCCTTCGCTTCCGAAAGTAGGTGATGGGATTTTACGTGTGTGCAAGATGTTATGCATGCGTTCACACACGGAACCTCGGTTTATAGTCTCATTCGAAGGACTATCATGGCCTAACAGGTGTGGGGTCAAATTGTGAGTGCAATTTAAGTTGGTATGAAAGAACTGTGTGTGAACCGACTTGTTCCCAAGTCAAAACAAATTGCAAATGATGACAGACGCGTGTCAGCCAAACACTGTCAATTTTTGCCATCGGTCCAGTGTTTTAAGACGCTGAAAGTTAAGTCTAAGGCACTGGAGACTGTTATGCTCAAATCAATTTACTTCTTATATTCTCTTCATGATTTTATGCTACATTCCC
The DNA here is from genome assembly GCA_018398815.1 of Conus ventricosus. Lineage (NCBI taxonomy): Eukaryota > Metazoa > Mollusca > Gastropoda > Neogastropoda > Conidae > Conus > Conus ventricosus. The sequence continues at coordinate 55,271,207 of CM031616.1, forward strand.
CTGTGAACCTGGAGCGTGTGTGAATGCGTGAGCGATTGTGAATTAGCTAGTTTTTGTCGGTGACTGTGTGTGTGTGTGTGTGTGTGTGTGGTTTGGTGTGTGTGGTGTGGTGTGTGTGTGTGTGTGGTGGAGGAGAGAGAGAGAGAGAGAGAGAGAGAGAGAGAGAGAGAGAGAGAGAGAGAGCGATCAGGAGTGTGTGTATGTTATGCATAAAATGACGCCTTTAAGTGACTGACAAGTACAGAGTATCACATGGTGGTTGATACAGGCAGCGATGTTACTGGGAGGTGATGGAGGAGGAAGGATGTCGGTTTGCTCTCCCACCCCCCACCGCCCGCTTTCTTGTTTCCTGTGTGTGTGTGGGGGGGGGGGGGGGGGGTGTCTGAATCGAAACAGGAATTCGCAGCTCCGTTTGTTCTGAGACTCAGAACAAGCATTTGCCATTGTGATAATTGGTGCACTTGGCAAGGTTTCCCATTCTGAAAGATAATTAAAGTCCACCTTATCTTCGTTACCTTATCTTAGCCGATCTTGTCTAATTGTTTTTTTTTTCTTATCTTAATTCAGTTCATGCATTAACTAGGTAAGACACAAATTCAAACACCATAACTAAAAGAAAAATCCAGCGACCACAGGATTCAATACTTCGGATAGTACGAGGGAGCCCTACAATATCCGTTGGAATCGTTGGTATGCTAAATACCGACCACTTGAAAAGATCTATCGCACGATTTGGGACATAGGTAATTTTGTTGTGCTTGTGTTCGGAACATTCGGAAATGTGTTCATTATTTTGATCATGATTCGTCTTCCGGCATCCACTTCCGGTGTTTTCTTTCAAGTTCTGGCCTTCTCTGATCTGCTGATAATTTGTATGATCCCCTCAACGCCTTGCTGCACAGAGCATTCAATGTGCCGGGCTTTGTTCACCTCGGCTCCTGGCCGTGCAAGGTGTACAGATGATGTTCGGCACAACAAAGACTTTATCTCCGTGGATGCTTGTGGCACTTACCTCGCTAAGAGCAGCTTCGTGCTGTGGCCACTTCGTGTCAATGCTGTGTGGACCACGGGAATGTCACGTGCTGCCGCTGGCGTAATGACCATTGTTATCATTTTAATTCACTGTCACTACTTGTATGGATTGACAAGGATTTTGTGACTATGTATGCTGTCTTGTAACTGATTCAGAAATATATGTATGGTTTTATACTTATGTTTGCCTTGGATACTCATGATTGAAAGCTGCTTTCTACCGTTGGTTTTGTTGGGAATCAGCAACAGTGTTCTTCTCAGAACCGTGATCAGCTCTGCCAAAGGAGGCACGCATCGTCCTGTACAACAAGCCACCCAGGATTCCAGACAACAAAAAGTGTTCACAATAACTGTCACCTTGATTGCTGCAAGTGTTTGTTTTTACTTTCTGACAATACCAGTCTCAGTATTTCACTTGAATCATTCAAAGTTGATTGGTCTGACCCGGTTGAGGCTGGACAATACACAATCTTCTCTGCAGTCAGCCACGTGCTGTGGTATTCCAACAGTGCCGTTAACTTCTATCTGTATTGTCTAACGGGTTCCAAGTTCAGACAAGAGTTCAAAAATATCACGTTTCAGTTTTTGCGCTTATTCTCTATGGCAAAAGGTTAGTTCTCAAAACAGCTCCGTCCCTTTAACGACAATCATATCGTTTAGGGCTGGTTTTGTAATGACCACAGTGACATAGAGGATAGGGTGATAGCCGCCACTGACTGTGCTTTTAAACTTAACACTGTGATCTTGAGGGTAGGGTGATAGCTACAACTGATTTTGATTTGAGAGCAGTACTGTGATTTACAGTGATCAAGGTGATGTGAGGTTATAGCCATCACTGACCATGATGCAGTGACCCCAGTGATGTGAACTTTATAGCCATCACTGACCATGATGCAGAGACAGGCCACTACTGCTGCACCATGATCATACCACCTCCGTGGACCGAACACCGCCAACGGAAATATTTCGGTCATCAAGTTTGAACAACTTGATTTGAGTTTTTGCCTGAAGAAGATCCAAGAGGTCTTGTCCTGTACCTTGTAACTAACCCCTTCTCTGTCTAGATTTTGTGAATTGAAAAATAATCTTATTTGTTTTCAGCTTGCTCAAAAGCGAAGATAATTCTCTTCATGTATGTATAGCCAAAAGAACGACCGACCAACTCAGTAAATGCACACAAAAAAAAGAGAATCATTCAAGAAAATGAGTCTTCAAAAAAGTAAATATATTTCAGTGCATAAACATTCGTCAGTCAGATACCCGAGTTCATGCCATGACAACTTGCTTCCTGCGTGGACGTGTCGTCCGGGACGACCAGTAGGATCCTTTCATACGGTGCATGCTTGACACTGCGATCTTTTGACAGAAGTGAGTGACCATAGCTTTGTACGGTTTGCAGTGGAAGGCAAATTGTGGTCGCTGTGTGATAACCTTCACTCACACAATTCTAATCTTGACAGAGTCTGTTGTCTGTTTATTAACTCACTGATCCCTCTCTGTTTGTGTCACGGAATCCCACCTATGGTGCCTCACCCTTGTCAAAAGTGTGCGCTGTCAAAACTATACTGTTCAGCTGTCTCATGGAAATGTAGCAGACACATATTTCACTTCAACGAGGATGGCTGATCAGCTGACGAATGGAGACACAGCACAGACAGACTAAATTGAAACGGAAAAGTTTGTGAGATGACACGTGGAAATTCGCACATGTAAAATTCGCTGAAATGGGACAGCGGATCAGCAGTCACAGGAAGACAGACTAAAGACAGACTTCACAGAAATGGGACAGTTGATCACAGACTTCACAGAAATGGGACAGTTGATCACAGACTTCACAGAAATGGGACAGTTGATCACAGACTTCACAGAAATGGGACAGTTGATCACAGACTTCACAGAAATGGGACAGTTGATCACAGACTTCACAGAAATGGGACAGTTGATCACAGACTTCACAGAAATGGGACAGTTGATCACAGACTTCACAGAAATGGGACAGTTGATCACAGACTTCACAGAAATGGGACAGTTGATCACAGACTTCACAGAAATGGGACAGTTGATCACAGACTTCACAGAAATGGGACAGTTGATCACAGACTTCACAGAAATGGGACAGTTGATCAACCAATACATGGAGACATTGCAAAGCCAGAATTCACAGAAATGGGGCAGTTGATCACAGACTTCACAGAAATGGGACAGTTGATCACAGACTTCACAGAAATGGGACAGTTGATCAACCAGTACATGGAGACATTGCAAAGCCAGAATTCACAGAAATGGGGCAGTTGATCACAGACTTCACAGAAATGGGACAGTTGATCACAGACTTCACAGAAATGGGACAGTTGATCAACCAATACATGGAGACATTGCAAAGCCAGAATTCACAGAAATGGGGCAGTTGCTCCCAGTCGCTCGCTAGATCTTCATCAAAGACTGGAGTCCTTCTCTTGGTCATCTGCTTCCAAACTGTGTGGACATTCACATGACTACAAGCTGCTGCATGTCCCAGGTCGTCCTCTTTCTTCCTTCACCATCATGGCGCCGTGGATGTGTTGATGACAAATCTCCACTGGAAACTCAGAGCACGCAGCTTAAGGACTGGTCGCTGATTCCATTTCATGGTGGGGTATCCCTGGCAGTTTTTTTATGCTGCAGTTGTCTTCACTGCTCTTCTTGACGGGTGCCCCATTCCGTGTCATGGTGGGGGAGCCCTGAGAGAGCAATAACAAGGAAGGGTGTACACTGTCTTTAGATAGTCCATAGACTCTAGCCATGAAGATATTACTGCATCTCACGATGCAGGGCTTATGAGGGGTGGCTTACCCGACAAGTCTTGATCACAGGTCAAGGAAAGAAAGAATGGTGGAAGAGTGGCGCGGCTGAAGATAAAACTAAAACTTTGAAAAATGAGGTGCACACTGTCTGCACTGTTTTCTTTCAGCACCGGCAGAATCACACTTTTCTCTTTTCGGAAACAGTTATTATTATTATTATTATTATTATTATTTATTATTATTATTATTATTATTATTATTATTATTATTATTATCATCATCATCATCATTATCATCATTATTTTATTCAATTATTTATATTCTAATTGTTATCATCATCATTATGTTTATTATGTATCATCATTATTGCTATCATCATCATCATCATCATTATCATCATTATTATCATTATTATTACTATCATTACATTATCATTGTTGTTGTTGTTACCATCATTACCATTATTATCATCATCATTTTCACTATTACTAATACTGCTTTCTGGGACATCATGACTGCTACTATTATTAGCATCATTTTGATTGTCATAATTAATAAAAACTTTAATTGGTGTTATCGACATCAAGTCAGAAAATATAAATCATATTTTCATTTACAACAACAACAACAACAATAATAATAATAATAATAATAATAATAACAATGATAACAATTTTAAAATTATTAATAATGATAAATAATAATTATAAGAGTAACAATAATAATAATAATAATAGCAATACTAACAATAACAGTACTACTAATAACAATTGTTACGGACTAATCTCACCTTCTATAAACACAGAAATGGATGATGATGATGATGATGATTGTTATGGAATAATTACATCTTTAATAGAAAGAAAAATGGAGCATCTGCAAGATGTTAAGCAACATCCAAATTTAGGTCTGTGCATGTTACCTCTCGGCTGTGACGTGCGTTTTAGCTCCTTGTTTAAAAGATGTTTCTACACTTGATTCAAAAAGACGTTAGGCCAGTAAATTACGTTTGTTTATTTGGTTTTTTTGGGTTTTTTTTTTTTTTTTGTTTATTATAAAACAAAATAATACAGGGGCAAGTCGGAATCAACAAACGGGCAGCGATTCGCACCTACAGTTACCGTCCGTTGATGACAACGACGATGCACAGTTTGCATTTTTGTTTCCACAACACTATTAGGCAATCTTTAAAAAATACGAAAGGCAATGCTCTCAAAATAGCTGACAGACGACTTTCCTAGATGCTGAGACGCGCTCTACTATCCTGACGATAAAGAACCCCCTGGCAAATCACGTAAGACGCAGCCTGCAGGAGCTGCAATCATCAACTGATAATACACCGGCTTGCATCCACCACACACATGCGCATGCACTTCTGTATACATACACACGCGCGCGCGCGCGCGCGAAAGAACGCAGGCACGCACGCACGCACGCACGTACGCACGTGGACACGTGCGCACACATACACATGAGCGCGTACACGCGCATGTGCGCACACATACACATGCATACACACATCATACACACATGCTCTCTCTCTCTCTCTCTCTCTCTCTCTCTCTCTCTCTCTCGCGCGCGCGCGCGCGTGCGCGCGCGCGCGCGCGCGCACACACACATACACACACATACACACACACACACACGAGCGCACGCACGCACGCACGCACACACGCTCACACACACGGGTCCATTCCCACACACCGATACACACGCTTGTGTACACTCACACACACACACATATATACAATGATGATAATGGTAGATACTCGAAAGTCTGACCAGCGAGTTTGATTAATGCGTAGGTCAGACATCTGTAAAGTCGTAGCCACGAGACCTTCTTCTTAAGGTCTCTCTCATCTTAGTATTAAATCAATTTATCCATGGTCTCAAAACTTAGCGGATATGGACTAAACTTTCATCCAGTCGAGAAGGCAGCTGGTGCCCCGCCAGGATTAGAAGCGCTGACCTTGCACAAGCCGCTCCAGGGAATAAACTTCCCGGGCCTGTCTACGGTCAAGGGACATTCCGGGACGTTGGCAGAGGTGGCCACATCGTCCGGCTGTACCGGATCAACGAGGTGTGCGTGCCCTGTGTGCCTGCGCGGGAGTGCTCGCGCACACCAAGCGTCCGTCACGTACCTGCCTTAGTCCACAAGTCAACAGGTGCACCACGCCCTACGTCCATGCGCGTGAGTGTCCACGTGTACCAGATGTTAGGCAGCGGTTACGCCTTGGTTGTCTTTTTTTTTAAAACTTCAACCACCTACCTGCATAAACAAAAAATAAACCTCGAGTTATGCCCATGCATCCTAACACCCAGCCACCTGTAGGGAAGACAATCTGCCCGTATCCAGGGGAAAGTAACTCAAGCAGTTAAAACTAGAGGCTAAGTCATCAGCAGCAACACAGAGACACTGAATCATAACTTTTTTTTTTGCCACAGCAGTACATAAGCAGACAAACAAAGACATGATAGGAATACATCTATTTCGTTAAAAAGACGTTTCAATATAATCTGAGTTGAATGACATGCAAGGTACAGAACATACAATTCCATCATAGGCTTCTGTGCTTCACAATGCTGATGATCATGATGTTGATGATGATATTCGTCGTCCTCCTTCCCAACATCGTCATCATCATCATCATCATCATCATCATCATCATCATCATCATCATCATCATCATCATCATCACCATCTTCTTCTTCTTCATCATCATCATCGTCATCATCATCATCTTCATCATCATCGTCCTCGTCGTCGTCGTCGTCGTCATTATCATTATCACTGTCAGTAAAAAGAAGAAGAAGAAACGGAATAATCATCACTGTCATAAAAGAATGAAGACGAAATAATAATAATAATAATAATAATAATGAATATTTCTATAGCGCAAATCCTAAATTAGCTCTAAGCGCTTTACAATACAAGGACTAACGAAAACACGCACGCACGCACGCGCACACGCGCGCACGCACACACACACACACGCACGCACACACACACACACACACACACACACACACACACACACACACACACACACACACACACACACACACACACACACACACACACACACACACACACACGCACACAAACCGCATACTCAGGCACGGGGAAGCAGATACGCACAGCACACACGGGAAAACAGACACGCACAACCACTGGAATACAGAAGAAGTAGTCATGATGAGATGACGACGAGGACGACGACGACGTCGACGACGACAATGAAGAAGATGGTTCCAGTTCAGAACAATACCCAGGCGCCTTGGGACTAATGTTGTAGTGCAAGAAACGAGTGTGCTGAATGGTGATCGTTGCGCCTGTAGTAACACTTTAAGGTGTGGTTTCAGCCACCTGTTTTGGCGCTGTACAATCATCCAACAGTTTTGGCCACCAGTGACGGACGTAATGAATGAAGAATGTCTGAATGCATTTGACTTTGGACAGACTGAACCATTAGCTTTAACTGGATTGAACTACATGATCCTATCTTTCGTTTGATTGTATCATTCACTAAGCAATATTTGTACCAGTAAGATTAGCAGAAAAAATATTCCAATGCTGAAAGTATTTCCCAGCAAACTGAAACGAGGACATAGAACTGAAGTACATTTTGCTTACCAAAAAAAAAAAAACTATCTGGCGCGATTTCCAGACTCAAATCAAATAATGAATGCTGATTTTAGACTTGTATAAATTTTCATAATGAACATAGCTGCCTGTGTCCCAGATATTAAAAATTACATTCGACAATATGTACTGCAAACCATTGTTATTTCTATTTGGCGTTTCTGATTACAAATGGACCAGAGACTCCATGAATATATCTCTGAAAAGGCATTTTAAAAAAAGGCGTGATACCACTGTAAATAATTCAACGCCCATCTTCCGCTGAAGTGAACGAAGATAAGTGATTGCTCGTTCATTTTCGTTGTCCTGAGTGTTTTGTATCTTGCCTGAAGAATACCTAAGAGGTCGAAACGCGTCGTGTTTTGTCTTGTGATTCGTTTGTCTACGTTTTCTTGGCGGTTCGCTATTAATTACATTTAAAATTTACAGTAAATGAATTGAGTGCTGACTTGAATGAAATACTTATGGTACTCATAAATCAATATATCTTAGTATCTGTCATTAATATTTTGATGTATCTGTAACTGTCTTTGTCGTTAATGTGTGACTGAACTTACATTCTCAGACTCTTACTCACACAACGTCGACAAACAACCAGTCAAACGAAACAAAAGACAATTTCCCCTTCTGATTGATAACCAAACTTTGACACTATTTACATAAAGATTCCTTCTATTTGTGTTTCTTGAAAATCAATTAGACATATTTTCAAACTAAACATATCGACAGGTCCTCACAGACAAAACAAAAATCTTGTCTTTCTAAGTTCGCACACACAGTACCACGCACACACTAAATGAACCTTTTTCTAAACAAAGTTTCCCGGTCCTTCACCATCACAGTTTCTGCAGCTCTCTGTCGACTTACAAAATAAACCATGAACCGTGCCTGTGGCTCTCTCAACGAAAAGGCAACAGCCCAATATAATCCAGGGAGAAAGTTCCTGATGGAAGACGAAACATATCTTATCCACCAGATTATTCTTTATCTAATGAATCGTTAGCTGCCTTTTTTGTACTTCCAGTTCTTATAGAACAGGGAGTACTTTACAATGGGAACGAAGAAATGCTGTCTATATGTGTGTCTGTCTGTCTGTCTGTCGGTGGTCAAAATGTGTTCCACTCGCTCCAGACAAAACTTCTGGGCCGATCTTTCTGAAAATTTGTGCGCATGTTCACTATGGGTCAGGGTGACGCCCGATGTTTATTTTACCAGTATAGCCGTTACTAACGGCTATAAATGATAATTTTAAAACATCAAGTCCGATAAGGGAAATAACCACCGCGCTGTCGAGTTTTTTTTCTTCCACTAACTGGAAATTGTCTCCCCTCTTGCAACAATGGTATAACCAAACTATGTCAGCTCCTCGGTAGTATAGTGGATAGTATCTCCGCCTGTCACGCGGGAGACCGGAGTTCTATTCCCTACCGGGGAGAGCAACATTTTTTTTTCTTTTCTCTTACATACAAAATTTACCACCAAACTGGGAGTACAGTATATGTATGCTTTGCATCGTGTTCACATTTCATTTTCTTCATCATGGCTTTAGCTGGTGGTCTCTCAGTCAGTCTGGGACAGCCGTGGTCTTCAGTTTACAATCTCACCAGACACAGCCTGTGTCTTTGGGGAAAAAAAGAGAAAAAAACAAGACTATGAGACATGCATTCTTGCAGAGCCACGCTGTCTCCACAGCACTGTCGACCAGTCTTTTGTCTCTCTGCTTCAACAACTCATCCCACAGGTAACACATCTCCCTGGGGCCTCTGTTCACCGCTCTACGTGTATGCATGCCGCACGGTTTTCTGGAACAGGTGAGTGCAGGCACAAGACTCTAAAATCCTTCCTTATGTTTTCGATCGCTTGAAACCAGTAATCCATCTGGAACAGGTGAGTGCAGGCACAAGACTCTACAATCCTTCCTTTGTTTTCGATCGCTTGAACCAGTAATCCATCTGAAACAGGTGAGTGCAGGCACAAGACTCTAAAATCCTTCCTTTGTTTTCGATCGCTTGAACCAGCAATCCATCTGGAACAGGTGAGTGCAGGCACAAGACCTACAATCCTTCCTTTGTTTTCGATCGCTTGAACCAGTAATCCATGCTTTCCATTGACACACTCCGCTAACAATAAACGTACAAAACCACCAGGATCTTGGTCACAATTCTTATATGGATCATGTCTTCGGAGGGGCTGTGGCCTATACGAATCAATCATTTTTGATTGAATGCCTTTCTGTTCCGTTTTCTCTCACGCCTGTCCTTTTTTTTCATATGGGAGGAAAGATGTTCCACCTTTTTCTAACTAATCTCTCTCATGTGAATGAAAAAGTCTTCACAACAAAACTAGTTTGTTTTTCCGGCGTTTGCCCTTAGCTTTCAACACTTCTCTCTTATGTTTGTACAACACAAATCTGGCTATGATGACCAAGTCAGGCTGTACAACACAAATCTGGCTATGATGACCAAGTCAGGTTGTACAACACAAATCTGGCTATGATGACCAGTCAGGTTGTACAACACAAATCTGGCTATGATGACCAAGTCAGGTTGTACAACACAAATCTGGCTATGATGACCAAGTCAGGTTGTACAACACAAATCTGGCTATGATGACCAAGTCAGGTTGTACAACACAAATCTGGCTATGATGACCAAGTCAGGTTGTACAACACAAATCTGGCTATGATGACCAAGTCAGGTTGTACAACACAAATCTGGCTATGATGACCAAGTCAGGTTGTACAACACAAATCTGGCTATGATGACCAAGTCAGGTTGTACAACACAAATCTGGCTATGATGACCAAGTCAGGTTGTACAACACAAATCTGGCTATGATGACCAAGTCAGGTTGTACAACACAAATCTGGCTATGATGACCAAGTCAGGTTTGGCTTTCCTCTGTGCACTCTGTCAAATTCAGTTTCGTCAGCAAGTTCTACCTTGACAGTTATTAAGTCTTTTCACATACCTCGTGTTCCTTTTTCTTTATTTGCCAACGAGGTTCTCTGTTTACCTGTTTGTCTGTCTGTTTGTCTGTTTGTCTGTTTGTCTGTCTGTCTGTCTGTCTGTCTCTCTTTCTCTCTCTCTCTCTCTCTCTCTCTCTCTCTCTCTCTCTCTCTCTCTCTCTCATCTCTCTCTCTCTCTCTCTCTCTGTCGGTCTATCTATCCCTGTCTCTGTCTCTGACTCTGTCTCTGCCTGTCTGTCTGTCTGTCTGTCTGTCTCTCTTTCTGTTAGTCTGTCTGTCTGTTTGTCTGTCCGCCTGTTTGTCTGTCTGCCTGTCTGTCTGTCACTGTATACCGCAGTAAAGAAAAGAAACTGAGAGCGTCAGTACACCGAACATCAAAAAAACATACATAGATCCAAAAGCTTTGCATCATACGCAAACACATCAACTTCAGCAAGCAATCGCCCATGCTTCATGAAGCAGGCAGACAACGGATGGCGTGAAAGAGTCCATGAAAAGGAAGAACGGGGAGGAGAGAGGGAGGAGAAAAACAGAAAGGGATTTTTTTTTAAATCAGAAGTCAAATGTCAGATGAGAAGAAATAAAGAAAGAACGGAAGGAAGGAAGGAAGGAAGGAAGGAAGGAAGGAAGGAAGAGAGAGAGAGAGAGAGAGAGAGAGAGAGAGAGAGAGAGAGAGCTGGAGAGAGAGAGCGAAGAGAGAGAGAGAGCGAAAGAGAGAGAGAGAGCAAGAGAGAGAGAGAGAGAGAGAGAGAGAGAGAGAGAGAGAGAGAGAGAGAGAGAGAGAGAGAGAGAACATCACAGATAAAAACAGAAAGGAAAACAAACGTGATCCTCATAGTCTTGCTTCTTGGCTTTCCTCATGTCTTCCTTGTAGACTGCTTTTCTCGCTACAAGGATAGCCTTAGTGGGGAATATCCTGTTTGTGAGACGTTATGTAGGCCGTCTCTCTCTCTCTCTCTCTCTCTCTCTCTCTCTCTATCTCTCTCCTCTCTCTCTCTCTCTCTCTCTCTCTCTCTGTATATATATATATATATATATATATATATATATATATATATATATATATATATATATATATATATAATATATATATATATCAACCAGTTGCAGACCAGTATCTATGTTACCACTGTTGTTCAGACCCTCAGAAAAACGCATAAATAAAGACATCTGGAATCATCTTGAGTCACATAATCCACAGAGGGACAGTCAGTCTCGTTCCCAAAAAATAATCCATATCATATCGCTCTCGCGAACTTAGTTCATCACTGTCATGTGAGTATAAACGAAAATAAATGTTGTTGAGTATTGTGTGTTGATTTTGGAAAGGCTCTTGATGTCATAGACCACAAGCTGTTATTATTCAAAAAGAAAAATCATCCTTGTATCGCAAAACAGAAAATGTCCTCCAACTGATTTCATCATTCCTACACAGTGGTCAACAACTTATCTGTCTTAATTGTTCAACATCCATTATATTACCTGGCAGAGTACCCCAGGGCTCAGTGTTAGGTCCTCTTCAACTTCTAAGTAAACGATCTTCCTCTTCATATTGAAGAATCATGTGAACATGTTAATGGCACCACGATTCATACAAACGGCTCTTAACTTAATTCGGTGTATGCTTCATCACACAATTCTGTTGACATAAGTAAATAGTGCAGCGTGTTAATTTTTTTTGGCACTTAACCCCAGTGAGACTAAAGTCATACTCATAACAACCCGTCGAAGACGGCAAAATATAAAACAGTTCCTTTCTTAAACCTGTTTGTATGTCGTTTCTTCATCTGCGAACACTTAAAATGGTTTGGTATCTGTTCTTGTTCCTAACAACAAAGACATATCACGCAATTCGTGCGTGCTGAACTAGAAAAGAAAATAACATAGAAAGACGTCATCAGCAAACAAGGGAAAAAAATATACATACTTCAACAATCTGGAAAAAATAATTGTTTTCCTCAACACTCCCAATCAAAATCACATGCTCCTCTCTCTCTCTCTCTCTCTCTCTCTCTCTCTCTCTCTCTCTCTCTCTCTCTCTCTCTCTCTCTCTCTCTCTCCTATAACCACATCCTCCTTTTCCTCCCCCTCTCCTCCACCTCCATTGTACTTTCATTGCTACCTACCATGTTGATGATGCATGTAGTACCTCACCACTTACAATTAACGATACGTTAAGAGTCCGGAACCATCAATTTTAGTGCGACACACACATACCAGTCACACACACACACCGCGCGCGCGCAGCACACACACGCTCGTCTAATTCCAGGGCAAAGCTAACTAC
>CM031616.1:55284919-55327419 GCA_018398815.1 Conus ventricosus
GGATCGCTTTCATGTCTTCAGCAGCTGGTCGTGTGCAAAGACATAGTAAACCTCCAACAACTAATTGTTGGTGCAAACCACGGTGCGTTTAGACTTCATCGCTCTCTTCAGGAAAACAAACAACATTCAGGACAAAGCGAATGAAGAACAAAGATCAATCACTCTTGCATTCAGCGCAAGAGGGTTCGGTGCCGGAGCAACTTACAATTCTTTCTAAAAGCCGTTTCAGTTCCCGCCTTCACTGCTTCACTTGAAACTCAAACAACGATGAACACAGCAGGTCACATCGCAACCTACAGTGACAGATTCGTAACATTCTGTTCTATAATGCAGCCATCGGCTCATTAGGTACAGCTCTGACTCACCGTGCCGCCATCTTTTTGTCTAGCATGCACGTTAGTCTCGAGTTACCCTAGTGATAGTGTCAAAACTCTCGCCGCGAGACGACATAAAGAAACGCGCCACTGTTGTGAAAACCACGGGCCACACACCTGTAGTGTGTTTCTTGACTACGCTTCTCGAACTTGATATTAGGCCTAACTCTCAGTTCCGTTGCAACGTCATTAAACTGCAACAATGTAAAACGCTAAAGAATGAGTATATTTGAAGAAATCATCTCAGTCATGAAAGCGAAAAGATCATTTTCTATAAAAAATAAATAGTTTAAACTGTCGACACCATAACAAAAATATGTACAACAGTCATAGAAGCATGAAGAGAAAGCTAACATAGCAATCAAGTCACTACCATAATTACAGCAATAATATCAACGGTGAAAAAAACAAACAATAATCATCACGATAATTGGTGTATTTGGGCAGAGATCTATCTTGAATGAGTTCAGAGCGCTTACATACAGATAAATCATTTGACAGTATCGCGTGACAAAATGCATGCACAAAGATAGCACACTAGCCAATGCATGCACTAACATGGATAAAATCATCCGCCAAAACTCGCACAAAAGAGCGCTCGCGCCACAGAGAGAGAGAGAGAGAGAGAGAGAGAGAGAGAGAGAGAGAGAGAGAGAGAGAGAGAGAGAAGAGAGGGGAGAGAGAGAGAGAGAGAGACAGACAGACAGACAGACAGACAGACAGATAGATGTATGAAGGTGAATGCACACTATCGGAGATTGATTGATAATCTTCATTCCAAAGGATAACAGACAAGCAAAAAAGACGCCTTTTTATCTGAGAGAGAGAGAGAGAGAGAGAGAGAGAGAGAGAGAGAGAGAGAGAGAGAAGAGAGAGAAAAGAAGAAGAAGAACAAGAAGAAGAAGAAGAAGAAGAAAATGAACAGATGTTCACGGTTGGATGACATGCCTGCAGTAGCTGTGGAAACGGTGGATTTAAATGCAGCCTTGAAAGGTGAGACAGACAAGGCATGGCAGACAGAAAACAAGAACATCTGTCTCAGAGGACAGCACTATTTTAAGAAATGGCACGCAGCCCCTGGATAGTTTTAATTACGAGAGGAGAGGGGGTGGGGGGGGTGGGGGTGGGGTGGGGGTGGGGTGGGGGGGGGGGTTCTTACAGGCCTGACATAGAATGACAGCCATCTGGAGGAGGGGGCATTATGGGCCTTGTTACGGAATGACTGTCCCTGTTGGTGAGGGACTCGTGTCAGCCCTGTCCCAGAATGACTGTAATAATAATAATAATATAAAATAATAAATAAAATAAAAATTTAATGGTTTCTTATATAGCGCTTAATCAAACGAATTTCTCTAAGCGCTTTACAAAGTCATACTACATTCACCCTTCTCATATACAATAGTACACCCTACACCTACTACAAATACTATTACTACAATAACAAACAAATCCTAATCCTACGAGTGTGACATTCACTTATTTTCAAGTATCACTGCAAACACTTAATCCTATAACGTTCAGTCATGCAACAAATACATGTAATGGAGAACATACACATACACTACATTTGAAAAGGCCCAGACGGCTATGAGATGGGTTGTCCCCCCCCCCCTCCTCCTCACACAGCATTGATTAATTATGAGAAAACAGATGGGTTTAAGTTTAGACTTGAAAGAAGGGATAGAATCTGAATGTCTGAGAGAGTCTGCAGTCTGTTCCACGTCGCTGGAGCTTGAAAAGAGAAGGATCTTTCACCAGTAGTAGTCCTGAAGCGAGTCATTCGTAGAAGGCGGTCGTCAGCACAGAGCGTAGTTGTCCAGAGGGGTGTAGATTTTAAGGAGATCTGTGAGATAAGAAGGTCCATTTTCAAAGAGAGCAGAGAAAGTGAGAGTTGAGATTTTGTACGAGATGTGGCTTGACGAATTCTTGACGAATGGAGGTGGGGGTGGGGGAGGTGGAGGGGGGGTGTCATTCTGAACCATGTCCGAGAATACCACCCTCAAACTCCATGGTGGAGTGCCCTTCCCTGGACTTTGTCCCCAAAAGAGTTCCTCTTGTGAGAGGGTAAGTGGAGGTGGGGGTGGGGGTGGGGGGTGGACGGCTTTTTGCGACCCATCAAAAACAAAAAGCAAAAAAAAAAACTAGTTAAATATAAGTGTTGGGAGGAGCATTCTAGACCCCATCTAGATTCCTCACACACACCACACACACACACACACACACACACACCACACACACACACACAAAACACACACACACACACCACACACACACACGATAATCATGATTTACCATCACACACACAATTAACTACTCACAAACACATGCGCGCACGCGCGCATTCCGTTTAATTTACTTGCTAACAAAGAGAAGAGAGAGAGAGAGAGAGAGAGAGAGAGAGAGAGAGAGAGAGAGAGAGGAGAGAGACAGAGAGAGAGAGAGAGAGGACAAAATTCTTTAATTACGAGGATAATAGATAAGCACTGATGCGCTTTTGTACATCCAGTCCCCCACCCTGAGAAGGGTCAACAATGCAATGATGAGGCAACAAAAGAAGCATGCAAAAGTGGCAGGAACTAAAACAGGATACGGAATAAAACGAGAGAGAGAGAGAGAGAGAGAGAGAGAGAGAGAGACAGAGACAGAGAGAGACAGAGAGAGACAGAGAGAGACAAAGAGAGACAGACAGGCAGAGAGAAGAGAGAGAATGATGAGATGATGATGAGATGATGATGATGATGATGATGATGATGATGATGATGATGATAATCTTTATTTCCAAGGGTAAGCAAACACATGCTTTTTTTCATCCGGCCCTCGCCCCACTAAGGGACAAACTAAGCATGACTAGAGAACTACTAAGCATAACTAGTGACTAAAACTTACAAAAATTATAACAAACTCACATATCTTCACAAATGCATTAAAACTTGATAAGTTGTTCATCCATTAACATTTAAGGCATAGATGACTTTGAAGGAGAAAAAAAAAAGAAAAAAGAAAGCAATTGCAACAACAAACATAAATAAAGAAATAAATTTCATAGAAGAGAAAAAGAAAAAAAATCAGCACACACAACATAGAAAAGCGATCCTCCTATCGAAGAGAAAGAGAGGGGGAGAGAGGGGGGGAGACAAGAGAGAGAGAGAGAGAGAGAGAGAGAGAGGGAGAGAGAGAGAGAGAGGAGAGAGAGAGAGAGAGAGAGAAGAGGAGAAAAGAGAAGAGAGTTACATTCCTTTGTAAAATATTAACATACAGCAAGCTGCTAAGGATAATAAATATACAACTACAATGCATCAGTAATATCAACTTTTTTTGTTTGTTTGTTTCTTTAACAATTATATAATATGGTTACAAGGCAAGACAACAACGAGCAGTACTACAATAAATTATAAGAGAGAGAGGGGAAAGGAGAGAAGAGAGAGAGAGAGAGAGAAGAGAGAGAGAGAGAGAGAAAAAAAAAAACTCGTCTTTCGCTCCCCTGATGATTGAAGCCCTTTTCCGTGAAGGGGGGGGGGGGGCGAAGGGAAGGGGGGAGAGAAAAAACCCACTCGTTACACTCTCTAGTGATGCAACACCGAATGCGAAGCTTGCCCTTTTTCCCCGGGGAAAAAAAAGTCCGGGGGCGACAGTTATGGTCATTGGACCCTATCTCTCCTGTACGTGAGGGGGAGAGAGAGAGGGGGGGGGGGGGGCGGGAGGGGGGGGGGTGGGAAGGTTTCTGGCATCGGCCCCTGTCATCAAATACACCAAGAAGTTGGGCCACAGCAACAATTACTTTGCTAAAAAAAAAAAAAAAATCACTGTGCCATCCACGTAAGCGTTTTTGGGGCCTAGCGTAAGTTTGAGCCAACATTTTAAATTTCAAATGTTCACTAGCTTTTTACCCCCTCAAAAAATTTCGGCATTAAAAAGCATAAAAACTTTTATTATTCTCTGACAAGTAACCTTCAAAATGAATTAAAAATGAATCCACACACATTCTCTTTCAAAAACCCAAAAAAAAAACGAATTTTACAAACAACATACGGAGGTTTATCCTTTTCAATACTAATTTACAAATTTTTAGATTTCTTTTTTTGTTTAAAATCCTGCGTTTTTCCTGGCATTTTCAATAACATCATTTTCGCGCTACGTCATTTTCAAAAACATTTTTTTTGCGCAGAAGTCTCAAACTAAACTTGGCTGGACATTTGGGGGGAAAAACCCTAATTAGAGGTTCGGGGTTGTGGCAGGCAGAAAGTAGGCGGCCCCGGGCATCCTGTGAACCTGGAATTAACTGACGGTAACCGCCAAAAGGTGGGCTCGGACGCTCCCTGACCGGGTTTAAAATTGAAAAACATTAGGGAAATGAAAGAACATTTTGAACACGAAGACCGTTTCAGCATTCTTTCACTGAGCTGCACGAGGGGGTTTGTTTTTATTGTCTCCGGCGTGACTACTGTGTTTTATTGTGTTGTTATTGTGGTATTTCCATTGGAAAGCGTTGTGCTTTTAAACTTTGCTGATTGTTTTTAAGTCTAAAGATAGCTTTTTTCAAAAGAAAAAAGGGATTTACTAGGTAGCCCTTCTTCACAAAAATTAGCACGGGGAAATTAGAGGTTCAAACGCTGCACATCAAGCCTGTTGTTTATTCTATTCAAAAAAACGCCCCTTATTATCCCAATCATGAGTACGAACCTACTAACAACCAAAACCTCAGTCTTTCACTGCTTTTTACTTTGCCACCTCCAAAATTTCAATTGGATGAGGAAAAAAAATGCTGTTGATGAATATTTTTTTTATTTTGGAAAAAAAATGAAAGATGTTGTTCCCCAACCAACGCATCCCGCAGAAACTGCCAAAAAACCCAAAAGAAAATTTGGAATTTTTATTAAAAGAAAGGGAAAGGGTACAATCAAAAAAGAGCAGGAAAGTTTTTTTCAACCCACAGAACTTCTGAATACTTTTTGCAAACAAAGCTACTTTGAAAAAAAATAACAAAGAGGTATTTACAGATAGCCTATTTAACAATGCCGAAAGTGAAGATAAAATCATTAACAACTAAAAAGAGGGGTCGGGGAACATTCCAAGGAAAGATGCACAAACATTGATCTACATTAAATTTGGGGGAATTTTTTAATTTGTGTAAAGAGGGCAGAGCTGGGCAAAAAAAAGGGGGAAAATACAGCAACATTGGGGGGATGGTTGAAGAAAAAACTGGATATTCGATGACCACGCTAGAAAACGCGTGCATTTGCAAGTGCATTTTTGGTTTAAACAGTTTTTTTGTTTTGGATTTCCCTTTTAAACTTTTTCCCTTATAGACAACGCAATTAAGTATGCTGCGGTTCCAAATATCCCAAATACTGGAAACAGATTCCACGTGCCAACCGATTTGGGAGCAGCAACATTCACAGTAGAGCCCCTGTCACAAACCACCCAAAAGGGGGAATGACATACTAAAAATAAGGTTATGCATAGCCGGGGTCTGCTTTAACTTCTTCTTGCTCCATTTGCTTCAATGCTCCTATTCAACCCCCTGCTTAAAGGCTCCCTTTTTCAGGGGGCCACAGAGGTACTTATTAAACTGTCTTGTTTATTAAACAAGCTTTTGATAAATGCACTTGGGTGGCCATTTTTGAATAATCTTAGTTGACAGAGAGACCGACACCCGGCTTAATTTTACGGCACTTAAGCGGCCTAAAAAAAACCTTTAAAATTTCCCATGCAAGCACCCCCCTTTTTCAAAAATGTTTGTGTGTGGGCGGCTTTGGGTGCGTGCGATCGTGCTGTTATATGCTGTTATTTTTTTGTCCGCTGTCATTGTTGTTGTTTTGTTTTTTACTGATAATAAATATTATCCACCCGCCCCCCCACCCCCCCCCCAGATGCACACATAAATTTTATTTTAAAGTTTTTACTCAAGTCATCCCCAAGTAACTTTTAAGTTCTTACTCAATCGTCCTCAATTTCTTATTTAAGTCATTCAAATTTACCAAAGTCACTTCAAAGTTTAAATTTAAAGTTTTAATTAAGGGGCCCTAAAGTTTTAAAAAAGTTTTTGATCAAGTCACCTAAAGTTCTTAACTTAAGTCACCTCAATTTCATTACTAAGTCACCTCTAGTACAACCAAGTTCTTTTTTCAAGTCAACTTAAATTTTTTTAATTCTTAAAGATTATTGCATCTGAAATGGATCAAAATTCTTTTGTTGTTGGCGGTTCTGGCATGCTGTGTGTTTTTGGCTTTTGTTTTTTAGTGGTTAGATTTTTTGACTGTTTTGGGTTTTTGCTGCTTTGTTTTTATTTTATAACCGAATTTAACCCGCCCCCAACAGCAATGGCCAAAAATGACAATTGCTTTAAGAAAAAAGAAGACTTTGGCGGTGTAGGCAACCCTGTTGTTGTGGGCCTTGAATCAATTTTTTCGTTTTTTAGCCGCGTTGAAAAAACGGGCTGCGGCCTAGCACTTTTTCATTATGACCATAATTTGTATTGTAACTGTAATTTTCTTGTTTGTTCCCTCTGCTAATTTTTTTCCTGCTGAAAACGCGCCCAGGTTTTTTACGGTCACTTTCTCCTCCTGATTCAGTTTTTTTTCCGATTCTGCTGTTTTCGGGCTCGGTCATTTTAAAGGGAAAAAAAATCTAAATTAAAATAATTAATCCCATATTAGCGGCGACAATAATTTTCCAAATCTGTAATACAGACACCCAAGATTAATGCGTAAAACGGATCCTGCTTTAAAAATCATACAAAAAGCTTTTTCGAATAAAATGGGCGCAAATTTACTTACTAGTTTATGTACAAACAAGAACCTTTGCCCTACACTTTTTACCTTTCTTGATCCTAGTTGCGTTTATCCCTTTATGATACTTTAAAATGTCTTGCGGCGACATTTGTTGAACTGTTGTATCTGAATTTTTTCCAAAGGGAACTTTTTTTTTTTCCCCACATGCTCCCAAAGAATACACCTTTCCTTTTTGGCTAATAGCTTGGTCATCCTTGTTCATTTGAAAATACAATTTTCGGGAATTTTTTAATAGAATCGTTTTCATGTTTTATTACTAAATTAATTTTATTTTTGTTTTTAAAAATGAGCGCTGAAAGCTGTTACCAATCTTGTTTACCATTCTGCTGTTATTGGCGGTCAAATAAGGATACACAATCTTGGTAAAAGTTTGTTAAAAAAAAACCGGCAGATTTTGGCAATGGACTTTAAAGACTTAGCAAAGCTGATTGCTTTTATAGCAGCTTCATTTGTACGAAAGATTTTAGTTAAAAAGGAAAAATTTCCCTGACAGTATCAATAGTAAATTAAAAAAATACATTAAAAAAATGGCTTCACATAATATGATTACGCGCAGTAGGAATGCGCTTGCTTTTTAGCGGAAGTAATTACGCATTTAGAAACTGGGGGAGAACGGCGAGAGAAAAAGACATAAAAAAGCAGGGCAACTAGCAGCGCACAAGATCACAAAAAAAGCAAGAATTGAGCAGTTAGATTTTTTTAACAAAAAACGAAAAAACGGGACATCGCTTACACTTTTAAAAAATGTTGACCGGGCAATAAAAAAAATTTTACTTGTAACAGGCAAAACCAATCGAGACTTGCCCCCCACCAAATTCAGTGACTTTTATCACCCACAGAAAAACAAAAGATGAAGAAATCTTTTTTTAGCTTGGGCATGACCGCGTTATTTTGGCACAAATATTGGCTGAATAAAAAATGAACAAAATCTATTATTCCCCCAAAAGGGATATTGGAAGGGAACACGGCAAAAAAAAAACAACCCAAAGCACGGGGTCAGTGAACAAACCGCAAAGGAAGGTTTACTAAACAACGATTTGGAAATTTATTTACCGCCCCTAGCGAATCGAGACCACACTTTGTGAATAAAATACCGAACGACACCCATCAAAGGGATCTTCTAATTTACCCCATGATACGATTAGACGAAAAAAGTTTTAAAGTACCACTCACAGTCATTGACTAGCTTCAAGTACAAAGATGCAGAACCATTAACAAAAAAGAGTGTTCTGCTTTGCTGTTCCTAAAAACTGATATACCAACGGGGCCCCTAATTTACCCGCATGTTCAAGTCGAGATGGAAAAAAATTTTAAAAGGCCAATGAATAAAATTTTTGTTAAAACAAGAGTTACCATTAAAAGAGGCATTCCAAGATTCACAGATCACAGGTTTTAGTTAAAAACTTTAACAAACAGTTATCGAAAGACTTTTTTCCTACCATATCTTTGAGACTATTGACAATTCTCGCAACACAAATGGGTTAAAGACTCCCCTCATTTTTTGCCGCAATGAATAATAAAAAATTTTAAAGGGCTAAAACCATACAAGAAATCAAAAAACAAACAATAAATGTTGCTGAACACCCCAGTAAAAAACCGGGAAAACATTACCTTTTGGGTTTAAAAAGAAAAGGTCCCTTTTATTTCCCGGGAGAAGCAGAAGGGGACACCCACAGGGCAACCGTTCCATTTGGATTTGACCATATGAAATAAAAAAAATTGTAAAATAATCCCCCCGTGTATTATTTACAGAAAGACACAACAAAACAACCACTCCTCAAAGATCTTTTTGAAGGAAAAAAGCAGATAACCCACCAGACACATTCCAGTTGCTTAATTAATTTACAAAAATATATTTGAGACATAAGGGAAAAACAGAACGAAACAAGAAAGATAAAGGAAGAGACCTTTGGGAATTAAAACGGAATCAATTTATACGGTTTACTATTAGGAAACATTTATGAGGAATTTATCAAACATGCAAACCATCCGACCACCTACAAACCCCAAAAACCCAAATTTTATTTTCAGATATGGGGGAAAAAAATACTTGAAATAAAAAAAAAAAATTCGAACAAAAAACAAGCAAACATGAAAAAAAATTTGGGCTGAAATTTGGGTAATGAAGATTGAGCTTTTAAAAGAAACTTGAGGAAAAAGTTTTCTCCTGGCCCCAAATACGTAATTTTTTGTCTTAAAAACCCCCAGTTTTCTTAATTAATTTTTAATTCATAAAAAATTTTTTAAATCTAAAATGGGGCTCGGACGAACAAGAATGTAAAAAGGGAAAAGACCTTGAAAAAATACGGGAATCATTTGATACGATTTTACATTAGGGAAAAAAATTTGCAAGGTTCACCAATACATGCTAAAAAAATCCAGATCCCCACAACCCAAAAAAACCCCAAAATTTTTTTTACAATATGGGGAAAAAAATCTTTAAATAATAAAAAAAAATTCGAAAAAAATCAAGCAAAAAAAAAAAACAATTTTTGGGTGAATTTGGGTTAAGACATGATTGATCTTAAATAAAAGTTTATGAAAAAAATAAAACCCCTTTGTGAAGCCCTCATGAAGAAGATATATAATTATGTTTTCCCCCAGGCCCAATTCTATGAAAACTCGGGTCAAAAAAATTTTTTTTTTCCGTTTTTTTTTTTTTATTAAAAGACCCTTTTTTTTTTTTACCAAAAGTTGGGATCTCATTTGATTAATCGCGTTTACGTTGTCTGATGAAAAGTATGTTTATTGAACAATGCTTCTTTGTAGTTGTCATGCATTGTTTGCTGCACAACACTGGAATATTCCTTTTTTTTTCTTAATGGTTTTCTCCGGCCGAAAACGTCATTTTCGACCTTAAACCAACAAATCCTTAATCACCCTCCAGATAAATTTATCCTCATCTTCCTAAAACCTTTTTATTAACAGATGAATGTAAGGGAAAACTTTGGGTAACAATGTATCATACCTCCCGCAGCCCTTTTGCTACTTTTAATTCCAGTCTTTATAGATGTCTTTAAAAGGATTTATAACAAAACTTTCTGTAACTGTGAAAAAACTCTGGCTCTGGATACGAGGGTTTAAAGTTCAAAAAGAAATCTAAATCAAAAGCTTTGATAATTCTAAAAAAGGTAAAACCCCAAAAAATACAGGTTTTTTCCAATTTTACTTTCTTTTTTTCACATTTTCCCAAAAAGCTGATCATGAAAATTTTTTAAAATCCTGATAATTTTGGTTTGAAGTCAGCTTAATTTCTTCGTTCCTTGGGGACCAAATTTAAAATCTTTGCGCTTGTGCGGGGTTTTCCATACTTTTCCCAAAAAGCTGTTGTTTCCAGCTTAAAAAGCTTTTTCTGAAAACATCTGTGGGTTTATTTTGAGATCAGTGTTTCAGATGTATGGTTTTTATGAATGGTCTTGATCAAAAGCAAATTTCACATGAACATGTTAGCTTCAAACCATGCTTAAATAAAATTGTAGAAAACTTAATGACAGACATAATTTTTTTTTTTCCCCAAGATTGGCACAAGTTTAGGCGCTCTCTTGGGTTCACTTTAGACTTTCTGCTGCTAATGGGTAGTCATTATGAGGTCAGGGGTTCAGAGGGTATTTTTAAGTCAACTTTTAGAAAAAGCCCCGATGTCCTCGGGGGTTTAACTGTTTTAACCCCTTTTAAAGCCTTTTGAAATTTTTCGTACCCCCGCCAGTGTACATTTTAAAAATTTCGTATGGAAGTGATTGCGCCATAGCCCCCCCATACAGATTGTTTGCATCTAAATAATGAGATATTAAAAATTTTTTCTTGGATCATAGTCGTCCAATATTGGTTTTTTTGCTTTACATAAGAGCGCCCCATACTAATTCCCCACCAATCCGTTTTTAAACATCTGAACATTGGTAAATTTTTACAATAAATAATCTTTATTCCAAAAACTTTAAGAAAAACATCCCCTCATCCCCGGGGCAAAAAGTAATGCGCGGGGTCCAGGCTATAATGTTTCATGCAGGTCTTTCTGTATTTTCAAAAATGTCCCCCCAACAAACATACATCACCATCAATATGAATCATGAAAAATTTCCCCTCGTTTTACACCTAAATTCGCCACCCTCTTGGGCTCGGTATCAGAATCACTGAGTCCTTTCCTCAAGACTAAAAAGACGCGCCTTTTTGGGGGAAGGTGTCTTTTCAAACCCTTTTCCCAAAGTTATGTATCATAAGGGAAAAGCCCTTTCTAAAAAGAGTTGGGTCAAATTTCTTCCTTATTTGGGGAGGACTTTAAGGACATAGAAATGACTCTAAGTCCCATCATTTTCTGCATGAGTCATAAAAAGACATGTTTTTAAAGTGAAACAATTTTCTTTTCGATGACTGTGCAACCTGTTATCCTGAAGGCGTCGTTACTGCTTTCTTATAAGATGAGAGTCGAACCTCGCAAGTTTTGAAAGAAGATGGGAAGTTCCCTCAAACTTTTGTTGAAGATTTTCATTTACTTGTGCGTCCTCTAAACTTCCCACAATTTTTATCATGGTCTCTTTAGTCGGATTGGGTTCCCCGCTGTTTGACATTATTTTAACCGCAAATCCAACAAAATTGGCTGAGTCATAGTTGTTGGTCTTCAGGGTCATTGATTTCAATAAGTTTAGATTATTAAAAAGGCTTACGCAATTGCTGATGCGTTCAAAAAGTATTTTTTCAGATCTGGGCCCCTTTTATAATTTGGTTTTTAATGGGCACCACCGACCTACAACGAGAAAGCAAATGAACAAATCTGAAGATTACCACAAAGGCTGTTTTTTGGAAGTTTTGTGGGGTTGGCCCCTTTATAAGGGAACAATAAGTGATTTAAATCGGTAAACTACTAGGATCGTTTTCAGCCGTTCCAGTTCTTAAAACTAACTTTAGACCAGGCGGGGGCCAAATTGTTTTTGTATTTCAGCTACAGAACTTTTACAATGTTTTTTATGTTCAAGCGCGGCTGGGAAAGGGGGGTTTTTGTTTAAAAATTTTCTACAGAAATTTTTGTTTCCTGATTTTTTGAAGTAGCTGCATTAGTCTACTCATTGTTTGTATCAATGTGTAATTGGAAACCCCGCGAAGAAAACACAGTAGTAAGTCCACATGGCTTTTTCCATCACCTATTGGGGCTGTCTTTGACACCAATAGGCGCCAAATTTGTTTTCTCAGACCAGTGTATACTTAACATTTTTGGTTTGGTTTTCAAACTGATCAAATTTTTTCCCGCTAACGGGAAAAGGGTATTCACTAAAGTTAAATCATTATGAAGGTGATAGTTAGATACTTCTCTGGTTTTTGCGGGGCGTAAGCGCCCTTTCAAAAACCACCCCATAAAACATTTTTCGTCTGAATTTTTATGTTTAGAACTGCCTTTTTTTCAACAAACTGAGGGAGTGGAAAGTAAGACTTGCCACAATCGGGGCATACTTTGCCGTTTTAACGATCTCTAAGACTTCGCCCCCTGACCAACCAGAGACCCATTTTGGCTTCTTTAGCGGCCACAAACAAACTGTGTAACATTGGGGCCCGCCCCAAAAAGGTTTAATCATTTTGAAAAAGAAAAACCGTTGTTGACGAGACCCAACTTCTAGATTTTCTTTATTTATTGGGTTTTATAGTCGATTAAAAAAGCTAACATTACTTTTTCTGGGGGGTCCCACGTTAGTTTTCCTGGGGCTTTAAAAAAAAGCATGAGCAACACTTCCTGTATTTTTTTTTGGGTCAAAGACTTCTAGATTAATTCATTTAAAGCTTTTTTACAAACGCTCTTCCTTAAGATTCCTTCAAACAATTCGTCCGGTCCTTATATTTTTGCCATCTTAAATGGGCTTTTCTAAATTGAACTTTTTTTTTTAAAAAAAAAAACAATAATTAAAAAAAATCAAATAAACGGTCTTTTTGTGTTGGACTCATAAACTAAAGTATAAACGCCCTTTTTGTTGTTAATGTGAGCGTTTTAGAACAATTTAATGTCTCGTTTTCTTTTTTTTAAAATTCCCTTTTTATCTGCTCGGTGTCTGGGTGTTGGAAAAAAATTCCTTCCTTTTTTTGAAGATCAAAATTTTGTCTTTTTAGTTTACAAAACGGGCCTTAAAGACTAAATTTTTCATCCCTGATGTTTTAGTCAAATGCGCTTTATTTTTTTGTCAGTTTGCGAGTAAGTTTTAGCTGTTATTAGTTGAACCTAGCTGGTGGGGTTTGGAGTTTTGTTTTTAATTTTTTGCCCCAGCACTTTCAGCAATGAACCAGGGGCCAAGACTAAAAACCCCCGCCAGAGGAAAGGCAGGGCAACCCAAAACCTGTTGAAGAGACCAAAACTGTTCCGCTGATAGAGAACTTTTAGTTGATGTTCCAGAATTTAAAAGAACAGCATTTAAAAACGCAAAAACCTTTGTTTGGTTTTGCGATTTTTAAGGTCTTGCCTAGTATTGTTCATTTTTCTAATGTTTGTTAATCTAAGGTTTTATGTTAGGGTTTTTTTTCACCCTTGTTTTTGGGGACTCTGGGGCTGTAGGCGCATTTGGATAAACCTTAACAGACATCTTTTTTTTTAAAAAAAAATTTAAAATTTTTTTTGTTTCTTTTTAATCGTTTTCTGAATATTTGCTGCGCTAATATTTAAAAACAAATACACGTTTAAATGGTTTTTCGGGCCCCTTTTCTTTTTCAATTTTAATGTTTTTTTATGTCTTTAACAGTTTTTTTCCCACTTCCAGCAACTGATTATCCTCTTTGACCTTAGGTCCCAAACCATAAACCGTATTTTGTGTTAAATAAGATCAAATCTAACACGTGAAGATGTAGACTTTAGACACAAAGGCAAATGTTGATTTCTAAAACCTCCCCCCCCAAACAGTTTTCTTATTTCACAAAATGCTGAAAGGTTTAAGCCCCCTATGTAGATTTTGGGTTTGGGCTGCCCCAATTGTACATTGCACTTTCGTTATTTTGGGATTAACAAAATTTTCAGTTTGTCTTTTGAATGGTTCTTCATTTTCACACAGCAATAAAATACCTTTAAGCGATCTTGCTGCGGCACTAAAACTAAAATTCCATATAGTGTCTGCCCTGCTTTTAGGATATTTAGAATGAAAAATCACTCTTTCGTAATATATTGCTAATTTTGACTGATATTGTTGCTCGATCAGCCTCGCTAAGTTAGGGTTGCTAACGATGTCAAACTCTAACGAGATGTCAGAAATGCTGTACTTTGCTTCGGTGTCTGTAGATATAATAACATATTTGTAGTCATTAAAAGTTAGTTCATATGACAATCTGTCTTTTAATGCTCCTTGAAAGTATGGGGCATGCGCTTTTAACAACTCAAAATCTAGGGGTATGAAAAAGCGATTTCCATACGCATAACTTACGGCTACAAACCTTTTGCCGTCTTTAGCATCTTCAGCGCCTATTCTATGTTTTAGTGCTTCTTCATTTTCGATTCCTTGAAACGCAAGATCAGCCCTTTCGTTCCCGGTTAGCCATAGATCAGAATAGGTTAAAAAAATATGTCTGCATTATGTAAAGAAAATATTTCTTGTCCCTCAAGTTTTATAGAAATTTTCTTAACGATTGCCCGCCCCAAATTCTGTACAACTGTCCTGTTGGGGTCTGTTGTTGAAGCGAGTTCTATTTTGAAAGTAAGACGCGCAGAGCCTGGCACAATCACTTCATCCGCTCCTAGGTCTGGAAATTTGACAGTAAGAATTTGATCCGCATCAATAGTAGACGGATTATTTGGAACAGTAGTATTCCGCTTATTTCCCTTCACGCCAAAGGGCTCTTTCACTCTTCTATGCGTGTCAAGAATCGAGCCATATGTTTGTGACATTTTTTTATAAAACAAAATAAAAAGTTTATTATTAAAGAAACATGGAAGGCAGAGAAGATGAAGATTATGATGTTCCTGATCCTGGAGACGACATGAGTGAAATGACTCCTTTGATACAGCATCGCTCAACGGCCTCAATGTGGCATGAATTAACAGAGCCTAAGGTCATATCATTTTACAGAAGTTTAGGCCTAGAACCTCCCGAATTTACAGCCCCTGATGATTTTGAAGTAAAAGGCGGCCATTTGTATGTGAACAACGATCAAGGGCAGCGTGTTCCGCTTACAGATAAACGAGACCCATCAAAGTTTGTAGGCATAAGTACAATTAAACAAAGACTTAAAGTGGCGATCAAAATCGCCTTGGCCTTGTTAGACCAAAATTAAGGGGGGAGGCAGTTTCTAAACTTCAAAACACACTACAAGATCTCCCAACAGATACCCAAATGCAAAACATGGAACTTAAAGATTTAAGTCAAACAACGGGTGAATTAATAGAAGCAGAAACCAGTTTTTCAGAAGAAACAGCATTAAAAACAATTAATGATTCCCCGCTACCCATGTGAGAAATAACGGCTCTTGATCATGCTTTGAGAAGCATCAAGGCGAATTAACAAACAATTTAGCAAAACTAGGTGAAATAGATGAGCATATAAAAAGAGAAAAAGAAAAACTTGTTGAGGCTGATGACGCCAACTTAGGGTATGATGTTAAAGAAAGAATAACCCAAAGACTAAAAGATCTTGAACAAGAGAGATCAGCAAGACTAGAAGTGCTGTCTACTAACCGAGAACAATTACGAACTCAAGTGAGCAGAATAAGAGAAACTATCCAAAGAATTTTATATGAAGACACGACACTAGCAGAACGAATACGAACACTGTTTAGAGAGCAAGGAGTCACATTAGCAAGCGTTAAAACGGCCTTGGGTTTTGCAATAAGAACACTGGTGATGGCAAATTACGGCGGTGGTGTCCTGGGTCAGTCCCTCCCCCGCCATCCCTCCACCCGCCCCCCCTGAAAAAATTTCAGGGTTTTAAAAAAACAGCTTGTTTCATTTTGGGGGTTTTATTAAAAAAATTAGCCGGTAAAGCTATAGACTCTTTACCGAGTATTTAGGGGGTTTTTGTTAGCGGGCCCTTTTGCCCTTACTGAAGAAAAGTATTGGCAAAAAGGCCCGAGCATTTTAGGGCCTTATTTTCCCTCTTAGTAGTTGGGTTTTAATTTTTTAGTAAAATAAAGAAGGAGAAAATCCTAGGCCAGTTAAAAAAAAAACAAGTGCTTCTTTTCGATTCAGGGTCATTATTTTTTTTACTTCTTCAAGGTTTTCGGGGGTTTGGGCCAAAAGGGGTTGGATGGGTTATTCCCTTTGGGGGGGCATCTTGTTTTTTTTTTGCTTGCAATTTAATGGCTCCCGAATTTATTTTGGGTTTTTTCCAACCTTCTGTTTATTTCCGCAACAAGAATTTCATTTTTTAGTTCCTTATTGTTCCTTTTCCTGGAAATCTGAGGTCAGGGAAAGGGGGCAAAAGTATAAACCCGGCCCAAAAGCAAAGTCTACTTTTTGTTTGCGAAATTTTAAAACATGTTGGTACCCTTTTTTAAAAACTTGAAGGCAAATTAACTGTAAATTAATGGCGTCCCCCCTAAATTTGCCAAGTACTTTTTTGTGCATCAAAGCCCCGTAGAAAAATTTAGTTATGCTCGATTTGTGTGTTGCGACCTAGCAAAAAACCCAAAAGTAAGTACGAATAGAGTCGTTTATTCTTCTATTTCCCGCTTAGTTTGGGGCCCCCAAAGTGTCTAAGGTAAATGTTGTCCAAAGCTGTTTTATGCTCTTGCTCTATGGACCCGAGTTGAACAGCCGTGCCCGAAAAGAAAAAATTTTGTTTGGGGGATTTCCCAAACATAGTTTTACTTTCGGGGCACGGGCCCAAAAAATTTAAAGGGGTCCTAGACCATGATTAAAACCCGATTTTGTCTAAAGTCTGGGCTTTCCTTAATAAATTTAAAATTTGTTACAAATCCTTTCAAAAAACCCCATGCTATTCTGTTGCTAAAAGGATTTAAAAAGTTTTTACATTTGGGGAATGGAGCTTGCAGTTTTTTAGTCAAAAAAAGTTGAAAGGGGTAATAAAAAGAAATCTTCACTGACCTTTACCAAAGGATCAGGGTGAAATTTTAATGATCCCGCATACGACACTCCACAAACCGTTTTAAAGCCCAAAACACAGCAAAATTTTTAAAAAGGGTTTTGATAAAACTGCATTTGGTTGCTAAACCACACTTTCCGGGGTTGGGGCGTTTTTAATAAGGGGGGTTAAAATGCACTTCAATTGGGGTTTTTAACCCCTTTACTTGAAAGGCTTCAGACTGAGTCACAGAAATGTCAAGAGTATCAGTTGTTATATTTTTAAGATTGTAGTGCGGCCCAACAGAATATTTGCATCAGTATATTTGAATGCACTCATTTTTATTTCGTTTAAAAAATGTTTGTAACAAAACAACTCAAGACCGTCCTTCGTTTTTGGAACATGCTATGATAACAATTGCGGAGCCAAAATGGTTGCACTTCATGAAATTTTTTACAAAGTCGTATGGTTTAATATAAGTGAAATCCAAGGAGAATAATAAGATTAAAAAAGTTAATAATAGAGGACAATTAGTTAGCCAGTTAACCATACCTGATGGTTATTACGGGTTTTGCTCACTAAAAGAAGCAATGAGTAACTTTGACATTACTCTCAAACTTAACAATGCAAATCTAAAAACAATGTTAACATTCAAGCCTGAAGAAGAAGAAGTAGGTACTATTTTGATGAAGACTAGCTAAAATGTTAGGCTTTACAACTGCCGACCGGTCCATTCATAGTTTTAGTGTTACACAACCAAACAAAACTACTTATGAGGGGGAAAATCCGCTCGATCTTGCATTACATTCATTACTCTAATGTTCATTTGGATGAGCTGAGCACTGATGAAAACTTATATGATGAATGGAAGGCCCTCAACTGTTTTAAGAGCTCTTCCATCAGGGAAAGCTGCATATTGCGATTATGAAATTATACAATTCCCTAATTTACAGTTTAAACGATTAGTTTGTGGGAGGGTCGGATCATTTAAATAAAAAATTGCAGACAAAAACAGGGAAATGTCGTGAAATGTGATAACCTGCACATTGTTTTGGAAATAAAATAATAAGCTGTACTAAAAAATGTCGCGTGGGCCAGAAGAATCCGGAGTTACATTAGCGCCTGTGAGGTGTATAACTTTAGAATTAAAAGACCTCCAGACGTTGCGGACTTTGAACAAAACGGTGAGATAGGCGCTTTGTATGGTTTTGAGTACACTAAAGATGGCGATTATAAACCCAAAGAGTTGGCGACAACAAAAAGTTTCCTAAACTAGAGCAACTGCGCAATGTAGAAGCAAATAATGCTGCCAGTAATAATATATAATAGTTCGAAAACCTGACAGCAAATGGCACTTAGAACCATATTTAGAATGGGAAATAAAATTGAATTCATAAGCCCATTTACATTTTTTATAGCCGTCAAAAAAGTTTCAGAAAAGCACTCAACTCTGGCCCTTACATGTAAAGTCTTATTCCAGAGGACAATAGTCGGAAAGAGAAGAAATAACGCCGTATGGGAAAAAACAGACATCCTCCACAGAAAAGAAACGGTTTTAAAGGAAGCTTCTACAAAATTAACAGTTCATTCCACGCAGGAAATTAGGAGACACGTCACAATGATATTTGAAATTTCTGTCTTCAAAGATGTGGAGAGGGAGGGGTTGTGGGCGTTAGTGACGTCCTTATAAAAGGAATTAATATAGCTGGCAAAACTTAGACGTTAAACGTCTTAAAGTTACCGTCGTCGTTCTTCACAATGGTGAGGATATTAAGACCATAACAACAAGCAACAAAATCAGTGTTGACTTAAATAGAAACAATCTTACAGAACTGAATTGGATTAATCTAACACATTTGAGCCTTATAGGGTTTTATTACACTGAAACAAGTTTTGACAGAGAGTATGATAAACATAATAACTGGATTAGATATAAATTCTGTTATAAAACTATGGAGCAGTTAAACTTTATGACAAAAACCCCTCATTGTTCATTGATTTGGGCAGACTGGTTGCGGAAAAACAATATTTGCCCTAGACCTATACAAACAGTTTATCGCTATAATTTTGATCATATGTGATTTTCTGTCCAACTCTAAATGGAACAAAGCATATTATGACAAGAAGGTTTATATGGACAGATGATGACATATTTTTAGTTGATCCTAGCAATAAACTGAGTGAGTGTTTAGAACAGTTTTATAAACTGTTTGAAGGAACGCAGACACTATTTATTATAGATGACTGTTCGGCAGAAAGAGACATAGTTAAAAAGAGAAACACTTTGTCAAAACTAGCCTTCAGTGGAAGACATGCTGGGATAAGTGTGTGGATTTTATGTCAAAAAATATAACTCATTTTTAAAAGACTTTAGAGAACAGTTAAAGACTGTGTTTTTATTTCACATGAAAGACAGAGACTCATTTGATGAATGTCCTGCGCGAAAATGATATTATTGAAAATGACCAGGAAAAACAAAGGATTAAGCAAAAACTGAAATCTGAAAAGTTTAGTAAATTAGTATGAAAACGGATAATCCTACACAGAAATGTTTTTTTGGGTAAAAAACCCTTTTTTTTTTTTGGTTATTGAAAGAAAAATGTGGGGAGGAAATTAACTTTTTTTAAAAATTCATTGTTGAAGTGTTACTTGCCCAGAGAACTAAAAAAAGGTTTATTATACTTTTTACTGCCCAAAATTTTAAATTGAGGCATTTAAAAAGCTGAATAACATTTATTTTCTCTCGGCTTTTAAACTTAATTGGGGTGTTTTGCTTCATAAACACAATTTTTTTACAAAATTAAATAGTGCAGCTTTTTAAATTTTTTTGGGACAACAACCCCCCTAAAAGACAAAAGTCAACTCATAAAAAAACCCGCCCAAAAGACGGCAAAAAAAAAAAAACCCTTTCCCTTTTTCTTAAACCTTTTTTGTATGTCTTTTCTTCATCTGCAACATTTAAAAATGGTTTGGTATCTGTTCTTGTTCCAAAAACAACAAAGAATATCACGAAATTTCGGGGCGTGCTGAACTAGAAAAGAAAAAAAACATAGAAAACGTCATCGGGCAAAAAAGGGGAAAAAAATATACAACTTCAACAATCGGAAAAAAAAATTGGGGTTTTTCCCTAAACACTCCCCAATCAAAATCACAGCTCTCTCTCTCCCTCTCTCCCTCCCTCCCCTGAACTGAACTCCCGCACCGGCAAACCCCTTATGTGTCGCTCCTCTTTAAATATTTAATGTTTCGTTTAATTTATCACTTTTTTCGGTTTTTTTCGTTTCGAAAAGAAATTTATTACGAATGGACATCATTCGGGCACCTGAAGATATAAAATTTATAACAAAAAAACTAAACAACCGAACAAGTGAACTTCAATTGGTAAATTCAACTATCCATTTTTTCTTCTATGTCACCCCCCATCTTTTGATGCCCCGGGTCCGCTGGCTGCACTGTGATCTTTTTAGCACAAAACAAAACTTCACTGTGATCTTTATGCAAAAGACATACTTCTCTGTGTGTGCTGTGCATTGGGGAAAATAAAAACAATTGATGTCCCTCTACTTTCCCTTTTACACTTCCCTTTCCTACCTTCGTGGGTGCCGTCCGGAGGGATTTTTTGCTGTTAAATGTCACTGCTGCGGTGCCGTCCAAAGGAGCATTTGCTGTTGGAAAGTCGACTTTCCATTCCCCCAACCGTCACAGTTCATTAGTATGCCGTTCAAACCCGGGTAAATTTAAAATTTTAAACCAGGATTATCGACAGTGTTCGGGTGTTTTTTGTGTTTTTAAAAATGTTTTTTTCCCCGTCGAGGAAACACCATCTCCCCACCAAACTCCTCCCCTTTCCCTCCAACCCTGATCGGGGGTTTTTTGTTTTTTGGGGAAAATTTTTTTTCTCTCTCGAGGTTTACCATCCCTCCCCCCTTTTCATCCACCGTGATCGGGTGTTTTTTGTGTATTGGAATTTTTTTTTCTCTGAGGATTTCCAACCCTCCCCTTTACAAACCAATTTTCGGGTTTTGTTTTTGTATTGGGAATGTTTTTCTCTCGGGGGATTACCCTCCCCCTCCCCCTTTTTCATCCACATGATCGGGGGTTTTTTGTGTATTGGGAGTGTTTTTTTCTCGAGGGTTACCATCTTCCCCCCCTTTACTCCCCATGATCGGGGGGGGGGGGGGGGGGGGGGTTTGTTGTGTATTGGGAGTGTTTTTTCTCTCGAGGATTACCATCTCCTCCCCTTTACATCCACAGTGATCGGGTGTTTGTTGTGTATTGGGAGTGTTTTTCTCTCGAGGATTACCATCTCCTCCCCTGTACATCCACAGTGATCGGGTGTTTGTTGTGTATTGGAAGTGTGTGTGGGTTTTTTTGTTCTCGAGGATTACCATTTCCCTTTTACACCTTTTCATCAACAGTGATTCGGATGTTTATTGTGTATTGGAAGATTTTTTTTTCTCTTGAGGATTATCATCTCCTCCCCTCTACATCAACAGTGATTGTGTTGTTTAATTCATCGACGGTGAATCTGGTGTTTATTGTGCATTGGGAGTGTTTTTCCTCTCGCCGTCTCTTCCCGTCAAATGCCACCACCGGACTACCCTCCCCTGTCATCATCTGAACACTATCCTCTGCTAGCACCCAACTCTGGTTCCAAGGTAGGAGTGTCTGGACCACAACCTATCAGAAGTATAGCGCCCTCATTTCGCCCACACCCCTTCCCCCAATTTAACCCTTGGCTGAAACCCCCAATTAACATTTGTAAAAAAAAATTTCCCTTCGAAAAACCCCAAAGGGCCCAACCCTTTTTTTTTCCTTTCACCCCCCTTTTCCCCCCGGGTAGTTTGATAACTCTTTTTGTTCCCAAGGGGGAACAGAGGGAGGGCAATTTTTTATGTCCCCCACCCCCCAAGAAAGCCAGAACCCACCCATATGCAGGGACATTTGATGAGGTGGTTCAATTTGCTGAGAAATCAAGTGGCTTGCCCCCTTTTTAAAGGACATAAAAAAGGTTTCCCCCGTTCAGTAATCTGTCTACTTCCCCCCTTTCTTTTTCCCCTGTTCTCTTTTCGAGGCGCGAAACGCCCGCCGCGCCTGTGGTGGGGGAGGTTTTGGGGAAAGTGGGGGGGGGGGGGTGCTTTGCACGTGCGGTGCGTCCCGTTTGTCTGGGTTTTGTGTACAGTGTACGCACGCGGGGAAAAATATCCTCGTATCCGCTTTTTTTAAAAAGGAGGGAATTCTTTTCTTTTTTTTTTTCCCCCCCCCCCCCCCCCCCCCCTTTTTTTCCCCCTTTTTAAAAAAAATGAATTCCGTTACTTTTTACCCTGGGTTTTTTTTTTTTTTTTTTGTGGTAAATTTTGGAGTGATCCCTTTCTTTGCTTTAGTGTGTAAAATGAGTGTTTGTTTCCTGGCGAAAGAAAATTTTACTATTTTTTTTGTGCATTTTTAGCGGGTTTTTGTGTATAAATGTGGTGGGGAATGTCGTTTATTTTTTTGGGGGTTTGTGAATGTTTCCCCCTTTAGGTGCGTATGAAAATTTATGATTTAAGGGTGCAGTTAAGCACTCACAGTTTTTTGGATTTGGGAAAAATGATTTCTTTCTCGTTAATTTTGTAAGACCGACTCAAGTATAAGTTGTAGTATTTTTAAACAAGTTTAAATTGTGTGCTTATGCCCAAAGTTTTTCCTTTGTATATAAATTAGTTGTATTACTTTTTGTTATTTCCCTTGCTGTTTTTCTTTGGGGGTTGGTTTTTAGCTCGTCGGGGTTTTTTTTTTTTGGGGTTGTTTTTTGGGGTTTTGTTTGTTTGTTAGGGCTTTTTCCCCCCCTCCCTTCTTTTTAGTCACTGCTTCCCCCCTTCTTCCGCCCTCCCCCATTTTAATATTTGTGTATCCCCTTTTTCTTGTTGCTTTACCCCGATTTTAAGGACCCCCCTTTTGGGGGGGGGGAAATTTTTGGGGGCCTTTCTAAGGGGTTTTTTAGAGTGGGTTTCCCTAAACCAAAAATACTTTTTCCCAAAAAAATTTTCTGATTTTTTAAATTTTTTTTAAAAAAAATGTGGTAAGCATTTCCTATTTTTGGCTTTGCCAAAACCCACGCCTTACAGAACACATTTAAAATTCTGAAATTCCCATTCCTGGTTATAATAAAACCGAAAATTTGTAAAAATCCAAAGGGGAGGGTTTTGGTAGTGTACTTTTAACCTTAGTTTTTAAAGTTTAAATGTGTTAAACCCTCGTAATTATCAAAAAAATGAGTCATTTGGTTCCAAGTTGTTTTTAAAAAAATGGGGAGAAGTTCATCGGGGGGTTTTCATTTCCCCCAATCCAGAAAAAAAATGCCCTTTTGGTTTGGGACAATTTCCTTTTTGGTTAAAAGTTATTTCCTTGCTTTCGGATGGCGGGATTTTGTTAGGGTTTTAAATTGATTTGCAAAAAGGGAACAAACACGGGGTTCCCTTTGTTATAAATTCTTTTCAATTTTTCCCGTTAATCGTTAAACCCCCCCCCCCCCCCCAAAAAGGGAAACACCCCCCACCCAAAACTTTAAATTGTAAAATTTTTAACCACGAAAAAAGCAATATAACAAAAGGGGTTGTTCACCTGCTTTGGTTTTTGTGTTAATTCCCCAGTATGTTTCAATTGGGTCAAAAAAAAAAGGATTTTAAAATTTCCAAAGGGAATGGCCCACAGTTTAAAAGTACAGGTGTTACGGAATTTTTAAAAAAATAAATTTTTTTTTTGATTTGAGAAATTTAAAATCTTTTTAGTTCCCCTTTTCCCCCAATCTGTAAAGCCTGGGAAGTTTGGTACCAAAATTTTTTTTAAATATTTTTGTAAAAATGCACCTTTTAAAAAAGGCGTTAGAAGCGCCCTCTGTTCCCAAAGGCTATAAAAAGAGGTACAGGCCGCTATAAAAAAAAGAGTAAACTTTTTCTACGGAACAAAGAAAAAATTTGAAAAACCAAAAAAATCTTTTTAAATTTTATGTTAAAACGGTTTTTTTAAAAAAAAGTTTTTCCCAAGGAAACCCTTTTTTTTTTTCTTTAATCCCCAATAGCAGAGAAATTTTTGGAATGCTATAAATAGCTGTTTAAACAAAAACATCGAAAAAATACTTTAATGAAAAAACCTTTTGCCCCGAGAAACTTAATGCCCATTTTTGTATTTTGCTAAACCAATAAAATGTTGATTCCCCAAAAAACTTTCTTAAATTGAAAAACCGATTTCTGTGATTCAAAACCCTTTCCTCAGATTTGGGAAACCCCCTTAATGTCAGTCCTTGTTTTTTTAAATGCCCCTGATCCGTCTAAAAGGACATGGGGCTGGGGGTTTAGGGGGCTCGATGGAAAAACCCAAAAACCCCTTCCCAGCCCCGGTTATTTTTAAAAGGGCCTACATCTTAAAATTTATGTTTTTTAAAAAACCAATTTTTTTTAAATTTTAAAAAAATTGGCTGGGGTTTAAGGGCCCCAACCATAAATTCAGGTAAACCTGGGGAATCCTTGAAATTACAGCCCTTTTTCTATCCTGTCTGTGGTACCCAAACCTTTAAAAGAAAATTTAAGGGAAGATGCTTTTTTAAAAACCCATTTTGACAAATATTAATTAATTACCCCCTAATCAGTTTTTTCGGGGCTTCACCCTGTCACACAGCCCCGGGCCCAACCCTTGTAGACAAATGGCTCACAAATTTTCAATGAAAAAAGGTTTGTTGGTGTCCTTTTTTTGCTTTGCAAAAGCTTTTGATGAAAGTGCCCCAACACTGCTTTTAAAAAAATTTTTAAAATTTTTTCCGTTTCAGAAATGCTTAAAATAATCTCTTCTTTTTTAAGGGGACAGAAAAAAAAATTGTCTAATTCATGAACCCCCAATCTTCTTTTTTGCTCTCAAAAGGGTTTTTCCCTCAAGGCTCCGCCCAAGGGCCCTTCTTTTTCAATAATATTAATGATCTCCCCCTTTTTTCCCCCAGCGCTTTGTGTTTGGTTCGCCGATGACACTACTGTTCTTCCCGTCGGGTAGGATGGGCCAAAGTGGAAAAAGATCTATGTTATTTCAGCAGGGGTTTTAAACCAGCAAACCAAAATTGGTTAAATTTAAAACCAATTTGTGTCAAAAACCCTGTAAAAAACCAAAACATAGGGTTCAAAACCCCAAAAGGAAAAAAACGTCAAAATTTTTCTTATCCCAAAAGGCCCCCCCCTTTTTCTTTCAATGGATAACTTCAAAGGGAAAACAGTCGGTCTTTAAAAAGGTTTTTGGGTAGTTATAGCCCAAAAATCGGAATGGTCAGAACAGGGTACGGTTTTTATGCAAGCCCATTTTTCGAAAAAAGATTTTCCAGCTGCCCAAATAAAAGCTTTTCCCTGGCCCCCATTCACGAAAAATTTTTTTTTTCACGCTTATATGAACCCCATAAAAATTTTTATGCATAAACAATTGGGGTTCGATAGAAATTCATTTTTACTCAAACCTTTTTTTTGTTTTTAGGGGACTTTCCCTAAAATTTGTTTTGTTAAAATCTTTTCCCGGTTAACCCTTTCTCTGCTTTTAAAGATTGGATTTTTTAACCTTTAAAAATTTGAAGTTTTAAATTAAATTTTAAAGTTTTTTTTCGGGTTTAAATTTTTTCTTTCGGGTGGGCCCCCCCAAATTAAATTACAGAAAAATTTTTGGGGATTTAAGGGAAAATGCCATTTTCAAAAAAATTCTAACCCCCCGTTCCAAAAAGATATTTTTAAAAAACCAGCCCTTAACTACCCCGGCGGTTTCTTGTGGAGGGTTTTCCCTCTCTTGTTTTCCCCTTTCCCAGCATTTTTAAAAGTTTTTTAAAAGGGGCCTTTTCCCCCCCAAAAATAAATGAATTTTCCAATTCTGTCTTAACCCCCCCCCTTTCCCCTCCCCTCTCCTCCCTCTCTCTCTTCTCCCCCTTTTCTCTCTGTTCTTGTTTGTCTGTCTTTTTCTGTCTCTCTCTCTCTCTCTCCCCTTTTCTTTCTTTCTCTTCTTGTACGGGTCTCTTCTTTTAGTGTTAAAAAGGGGGCTGCTTGCCCTGTGAAAATTTTTTGGGTCTTTGCTTCGGGAGGGGAATGTGTTCAATGATTTTTTTTTCCCCCCAAAAAATTTGTTTTTAAAATTTTTTTATTTTTTTGTGATAAAGTTTTTTTTTATTTATTTATCTTTTTTCCCCAAAAAACCTTTTTTTAATGAAATTTATATGATGCCCCCCTCCCCCCCCAAACCCATGTTTCCTTTTTCTGTCTGTCTGTCTGCCCTTGTCTATCTGTCTGTTTTTTCTGTCTGTCTGTCTGTCTCTCTCTTTCCCCTCCTTTTCCTTCTCTTCTTCCTTCTTTTCCCTCTTTTCTTTCTTTTTCCAGGCATTGTTTGTTCTGTTCTTTTGGGAACCCGTTTCTTTTTTTGAAATTTTAGCGTTTTGTATGTTTACTTCTATTCTAGATTAGTTTTTTTTTTTGGGTTGTTATTACTTTCTTAAATTTCCCTTAAATTGGGGCCCGGGATGTAAAAAGCCTGTTGTGTTTTTCCCGTTTTTTTTCCCTTTTAAAAAAGATTCTTTTCTTTTGTTCTCTCTCTTTTCCCCTAAAACAACCCTTTCCTTTTCCCCCCCCTCTCCTCCCCCCCAATTTTTAATTTTTTTTTGTTTCCTTTTTTGTTAAAGAAATGTAGTACCCTCACCATTACTTTTTAACGCCCCTTTTTTATAGATCCAAAACCTTCAATTTTAGTGTCCCCCCCTTTACCCCACACACACGCGCCCCCCCCCCCCGGCGGGGGCCCCACACCCACGCTTTTTCTAATACAAAACTTTTGTAAAGCAAAAATGAAAATCCCTACTCCTCTGTATACTACTATCCCCCTATACTACTACTACAAATTCAGAGAGAGAGAGAGAGAGGAGAGAAGAGAGATTTGAGAGGGGGAGAGAGGGAGGGGAAAATTCTTTATTCAAAGGGAAAAAATTGACCCAAAAAGTTTTTTTTTTCCCTTTGGGCCGTTTCGGGTTTAGGGAAAAAGGATATTAACACCAAAAACCCCAATACACATGAGAGGAGAGAGAGAGAGAGTGGAGAGAGAGAGAGAGGGAGAGGGGAGAGAGAAAGAGAAAAAAGAGAGAGTGAGGGGGGGAGGGAGGGGGAAAGAGGTAAAAAAACCCAGGCGAAGCCAGCCCCCCCCCCCCCCCCCCCTTTCAAGGGGGCAACACCATGCTTGGGCCCACACGCAAAAATTAGGGGAAATGGGGAACTTGGCGCTCTGGGGGGGGGGGGGGGGGGGGGGGGGGGAGGGGGGGGGGAGGGGGGGGCTACCAATCCTTCCATTTCAGTGTTCACCCCCCCTCTCTCTCTCTGTTCCCCCTCCTCTCTCTCTTCTCCCTCTCTCTCTGTCTCTTTTTCTGTCTGTCTGTTTGCTCTCTTTCTCTTTTCCCTCTCTCTTTCTTTCTTCTCTCTCTCGGTATGGTCTCATCCTCAAAGTTTTTCCAAAGGTGTCGGCTTTTCATGTGAAAATTTTTTTGTCTTTCCCCTACAGGATGGGGGGCCGTTCATGTTTTTTTTTCCCCAAAAAATGGGTTTTAATTTTATTTTTTGTGATAAAGTTTTTTTTTATATATTTATCTATTTTCCAATAACCTTTTTTTCATAAAACTATAAATGATGCCCCCTCCCCTCCCCAACCCCCTGTTTTTTTTCGTTTGCGGGTCTTTTGGTTGTTGCCCTGCTGTCTGTATGTCTGTCTATTGTTTTGCGGGCTGTCTGTTCTCTCTTCTCTCTCTTCTCCTCTTCTTCTCCTCTCTTTTCCCCTTTTCTTTCTTCTTCGGGGCCTTGTTTTGTGTTCGGGTTCTTTTGTGTTAACCGTTTCTTCTTTCTGTATAAAGCGTTTAGGTATGTTTATTTTTAAATTCTAGTTTTATTTTTGGGCGGGAGGTTGTTTTTGCATTTTCTATATTTTTCCCCTTTTATTGAGGGCCGGAGGAAAAAAAACCCAATGTTGTGCTTTTTCCCGTTTTTTCCCCTTTAAAAAAAAGTTTCGTTTCGTTTTTTTCTTTCGTTTCTCTTATCTTCCCAAATTAAAACCCTAATTTTCCCCCCCCTTTTTCCTCCCTCCATTTTTCTTTCATTTACCAAACATGTTGATGATGCATGTAAAAACCTCACACTTTAAAAATTAAAACGTTACGTTTATAGAGCCCGGAAACCATAATTTTATTTGTACAATGTAACAAACTCGCGCGGTCCCGGGGCGCGCAAGCCCCCCCCACGTGTCTAATATCAATGATTTTGTAAAGACATAAAAAAAACTATACTACTGTGCTACAAACTACTACTCAAATACTAAAAATCTCCCTAAGTAGAGGGGAGAGGGGGAGATGAGAGGAGGGGAGGGAGGAGAGAGGAGGAGAGAGAATCTTTTTCACAAGGGCAACAGATGAGCAAGAAGATTTTTTTTTCCATCCCCCCGTATCAGTTTAGGGAAAAAGGATTTTAACACCCAAAAAAAATAAACATGAGAGTAGAGGAGGGGGAAAAGGGGAGAGAGAGAGGAGGAGGGGAGGGGAGGAGAGAGAGAGAGAGGAAAAGGGGGAGGGAGAGAGGGGAGAGAGAGAGAGAGAGGAGAGAGTAAAAAACAGGCAAACCCACAGTCCCCCCCCCCCTTTCCCCAAGATGGCAACCCCATCATGGGCCCCAAAACGCAAAATAGTGAAGTGAATTTGGGGCGTTTTAGGGGGGGGGGGGGGGGGGGGGAGGGGGGGGGGGGGGGGGGGGGGGGGGCGGGGGGGGGAAAGGGGGGATGAAGGGGGGGTCCCAAACTTCCCTTTTCGTTTTCCCCTCCTTTTTGTTATTTTTTCATGTAAAAGCCCCATTCCTTTCCTGAAGTATAGCTCCCCGGCAAAACCCCCAGTCCGTAGAGTCGTGTGAACTTTGTTCAAAGGAGTTGTCCCGGGGGGGGGAAAAATTTTTCTTCCTTGGCCCTAAGGTTTTTAAGAATTAAATTGGGGCCCAGAAAAAATTTGGGACAAAAGGGTTAAGGTGAGGGGGTGATCCTTTGCACGTCGCTCTAAGGAGATCCACGCAAAAACAGCGGTGGTGGATGGGGGGACAAAAGCGGACTGTTTCGCCAGTCTGGGGGCAAGCCCCAAGAAAACGCGGGAGTATTAACGGTGGGGTGTGGAGGTGGGGGTTAAAACCCCGGGCCCTTACGGCTATGGTCCGGCCGGTGTTTTCCTACTGAGTGTTACTAGGAGGGTCCCAAACGACGTAGTTTTTTTAGTGCTGACCCCCAGGGGTCCCCCGATGATTGGAACAGGAAGCCCCGGGGAAGTTTTGCCCTCCCCACGAGAAATTTTCGAACCCAACTAATTGCGTGCCCCTCCCTTGCCCCCCCTTTTTCTCTCTCTCCTCTTTCTCTCTCTCCTCTCTCTCTTTTCTCTCCCCTTTCTCTCTTTTTTCTTCGTATTCGTGTTCGTTTTTGTTTTCCCGTTCTCTTCTTCTCCCCTTTCTCTCTTTCTTTTTTCTCTCTGTCTCTTTTCCTCTTTCTCTTTCTTTCTCTCTATTTTCTCTTCTTCCCCTTTAAAAAATAAGTTTTGAATGGGTTTTTTAAAAAAAAATTTTTTAAAAAATTTAAAAAACATCGGGAAAAAAAATTTACTTTTTTCGCCCCAAAAGTTTCGCACAAAAAGGGGGCGCAAAAAGAAAATATCTGTCGATATTTTAAAATTCTTTTGGGTTTTTTTAAATTGGGGCCCCAAATAGAAAAACCCAAACAGTCGGATATGATAAATTTAAAAATGCTGAAAGATTTCGGGAAGGTGAAAACTATAAAAGGAATTTTAGTGTTTCATTCCAATAACATGTTTATTTTTTATTTTTTACAGTTCCCCATGAAAAAATTCCCATACTAATGCTCCTGGCGTGGGAAATGGGAAAGTTTGAAATAAAATTGTTCTTTTAACCCGGCGCTTTCGACATAATTTTTCCCTTTTAATTTTTGGGTGTCGTTTAAACGTTTTTTTTTCCCCCCTAAATTAAAGTTTGCCAAAATAATGCACTCTTTGTTTTGGCTTTAAAAGGGATTGTTTAAATCTTTGACCATTCGTTTTTTTGTTTTCAGGGGGAGGGGCGGAGGTTTTTTTTTTTTTATAAAATTAGTTTAGTGTGGTGTGTGTGTGGGTGTGTGGGTTGTGTTGGGGTGTGGTGTGTGGGGTGTGTGTGGTGTGGGGTGGGGGGGGGTGGGGTGGTGCGGGGTTTCGGGGCGTGATTTAAGGGGGAGGGGGGAAAGGGGTTTTTTTTTTTTTTTATCAAATTAGTTTATGCAGGTGGTGTTGGTGGTGGTGTGTGTGGGGTGTTTGTGTGTGTGTGTTTTGTGGTGTGGTGTGCGGCGCGCGCGCGCGTGGGGGAAAAAATTCCCAGTTTCCTAAAGGAGGTTCATGCGTACGGCTAGTCCTATGCGTTTTCCCAAAATTCTGAGCCAGGGGATTTAGGGCAGGGTTTAAGCGGGAAATGGATGTTTAAGTGAACCCCAAAAAGAAATTTACAAGGAACAAAAGAATTATGGTGGGTCGATAAATAGATTTGTTTTTAAACATAAAATAAATAACCCTTTATTTTTAAGCGAAAATAAGGAAATTTAAAATTGTTTGGGGGAACATTTTATTCCACTTTGCTGCCCAGGGGTTCAGTCCCTAAAGGGCCTCCCATTCACGAAATGCCCACCTTACTGTGTTGTTAAAAGACCCAATTAAACATTTTTTTTTTTTCAGCCAAGCACTTTAAACAGTGCTATTCCCACGTTTGTGTTTTCACAAAAAGGTCTTTAGTAATGTGGCTGTTTGCATTGTGAATGAAACGAAAGGTTCAATGGTGTAAAAAGCCCCAAAACATTTTTAATTTTTAAATCTTTATTATTTTTCTTTTTATCTTTTAATATCATCATCCCCGGCATCATTACCTTTCCTCATATTTTATTTCATTTTATAAATTATAATTTCTAATTATAATTTCTTATCACTATTCTCATTTATTTTTCCCCTTCCCCTTTTTTTAATCTTTTTTTTTATTGTTTTTTTTAAAAAAACATCATTATCATTTTAATTGTCATTTTTATTATTTTTATTCCTTTATTATCAGTATCATTAAATCGTCTTTTATATTTTCCCTCTTATTTTTTTTTTATTTTCCCTATCATCATTTTTTTTATTTTTTTCATTATTTTTTTGTCATTTTACTATCATTGTTATTTTTTTTTTTACTTTTGTTTTTTTTACCCCCATTTCAAAACTTCCCTTTTCCCTCCCCATACCCTTTCCCTTTTTTTAATTATTTTCATCAGTTGGGGGCTTAGAAAGGGGTTTTGTTTTGGGGTATGTTGGATCGGACCAGAGGGGGGGAAAACCCCGCCAGAGGTTTCACCCGGCATTTGCATTTGTCTCCCCCCGGGGGTTGGGCCCACAACGGCTTAAAATGCCCTGCCCCCTGTGGATTGGGGGTCCCTAGGTACGGGTCTGTGCGGGAAAAAAGGGGCAGGGAACAAACCTGAGGGGGTGGCGGGCAGTGCCATTGAAGTGGACAAAAGTGAGACCCCCCAAAAACCCACAACAAAAACACCGACACCAACACAAACAACAACTCGATAAAAGGTTTAACCCAAAAGGTGAAACAGTCAGCAGATGTGACTAGTTTACCCCAACACGTTGATAAAGATTTTTGGGGTTTACCTGTCTGGCTTTGGTCTGAATTTCCCATTTTTTTTTTATACTGTGTGGTGAGGGGATGGATATGTGCGCGGCGCGCGGCGTGTGTGTGTATGTGTGTGGGTGTGTGTTTTGTGTGTGGGGTTGTGTGGTGCATCTGCTTACTTATGGGTTTGGGTTTGATATAAGCATCCCTTTGATTTGAAACCGTGCTACCCGCGCGGGGATGTGTGATGTGTGTGTGTGGGGGGGGGGGGGGGGGT
Source organism: Conus ventricosus (assembly GCA_018398815.1). Lineage (NCBI taxonomy): Eukaryota > Metazoa > Mollusca > Gastropoda > Neogastropoda > Conidae > Conus > Conus ventricosus. Next base: position 55,317,023 of record CM031616.1, read on the forward strand.
TAGAGAGAGGTGTATTTTGTGTATGCCCGCGCGGCGGCGGGGTGTGTGTGGTGTTTTCTCTCTCTCCTTTTCTCTCCTCCTCTCTCCCTTTTCTCTCTCTTCTCTCTGAAATAAAAATTAGCATGAATTTAAAGAACGCGCGCCCCGCAGCGGGGCGGGGCCGTGGGTTTGGGGTTTTGTTTTGTGTGTGTGTGTGTGTGTGTTTTGTGTGTTTCTCTTCTTCTCTCTCTCTCCCCTTCCCCTTCTCTCTTCTCTTTCTCTCTTTTGTGAAAACCGGGAATTTAGACATGAACTTATGAAGGGAAACTAGTTTGATGAATATGGGGTTGTGTTTGGTTTTCAAAACGAAAAGTAAAAATATTTTTGTTTTTTTGGGGTTTTTTTCTTGATTTTTTCCCCTTTTTGGTTTTTGGGGTTTGTTGCGGGTTTCAAAAACCCCTTTTTTGTTTTATTTCAGAAAAACGTTTTAAACCATTGTATGCCGGTTCGGGGGCCCCCTTTACAATTAAAATTTCAGATTTTTCAGGGGTTCCCAGGGGTTTCCCTCCCCTCCCCTTGGATTTCTGTTTGGAACTGGGCCAAGGGGGGGGACCATGTCTTCTTGTTTTGAAAATTTTTTATCAAAACAAAAAGAGCTGTCATTTTGATAGAAAAAGGTAATAATAAAAAATGTTTTTAAAAAATTAAAATAATGATAAAAATTAAATGAAAATGTGATGATGAAATAACAATAATGAGGGATGAAAACAGCAACAACTTTAAATAATCAAAACACCCACGTTAACGGAGGTGAAAAAAATTAACAAAAACTATTGAGGAAAGGGGAGTACAAAGATTCAATGACTGAAAATGCTAACTCATTTATCTATCATTTTAATCCCCCAGGGCCCCTGCCATCTTCATTACCCTTCTGGAACAAAAAGTGAATGGCTGGGAAAAAAAAAAGGGAAAAAATTTCATTAAAATAGCAGTGTAGACCAAAAAACCAAAAACTAAAAACTAAACAAAAAAAACAAAAATTACATACCCCCCACGATTACCCGGTTTCACTGGGACGTGCAGACATATCAAAAAACTTTTTTGCGGGGAAAATTAGGTTCTATCACTGAGGCGCAAAATTGTTAAAACATCAGTTGAGCTGTTCTCGCCTTTTTTCAACGGCGTACTCCACTTTCCTGCTGATCCAGGGAAACTTTTCTTAAAAAGGGGACCCCCCCGTTAAGTGCGCGGGTTGAACTAAAAAAACCCCCTTCTCCTCCCCCCCCACCCCTTTCCTTTGACCCCCCGCGTAAAATTTCCTTTTCAAGGGGCCCGGGGGGGAAATTTTTCCCCCTAGCCCTGAATTTCAAAAACCCCTGGCGTCCCCCTTTTTCCGGAGAGTGTCGATTATCTCCCCTTGGGGGAAAGGTGTTTGGAGACCGGGTCTTTCTCTCATTTAAAGAAAGCCCACAGGGTATACAGAAGGGTGGGACCTCAGCCAAAAAAACCCGAACCGGGGTCGGGAAAAATACAAAAAAGCAGGCAACCCCCCTGACTTTTCCCGTCTTTTCCCGGGTATAAATCCTTAGCGTTTTTCCCTTCTACGGCGATCTGGGAAAATCATCATCCTCATTGGCAATGCGCCCCCAGCAACTCCCCCTACAAATTACAAATACGGGCAAAAAATTATCTCCCCATCCCTATGCCCCAATGACCGGGGCGTCCCCGCAGTTCCGGGAAGGCTCAGGGCGCCTTGATGTGAAAAGGGGAAAGAAAACCCCATAGTTTCGACCCCTTGGGCCCCAGCCCCCAGCGAGGAAGAATACGGGAAAACGACTTCCTCAGCGTTTCTTTTCGGCTCCAGAATTTCCCCTTCGTCAGTATAAATGGAACAGACCCCCCAGCCCCCGACGGAGGAGTTTTTGGTTTTTTAACCCTGGCGCCCGCCGGTCATGGTTTTTTGAGGACTCGTGGAGCGCTCTGAACGGCCCCCTTCTCCCCCTCCCCGGGGCCACCTAAAAACAACCAGGACGTCCCCCCCACCCCCTGCCCCAGAAACCTGCTTGTTTTGGGTTTGGTCCCCCAAATTTGACGAGAACAAACCTGTGCCGAGGCCCCCGGGCCCGAAAGAGTTTCGGCAGCAGTTTTGGGCTTTGGGTGTGATTCGGGCCGCTCAGCCCTTTGCCCAGCAAGGGAGGGGAAGGGTGGTCATTTGTGGGGTTTGTTTTTGGTTGGGAAAGCATGGAGGTTTTGGGAAAATAGGTTCTGTTCTTTTGGAAGCCCAATTTTTTTTTTTCATTAGGGAAAGGGTGTTTTGTTGAAAAGGTTCACATGACAGACAATATTTTTTTTTTTTATTTATAAAGTTGTTTTTAAAAGGTTAAAATTATTTCCCCGGTTATTTTTAATTTTCATTGTAAAAGTGTTTTAAAATTTTAAATAGGTTGGGTTTACCGACGGATGTTTTCAGGGGTGGCTTAAAAGGGTTTAAGTTCATTTGACGGGAATCTTTTTTTTGAAGGGGTGGGTGCATTGGATGGGTTCACTTGACGGGTTTTCAGGGGGTTTTTTTTTCACCTGTGGTTTCTTTTTTGTAAATTGATTGTTTCTCTCTCCTTTTTCTCTCTCTCTCTCTCTCTCTCTCTCTCTCTCTCTTCCCCTCTCTTCCCTCTCTCTCTTCTCTCTCCTCTCTCTCTCTGGGTTTTAAAACATTTTAGGAATTTTAAACCATTGACACGGGATTTTTTTGGGCCGTTTTGACCCCTTGAAATGATAAAAGAATTTTTTTCTTCTTTTTTCATTTTCATTTATTGATGCATGGTTTCTGAAAAAATTTTTTCCCGTTTTGGGTGGGGGTTTTATAAAAATTTCTTTTTTTAAAGCAAATAAGACCCGGCAAAGTAAAGTTTCAAGGTTTTCTTTTCTTGCGTTTACAAATTTATTTCATTTCCCCCTTTTCTTTTTTTTTTTTTTCCCAAAATGGGGGGAAACCCCCGTTTTTTTTTTTTTTTAAAAATCGAAATTTTTTTTCCCTATATTTTGGGGTTTTTAAATTTCTGTTTTTTTTCACGCCCAATTTTTCTGTTTGTCCCTTTATTTTTTTCCCCTGAAATTATTATCCCTTTTTTTTGTCTCTTATTCCCTTTTGGTTTTTTTTCCTTACGTCCAAAAAATCTTTTTTGGGGAGTTTCGAAAGGCCTCAGATGAAGGGGAAAAAAAAAAAAAAAGGGCCTTTATCATTGTCCTTTGAAATGAAAATTGTCGTTTCCCCCAAAATTTTTTTTTTTCAGAACTTGGAAATTACCCCAAAGGGTTTCTCGGGTTTCGTTTTTTGGAAAAAATTTTAAAATGCGATTGCAAATAAATGTGGGTTTTAAAAGGCGGGGGGAGAAAAGGGGGGTTAGTGGGGTTGGGAGGAGAGAGGGGGTGAAGGGAAGTGGGGGGGTCGTAAAAGGAAAGGGGGAGGAAAAGGGGGTTGGGGAGGGAAGGGGGGGAAGGGGGAGAGAAGGGGAGAAGGGGAATTTTTGATTTTTGGGGGGAATTTGAAAATTTTTTTTTTCTTTCCCCTTTGATATGTGTATTTTTTTTTTTTCGTGTAAACGGAAAAATTTCAACTTTTAAAATTTCATGATTTGGTTTTTGGGGGTTTTTTCGTGTGGACCCAACCCTTTTTCCCTTTCTCTCTTCCTTTTCCTCCCCCTTTCTGTCCTCTTTTTCCCTTTTTCTCCCCTCTTATCTTTTTCCCCTTTCTTTCTTTTTCTCCTTTTCTTCTCTCTCTTTTCTCTTTTTCTCTTCTCTCGCCCCAATCTGCTCATCTCGTCTGGGATGTCTGGGGTGTTTTGTGTGTGTGTGTAGTGTGTGTGTGTGTGTGTGTGTAAGGGTTCATTCCCGGTTTTTTTGTTTTTTTTGCACGGGGTGTGTTGTGTGTGTGTGTTTTTGTTTTGTGTTGTGTGTGTGTGGTGTGTGTTTGTGTATGTATGTGTGTTTGTCTTTTAAACTGAACATTGTTGTTTTCTTCTGTCCCGTGGGCTTGTGTGTGCGCTTTAGTGGTATGATGTGGGAGCTCGCGTGCAAGTGTTTCGGGGAGTGAGCGCGCGCGCGGCACGCGCGTGTGGGGTGTGTGTGTGTGTGTGTTTGTGTGCGTGTGCGCGGGTGTTCTGTGTGGGACTTTTTTTCTCTTTTTTTCCTCTCTCCCCTTCTCTCTCTCTCTTTTTTCTCCTCAGAACCCAAAGCACAGCAAACCCCTTCCCCCAAAACACCACAAAACACACACACACACACCAACACAAACACCCCAAAAACACACAACCACTCACACGACACACTTAAAACGCACACACTCACAGACACACATACACACGACACAAAAGAAAAACCAACAGCACACACACGCACACAGCACCCACACCACACACACAATTCATGGATTTTAGTGCAGCCTTGAAAGGTGAGGGGGAAAGACAGGGTTTGGGGACAGAAAAAAAAGGGAAAATTGTCCCAAAAGGGGCAGCATAAATTTTTAAAAAATGAGCAGTCCCGGTTTGTCTTAAATTTTTAGGGGAGGGGGAGGGGAGGGGGGGGGTTCCACAGGCCTAACTAGAATGACACCCATTTTGGGGGCCTTTTGGGCCCTTTTTACGGAAAGAATGTCCCCGTTGGGGGGAGGGGGTGTGTAAACCCCGTCCCAAAGGGTGTCTTGACGAAAAGAGGTGGGGGTGGGGAGGTGGGGGGGGGGGGTTCCCTTCTGAACCAAAGTCGAGAATACACCCCCAAACTCCATGGGGGGAGGGTTTTCCCCGGACTTTGTTCCCCCAAAAAAGTTCTTCTTGTGAGAGGGTAAGGGGGGGTGTGTGTGTGTGGGGGGGGGGGGGGGGGGGGGCTTTTTTCGACCCATCAAAAAAAAAACAAATTGTTAAATAAAGTGTTGGGGAGGAAACATTCTAGAACCCCTCTAGATTCACACACACCCCAAAAACACACCAAAACACACACAAAACAAACAACACACACAACCCCACACCCACTCCCCAAAAACCACCACACACACAAAACCCCACCCCCCAACCACACAAACCCATAATCAAGATTTACATACACACCCCCAATTTAAATACTCCAAAACCTGCGCCCCCGCGCAAACATTTCCCTTTAAATTTTCTGGCTAACAAAGGGAGAGAGGAGAGGAGAGAGGAGAGACGAGGTGAGTTGGGGAAAAAGAGAGGGGAGGAAAAAGAGAGAGAGAGGGACCCCAAAAATTTTTTAATTACGGGAAATAGTTTAAACGCTTTTGTACATCCGTTCCCCCGCCCCCGAGAAGGGGGAACGTGCAAAGTAAGATGAGGCCCAAAAAAAGAAGCTGCGGAAAAATGGGGGGAACTTAAAAAGGGGTACGGGAAAAAAACGAGGAGAGAGAGAGAGAGGAGAGGGGGAGGGGGAGAGAGAGAGAGAGAGAGGAAGGAGAGACAAAACAGGGCAGACAGAAGGCAGGCCGAAAAGAAAGACAAAACCCGAGAGAGGGAGAGAGATGGGAAAAAATGTTTGTTCCCCCTCTCCCCGATGATTGAAGTCCTTTTCCGGGTGAGGGGGGGGGGGGGGGGGGGGGAAAGGGGGGGGAAAAAAAGTAAACCACTCGTTAACTCTCTAGCTGATGCAACACCGAAAGTGGCGAAGCTCGTATTCTCCCGGGGGGAAAAGTCCGTGGGGCGAAAGTTAAAGGTCATTGGACCCCTTTTTCTCCTTTACGCGAGGTGGGGAGGGGGAAAGATGAGGGGGTTGGGTGGGGTGGGGGGGGGGTGGGAAAGTTTGGCATTCCGGGCCCCCGTTAGTCAAATACACCCAGAGGTTGTGGCCCACGCACAATTTCCAAATTTTTCCCCCAAAAAACCCCTGTGTCTCCATGTAAGCGTTTTGAGTAAGGTTTTTGCCAAACATTTTTCATAAAATGAAAATTTTCCAAAAACAACCCCCCCAACCCAAACTTTTACTTGTTTGGGGGGCGGGGTGGGGGGGGGGGGGGTGGGGGGTTCCCCCCTTTAAATCAAATTTCAATCTTCAAAAAGTGACTTCCCTTTAGTGCGTCCCTTTCAGCCCTCTCGTCACCCCTGTTTATCTTTGTGGCCCGAGGTTTTAATTTCCCTTTTATTTTAACCCGTCTGCTTTGGGAAACCCTCTTGGGGTGTACCTTGATGGGGTTTGGGAAAAAAAAAGAAGGTGATCAATCAAAAATTTAAAACAAAAAATATTCTCAAAAAAATTGATTGTGCCCGTCTAAAATTTCTCGGCTTTTACGCACGGTTTTGTGCGTCTTTTGTGTTTTGGGGGTGTGTGTGTGTGGGTGTGTGTGTGTTACGGCCGGGGTTGTTTGGGGGACACGCGTGATTTTACCCGGGGGCCCGTTGACTTTCGTTCCCCCAAGGAATGTGGGTATCAGGTCCGGGTGTCGGGCCCGGCCTGCAGGGCGCAGCTACAAGAAGATAAAATTTTTTCTTTCCCGGGGGGCCGCGTCAGGAGAGGTTTACGGGACAGCGTTACACAAAAGGGGACTGTGACAACGCGCCCAAAAAGTCACAGTGTTGCACTTTGTTTGGAAGGGAAAATGTTAAATTTTTAAATTTGTTTTTTATGTGGCCCCCTTTGCACGAAAAAATTTTCCCAAAAAAACACGTTTTTTTGCCGGGATGTTTTGTGTGTGTGTGTGTGTGGGGTGGGTGTGTGTGTTGTTTGGTGTGTGTGTGTTGATTGTTTTTCATGTTCAAGTGAAAGGGGGTTTGAAGGCTGGGGAAGTAACCCGAAGGTTTACTTTCGCTGTTCCTATTTAAAACGTTTTTTCCTTATGAAGGATGAAAAAGCCCTGAATTTTGGGCCCCCGCTTTTAAATTCTTGAATATCGAGTGCGCCCCTTGTTGCCAAAAATTTTCTCCCGGGGCCAAAAGTCTGGTCGGGCCCCTTTTTTTGCTATTTTTTTTTTTCTTTTTAAAAAAAGCGCGTGGTGACCCATCGTGTTGGGGGTGAAACCCGTATTTTGGAAGAAAAAAGAAGGGAAAAAAGAAAAAGAAAAAAAAAAAAAAAAGAGGGGAAATTTTTTCTTTTTAAATTTTTGTGTGTGTGTCTAAATCCCCCTTTAAAAAACTTTCCCCCCCGCAAAATTTTTACCCAAAGTTTAAATTTTGCGTGCACCCCGCCGCCAAAAAAAAATTTAAAACCCCAACATATTCCGTTTAATCAGTACGATTTTAAAAAAGAAAAAAAGTTCTACACTTTGCCTCGTTCAAAAAAGGTTTCCCCTTTCCAAAGAGCATTTTTTTGGTGTCAGAACCCCTCCCCCACTAACCGTGCTTTAAATGGTATGGCACGCTGGTTCGGCGTTTACACATACTGCATGCTTTTGCTGGTAAATGGAGCAGTGGGAATTTTCTTTGTTTAAATTCGATTCCCTTTGTAAAAAGATTAATTTTGGTATTTTTAAAAAGCAAAAAGTGCCCTTTTTTGGTACATAAAACCCTTCTTAGGAAATTTTCCCCAAAAGGTGTTTTTTTTTGGTTTAAAAAAAAATCATTCTTTTTATATAAATCGTTTTTTTGTTTGTGTGTTTAAAGATTTTTAGCTAGTCATTAGGGAAATGAACCTAAAGTGTTTGTAAACCGGTTTAAACTGCATGAATTTCCCGTAAAAACATTTTCATTTATATACAAATCCCCAATTCATGAATAGTTATTTAAGGAATTTCAAAAATGGGTTATTTGTGCATGTTATGATTATTTGTGTAAAAGAAATGATTTAAATTTGTATTTTCTGTGTTTGTTAATAATGCATTTTTCACAGATGCTATAATCTTTTAAAAATATAATTCACATTTTTGAAATGAATATTAATTTTGTGTGTGAAAGTTAATTTTTTTTGGGAAAAAAAAATTTTTGACAAAATTAATGTTTTCTTTTAAAATTTAAGAATTTTCGACAACACAAAGCTAACAGACGATCTGAAACCCCCTCTCCTTTTTCTCCTCTTCTTCTCTTCTCTATCTCTCTTCTCTCTTCCTTTTCCCTTTCCGGTAACTCACACCGGGGGTGCGTTTGGGGGAATCAAAACGTATCTACAAACACTACCCGGTTTTTAGCCCCACGACCAATTTGATTTTAGGGGTGTAAACCCTACCCTTTTAAAACTACGGCTTTTATCATTACAAATTTACCATGGTCGAAAAAAATTTTTATGTTCGCGTTCTCTAAAATCCCTGTTTTATCGGCCCCATGCCCGTTTGCTCTACGCAGAAAAAAAGAAAAAATTTGTGACAAAAGGGCCCCTTTGTGGGGGTTGGGTTTTTAGCCCCAAAACCAAATATGGGAAAAATTTTTCGTAGGTCCCCAAATTTGGGGAGGCGAAAATGTTCCCCAGGTCTGTGTTCCCCCTGTCTAGGGTTTCCCCCGGTCTTTGTTCCCCCCCTCCGATTTCCCCCCGGTCTATGTTTTCCCCCCCTACCCCCGTTTCCCTACGTGAACCCCGTGGGGTACGTGACCCCGGCCCGGGGTGACCTCGTGTTATTTTTACCTAGTTGTTTGTGATCAAAAGTGCTTGTGACTCGTGCCCTTTGTGTCCCGGTTCGTGGAGTGGGGAAACGTGTCGTACGTGCCCTTTGTGCCCATGACCTGTGTTAGGGCCCCCGTGCCTTTCGTGACCTGTGTCGTCCCTTCCCGGGGTCGTCTAAAATCGTGCCCTCCCTTAAAACGTGCCATACGTGGCCTTCGTGCCATAGTGACCTTTGGTCGTATGTGCTTGTGCCGTACGTGATTCGGGGCCTACGGTCTCTTTCATAAAGTGACTCGTGTCGTATGTGAATTTTGGCGTTTCGTGACCTCTGCCGTACGGTCCTGGGGCCTACGTGTCCTCGTGCCTACGGGACCCTTTTGTTTGTACGTAAAAACGTGCCGTACGTGATTTGTTCGTTTCCCTGACCGGATTTTCAAAAATTGTTACAGAATTAAGTTGTATCCTGATAGTATGTTGGAAAGTTCATATTTTATGCTTTAAAACCCGGGAGAAGGCCCGGGAAAACTTTTAAAAGGTTTCAGATTGTAATTTTCCCCCTTCCTTTTTCTTTGTTTTGTTTTTTTATTGGTTTTATTTTCCCCGTGCAGGGGTCATTGTTACTCCTTTTAAATTTTTTTTCATTTAAAAAGTTTTTTATTGTTAATGGGTCAGTACACGTGTGTTTCCCTAATTACGGGTTTTGTTAAAAAACCCGAGTTGGTATTGTGGATGGTTTTGTTTCGTCAAAAAAATTTTTTTTTTTAAATAATTTTTTTCCCGTTTTCCCTCCCTTTCCCCCGCTTTTTGGCCAAGAGCCCCTGGCTAAGGCCCCAAAATTCAATAAAAAAAAGTTTAGAGTTCCGAGTTTTATTAAATTACGTAATTTTAAATTTTCCCAAAAAACAGAAAAACGAGAAGGGGGAGGAGAGAGAAGGGGGGGGGGGGGGGGAGAACGGAAAAGAAGGGGGGAGAGAGAGAGAGAGAGAGAAAAAAAAGAAAACAGAGAAGAGGGCGAAAAAAAAAAGAGATAATTAGAGGAGGAAAGAGAGGAGAGAGCGGGGGAGGAAAAGGGGGGAGAAAATGGGGAGAGAGGGGAGAGAGGGGAGGAAGAGGAGATGTGGAGGGCCGAGAGGATTTAGAGAGAAGAAAGAGATAATTAAAAACTCTCTCTCTCTCTCTTCTTCTCTCTCTCCTTTTCTCTTGTCTCCCCCTCCCCCTCTTCTCTCTCCCATCTTTTCTCTTCAACAAGGTGGGCAGGGTTGCGGCCCAAACAGTTCGGTATTTAAATTTTTTTGAGAGTTAGGTAGTTGTTCAAAAACAAAAATCAGCGCGCCGTTTCAGCCGTTCTACATTTTATATGTAGGTTTTTGCCAGTAGTGCTAAAGAAAAAAAAAGAAAAAAAACCCACGAAAATATGTTGAGCTACTGCAAGTTTGTGCTAAAGGAAAGAGCCAAAAAGAGATCGAAATCAGCCTTTTTGAGCTTCTTTTTTTTTTTTCCCCTCTATTAGCGTAATCAAAAATGTTTTTAGTGAAGAGGGCAGTTGCTTTTTTTCTACTTTTTGTTATTTTTTGTTTTTTTGGGCCAAAAAAAAGGTAGAAAGGGGTTTTTTAAAAAGTAGTGCTTTTGTACATGACCCAAGGGGAAGGGCTCCTCTTCTCTTCTCTCTTCTCTCTCTTTTCTTCTCTCTCTCTCTCTCTCTCTTTTCTTTTCTCTCTCTCTTCTCTCTTCTTCTCTCTTCTTCCTCATTATATAAATTTTTCATGGGAAATTATTTGAAAATTTTATTGGGGGCAAAAAAACCCCCCCAAAAAAAAACAAAACCCAAAAAAACCCCCCCCCAAAGAAACTAGGCTTTCTTTTAAAATTTTTTTCTGTGCCTTAAAATTTGG